>OY743224.1:110211199-110886728 GCA_963555765.1 Orthonevra nobilis | reverse complement strand
AGCAACTTAGCAAACTAACAGGTCGCCAGCCTTTATGATGTTTAAACTGTCGACGTCAATAGTAAAATGTGAACTATTCAGTTGAAAAAGCATTAAAACCGTCTTGCTTTTGAACGCTTTTGTCCCCAAAATTTCATGAACGACTCAACACATTTCCGGACCGTCGTGAAGGTGAGTCTTCTTCGGATAACGACTGGGTGACTAAATTGGTTAAGCCATTGCCAAGTTTTAGTTTTAGTCCAGAAAAAAAATTCATCAGCTGCTGCAAAGTTTGTGCTGTCAAAAATTATGTTTTGAGTAGATATGTCATTGTCTCTACTGTGAAGGCATAACACTGACAACAGGATTTTACATTCCGAACATTCAAGTATGTAAAATTATGTCCAATAAAATACTGCCAAGTTAGCGAAAGCTAAGAAATCGAAACCATTTTTTTCCATTTCAGTTAGGACTTCACTAAAATTGTAAACTTTCAATCTTCTCACTATCCTTCTACTCGCTTTGCTCAACAAGCATATTAAGATAAGTTAAACTTTTGCGAGCGAGCACAGTACAAAAAGCAAATGCAGTGTTCTTAGACGAAAACTTTTGCAGTCTTTATACATAAAAATTATTTTCTCTAAACGGCAATTATCATATGGTAGGCAATTTTTATAGTACACTGTAGCCTGTACTAAATTAAAAAAATAGAAAACACTATTTGGTCCTGAACTTCCTCATTGGCTCGGAAGGAACGCCTCTTTTTTGCACTTTGCAACGAAGTTTTCACAGTCAAATATGCAGGACATTCTCGAATTCGTAAAGATTGTTCCTTAGATTGAGGGGGTTTCATGAATCGCCGATTGCAAAGCCCTGAGATTCTCTGAGAGGAAACGAGAGGGATACTCACCACCCACCATTGTTTAATCTCATTTAACGGAGCGTAAACGCATTGTCAATCAGAAAGTATAAACAAGCCGAATCGCATCTAAATCAATTTTTTATAGCAACACTGAAACAATTTGGCAAAAAACTTGCGCTTAAAGTTTAGTCAAAAGTTTAACAAGCCACATACACTAAGGCTTTAGAATATCTACTAGTTTTGCTGATTTCATTTTACTTCAAGTACAAAGTTCATCACATCTACGCGAAATACCTATTACTGTGGAAACTTTTTTTAAGACAGATTTGTCAATTAGAACGGAAAAAAAGATTTCGAAAATTTCAAGAACCAACGAGTACAACTGTTCGAAATAAACAAACTCAATCTGGTTCGTTCGTTGCATTTGTTCGTTCGTTCCTGCTCTGTTGGATACATATCGTTGAAAATTTCCATGCCAGAGAGTTTTCCCCCTTAAAGACGAAATAATTTCAATTTGCGTTTGATAAATCGCCAATTTCCTTACCCGAGCGAAACGGAAGTTAGGTTCAAGTACTTTCTTGTGCATAAGCAACTGCTGCTGCTCTGCGTACAAGGAAAGCGCAATGATGTCGAATAAACTTTTACAAAAGCAAAGTTTCAACAGTTTTACTTTCAAGCTTGCCCTATCGAATTTCTATCGAGCCATAGAGTGCTCGGGGTTGTTTTTGTTATAATTGAATAACAGCTAACAAAATGAAAGAAGGGGCGATGTTGTGGGTGTCAACTAATAGCATTTTTGACGTTAACTGTCGTGGTGTCAAAATTCTTAGGCCTTTGTTGGAAGTACAAAATTGAAGCTACAAAATATTTTCCAGTTGAATAAGTTTTATGTTTGTCAGCATTTATATACAACCGAAGGTTTCATTATTGGCTTGTAATTGGAAGTAACCAAGTTTTGTTGGGTAGTTTGCTGGGATTGGAAGGAGCCCATTTATGCAGAACGATAAATTTGATATTTGGAAAGAAGCAATAGTTGCAGCTGATATTGGTCTTAGTACATAGTAGGATATTTGATGAAGAGATGTAGAGGGATATATTGGTGAGAAAATTCCTTAGACTGACTGTGCTGTAGGCTCGGACTATAAAGGGGCCACAGCATAACACATCGTTATTTTCGTCTCATTAAAACTTTGCCAATTTTAGATTTTTTATTCCCACGGTTCTGGGATAATATAACAAACAACAGGAAATTCGAGTAAGTAATGCTGAAATAAGTTGTTTTTTTCACATTAAATATAAAGTTCTAACCGACTGATTCCATGAAAAAAACAGATCTTGAGCGTTACCATGCCACAAAGGACCACACCAACATGTTGGCGTTGCCGTGAGTGCTAAACAATATCAAAGACAAACGTGCGCTTCTCTTGAAAATGTCAAGGCGCCAGAAGTTGAGTTGAGTTCATCAGAAAGATTTTGAACCCAGAGTTCAATTTGACCTTCGTTGCCCTGGCGCACTTCTGTTACTGAAAATGAATGGATACTTAATTCTTAGTGCTCATTTTATTCAGGAGATCTGCAATATTCTTCTTTTTTTAACGCTGTTGGGATCATCGGGGCTCGGATATCAGGTACTTCTGTACTTTGGTTGACTCACACATATTAAGGGTTGCAAGGATAAATCTACTGATCTGAGCTTGGTTGACCTCTCATTAGTTTGATGTCGAGGAACATGAGTCGTTTGAATCCTGGTTAAATTTTTTTCTTTTAAGCTCAGAAGAATAATGATATTCTTGAGCATTTGAGCACCTTCCGAACTAATAAGGATCAAGGGAAACTGTATATTAAAATGAACTTGGCTCAAAATTTGAGATGATTCAGCATTCGTCTAAGGTGGTCTGTAGGAACTGTATTCCATTTCAAAACGTGTTTTTTTTTCGCTTTATTACAGGAGCACATTTATCTGATATTAAATGCCTTCATTCGATTCTTATCAAATTAATTTTGCAAATCGCCGACGAAGTTTTTAAAGTTGACTTAATATATGTACAACAAAATCATTCACAATATAAGAGTTGATACGCTAAGCAATTTTCATCTAACGTCGTCCTGTTCATAGTTTTCATATTTAACATAGACTTGCTAGCCGTATACAAATTCAATTATAATCAGTTTATGGCTACACAACCAAAAACTTTCCTAATAATATTTTAAACTGAAATGAGAGTTCAAATTTAACCCGAAGTCCTTTGGAATGGAAAGTACAAAACAACCCCTTATAGACGGAATAAGCAATTGAATTCAAGAAACATATGTACGTATTCCTTATGGAATCTGGCTGGCTATGTCTTAAAACAACTAAGCAGAACTTCAGTATACCTCCAATGGCCTAACAAAATCTTCCGAACGGAAACATCTTGCAAAGAGGAAACACAACATCCTGCGCTTTAGGGACGCACGACTTTGCAAAATCTTAACTACAGCTGATAGCATGACAAACTTTGAAATACCTGCGAATAATGTGTACAGAGATTTTATTGAATTGAAATACGGCAGCCAGCCAATTTGTGATTTGGATTGAAAGGAAATTCAAGACTTCGAATAAATTTCCTTCTCAAAGCGATTGAGAATTCAATTTTTGTTTGATAGTTTTTTTATTTTTAAATTCGATTTAAGAATAGTTATTTCTTTACGTCAGTTCCGAAGGCTTTCTATTAAATTTTAACGCTGCAATGGGAAATTAATGTCTTTGGCATTCCGGTGACAGAAATTAACACAACATAAAATGAAAACTGACATTGTTTTCAAATTGATCCTTAAAACAATTTAAATTGTAGCAAGAAACCATGATTTTCATATTCGATTACGAAATACTTTCGAAGTGGTGTTTTTGATGGTGTCCATACGGTTGTGGTCAGTCATAAAAGCTTCTAGAGTACTGAATAGTCTTTTAATAGTATGTCCACATGTATCCATTCTCTACTTGTGCGTCCTCGAGTTACTTTTTTTTCACTGCATGTTGTGATATTTGGCTGCTCTAAGCTTAACCTAGTTTTTATGCCGTGACCTTTTTTAAGTTCTGAAAATTATCAAAATGTACTCGTATACTTACACTAGGGGACCTGATAGATGTTGTGCATGCCTTCGGATCTATGATGCAAAATAAGCGTCAATAAGCGGAAAATCTTATTTCTGGGAA
Source organism: Orthonevra nobilis (assembly GCA_963555765.1). NCBI lineage: Eukaryota > Metazoa > Arthropoda > Insecta > Diptera > Syrphidae > Orthonevra > Orthonevra nobilis. The sequence continues at coordinate 110,882,691 of OY743224.1, read as the reverse complement.
CATGATTTTGAGAGACCCGAGTGTTTGTCTAGAATTGCGGCTTTAAATTATCTTAAACTAACTGGGAAAAAAACTTGCATACTATTCAATAATATTTACAACATTAATGAAAGAAAAAACTTTTTTGTACTTACATATGAAAGTCGACATACGCTGTTCTGTTTTATTGTGACAGCTATAGTGTTTCAAACTTTTTGTTTTTAACTATTTAACTAAGAAATACGTGTATAACTTTTAATTGAATTCCACTTATCGGCAGCGAAACGAAGCTGCGTTTTTATATCGTGATCAAATTACAAAAACAGTATTTTTTCCTACATATTTTGAAATTTTGCAGTTACAGATATGAATCCAGTATTCACACTTATTCTGGGTAAAATAAAAGTGATATCCCAGAACACACCGTTAAAATAAACCTGAACTCAAAAAGAGATAGAAAGATAGATATTTTAGAGATTCGATATTTAAACTGGATCTTTCTTCTGAGAATTAATACATTTTAATTTAAATAGGAATGTGCCAAATATTTTTTTTTTATTAACACTGGAGTGCACGCGTGGCCTACTATAGTAGACCACAGTAACAGTTTTCTTCATAACTTAACAGTTTTTTATGTCAGAGTAGTGTCAGTTCAGATAAGCCTCATCAACTAAATTTGTCAATAGGTCAGTATGTCGCTTGACGTGCTCGCGAAAGCATTGTTCTGTAATTAAGCGCCAAAGTCACTTGTCTACCATAGTAGTCCGCGCGAGTATACGTGTACCAATTTTTCTGTTTTCTGTTTCTGTTTTCTTAGAAAATAAAGATTTTTCATCATGAGTAAATCAGACCTGGAGAGATGGCTTTTGGAGATGGAGACTGATGATGTCTTCGATGATCCAATTGACAGTGAAGAAGTGGAACTGTTAGCGGATTTTGAAAACCGGTTCGTGCTCGTGAGGCGGAAACTAGTTTGGACGACTCTGACGGCTTTTAATATTCCTCTCGCGGAATTGTTTGGTAGAAGACCATCAACCTACAAATGTCCAAATGGTACAATTTGGTCAAAAAACGTACCACCACCAACTCGAACTCGAGCCCATAATATTCGTGTAAGACTACCATGCCCAAAAGGAGAATGTTTAAGCAGTAAGTAAATTTATTAGAGGATTATCTGACATATCACAGTTTCTTAAAAATCTCTCAATTCAATTCAATTCAACACCGGCTTGACTGTGCAAGTCATGAGTGGAATGATATGACTGTAAATTAAGCCTCATTTTCAATATTCTGTTTAGCGACACTTGATTTCGTTAAGTGGCATATTTAACAATTAACCCATACTTGACACCCGTAAAGAAGTATTGCTTGAAATACAACTTTGTAAATGATTTTTAAATAAAGATAATTTTTCGTCAAGGTGCATTCCTAAATATTTTGCGGTCTTGGCCAGTTAAAATTTACACCGTTAAGGATAATTTGATTGCTTGGTAGTAAGCAAGTTTTTCTTTTTCTTGTAAAAAAGATCCCTTGCATTTTTTCAGCATTAAATTTTATTTTCCACTTGTTGTAATATTGGTTCAATACTTCGAGTGCATTTTGAAAATTAGTCTCAATATCAACACTAAATTCATGTGATGAAAGAATTGCCGTATCATCAGCATAGATGGCTGATTCACAAGATGGTAGCTGTGGAAAATCTGAAGTGTACATATTATTAAGAACAAGGCTGATTACTGCGCCTTGAGGTGCATCTGCGTTATAATATTGTTAATCAGAGGCGGAGGAACCAACAAAACCTTTGAAGCATCGTTTTTTTAGAAATCTCTGAATGATTTTAATGATTAGCGAGGAAAGCCAAGGATGAGCATTTTGTAAATTTATCCTCATTCCATATTGAATAATTTTTTTACAATGTCAACAAGTAATAGACCGGTTGGTTTCCCTATCGAACGGTTTTCTTTTATATGCTTGGTGATCCTAAGCAATTGGTGACTGTTGGTCTGGGAAAACGACAATGAATCTAAGAAGTTCCTTTTTCAGTATTTGCTCAAAAATTTTGCGAAGATCACTGAGCAAACTTATTGGTCTAAAACTGTTTGGGCTTTGTGAAGGTTTCCCCGATTTCATTATGGGAACATCTTCCGCAAGTCATCGATGTCTATATATAAAGGTCAAATCTTGTTAAATTATATTAAATTCTTATTAAGTAGGTTTAAAGTTAATTCTTATAAAGTCGAGGAAATTTTATGCAGACTTATATTGCATTTTACGCGACATTGTTTGGACAAGTAATACGCTTTTTTGTGAGCGGAAGAGCGAAAGAGCGCATTGAGGCTTTAAAACGAAGCATCCGGACTTTTTTTGTATATTAAAAAACCGAACATAATATAAACTTCTTACTTCACTATCTTGTGCAAATATACTTAAAACTTTATAACCTAACTATTAAATTACTATTTTTAGTTTTATTCCACCAACAAAACCTTCTTAATTTTAAGAAAAATTAAATCTTTGCATGCCTGCCAAGTATGCAAAGATGCCAACTTTGCCTCGGAATGTCAGTTGACGAGAAAACATTTGAACAAAGAAGATACCTGCGAGCCTTCTATCAACCACCCAAATTGCTTTCGTACATTTTCCTAGTCGCGGATCCATTTCATTTCTGAAGCGACTAGACCACTTCTCCACCTTCTCCATAACCAGTACTCAATAAAAAAAACAATAAAGGGCCCTCTTTGACTCAGGACAAATCTGTCAAACGCATGCATTCAGGTAACCAAAGGGCACTGTGTGCATGAAACTACCAAACGCGAATCGGAAAACATGCAAAGCTTTGTGTGCAGAAGTTGCTCTTATGAAAATGTCATAAGGCTTTTCATCAACCCTGCAAGGAATGAGGCTTTCGTGCAATACGCCGCAGAGTTAAAGCAAAAAAAAAAAAAACAAAAAAAAAATGGCGGCAAAGATTAGCATAGAGATAACATTTAATGTTATATTTAAAAAATAAAATAACGATCACGTGATTATTATTAAAGATTAAACAATAAGTATGTATAGTAAATGTTTGATGAACATGATACGAGTATTAAACATACTGAGATAGACAAGTAAATACCAAATAGCAAAAATACGAAAACAATTATATAAATTATCATCTAATACATACATAAATCAATGTTATAAAAAAAATATTAAGCCGCGTGGCAAAGTGTTCCATACTTCTTTTAATGTGTGGTGGCAGAGAATGCAGAAAAAACTGGCTAAGTGCGAGGCCGACTCGAGCAACGAGGGTCCCATACAAATTTGTAGGCATGTTTATTCCATCAGGAGAATCGAGTCTCAAAGAGTTTTCCCACTTTTTTTTCTATGTTATTTTTGATGTTATAACGAGTAATAAAATGATTTAAATTGACGTTTTTGAATTTTTTTGTAATTTTTTGTAACGTAAATATTCCCTTCTCTTCAAATTCTTAATGATTCTAGGTCAACTGGAAGTACCCCATAGGGACTATACCCTTCCGAGTATAAACAGCAAATGTTTTGACTGCATCGAAAAAGATGCTTGATTTTTTCAACCTTTAAGTGACCGCCTTTCTAAGTATTTGATTTTAATTTAATATCAACATGCGTTCCTGAGAAATATTAATGGTTCCGCTTTTGCCTTTTAAGCAACGGAACCTTAAAAATGATCAGGAAGAGTTCAAAAACAAATTTGAAAATACGAATTTTTATCTTGAATATCCCTTGCGATATGGAAGAAGACAAGTTCTCGAAAAGATATGCTGGTGGTTTCTCTATCACAAACTAGTTCCTTAAACTGGGCGGCTGGAAGTATCGCCGATTCCAGATGACTTTTGTATTTGTATTTATTGTAGAATATTGAATACATTTGTTCCTTAACTATATTGCACATTTTTCTAGAGATATGGCACATTTAACCTTTCTACTAAAAATATTATAATCGTGCACAAATATTATCACAGCTATTTACCTTTTCAAACTCTAATTGAAGGAAAACCTAGATGAAAAATGTTCGCAAATGTTAAAATGGTGAGGTTACAGAGAAGAGAATTTTGTTAGCAATCTAAGAGAAAAAATAAATAAAAGTATCAATAAACAAATAAGTCAATCAACACATAAATACACCAATACATAAATAAATAAATAAATACCTTAATTATTAAATAAATAATCAAATACATAAATAAATGAAAAAGTATAAGACTAAATACTTAACTAAGTCAAAGTAAAAATCAATGACATATAAATAGTTAAATAAATAAATAAATGAGATAGTGATGAATAAATAAATATTTTAATTCTTAAGTGATTAAAAAATAAATAAATAATTAAATAAATAAATTAAATTGCATAATATGAATGAAATAAATAGATTAATTAATAAGTAAATGAATTATTGAATAAGTTATTAAACAATTATATTAATATTTAAAAAAATAAATAATTAAATGAAAGGTCAGGGAACACAGATAAAGAGGTTCTTAAATAAATAATATAAATGTATAAGCATAAAATATATATCAATTCTAGTTGCTATTTGACACTGCTAGATTGGAGATAAGTACGCTATCTGATATCGACATCTTGTGTAGTAGCGGTCAGACAATTTATTTATTCTTGTATGTACTTTTTCATTTTCATATAGAATGCTATTCCAACATCATTTCAAGAAACTCTACCTGTACTCTACGGATAGTACGTCTGTTGCTTGGCACGAACCAAGCTTTTCTTTTTCATGTGAAAAAGACAGCTTGAGTCTTTGAAGCATTTGTTTTTATCTTCCGATCGTTGAAGTACGAAGTTACTGTATTCAAGTCAGATTGCAAATTGGTTTCAATGTTGAAAGCAGCAGAAACAGCATCTGAGTAGAATATACTTGTGTCATCTGCGAACATTGCAAACTCACAGTTGTTAAGGCAAGAGGAAAGTCATAGTTGTATATTGGTTATAATATTGGAGAAATCAAGGCGCCTTGAGGTGCACCAGCATCAACAGGAAAGGTGTTGGAATACCAGCTATTAATATAGACTTTAAAAGTTCTTCTTGTCGGAAACGATTCAATTATTTTAATCAAGTGCAATGGGAAGTTGAGAATGAGCAACTTATGCAGTAATCCATTATGCCATGCGGTGTCGACGGCTTTTTCGACATCCAGGAAAATAAAACCTGTACTCTTCTTTTAACTGAGGTTAGTCTTTTTATGTTTGGAGATCCGATGTACCTGATTGACAGTATTGTTGAAAGATCTAAAGCCATATTGTTCGGGAGGTAATAGTTCGTTGGCTTCCACATGTAGCATTATTTTTTTTTTAAAAGCTTTTCGGAGGACTTTTCGTTCCTCCTGTGGAAAAAAGAAGTGTACTCACCAACTACCCCTCTCTAAATCTCATCTAACCGAACTTAAATATACATTTCTGATCGACCAGTTAGAATCAAATCAAACCAAGTTTTCACTGTAAAGACATTCACACTATTTGATCTTAGTTTATGATGCTGTTGCATTTGCATTAACTGGCGTTTGAAGTAAATTGCATTATCGCTAAATTCTCGTCTTACATATGGTTAATTCGATGTGTCATTTCAATCAAACACTTAATGGATCCATCCTAGTTGGCGGGTTGAACACCTGCATTCGTATTTTAGATGTAAGCTGACGTAAAGAGCACTTTGGGTCAAGTTATATTTGACCTAAGTACTCTTGGCGCTAATAAATATCGATTCACCAATTAAACCAAGTCCAATCGTGTGTACGACATGATGAAGATAAGTTAAATGAAACAATTATACAAGTTAATTTAAAGCGACAAACACTCAGGGTGCTACGAACCGGAAAACCGGAAAGATTAAGCGGAATTAATTAAGCTGCATTGAGCGAGTATGTATATCTGTCCTCATTAAATCTAGGTGTTGATACCCATTAAACAATAAGGCACGTAATATCCTCGCATCCTGATGTCTTACACTCGCCGGTCATAAATAAGGCTTCATTTTGATTTACTATACTTAACAAAAAACTACTTGTGCCTGCCTTACAGCTTCTCCTTGACTTGGAATAGAAATCATATTCAATTGGTTTGTTTCATAATTAGACCCTTAGCTAACTAATCATCCGTGGGAATCAGAGCCAATTATTTTACCTTTCTAAAATGTTGCAAATCCTCCTGAAAGGTTGGATTTTCGGGACATAATGAGGAAAAAAAAAACCCAAAGAACTATCGGACTCGTATAATCCATGACGAAATAGAATGGAAACGAGAGTGTAGCCTGCCTGTACCAGAAAACTTCATTATTATTTTTTCTTTCTTTGTCAGTTTAATTTAACAATTTCCTTGGGAGCATTGTCTTCAATGGTTTGCCGCTGCAACCGTAGTGCCATAAATCTTCCATAGAATCAGCTAACTTTGGCTGAACTTTGACAAGTTTTTCGAACAGTATTCGCAAGTGGCTGAAGAGCATTACACGTGGGAGAGTTCGATTGAAAGAAGAAAAAATTATCAGGGATTGAGGTCAAAATAGGTTTCCAACAAAAGCTTAGTTCAAAATAAACTGTCATACTTTACCAATCGACATCTTGTGTGTGGACGTTAACCTTTTCCGCAGCTGGCAATCTTCAGAGTAGTTGAGGTGATGAAAAAAATGTATTTGGCTTATCCAAACTTTGTTTCTGTCCATTTAATTACGGTATATTTTTACTTTTGTTCCGAAAGTTAACTGAACTTTGTCACAAAGGGATAATCCTGTATGAGTATAAGTCCAGATAGAAAAATAGTTTTTTTTTGACATTCAGTACTGATAACTTACCCACACTTATGAGATATCGAATTACAACTCCAAACAGCTGTTCCAATGAATTTGCCAACTGCAACTGCAAAATTAATTGGAAAATGGATGGCAGTTCACTCTGTTAAGGGTTTTAACTGAATATGAGTAGAGTGCAGTTTTTGTACAGGTAGCCAAGTCAGTAATCGAATTATGAACAGTTTTTATTCTGCATGTTATTAAATTTTATGATCAAATAATCTTTTTAAAAAAGACAAAAAAGAATTAATGTTTTAGATTTTGAGACTGCTCGAAATGTTTTGATGCAGATTCAAAAGGTGTACTCCTATTCATGCCAGGCGTTTATACAGTCAGGAAACTGCATTTAGAAAAAATCCATGGCTAGTTAATAATTCGTTATTATTTTCGTTACTACCGTTGACTTGAAATGACATTTGTTATTATATAATTGTTCATTTAATTTCATTTCATTTTATTGTGGCAAAATTTTAGTTCTTAATTATATTGCACATTTGAGAGACACGGTACAGGTTACCTTACTGCTTTAATTTTTTACAATATTGATGCTATTATTAATTGAAGGAAAATCAACTATTAAAAACCTTCGTTATTATGAAAGAATGGAAACAAAAAAACATGAAATATTTTCTCATAATAAGACTTTTTTATGGATTTGGAGTTTTTTTTTTGGCAAAAGTTTACATCTTCAAGAAGAGCAGCGTAGATAAAGGGAAGAAGAAAAGTGTATTCTGAAAATAAAAATTAGCCAAATGAGAGTTGACTCTCCGCGCCTTCTTAGAGTATACAGCACTATATTTCTTTAATTTTAGACTTCTCATAGGTTCGCAAAAACATAACTACGAATAAGCCAAACAAAGTAAAAGGTCTTTTTGGGTTTAATTTTTATTCCAATAAAAATTAGAATTTCCAGATTGGAAATCAAAAAGTTTAAGAAAATAAGGATCTGAAACGATTACAAGATTAAAGGACTATTGGATGCAGACTTAATATAGAAAAGTGTGAATCTATTATTCTAACGTCAAAATGTGGTGGTGTCAGCATGATCTCAAATTTCCTACCCCAGCGCATAGACCAACGTATTTATTGTTCAAAACATCTTTAATTTCGATTTTCAGCTGTGATGAATTTTTTATTCATAAAACACCCAAGAACGATCAGACTTGCAGAAAAAATGCTATCGCGCCATAAACGGTGGACGCGTTGATTATTCCTTGAACTTGCAGTTTATGTAAGTGCTGTAAGTTTTTTGTGTGGAATTCCTTAATCATCCCCAATGAGAGTAGCACTGTGATTTCTATCGGTTGTAATTGAATGAGCGCTGGCATGACTTGAAAAGATGAAGCCTGCTGATTTCTATATGTGCGTCCCCTTATGGATAGTGTTGAATTGGTAAACTTAATGAAGCATATTCCGTTGAGTCTCTACGTTTTGTCATCGATTTTAATTTCGCCGTCAAATATATTTAAAAACATAATGCCTGCATCAATCTCCTCAACTTCGGTAAGCACGTTGAATTGCTGATATCCACCATATTTCCTTCCTCACCAATCGAAATACGATTAAAAGCTATACAATTATTTCTGAGCCTAATATCTCTTTTGTTACATAATAGTAGATAGTTAATTGTTATAATTGTAATTATTTTGTCTTTTCGTTTGACTGGCTTCAACAAAAGTTTTTCGCAATGTTCATTTTTTGTTTATGGAATGTTTACTATGAAATAAAAAATATGCCATTTATAAAGGCTTTTACATGAGAAACTTCTAAGGCCTCTTCAAAAGTGTTAAAAGGTAAATTGTTTTTACTTAGACCATTAATTGCTTTTGGCATATCCTCTTTTGACAAAACTACATAATTAATAATGCCCGCTTTTGCCCAATGAATTGTACATTTTTTATTTATAAGTTCTTCTTTTAGTAATTTCATCTGGTACTTAAGTTTCATAACTAACTTATCTGATACAAAGTTATCTTTTTTTTATTTCATTTATAAATTCATTTGTCAAACGTGTCACATTATCTTTTCTTATTTTATACATTTCGTTTATTACGAATTATCTGGCCTTATTTTCAATAAGGTTGTCTCCAATTAGGTTCTGAAATGCCTATATTGTGTACAAGCGATTCATGCATTAAGACTTACTATTCGAGAATTCGAAAAATCCAGTATCCTCATCACCGCAGGCGCTAACGTGAAAAGTAGTAAATACATACATATGTTAAAAGAATTTCCATTTCTTGAAAATTGCTCAAATTTATTTCAATTATGTTGTTAGAAAAAAAATGTTTACCACACTCTTTTTATTTTTTTTTATTTTGCTATGATTTCAATATTAAATTTATTTTTAATTTGCCGTTTTTACTACAGTTTTGTACTTACTTTTGCAGTCACTTTGTTGTTTCTTTAACTTTTTTATTCCACAAATTTCTTATTTTTTTTTTGAACTTATACAGTCGCTCTTCTAAAAAAAAATCTTTCCCACATCTTTTATTTTGCTATGATTTAACAGGGTAGGACGAAATTCAAATTTATACTTCAACCCTCTGTTTTAAGCAATTTATTGAAATGCTTGGACGATCAGAAACACAAATCGAATCACATGAAAAACTTTTTTAATAATTTATTTTTGAAAATGCCATTATCATTAATATGTTTTGATTGAGAAAAATACCGCCATGAAAGCAAAACACATATACAAGGATGTGACATTTCGTTTGGTTGGTTTGAAAACAATGCAACATTTAATTACCACTAGCACCACTACATATTGACATTCGTTTCACAAGTTGCAAAACGTTGGAAGCGGAGGTTTAGTAATAGGGTTCCAGAATCCTAAGAATTAACGACGAATCGTATCAAGTCAGAGCTGAAATTTTAAGGACGTTTTTATAGGTTGAAAAGTATGAATTGAAAGGCTTTGAGACAAGTTAAAAGACACCTGATCTAGATAAAAGCCTGTTTTTGAGATCACGTAGATAGAACAGTCTCAAAACTTTATAGACGGTTAAATGTCTAAGCGGCAGATTTGAACAGCATCACTCTTATTAAGATGGCAATTATGAAATACTGCAGAATGCTGACCTTAGCATTGCCACAGCATGAAATATCATATTCCAACTGTGAGTTGACCGATTGCAATGAGAAAGATAAGTAATGTTGTATCAGCTTTTGTAGGTAATACATTCCATTCAAGGCAATAAATAAATAATTTCTTACATTTTTAATACGAACTTTCCAGCTAATTTGCAATCTTTATTAACTCCTAGATATTTGCATTCAAAAACAGCATACAGGTATCATTGCAATGGCGAAGATCGCAGTTTTTGCCATGTCAACTAGCTCAGCCTTCATATGAATGTTAAAACTTTTGAAAGGACCAGATGATCCAAATGCGGTAGTACCATATTTCCATTTAGCGAAGGTTTGAATATAGGTTTAAAAAACATAAGGAGGGGTACCAAGACTGTCGATTGTAACAATAAATCACTTTAAGCAATACAAGAATTAGGGAAAGCCTTAACTGATCTGTCTGGTATGAGAAATTTTATTGCTAACAGGATAAAAAGTACAAAACCAAGGGCAAGACTGTGAAGGTGTTATCAGTCTAAGAAAATTTTTTATTTCGGACCTCTTAAGACAATCCATCTGAGGCAACCTGAAAAATTTTGACTGCACAAATCAAAAATTACTGTAATAGAAAATACGTTGTGCAAAATTATCTATCATGTACTCGAAAGCGTCAAAATCATTAGATTACTTTTGCATATGTCCAATTCTTCTAGTCTCTCCTCGGGTAATTAAAAAACAGCATTCGTCCAGCCCATCCTTAAAAATGCATATCTGTCTGCATAATACAGGTGAAAGCGAGATTTTTGCACTGAATTTTTCAAATGCATTTGACAGAGTCGGGCATCAGGGTTTTTTTTCAAAAACTGCTTGCATATAGTATCGGCGAATCTCTTCTCCGTATTAGAAATTACCTTTTGGGCTGTTCAATTGAAAAAGTATCCAAAAGTATCAAGTTTGCAATTCACCATAAAAAATGCTAGTGTGCTTAAGGGCTCCGTTTGCAGCTACAACTTCCTCTACACACTCATACGCTGATCACAGTACAATCGGTTTTTCATATTCATTCTCAAATGTTCGGCCATGGGAATGGAATCGTAGCGATATTGGCAGCAAACTTTCATGGGATTCCAAGAACAGAGTGGAATTCAATGCTTTTAAAACACAGTCCTGCCTACTGTCATTAAAATGTAATGTTAGCCCGCAGCCAGTATCAATGAATGTCATGTACTATTTAACGCTGAGCCCTAAGGACTTTCCGTTCTCGGTATTTGCATCCATGACAGCCCCAGTTGAAATGGCCATGTCGTTAACTGTCTCTATTTCCTTCTGAATTACTTTCACTATTATACTATCATTATAAATATTATCATACAGTATTATAAAGTCATGCACGCGTTTGAATTACAAAATTGTCACCTGTGCTTAAAACTTACTTCATTGATTTGTGAACTTGGTTTAGGTTTCGATGTTTCTATGGTAATGCAAAGCTTGACTCTGTAAACCGTCAAATACCCTATTCGTATTATTGGTGTGTTCAAAAGTCTGTACATTTTTTTCCTAGTTCATAACGAGGCTATATTCCAATCCCTTGTAAACATAAGCCCTTCAAAAGGATTAAATGGGTGATACGACTGTTTCTGAAATTCAACGTTGCTTTATTTCCTGATCAGTATTCCACTAAGGACGGATATGAACTGCAAACAAAATTAAAATGGTTGAAGGCGGCTTTTCAAGGAGTCTCGTGAGATCTGCTTCTTGAAGTAGTTTTCCTTGCAAATATGGAACATTCATCTAGTGCTTAGATTTCATATGCTTTAGTCATTAAGAGTGAATACCTCGATGTCAAGAAATTCACAGCTCCAACTTATACCGAAATGCAACAACCGACGCACTGCTCCAACAGAAAAGTAGACTATTGTCAAGATTCAAACTCTTGTACAGACGATTTACTGAGAAACAAAACCACAAGATTAGGACACTGAAGTCTTTGAATAAAACTATTTAACCGAATCACGACCTGGAAAATCGCGTTCTTAAGCACAATTTATATTTTCGATAAGAAGTATAGCAATGCGGAATAGAGAACACCAGTTTTACCGAGTTCAATGACGGTAACAATGCAAATAATGTCAACGCTAATGAAATGACAAATCCCATGTTTATATCAAAGGCTGATCTCCAAGGCATCTTCGAATCACTGAAGAAAAGAAATCTGTGCGAATCACCGGAATATCGAACGTTGTGCTTCCATATATCCCACCAGAAGCGATAGAAACGTATATTTGTCCCACCCAATTTGCATATTATCCAACGCATTGGAAGACGGAGGTTGTGCAACTCATCCATAAACTGGGCAAGGATATCTCCGACCCGGAAAATCTCCGGTCCGTAGGTCTTCTTCCGAACTTTAGCAAGGTTTTTAAGAAGGTGGTACATAGAGCCCTATATGATATTGCGATGACTGGAAATTAAAGATTAACTTTCAAAAATGCAAAACTGTGATACATTGTTTGAGACGCCGTTGTCTATGGCCTCTAGGAATACTAGAATTGGAAAAAGCTCTCAATTATGGGACCACATGTGCAGCCATTGACGAGTCGAAATGTAGTCCGATATCTTGATATATGGCTGGACCAGTATCTGTATTTCAACAAAAATAAAGATGCGGCTCTGGCTAGAGCCAAAGTTGCATTTGCCCTAACAAAAAAACTGTTTTATAACCAGGAACTCGATGTTAGGGTTAAAACAGTCTGCTACATGGCTCTGATTCGGCCTATGCTCGTGGGACGTGGGAGCAAGCTTTATGGAATAGATTCGGTTTTTTGACAGTCTAAGGACTAACCCAATGATATGTATCACGAGAGTATGCGTCTTAACGGCTCTATCCCCATGTAGAACGCCAGCACTGACCGTCTTGCAGGTACACATTAAGCTAGAATTAAAAAATTTTATTAGGTAGAATTATGTTTTTTTATGCTAAATTTATTTATAGTAAGTATTTTTCAGAAAATATAATGTACGTTTGCTTAAGTCGAAAGACATAATTTAAGTAGTAAGTTTAGCCTAGAGCGCCCGTATAGGACCAGTAAGTAAGATTGGAACATTGAGATTTTTAAGCTAGTTTTAAGCTATTATTGTGTAGCAATTAAGTTATTCATGGAATATAGTAAAAACAAAGTTGCTCTAAAAAAAAAAATACAGCCTTTAAGAATGAATTTGGCTGTTACAGTTTTTCACAGGCTTTAACTTTAACTAAAAAGCCCTTCTCTATTTGGGGATAGTTTAATTCGGCTTGGTTTAAATGTTTGATTCGCGAAACTGACTACTGATTTAAAGTTGTGAAAGAAACATCAGCCAAACCCATTCTAAGGTGCACCCGTCTGAAAAACAATTGGAATTTAAGGAGTTAAGCCTTCGCAAGTAATTGGAAGAACGCCTGAACTGACTTCAATAAGAACGGAGGACTTTTAATTTTACCGGCGACCACATTATTTGCTAAAAAATCTTCATTGAAGACGGTGTTTGCGAGGCTCTCACTTCGCAATTGATAGATATAATTTCAAATGTAAGAATCATTGAAAAGGACGCACTTCGCACTGCCTGAAAAGTCATTCTTTTAACCTCAATCTTTTTTTGTGAATAATCGATCAGAAAAAAGTGTTCAAATTAGACGGCATTTTTAAGAGGGTGATGCGAGTTCTTTTGACGAAGTTCTAGACAAGCGAGTGTAACGCATCCTTTTGTTATTTTACTATCGATTGGAAGTATTAACTCGAACTTCTGTTGACGGCCCAAGTTTCCTTATTTTTGTTGTGGACGCACTTGAGCTGCTCCTTATCGTTTATCTAGTCCCTGGAAAGAGAATCAAAAATATGACGGACACATTGAAGAATGTCTATGACTTGAATTTCATCTAGGAAATCATGGGGATCAAGTGTACCACAAACCGCGGTAGCTTCCCTTTCGGACCTTGGTGGACTATCGCCTTCCTTATTTTTCATTTCTTGAAAGTTTTTTTCTCCAGTTAAGCGATGGAATTCAACCCCTAAAGTATCATCACTTGAAGTTTTTCACCTATTGGGAATTCCCTCAAAAGATTAAATAGTTTTGGGGTACTCTACTGTGGAGCATAAAGTAGAGTCCATATCCTTTTCTTTTTACTGCCTATGGCTGACTTACAAAAACTTGTCGTTTCTTATGACTAAATATTGAGAGTGTTGGTGGGCCCAACATTCATATGTCGATACCTAACCCATGCGTTTTCCGCAAAAGAACCTGATGCCTGACTCTGTCAAATATCTTTGCAATATCAAGGGAACTTATCTTAGTGTCACCAGAAAGATGCAGAAAGTGGTTTAGTTCCATCAGTGGACCTTCTTAATTGTAAATCACGTCGTAAAGCAAAAAACTCGTCCTAGATTTTCTGAGAACACTCGAAGGCATAGGTCCAGTCAGTTAGTTAAGTGTAGTAAAATAAACTAGTTCGAACCCATACCAACTGTACAAAAGTACCATGGTATTATTTAACTCGGGTCGGATTTCATAAAACATAGATTAATAACATCTCTCAGAACATCAGAGAACATAAAATATAACAATCTGCGGGAAATCAAGATTTCATCTTTCCACAGAGTTCATTATTGACCAACACGACATAATTTATTTCCGACGTCCGAGGTTAAGATCAAGTTATCCTGCGCAATAACAGTGCACGCCAAGGCGGGTTTCTAATTAAAAATTCTTCATTCCAGAAAGTTTAGATTTATGTTGGCCATTATACAAGTACATGCATGCAGACAGTCTCATTCGGTCACAGGATGATAGAGTTTTGAATTAAAAGGGCAGGAAACGACAACGTGTATGAGTACACTCCTATTCTACGCAAAGTCTGCTTGCAGAAAAATATGTACTGTAACAAGCCGGGTGGTATAAGGGCAAATAAATCATCAACGTGTTTTGCACGCGAAAGTTCAGAGCTGTTTGCCTTCCGGCACATCTTCATTTTAATTTAAGCAAAACCACAGGGGAATAAACTACCTAGGTGCAGTTGCGAGCATCCTAGGGCTGATTATTTTTCATCAATCTCACATCTTATGGCTCATCAAGGCCACCAGAATATCTCAGGAGGATTATTCTATTCGATTTTTTTTTTTTAATTTTCAGTTTTACTTGGAGCCTGGAGCATTTGTTGAAAAACCGGCCAAGTGTAAGTCGGACTCGCTCAACGAAGGTTCCGTAGAAACTTGAAGGTAGGTATAAGGCGAATTGAAAAAAAAAATTAAAATGTTTGTGATGTTGATACAAATTTACGGTTTTCGTAGTTATCCTTTTCTGATGCCAAATTTCATGGTTCAAAGTCAATGGGAAGTACCCCAAAGTTCTTAATTCCCTTGTCAGTGTCAATAGATGCAGCACAACAGCCGTATCTTTTGACTGCATCGTTTCAAAAGATTGTTTTTGCTACAAAATTAAGGGACCGCAAAAATGGGCCTGACAGACAAACAGATGAAAAACGAAGTGATCCTATACGGGTTCCGTTTTCCATTATGAAATACGGAACCTTTAAGAATTATGAAATACGGAACCTGAATTCCTTTGACGATGCTTCACCTCTAAGCAGCTTAACTCAACTAATTTTGGTTATTTATCGTCAGAATATCAGAAAAAGTTGTGCGCCGTTTATATGATGTACAGCTTAATGCCTTTATTTTCGATTTAAAGTTAAAAATTGCTATATTTTCCTGGAGAATTTACAATATAGAATAAACTCAATTTTAGTAATTTGAATACCACTTTTATGGCACAGCTTTATATTTGAAGTTTCGTTTTCGTTTGGTTGCTAATCGGCCCGCTACAACCTTCAAGTTCCCAGATTAATGTTTGCATTCGGTTATATGAGGATAATTTAGGGTGGATGGTGAAAGCCCCATCTGCCATTGCAAATTCCTGCAATCGGAAATTCTTGAAACTGTTCATTTTTACAAACTAGTTAGTAAACAGTTGCTGATCTTTATTACTTCACACTGCAAAAAAGCTGTGATTCGGAGAAGTGACAAACTAGATATTGATAAGCCTTATCTTCATCTTTTTAAATATGTACGCACGACCAAAGGCGCGTTTTCACTCTTTGATTACAGATTTTGAATCGGCGGCTTAAGTGTATATCAATCATCTCAAATTGTTGTCGCTAGCTATTTTGTTACCTTTAAGTGACTTGCTTCATATCTTCAGTAGTAGACACAGCAGTAGTCCACGAAACCAAAATTCGTGTTCACTTATATTTTTGAGACATTTCCGCCTCAGTGTTAGATTTTGCGATACAACTTAATTGCGTTCCAGAATGGTAATCTTCCTTGAGGGAAGTGTGATCTTCTTGATCCTGTTCCGTCTCCCAACCAGTGACGAATCGGGCTTCGAGGATATGAATCACAGTCCTTTTCCCTTTCTTTTTCAGATTTGTATAGCTACTGCTGAGCGATATCCAATACCAAACCACATGTCGTTGGTGTCAGTATGATCCTATTCAGGCTAAAAGAAATTGGTAATCATCGAGCTAAAGAGCTCGCTGTTAACAGTGATGGCCTATCCAAAGTCGCTCTCAAAGAAATATGGACGGATAACGCCGGCAGCCCAATGTCCACACCAATCAGTGACGGGATGCATTGGATGCACCTTTGGATCTCTTGTGGATTAGTATCTTCCCAAATTCTACAAGTTTGTCTGTTGACGTACTTCATACAGAAATTGGCCTCTCTGCTGGAGATAAGTTTCCAACTGGTCCAGAGCCCATTCAGCGAACACACGTCTTTGTCTTTGGTCCTTTTTCCTTCAGCTCATGGGCCAGTTGAATTTCGTACGGCTGCAGACCCAAATCACGACGCGAAATTCGCCAAGTTGTGGTCTGCGAAAAGCCCAGTTCTTGAGAGTGAAGTGAAAACGACTGCCTCGGATTCTCCTGCACACTCTCACGGACAGCGGCGATGTTTTCGGAAGATCTTGCGTTTTATCGACTTACGTGTATTAGTTGACTATTTACTGAATCAGTGGACTCAAATTTATACATGCGATGTTGGAGACCACAAAATGGGCGAAGCGCGTAAAATGTTGCCCGAACAGAACACTCATTTTGATAAATTAATTTTATAATTTGCACGTGTGATTCGGCAAAATAGACTGAATAAATGATAGTCAATTTGATAAATGTAACTTATACAATATGGCCGCTATCAATTAACGAAGTTCGAAAGTCCCCACTGGAAGACCTTTTATTAAATGCCACTAACAAGGACATCTTATTCTTTAATGAACCTTGGATCACTTCTACGATACCGTTTATGTTCGTTGAGTAGGGCTAAGATGTCGTCGGTTGATTGATTCTCTGATACACGGGTCTAGTAATCGTTGTAAGGGCAGATAATGGTTGGCAATAGTTGACTGGGAGTCACCAGCGGAATATTTTTATAAAGAATGTTTTGTGCAACGGCAGTGAAGCCCTTTTGAAACTGAAATATTTTAAAAATCATATCATCCCAAATTCCTTTTCGCTAGACAGCTGTGTGGGTCCCTAAATAATTTCAAAGATTCATTTGTATATATCTCATTAATACGACATCTTATTCGCTTAGCTTAGACCGCAAATCGGCCAACACGACTGATCGATAGCTTTATGGTGTATTTACAGAAGTGTGCAAAACATTTGCAAGTTTTTTTCAACTACAATAATTCCCGTTATTTATTGCTCTAAGGGAAGAATTTGAATGAAAATTTTGGTCAAAAGTTTTATAAACAGTTCAATATTTATCAGAAAGTAAAGAAATCCCCAACATGTACCCATGGTATTTTGAAATTCATAAAAAACAAGTTTATTCACTTTTAAGCTGTGCAAAACGTACGCATTTTTTTCAATATTTGGTCCAAAAACCATTGTTCCTGTTAACTTAAGCACATCTTTTTGTCATGGAAGCAATAAGGGTGTTTGTTTACTCACAGGCGATTTTAGCCCACTCATGCTTTAGAGCTTCATAAAGAGCTCTTTGCGAAGTAAGCCGTTGCCTCCTTATGTGCTTTCAGGATTCCTTATATGTTTTCTTAAGGGTTTAAATCGGGGGACTGTGGAGGCCAATCTAAATCATTAACTCCCCGAACCCCTAAGAACTCATTAACAGACTTTGTTGTATGCTTCGGATCGTTTTCTTCTTGAAACCTCCACAAGAACGGCATCTCTTCCGCCGAACTGAAGTCTAAGATGTTTTTATACACAAAGCGGTCTATTATTCACCTTATGTGGTGCAAGGGACCACATGCTTGAGCCGAAAAGCATCCCCAAACTATCTCTCATCCGAAAATAAAACGGTTCTCCAACGTTTCAGAGACCAAGACCAATATTTATGAGAAAATTGAAGTCTAAGTTAAATGGAATTAGATAGAAACAGTTTTTTTAATCAAACACAGCGCCTTCCTTTTTTTGACGATGTTTTAAGATTAATAGAGGATTCTTAGCAGCTCGGTATGCACTCAAATTACCTTCTTTTACACGTCTTCGCACTGTGCTTGCATCAACTGACAAGTTGAGGTCGGCAACAATTGCAACTGAAGACCGGAAAGTATCTCGCCGGATTATTTTATCAGGTTGAGGGTCTGTTTTCGGGGACGACCACCAAAATAAAAAACCTTACTGTACTCTTTTCTGTTGTTATTGCTTAGACCAAATAACGAACTGCCAGTAATTGATTTATCTGAAAATTTTAAAAATATAATCCTTCCTTGTACAGTTAGTCAAGCAAAACATCAAGAAGAAAAAATACTTGCAATTGTTGTGCACACTACTGTACATATCTGCAAGATTATAATCTGACATATTTTTCCAAGTTTAACCGTGGAGACATTGGTCAAGAAAGAGAATAATAGTCATTCTCACCTACAAAATCGCCTGCCCACTCTCAACACAGTTATTTTATGGCGAACTTGAAAATAGGTTTGAAAACATCATCTTCTATCGAAAGACAAATTTTAATAACTTTGAAAGTTTCAAATGAAATCAGACTTAAAAGCTCTATTTTTTTCTTCAAGATATGTGAGACAAAATAGCCTGCACGAGCGTACATACCCACACACACAGACACAATGGAATCTAAATCTGGCGAATTCAAAACGTGGTGATATTTCAAAAGCTTAAATTTCGAAAATCGGTCCAATATTGATAACTGTCTCGAAATCGCTATTAAATGTAATCGTATGCATAAAATTGTTCAAAAATTTGGATATAAGATCGTGTATTTATCTAGTCCATTGTAGTCCTAAATTTTTTGCCATGCTCCGTATACCCATACAAAGAAGAACTGTCTGTAATAAGACACTAATTCCGAGCTGTGTGTAAGGATAATTTCCGACTTTATTTGAAATCCAAAAAAAACTCAGTATCAGCTATGTTCACTGCAAATGGAACTTGCGGCAGTTTAAATAAAAAATAAAAACTTACTCGTAAGAGGATGTGTTTGGGGATTGTTCGCATTTTAACCTTAGTAAGAAACAACAAAATAACAACTTTTTTCATAATCCTCTAACCTTTTCAATACATATAGTTTGTAGTTAACTAAACCCAATTTGAAAAGAAGATTATATCTTTTTGCAAACCCTACAATTAACGTCACGTTTGCTCCATTTAATTTGTTTTGTTTGGATTTTGAGTTTTCAAGCTCGTCCCTTTGTGCCGAAACACCTCACTTCATCTTCAAAGCTTTTCGAAACCACACAAACACAAAAGGGTCAAGTCAAAATAATTTCTAAACTTAAATATGACTTTTACAACTAACCGTTTGTTTGATGCCCATTAACATTTATTTTCTATATCCCCATGCTGGATTTCAATTAGTCAGTGTTTTTCATCCCTTTTTATCCTTTTCATCCTAATTTTCGTTGTAGCTGTCCACTCGACCTGCTCTTTCAAATCACCCTTATTTAAATATCCGGAACATAACAAGAATGGGAAGGGGGACACGACAAGTGAAAAAGCAAAAAAAAAAAAGAAACTTGTACTCAGAGGTAGGATTGGTCGTCCCCTTGTGAAATAAATAAACAAAGAGGTAAATGATGTCCTGGGCAAGACATTACAATCGCTATTTGCAGGGTGAAACCAGCCGCACACACAAAGCAATTTATTTTTCTATCTCCGTCTCCCGCTTCCGATGAAATTAGCCAGCTTATGTGTAAATAATTTGTTTTCTGTGAACTTAACCTCTCCTGGTCCATTAGTCTGTTTTATGAGATTTTATTCCCTTTCACAAAGGCAAAAGTATACAAATAATGTACATTTTCAGGAAATAATTATGTGACCGTAGAAGGACATTGCGATGCGAAAAAATGATCATGGCAAATGAAGTTTGAGATTTGTCAATACGTACACACGTATGTATGTTCAAATAAAAAAACACGGTCCATTAAAATATTATAGAAGGATGGGCAGATGGGCTCCCTGTATATGAAGTAAGCAATTTTCTGCGATGTTTCGAAAATCTTAAAAAAAATGTCAAACCCTTTAGTAGAAAAGTGGCCGTGATGCTTTTCACCGTAAATGTTAAAATTCATCTATTCGAACCAACGATTATAGTTTGTTTTATTAATTTTTAATATTTATTGAAAAATGTAAAAGATTTGATTTGATGTTGACAATTGTTTCTGCGACAAATTTAATTAACTCTCTAGCGGTCAACGTGCGACCTCATCCGCATAGATTTCGTGTACGAAGAAAAATTATAAAATTCAAAAACGTCTTTTCGCCGCCCGCTGACAACAAAGCGTATTACGTATTATCTGGGACAGATATGCAGTAATAATAGTCAGATATTTAGGATCTGAAATTTTCAATAAAGTTTGACTGAACTGCTTGCGTTTGCACGTAAGACTGCATTGTTCTGAAATTTGCAATTCTATTGCGATTGCTTTCAAGCTCTATACAAACACTTGTTTATTTTTTTTTCTTTAAAAATGTTTTGATATACTACACGCATGATAGCAAAAATATAAAACTAAATTACAAAAAAAAAACGCGAAAATCTCCGCAGAAATAAAAATATTAACAAAGGAGTTTCAACAACCTATTTCTAGTATTTCAAAGTTGATGGGATTTGAATTTCAGTTTTTAATCAAACCTTCTAAATCAAACTACTATCTGTGGTTTCTGCCTTAATTTTCCTTAAACTCTTTACAATGCCATACGACAAACAGTTGTTTTACTTGTCTACGAGTATTATGCCTAAATTTTTGGATAAATTTAAAATATCCACCTGCATAGAATTTCGAAGTATTTTTTTGTCAGAAATTCTGACAAAATGTTGTGATATTGACACTGACAACGAATTATTGGAAATTTCTATCAGGATATTTCTAATCAGTAACACTTAACTTTTTTAAGCTATGATTACGACAAACGTTTGCATATTTTTGATTGCACATACCTGTAGAGCCAGACAATGTTAACGGAAAATTATTTTTATCAAACGGTAAGCACATTTTTATGCGTGACATTCGATTTGCGGTAATTGCATAAAGGCAGACGTTCGCCCACATGACATAAACCAATCATCTCTTTAGTCGTAATCGACACAAATCCTGCCGAAAAATACCTTTTTTATTACCCCCTTCCTTTTTTGGACTTTGTTGTTCCGAAAAAAGTGGTTCCTTTTTAGTCAATATCATCCATCGCATTTGAAGAAAATCCCATGATTTTCACACATTCGAATTTTATAATCCAGTGGTAATAATGCCGATGTTTTGCCTTAAGGGCACCCAAGATAAAAAAGATATGACTGAGTTCCACTCCTCGTCCAACCACCAATAGAAACTATATTGCCTTACGACATCTGCTCTATCTTGGTCTAATACCGTCCTAATGAACCGAAGAGTCCCCGGTGAGCTACTTGCTACGTCTTGGTCGTAGTTGACTCGCCCGTCCACAGCTTTTCGCCTAAGGTGAAAGATTAACGATACCGCTAATCCATCCTGGGCCAGACCTTTTCTATCAAGATAGAGAAAAGCTTTAATGAAAATAAGGCCATTGGGGTAAAAAGCCCAGCTTTATCAGAAAGTTATCCACTCTGATCAGGTTGACCCCATTGTACAGGACCTCATTACTATAGATTTTTTTTTACTCAAACTCTGGTGCTCTATATATATGGAGACAAGCCTTAAGACATCGTCTCTCGAAAACCCGAATCTTTTTTTCCACTAAGCTTGTTCCGACGTTAAACCAAACGGAACATACATAGGTAAGGACAGGCGAAATGAGAGCCGTGTAGCAGATCACATTTCCCTTGGCATCAAGTTGACTGCTGTGAAACAGTCTCTTTGTCAAGCCAAAGGCCGCTTTGGTTCGGGCTAGAGCAGTATCTATATGTTTTTTAAAATATAATACTGATCTAGGCAGAACCCAAGGTATCTAACAACACTTATATTCCCCAGTGGCTGCCCGTTTTGTCCAACAGGCAGCCACTGGGGCTGCCGTTTTCGTTGACATTCGGTATAGGTATGACATACTTACATAAATAGCGGTTTATTCTACAGGATAAGCAGACTCATTTTTCTAATATATTTCATTTGGAAATTTGTTAGGACATCAAAAATGGAGAACGCAACTAGAAAGTACAAATTAAATTTTCTTTATAGTAACAAAAAGCAAGCGAACAAATGCGAGTTGGACACATTCTTGAAAAATTCCGAACCACCATTCATTGGCCTTATTCCTTTCCTTTGCCAAATTCTGCTTAGGAGATATTTGTCTGCAACGCAATGTTGCATCTGATTTCGTTGACTGATTTCCTTGCGTAGCGAAGAAAAATTTTCTGTGCGTAATTTTTGATTTTCAAAAGCTGTTATTTTCTATTCTCTTTAAGTAAATATTAACTTAACTATTTAATATGAAAGCTGTTCACACTCTGTGAAAGATATGATTCAGAAATTGCCGACTGACAGATAGACGGCGAAACCTAAGTAAGAGGCTTCCATTGGTATTCTTTGTGAACGGAACCCAAATAATTGTCGCATGTCACATTATCCAGCTCATTGGAAAACAGCGATGCTACAACCAATTCTTAAACGGAACAAAGACACATCCAATCTGGCAAATCTCCTTCCTAACATCAGCAAAGTGTTTGGAAAAGTGATCAATAGAGCCCTAACCGACTGGGTTGAGGACAAAAATATTTTACCGGATAACAAATTCGGTTTCAGAGCCGGGCATGGTTGCATACATGCCGCGTCTAAACTGGTATCGGATATCCAATGGAACAAAGGCAAGGAACAATGCACGGGTGCCGTGCTGATCGACTTGGAAAAGGCCTTTGACCCCGTATGGTTGCAGGGACTCTTTTTCAAGTTAGACCAACTCGGCATAAGCAAACCGCTGCTGTACATAATTTTAGATATGCTCACCAGCAGACCGTTTATTGTCAAAAATGGCAGTGTTACGTCTGTTGGAACTTTTGAAATTAACAACGGTCTTCAACAGGGTGTAGTTATTTCGCCGATTTTATTTACGACCTTCACAAGCAATATTGTAGGTTCTCTTGGCCACTCCATAGCGTACGCAGATGACCTGATCGCGTACAGGTCAAGTCCGAAGATCGAGATTATTATAAATCTTTTGCAATGTGACTTTGAAAAGATTCAGGGATATAACGACGGCTGGAAGTTGAAAATCAATTTCCAAAAGTGCGAGACCATTCTGTTCAAGATTCCGTTGTCTGGGGCTTCAAGTTGATCCAGTTGATCTCCGGGGATTTTTACCCCAATGATATTCACCACGAGACAGTGCACCTTAACGGCCTTATTCTCCCTGAAGTTTAACTCTATCTCGATATAAAAGGTCTATTCCAAAATAGATTAGCGTTGCCGTTAATCCTCCACGTTGTTCGAAAAGCTGTGGACGGGCGAGTCAACTACGACCAAGACGTCGCAAGTAGCTTACCAAGGACTCTCAGGTTTAGTAGGACGGTACAGAGCGGTACCGCGGCAGAGCTGATTTCGTAAGGCAACTTCGACAGTATTGGTGGCTGGATGAAGGGTAGAACTCTGTTGTCCATCATATATCTTGGGTGCCCTTAGGAAAAAAAAAAAAAAAAATTAGCATGTCCTGTCAACCTTGGTCGGCTTACATATTTTAAAGGTTGTGTAATTAGTTAACAATTAGTTAGTAAATAGTTTTAATTTAACTTCAAGCAAGGTAAAGATTTAAGGGATAAGATTAGTTTGTAGTTTAATATTTAGCTCTAGATTAAGTTCAAATCTCTCAGTCCTTTCACTAAGTTTTTTCTCAATATTAATTATTTTCTTAGTTTTCTTAATATATTTATATAAATTATATAATTCATATAAATAAAAATGCAGGAGTCGAAAGACATATTTTTAATTGTTAGGCTTAGCGTAGAGCGCCCGCAGAGGGCCAGTAAGTAAGTTTGTAAATAGTTAAATTAATTAAGCTATTTTTAAGCGTTTGTGTCTAGCATATAAGTCTCGGATTGAATTGCCGGATGGTGGATATTGCATGAAATAGGAATGGCCTTCAATCGAGAACTTCAATGGGATCAGTGACTTTTGAATCAGCAGCAGAAAACCGCGAACGACAAACTAGTAAGTTTTAATTATATATCCGATTGCAAGGACAATAATAGACCTAACGTTACGGGTGCATATAAAATGGCTTCTTAACCTTATAAAATATCATCTAATCGGAGGTAATAATTTATTTAAGGAAATTATATTTTTAGCAACAAAATGAAAATTTTATGGACTTGGAGAGCAAAATCGTACCCAAACCAACTCTCTTTTTTTTGCTACAAATACGTAAGCTGTGATGAGCAAGTGCGTATCTCTCAAAACATATAAGCGAGTCTTAACACATAACACGACCTATTTTTTACAAATTCCCATATACTTTAAAAATGTTAAAA
This sequence comes from Orthonevra nobilis, assembly GCA_963555765.1. Taxonomy (NCBI): domain Eukaryota; kingdom Metazoa; phylum Arthropoda; class Insecta; order Diptera; family Syrphidae; genus Orthonevra; species Orthonevra nobilis. The sequence goes on along the minus strand of OY743224.1, from coordinate 110,857,876 downwards.
ATATTGTAGCAACTGCTTACTTTACTTACTCCCCTAGTCTGATGTTAATCCAGTTTTATTGCTTCCATGACTAAATCAATTAAAATGTTTTAATCAAGGTATTTTGTCGATTTGACTTTCTGCAAACAATTTTTATTAGAAAATTTATTTTGCGAGCCATTAAAATATTTTTAACTGTACTCGTGTCAACATTGTGTACCGAAATGAATCATCAAGTTATACGAATTGACACAGCCCAGATGAACAGTCATCCTTCCTCTGTAAGTAAGTATATGAGTCGTTGAATAAAGTGAGCTGATACATCGTATACGAATACTGTTGCTGCGGGTAACCATTTCGATTGAGTTTCGATAGCGAACCAGAAATCAGTAATCTCAAATCAAGAAACCATTAACATTTACCGACTTCCGTCCGCTTTGTGGGAGAAGAACCACATCATGATATTGCGTGGATAAATTGACATTAAAAACTTTTTATTGAATTCGTCAAATGTCACATCGATATAAGAACGATGTTGCATGAGCTGGAATCGTTCTTGGTAAGCGAAGCGTTTTCCCAAAATAAAATTTGTAGGTGCCTTGTACCCTTTTCGTATGGCGGCATCTTGGCAAAGATATGAAGGCAATGAAAAATCATTCAAAATTGTGTTTTTACGATATGTCATAAATTGATCTTCAATGTGTTACAGACGACATGTAGAAACGTTAAATTTTGTTCACAAATTGTGCAATAAAGTCGTCATGTGGCATGTCATAATTATAGCGCCGAATGGTCGCATTCGATATGAATTTAATTTTGAAAACCTGTTTAATATTTTGCTGAGTTGCAGAAGACGAAAACTGAATTGAGTTTGCAAAAATAATTCTTCTATTATATGCAGTTTTAAGTTAAGGCATTTTGTAGATTACTTACTCTGTTAAATTTTTTTTATTTGCATTTAAACCTGGATAACTTTATTTACTTACAACACTTGAAGAGTTGTATTAATTTTAAAATGATTTTCTGAATTCAAATACATTTTTGCAGAGAGGGCACCCTTAAAGTTTATGTGAAGAATTATTTACGAAAATTCAGAGTATAAGAAGAAATATCTTACAAATAAGGTTTTTTCAAAATTGCGATGCTCTCTTAGTAGTTCGTTTAAAACTTGTCGCTCTAATACTACGAACTTATTATTTCCATACTCTTTTCAGGGCCACGGGATTTTATAGTTTTGTTTCAATCTTTTTCCTGTGTTCACTTTCTTCTCCGTTGGTAGAATAAGACCAATTTTTCCAATTTCGGAAGTTGAAATATTTTGAATGAACTGCTCCTTCAAATTCTCGAATGTACGGCTTGACGCATTTTCATTTTCTGAAATGTGATTCCACAATTCCAAAAAAATACTGACACTAACGAAATACTGATGGTGCACAAAGATGACTCACGTGGAAAATGACAACAAAATGTTTTTGCATTAAGAGCAATTACATTTAATGTAAAAAGAGGATGATGCTGTTCCGATCCCTGTGGCACAGCATTCCATATCTTTTAACTTAAATGATGTGCTATGTTTAGTTTTAGTGTTCTGTTTCGCAGACAATTTTCAAACCATGACAGGATTTGACCACTGGAACTATTCTTTTAAAAATTCAACTAGTTATTATGCCTTAGATTGTCAATGGCTTTTTAAGGGTCATGTTTTTATCCTGTTTGGAAGGTCTCCAAGCAGGCGGAGCTCTTATGTTTTCGGAAGCCAAACTGATTTTTGTAAAAGTTGTTGAGTCTTTCTATAAAGAGACAGCCTTGCTCTAGAGCCCGCGCAAGAAGTTTGAAAATTTCCTATCAATGTATAGCCTGCCCACCACACTAAAATACATTTTTACCAAGAATTTTTTTTTGCTGCTGCGGGAAATTCATAGACATTTCAGGCAAGCACACCAAGCTTCACATATATTTCTTGCATAAATAAAATTAAGTTTAGAGTGCTCAACGTAAGGACTGAGTTGGTGGTAGCTTCAGTCAGTCAGTTTTTGTTTAAACAAGCGTTCAAATAAACGTTCAAAGGTAAGTTATTTTTAAAGGCTGATTAAAGTTTTTTGTTAGGTTCTATTCTGAATGGAAAATAAATATGCCCATATGTTTACTTTACTTTACTACAATACCAGTTGCAAAAAGCAAACAAATATAAATTAAATCATAAAAATTTTGAAAAAGAGCATCCTCTTGTTAGTGCTATCAGAGAAGACTTTTTAAAGAAAAAGAAAAGGGAATAATTTTACCAACAGAATATTCTCGTTAAGAAACACGACGAGCTCGAATCTATGGTCAAAACATCTTATGGGATTTCTTAGCTTTTTCTGATGGAGAAATACTTAAAGAAGCTTAAACAATCTTTGCTCAAAATTGTATTGTAATTGTAAACGTCCGTTTTTACCGAGAAGGTATCTTCCAAATCACAAAATTTTTCAAAAGATTTTGCAGATTTTTGGAAATAAGTACCCAAGGAAGACTTTCCTTCGATTACAGACCTGGCCTAGCAGTTCTTAAGTAGTTTTGGATCAACATATATTAGTGAAAAAGTTTTTTTAAATCTTAATTTTGTAAAAATTGAATACCGCACATCACTAACTGAGCAACTTGTTGTTAATTTCGACACCCGATCTGATGCCTTACATAAGTAAATTATTACAACAGAAACAATGTCAGAAATCACATTGATTTAATTAAGATTTTCATTTTAGATAAATACATAAGTACAGTTTTGTTTCTTTATTTGGCATTAAATTTCCTTTTTTTTTATTTAAATAAGGACTATTAAACATCATAATATTGATCTTTTTATTACAAAAAATGTATATAAGAACCATCAGCGGCCCACCGTAAATGTCTGAATCGTCGGTTTGGCTCGAATGCTAAAAAAAAGTTGAGTAGCCTTGGTCTATAGCCTTTTTGACTGCTTATAAGGTTCTCTGTTCAGAAATGGTGAAGCCAAAGTAATTATATTAAAGACTTAAGATCTCTCATCAGGGAGTGGTTCACTTTGTATTTCTGAACAGACAAAAGCCGACTTTAATCGGAGTTCACACGAATTCTACACGACGAAATTTATACTGTCAATACCTAGGGCTTATTCAAAGCTCCTCGTCTTCCAACTCGCAAAATATGATCACAAATCCTGATCTCTTTAGCACTTTTCGCCTCAAAGAACAAGGGCGTCTACACAAAAGAAAAAAAAATCCAGATACTTCTCGATCTGTATAGCTTGTATTAGGATGAGAAGTTTGAGCTTTTTTTTAGCTTCGAAAAAAGTATAAGATGGTGCAAAATGATCATGGGATAAAGTAATAGAAGTGCGGGTAGATTCATCGCCGTGAAGAAACATGAGCTTTAATGATAAGTAGATGACCAGGCAATTTTGGCAGATGTTAAAGACGTACAAAGTTGGACAATTCGAATGCTGGCCGAAGGTTTTAATATGGCCTATTACAGTTCAGTTATGGGCAACTATGGAAATTGGCTGTATTGGTGAAACAAAAACAAATAACTTTACGTTTCTGATCTTTTTCTGAAAAGAGCAGGGAGCCGGCCACTGTGACCATCCCAGTTTAGTTTCGGGAGCCACAGGAGCATCAAGGAGTTGGTCTTGTAAAAAAAATACAATATACAACTCGTTTTTCGAAATTAACCATTACATATTTTGTAATGATCTTCAACGATCCTTTCTCCTGTGTACAACTTTCGGCTCAAATAATGTTAAGTACGTTGGAAGCGAGTATAATACACACGCGCCGTGGGCATTCACATGCATTTTGGAACAAACATTAATTTACACTTCGAGTCTTATTCCTCGATGTCGACCGGCGAAATTCAAATCAGGCACACACACGAAGGGTTCCGTATCACCACTCAATATGCAATTCTACATCCTTTTTTAATTTTAAATTTTTCAAAGCCTACTTGTCGTAGAATTGAGTTGTGATTTTAAGATCCCTTTTTTGTTTTGGGACCTCCATTATTTTTCACTTTAATCGGCTTTAATCGTGATAATTGTGTACAGTCCTGTGATAAACGGTCGGACGGGCAGCGGAGTTTTAGTAATAGGGTTCTGTTGGCATCCTTTTGGTACTGAGCCCTAAATCTGATCAGAACGAACTTTTACAACTCGCAGTTTTTGTTTATATTCACTATTTGTTGCTTCCAACTACGGTTGTTTTTGATGCGATTTACGAGGTTGAAAAGCTCCAGAGTTGTGGAATAAGATTTTGGTTGCACTAAAAAAGAGGGGACGCTCATAAAAAACGCTTGCAGAAATGTACCAAGTTTTCTTTGCATGTCATTTTATTGGCTGGGTTTTAGTTAAAATGACTTCTTATCAACATAAAGTTTTTTTTTTATTTCAAATTAAGTTCTTGCTTCTTGTAAGAAAGTTGTATAATCCTTCATAATAAAGCCTGACATTTTGTTCAACATCCCAACCAATAACTACTACTAGCACTAGAAGACAAATCAATTGAATCTGAGTAAGGCCGTTGAAGCTGTATGATTAATGGGATACTAAACATGGATATTAGCTACAAAGTTATACAAAACTATATTTTATACGAAGCAATGTTAATGCGAATAAGAGAGCACAGAAAAACAAAGATGAACAATCCGTCAAGGCACTGACAAATAGTAATCAATTTCATTTTCGTATAAATATGTACATTTTGGAAAGGACTTCGCTCCACACGTTCATTAATCATCGAGTTCGATTGTTGCATAAATAAAAATGATGGATGCGATTTGCGATGATGTGGCATAATGGTTGCCTGTGCTGTTATTTTTATATTTTATATCTGTAAAGGTATTTTGTATTTACTTGGACTTTGTTCTTTTTTTTTATTTGAATACTAACGAGAATAGGAACGTACATAAAACTAAGGCTTCAATGATGGGTATTCGACTGTACACAAATATATAGTTTCATTTGTTTGGATTTATGCGATTCAAATTGATTTTTGATTCAAGAAGAATATTTCATATGATTGATTAATTTCCACGTAGCTTTAGCTGAATTGAATTTTAGATATTTGTTTTTTTTTTTTTTTGGAAAATGCTACAATGGATCAGAAATCGATTGATGACAATATATATGTTTATACAGCTTACTTTTTTTCGTAATCTGCATCTTAAACTCGTACACCGTATGCCAATTTATTGTTTCACAAAGCGCCTTTAAGTTAAAAAATTGATTGATTACTGCACTGCACTGTTTTCGTTATCAATTACTATCCCTTTTTATATTAATGCCATTAATTAATATTTACAATCGATTTGATATAGCTTTAAGAGAGTAAGTTGCAATCTAACCTACATATCGAGAACGTAAAATCACGTTGCAATAATCCTTATTACCGGAGATACTTGAAACCGTTCGCGTTTACTAACTTATTTGTTAAACAGTTGCCGATGTTAACGAATTTCTGAATATTCGGAATCTTTGCTTTTCCTTACTCTGCTACAAAGTCCATGAGGAGCAATGACAAAGTTAATATTGGATAGTCTCATCTTGCGTTTTGCAGAACACATTTTCTACGGCAAAAAAAGCCAACTGTGACAAAATCATTTACCTTCCCTATCCACGCCAAAGGATTTTTGTTATTTTTTATTCTATTATAATCTATGGTCAAGGTGACGTTTAACTTTATTCAGTATTCAAATATATGAAACAAGCCGTGGCGAGCAAATATATGTGGTACAGCTTGGAAAGCGCTTCAAGTGTCTGGTAGTCAAAATAAGTTCGACTGCAGAAGGCCTAAGCGGTCGATTAGCAGTACGAAAGCCTGTAGTAAAACATCAAACAAAATTCAGAAGGCAGATCGGGGAAAAAAGTAAAAAGATTACTTATCCTGATCGAAGCATTATGCGCGGTTGTGTCGAATTTTGGACAACAGATTACCCAACACCCATTCTCAACTACAAAATAAACTTTAGAGAAGTGAGGAATAGAAGAATGAAGATGTCAAAAAAAACTTTGACACAGTAATTTTCACTGAAGGCTCAAATATGGACTGCGGAATATACGTTGGCATTGTTTGCAGAAAACTAGACATCTTTAGATCATGTCGCATTCCGGACCATGCCAGCGTATACCAGCCGGAAATACTGACATTCAAGAACGTATGCGCATTGACAAAAGACAGGGAGTATCTAAGCGGAAATCTTGCCATCCTCATGGGTAGCCCGTCCGCTTTCAAACTCATTGACTTGGCTACAAAACAAAAGTTGCCCTACTCTGGGTTCTCGGCCACAGCGACATTCATAGCAATTAATGAAAATGAAAACAAATTACTATAAGCAACAATTATGATTCGGGGAAAACTTGGAATATCGTTTATGAACTTCTGAAAAGATAGAAACGTTCAATTGATGAAATTATAAAAAACTATTTTTGTGCATGCTGCTTAAACGATATTGTGGATAAATTTGCGGAACTTTTTTCGAATCAAGCCTCAAAAATTGTAAATGCATGTAACATATGCACATCAAACCATGAGAGTGGCAACTTCAACGGAATATTTAGATGGAAGAAGCAACAGAAGAAGAAGTATTCAGGTTGCTGTGTCGAATGAGCAACAAAAAAGGCCCTGAAGCGGACAATATTAGACTAGTTGATCTGAATTAATTACAAATATTATAAACCGAAGCATACATCAGTGTCATGTTCCCAATCTAATAAAAACGTCGATTGTTTGCCCAGAATACAAGGGAGGAATAAAATAGCGATTGGAGATTAGGAGAAGTTATAATTAGTCGACTTAAGAGTTTCATATCCAACTTAAAATTGTTGCACCCAAACCAGTAGGCTTTTCAAAAAAGTAAGAGTACAGGGTCTCTATTGGGGGAGCTCACCAATACAGGTAATGCTGGACAAAAATCACCACTTCTTCATGCAATTTATCGACTTAAGCAAAGCGTTCGAAACCCTGACGCAGAAAAAGCTTTTGGAATGTGTCAGTAGAAATGGCTTGAGAGAAGTACTAGTAAAATGGCTTCGGAGCTATCTGACTAATTCATTAAGCAATGAAAAACCAAGCGAATATGGTTTACTACAAGGTTTCGAATTGGTTCCCATATTGTTCATTCTATTTTCAAACGAACTTCTGCGACTATTAAAATAATGTACTGCTTATGCCTATGCCGACGACATTGCAATAGTGGTAAAACACAAATACTTAAATTCTGCTATGGAAATATTACAAAATGAGTTCAATGCTGTCTCCAATTGGTGTCATGATAACGCATTAGTTATAAATGCATTCAAAACAAAGGTGATGCACATACTCGCATCATCCAAGCCAGCAGAAACTGTCCGGATTTATCAACGAAATGACTGCACAACACTATCAACCAATAGCGAACCAATTGAGGTAGTCAAAAGTTGCAAATATCTCGGAGTAACCATGGAAGGAGTGAGCATATTTTTGCAATGGTGTATCTCAAGCGACACTCAAATCTCGCAGTGCCAAAGTAGGTGTATTACTCACAAGCTGAGTCACGCATTAGATATGGGATCCTAATATATCAAACTTACAACATTAAGTTTCGTCTCATTAAACTTATTAGACCTGGTAGTTCAAATCTTAACGTTTTAGATGTCAAAGTAATATTCCAGATGACAACACTGCTGCACTACAAAGGCGACCGGCGTTTTCTACAACCTATACGCCACACGCTAGATACAAGAAGACGAGCCCTAGTGATGTTGGAACTTAGTGCAACATACAACATGTACGGAAGTCGAGGGATACGATCGATTCGATTCGATTTTTGAAAGATATTCCGAATTTTAAGAAAAGAAAAAAAGAGTTAAAAAAATATTTTGTTGAAAAACAATTTGTAAACTTAAAATATTATTATTATTACATTATTAATGTGTAATCAAATAATTATTTTTAAACAACCACCTGCAGATAAACTCTTTGCTTTGTGTGTACATATTCTAAACTGTGCATAAATCAAATGTTTCTAAAAAAAAAAGGCTAACGAATTGGCCATGGATTGCTGGCGGATAATATCGAATTTTCGTCAGGATCCAGTAAAGAAATAATACGAAACTACTGCATAAAACAGGCTAGCCTCATGTGGAAAAAACTTACTTCATGTACCATATCCAGAAAAACATAACCCGACTATAATAAGTCAAAAACAATCGAACTTCTAAGTTAGTCGCGTCCCTGAATAACTGGAGCAACGTCAACAAGTATGGGACACTGGACTTAAGGAGGTAATGCACTAAAATAAGGAATCACTCAAAAGTCCTTCTTTCGTGGTTGCAAACAAATAAAAGAAAAATGAATCAAAACCTTCCTCGACGACTTCGATGAACTATCTAACAATAGATTCGTTAGATCCATAGACTGGTGTGATATAACATCCCTAAATTCTAAGCCCCACACTAAACATTCATCAGACACCCAGGTTACCAGGTCTCAACAAAACGGTTCTCATCGCACAACTTGAGGTCTACTACAACCTACCTACCTCCTTACCTACCTTGATGTTTTTGGACAAAAAGAAGACTACGTTCGGAGTCTCGCTAAAATAAAGACCATAACTATGCCTAACGATGTTTCTCGTCCGCGGGTGAAACAGACCTCATCTGTATAAACAAAATCATGAAAAAGAAAAAGTAAAGACTTCAATGATCTGAAATATTTTTCCAAGCTTAACCGTGGTGATGAAAGGATCACTTCCAAATACGAAATCGCCTACACAGTCGCCTGACCTCAACCCAAAAGAGGTACTTTGAAAAGAACAACAAGGTTGGTCAAACATTGTCCGTCATCGAAAGATAAAATTTGGAAAATCTTTCAAGTAGTCTTGTGATCAATAATATCGAAGAGATGACCGATTGAATGTCTAGATTGAGGGCCAAAACTACTGCAATTATGAGGTGGATTTTTTGATTCATTCGAAAACTAATTGTCTGGTAATTGATTGTTATTTTTTACGAACCTTTAACGCTGAATGAAGTTTAAAGAGTACTCATAATTTTCCAGAAAATCATTGAAATACTCAAGATCTGTGAGACGAAAAAATGCACATGAGCATACGGACATACTTCTTAAAACAATGAAACTCCACTTAGTATGCCAACATTTTAAATTTCGAAATTCAGACCTCTTATAATGACTTTTATGTGGGATGTGGAAAACAGAGGAATGAAAATAACGAAGGAGGGATAAAGTGAATGACTCTGAAAAACAGATTAGTAGGTTTCTTATTTTCGAAAGAATGTCCAAAGAAAAGCGCTTGTAGGCGGTACTAAGATATGTGAAAATATCTATACCCGGATGTAGCTTAAGATCGGTGATCATGTGACTGAAAAAGTTTAGCAAAAATGTTTATTGGCGATTGGAATTGCTCGTGGTCGTTTTGAGAGAAAGTTTCTTCCAATGCGATCAGCTAGAAAGAAGCTTCGGGGTACATGGATTCAATTTGCTAGAAACGTCTCACTCAAAAGGCCATCGAATTTACACCAGAGGCACGCATCTCTAAAGCAATGCCTCATTGTTGTCAGCCAATCGGACTGATGCAGCAAGGTAGATATTGAGCTGATGGAGAAACTTTTTAGTTACATCCTATTCGTCCACAAATCATCTTTAAGGTGGCAGGCTTACGCAATTGTTGTATTGCATGGTATCACAGCAAATCAGCGAATGTCAATGTATTAACTTTAATCAAATATTTGTATGATTAATGCTGTTGTCATTTTCAATGATAAATTACAGAAACTGTCTAGCTTAATGTATATACAAATGATTTACATAAATAAAATAATAATTTATTTCATTATAATGGGAACAAATTAAGCATCAACCCTCAGTATCAAAGGACACGGGCAGACCACAGTAGATTTAAATGAAACCAAAGAAAGCCTGAGTGGATATTATAAAAGATAAAAGCTATTCAATAGATTCTGATGGCACTTTTTTTCATCTTTGAAAAATTAATTGAGGATAAGACCAAAGAGGAATAAGGCAGCTCATATAACAGGCTTTCCATGTGCCTGCTTTCTCGCTTCTAAAGTCAGGTCTTAGTACATTAAAAAAGCTACGCGAACCGATAATTGAATTATTGATTTTAATTTGAACGTCAAGAGTAATTAATACTTCAAAAAAGTTTGTTCGAGTAGAAGTGCAAGGAACTGAAACTAACCATGTTAATGGAGTTGAAGGAGAGAATGGTCATTATGTGTGCTTATGGCAGCAGTTTTCAACTATGAAAGCGCACAGGAGGTCTAAATTGGTTTTGCAATGCGACTGTCTGTTCGAAAATTGCTGTCCAGACTTCATTTATTATTTTGCGAAACATTTAACATAAATGATTTCATCTAAATTGTATTAACTTAATCTGCCAAATTTAAGTATACGCAATGCCTGTCAACCATATGTCGACTAAGGCATTCCATTTACTGAGTTAGAACACAAATTGCTTGCACATTTTGCGATGTTTGATTTTGAATTACCATTACTGATCTATGTGTTCGATTGAACTAATGGAAATTGGATTTGCATGGGATTGAATCGACCTATTTTAGCTAGATAACAAGCCATATTCGGGTACGCACAAATTCTGGGTGTGCCCCAGTCACATGCGTCAGTCACAATTCTGGTAAAATAAACTTGTTCCGTGCATTGGCATGCCCAAAGAGTTGAATGATAACAACACAGGCCCATACCGAGGCCATCGCTAATCCTTAAATCAGCTATAGTCTTTCTGTCAATTGTAGTTGCAAACAATGACCGAGAAGAGCACACCAATGGCGCTGTCCAATCCAAAAAATCATTACTCCACCTAAGTGCAGTGTTCAGGCCAGCTATCATCGTTGTCCTTGCATTTCGTTTGGCGCTCTTTGGACGACGGACGGTGCCGTAACCCATTTGCTGTCATCCCTGCTGGCTTGTTATCCCTAGACCGAGTTACATTCGGTAGTGCCAAATAAATTCTCATGGGTGACATTTGCTTGTTTAATGGCCGAGAGAATCGCTTACAGACGCCACTCTGTCAGGAAAGGTATAAGAAAGGGTATGTCTGTCATTAAGTATCTAAGCGTTGTGCGTTTAAGTACATACAAGCGCTAAGGGCCAAATTTATAATTACATGTCCTTTCTGAAATCAAGTACGAGACAATGGTTTAAATTAATTGTTATTTAGTTTTTCTGAAAACTTTGCCGAACAGTCATAAGTCGTTTGACTTTTGACTTCATGAATATTTATCTATGCTTTAATTATAAAAAGATAAATTTTGTTATGTTTTGAAATACAAATCTGATTTCAAAAAGTCTTTCACCAGTTTTTAGAATGGACCTTCAGAGTGAACATGGACTATTTATTAATTCTTTTCGTGGCGAACATGTCGGACGAAAAAACGTTCGAGCGAATACATTTTTTAACTACGCTGCCTCAACGGCAAAAGATATCAAATTGCTTTCTACAGAAAAGTTTAAGAGCTCGAAAAGATTTTCCAAAAAGTCTGACGTAAATTCAAATTAAATTGCGTGTGAATTGGTGTGCCCACACTTTTAACTTCCAATGATCAAAAGTGTCCCTCGCCATTTCCACTCGGAATGAGTAAGGAATATTATGGTTTCCTATAATCAGAGATTACTGAATAAATTTTTGTTACGGGTCTGATTTTGAGAAAAAAAAAAAATAGATGGTTCAACATGTTGAAAAAAATTCTAACCAATAAAGTTAACAATCCAAATTATCGATAGAAAACTATACAATTGAAGTTCACATAGAATTTTAGAGCCAGACCAAGAAGAAGAAGAAATTTCACAAATTTGGCAGTCAATTTTGACATTCAATCATTTCTTAAAGTTTTCAAATGTTTTATGTTTAACTTGAATGATCTCTTAAATCATCTGTCAAGTCATCCCAAAACAGTTCGATTGAGTTGAGGGCAGCTTATTTTATATTTGGCAGTCCATCAAGACCTTCTTCTTGATCCACGCTTCCACAGCATAGCTTAATAAATGACGTCCTTACAACTCTTGCTTGACAGTTTGACGGGCATAGGGCTTGAGAATACAAAACTATATCTGTACAATTTTGAGCGGCTGTACGCACGACTAAATTTGAGAAAATATTCAAATGGCCATATATACGGCTGAACCACGTTTAAATTGTGTCAACGTCAACCGAATATGAGAAGTCAGTTGGCGTTGAGCTGTCGTCGAAGGAGCATCTCCCCTCTCTGCCGAGACCGAATATTTTTCACCTTCTAAATTATCTAGTGTACTTTTCCAAACTAACAAAGAAATAGACATTTCATTTGTTCTCTTTAAAGGTTTATGTTTATGTTTTGAAAACTCTCTCCACAAACGAAGAATGCAGAAAGTATATATTGCGTAAATTGAGTAGAAAAAAAAATCAAAAGATACACGAAAGAGTCAACAAAAATTACTACAAAAAGGGTAAAACGACGACGACGGCAACTTAAATAATATTCAATTAAATAAAAATTGTTTTATCAATTCCTGACACCCTTGTCATGTTTTGTTAGATAAGTTATTATCCCGAATATGCCCGTGTAATGGCCGTTCACATTTTTGTAGACAGCCGTAGTACAGTGCAGCCGTTGTGCAGCCGTATGAAAAATATGTAAAGCCGTATCTGCCCGACAAACGGACTTCACGCAGCCACCGTACGGCCGTGAAACTTGAAAAGCAGACGGCTCTCGTTCGGCCGCTGTACATCTGTACGAATAAAAATGAAATATGTTTACTCGGGTCAGAGTAATTCGAATTCTTAAAGTCTATACAATTCCTTATTCATAATTTTGTCGATGCAGATAAGGACCGCCATGCTTGACTGTCTGGACGAAAAAGCTAGGAAGCATCTTTACTTCAGTAAGACGCGAAGTGAAACTCTGAATTTAAGTCGAAAATCCTCAAATTTGTACCGATTCTAAATAACTCAGTTCTTGCCGCTTCCCTCAAAAAAGTCAGAAGACCCATGTATAATAGAATCTTGATGGGGATCGCAAAAAAAAAATTATGTAGGCTACGTTTGGCACAAATAAAAATGTTGGCAGCTCATTATTAAGACCAATACCAATGAAGTTAATACCAGATTAAATAGACCCACGCATTAAAGAGTCAACCAAACGAAAACTGCTCAACATATGTACATGAGGGTTAATTTGCTGAGTGACAGTCAATGACAGTCCATGAATTGACCTTTAAATATAGAATAAGTGATCTAAGTCTCACGTAAGGCTGATGAAGCGCTTCACTGTAGAATGCTAGCTTTTCATTGGAAAAATCTTGGCAAGAAAGATAGAAGAATTTCACTTCTGTGGTCGTTTTTTAGCTTTTACGAAGCCTCGAAATCTTAATCGAAAGGGCATAAAGAACGTCACTTGTGAGGATGTTAGCGATTCTGGCCACAGGTTAATTTTATCCGCCAAGATATTACCAAAATTTGCTAATAGAAATATACTTACGCCAGAAACAGGTGTGCATTATTCTGCAAGCAGCGAAATAAGTATACATGAGTTTATATGAATAGGATTACATGCGAATGCTGCATGCTTCGCAGCGCTGCCCCGGTTTTAGAACACGCAAATAGTACAATTTTCATAATTTGATATTATTCTGTTGTCAATTGGCACGAACCCGCAGACATTTGCCAACAGTCAACTGACTTTTGTTTATTTCGTTTGCGACAAAATAATGGAGTAGCAGCATATCGAATTTGTTAAAAAAAAACCTTTTCATAGACAAAAAAACAAATAAACACTAAAAAAATATAAAAATATATATCTGAGTTGAGGGAGAACAAATTTTAAGAACTGGCTGTTATTTTAAATCAACCAAATAAAAAATTAATAAACATTTTGCTGTTTTCCTTCTAGTTACGGAAAAAATTGAAAGACCGATGGAGGACATTGAGAGCGTTCTTCAAGAAACGCGATATGCCTCCAGGGAGCGGAACTATCTCACCGCAAGGACGATGGAAGTGGTTTGAGCATCTTATGTTCTTAAAAGTTGTGAATAATTCAAATGCAATGTTCCTAAGTACAGTGCATTCGTAATAAAATAGATTACTCATAAACTTTTAACTCGTAGCACATCAGGAAATTATCCAAAGGCTTGGGAGAGTGGAAACCCCACTAGTTCCTCATTCCCGGAAGTAGGTGCTTTCGCCCATCTCAGTGTCCGAGAACTATTGTTTTGGAGAGTCATTGGGAGAAGAACCAAATGCTTCCACACCCCACAAGAAAATAATAAAATCCAAAGCTGAAGGTATCATGAAACTTTACAAAATTATGCAAAACTTTAACAGCTTTGGCTATTTTTTCAGGAAAAACATTCAGCGTATTACACAGTATTTTCCAATTAGCAATTTGACTTCCAAAGGTGTTTTAAATTCTTACTCTTGATCTTGACAACATCTTGTTAACATTTTCTCTGTCCGGTGAAAGATGTCGTCAAGGATACGGTCGATTTTAATTTGGGATGTTGATTATTTCATTAAGAATTGCATTTTTGAAATCACCTATCTGCAAAATGCCTCCATCGCTCTGACTCCCATAGGCTTCAATATCAATAGCCATAAACGTGAAGTGGGTATCGCATGCAGCAAGTTGAACAATGCTGGAATAATACTTATAATGAACGTACAAAGATCCAGAATCGAAAGGGCACCTACCACATTTGGCATCCCCGTGCTTTCTCTCTCACTTTCATTCGAATGAGCCAAGTATATTCCGCTCAATTCCGTTCAAATAGCTTCGCATGTTTCAAGAATTATACTGCGAACTCTTGATACTCCTACACGTTGTTGAACAAATCAAAACTAATCTTATTGCTAAGCGGGAGTGTTCTTTGTAGAGTCTTTTGTGAAGCAACTGGTTCAGCAGCACGAATTTTTTGATTCCCATTCTGGCGGCTTTGCGGAACTCATCATCATTATTTTTAATTATTTAAAACAGTTTATTGAAAAATCCATGGAGTTGCCTTTCATTCTCACCACAAATAAAGCGACAAGCGATATTTATTCATAAACTTTATATAAGCCTCGTAGACAGCAATTAGCGCAATTATTGCCTTTGACTTATAGAATTTCAAATTATTCATTTGATATAAAGTTATTCTTAATTCACTTCACTTCAAAACAAAAATAATATATTTTTCGAAATTGATAGCAAGAAATGAGATGAAATGTTGAAAATTCTGCACATCTGTTTTGTCTGCAGATGTGCATGCAGCATAAAAGGGAATTCCGAGAAGACTAAACTACCACAGAGTGAGAGAGAGAGAGTAAAAAGATCCGCAGTTGCATAATACCTTAACGCGAATGATGCTTACCGGTTTTTTTAATTATTTTTTTTTAATTGATAACTTGTTCTAACTCTCCTACTCTTAGTTGAGTATCACATCTTTCTTTTCTTTATACCTAGAACCACTTGCATCATTGGAGAGTAGTTTCCGAAGTACAGAAGCTTCACAGAACTTTATTTTATGTCCTCCTTAACTTTGTTGCCTTTGTCTCCATTTTACCATGGAAGCTGCGTCATTTTTAATTTTTCTTCCCTCATTAATGTGAACTTAAATCTCTCCATTCTGCAGTCGGAAACATTTTCTAAAACTAAATCCTCCTGATAAGAAAAAAGACACCCAAAGCATCATTGCCTTTTCTTAGAACACAATTTCTTTGTTTGGTAACCCACGTTAATTTTCAATTCCAAATTGTTTTTATTATATGTTACACTAGCGGCTATAGTAGGACACATTTAACGAAAATTGCCAATGTCTACCTCTTAGGGCTCAGAAGATACTGCCCTGTGATAGACGAAAGGGCGACAGCGGAGCTTTAGTAAAAAGTGTCCGTTGGCATCTTTTAGGTCCGGAACACATGAAATGCATTTTTTAACTTCAAAGGTACACACCTTAAGACGTTCGTCATTTGAAATCCTTTCATTTTTGACACTCAATCGATTTATAGATTATAGCTTTCTTCTAATGATCAGATCATTAACTGCCTCCCATCCTCACAAAGTTTTTTTTTGCGAGAATTCACGTTTCAAACCAATTAGTTTGTAACTGACACACATACCTCTGCATATTGGGTTCTCTTTAACAAGGATGTGTGGAATTTTTTAAACTGTCGTGTTGCACACAAATGTTTGAATTTTTTTCGATCGAATTTAATTAAAAAAAAAAACCTGGTAGTTTGGTGCAATTTTTTTTTTATAAAACTTTTAAGCCTGACATTTTATATTTTGTGTGCGCTGAATTTTTCATGAGTTTTAATTGCATATTGACGACCTCCATTATGTTATACGTGATTTTTATGCACCAGTGGCATATTAAACACTCCTCAATAAATTTCAGTAATAAACTCACGAGCGCTGAAAGGACGATATATTCCTTTTTCATTAACTTATGCGACGAATTACCAACGATGCTTGTTGTTTGGTTTAATTCACTTGCGTGTACTTTGTCATCCTTAAAGCCAAATTGTAGGTAATTCATCCAGTCGAAACTTTTGAACGTGTAGTGCCACCTTGTTTCATTGTATGCATATGTATATTTCAATGAATGAGTTTTTAAGTATTTATCATATCGGGTTAATTTGTTTGTCTCTTATGTTGATATTTTCCACGAAATGAATAAAAAAATACAAAGCCAGCGACCGACTGGCGACAGAGACTGCAACGGATTGACTTCAGAGGCAGCTACCAACTGACTGCAGAGCCAGCAAATAGCTGCTCAACTGCACGCCACCAAAGAAGTCAGCTACCAATTGGCAACAGAGCCAGCTATGAACTGGGAAAAAGGACAGATACGAACTGTTTTTGCCATATTTTCAAAGTATATATACTTTCCTTTGTCTGCATAACAAGTGCCTAAACTTGGAGGGAGCAGAACACTATACACACAACGTCCGTAGTTTCAGTTTCCGAAGATGCGGTCTTCGTTTTTTTTCAGTGCGATCTTTTTGATGTCAATATTTTCATTAAGACATCTTTCATCTTTTTGATGTAAGGCAGTACAGTGACACCTATTTTATTTTCCCTTGCTTCAAGAAGCTTTCAAATTTAATTTCCTTCTCTTTGTTGTGGAGCTTGTGAAGTAAAAAGATAAGTGACGTTGACACTTATCAGCTCAAAAATTTTATGTGGATTTTTTGAGAGTGCCAGGAATATCAGCTTCGTGCGACAGGACTACCCCTTTTAAGAACATAAGTATTCGACAAAGGAGTTCCTTTCATCGCGGTCAGAGACAGTCTTTCTGAACCGCAGACGCTCGCTCTTAAGTGTAAGTGTTGTGTAAGTGAATGGCCGGATCGGCTCTCATTACATTCTTTATGATGCAATTTGGATAATAGAACGATATTACATATTTCTTTTTTTTGAACTGTTCACGATTTATTTATAATTCTTTTTGTTTGGAAGGAAAACGTGGTGAAAAAAAAATGTAAGCAACGGTATCAATTTTTTTATTGTCCTCAGAATAATTAGCATAAATACTACTACACTAACTTAACCTAAATAAACCTAACTTATACTACGACTGAATCCTGTCATGTAATTCTCAGATCGTTAATATAGTATATGAGCTTGACAAGATATTATAATTATTTTATCCAGCTCATTATTCAAGAAGCTGAGATATTACATGTCAGAGTGCAGCCTGTTAGCGACAACCTTATCTAGCCACCAATATTTTATTTGATTAAGCCTCTCGTTATTAACCTAAACACTTAGGCAGTATCTAAGGTTTGCATGTCCATCCCCAGAGTTAAAAGGCTCATAGAGAATACGTTTGTCTGTCGCCCTTCTAGTAAAATAATATATTATAGGTACGTTCTCGAAGTCCGATAAATAACCATTTGAATCCAAGATTCTTCTTCAATACCCACGATAAGGGGAGAACAAACCTGAAATATGTTCAATCTCGATAACGTTTGCTGATCGCGCATAATGGCTTCTCGCAAGATCGAGAAAACATTGTCAATACTTTATAGGCCGAAAGCATCCAATAAAATTTTGTTCGCAACATAGTGACCTCAATTTGTTGGAGTAGAAAAGAGCCTTAAGGGACATAAATACCGCTTTTGCTTTTCGCAATTGAGTATTTATGTATACATTAAAATTCAGAAATATATCAAGATGATCACCTAAATACTTCACAACACTTTTCAATTTTATGTGCATGTCGTTAAAAATCGTTCCACTTCGACTTTTCCAGTTCCGTCTTAAATCTGAGTTACCGCATATTATTGGGGTGCGGAACAGTACAGTTTCATATTTAGCGTGGTTAATTTTGAGCTTCCATTCCGAGCAAAATGATTTTAGCTTTTTTTACTTTTCCTGGAGTTTGCCGTGAATATCTAAAATTTTCGAGCCACTTACGTACAAGATAATATCGTCAGCAAACGCTATCGAATCATCCAATTGCCAAAGTATTTCAGCTTTATACTATACGTGTTAAAAAGTATGGACGCTGAAACTGTGCCTTGCAGTAGACCATCAATCGCATTAAAAACTATTGTTTTGGCCGTCTGCTACAACAACTACTACTACAAATTCGTATCTAATTGGTTTGTATAAAAACCCGTTGATCCAAACCGTGTCAAAGGCTTTTTCGATATCCACTAGACATGCAGCTGAACATCTTTTTCCATTAAGATTCTATTCGATATCTCTAATCTCCTTTCTTTCACACGTAAACAAAATTAACTCATTAATAACCCGATGTTAGGTAGGAGACTGATTGGCCTATAGCTCTAGGGTTCTGAAGGATCCTTTTTCTTCTCGGATTTTTGAACGAGTTCATTGCTCGCACAACTTGATCCCTTGCAAGAACTCGTTAGTATAGAATTTTTGTATTCTTTCCATTTAGCAGGGTTCCACGTTGAACCACACGGAGGCCGGGTGAAAGTCATGTATGAGAGTTGACCCTGGCATCGAGTTGGCACAAATAAATCAGTCTCTATGTGGTGGAAAAAGTGAACGAAAAGCATCTGCATTTTTGTCATATCGCGAGATTGTCTTAACAATCCCAGAATTTCATAAGATTTTTATAATTCTTTATGGTTTCCCTAGAAGCATCGGTGTAAAAAATATAGTTTCGCATCTTAACTTCAAGTCGATCTGATTTCGATCCTCATCAAACAAATCGTCTGCGTTCGCTATGGCACGGGGAAGATAGCCTACTTGTGTAAGCTTACTCGTGAATATGTTCAAGAGGATCGTCGAATTGACAGCACCCTAGTGCAGACCCTTATTCAATTTAAGCAATCCATTTAAGGGTACATTGCCATTTTTTATAATTAACTGCCTATTGGCAAGTATGCCAACATGACTTCCTAATATCAGCTCGAAGAATGCCTTTTCCTTCATTCCTGCTCGCAGATAAGACCATGTATTCGACGAAGGATTTTTCTTTCGAAGGATCCATAAAGCAGGACTTGTTTTAGATCCAAGTTGCTCGGCAAACCGAAGAAGCAACCAGTAGAACTCCTAACCATGCGGTGTCGAAAGCCTCCTCCAACTCGAAAAGGCAGGCATTGCTTCTTGTTTTCGTTCCAGTCGTTATCCGATATTACTTCAGATGCCTTTAAATAAATTAATTTATTCGGAATAGTTTTCTTGTCCTCAACCTATTGCTGGTATTGCTTCATTTATAACTTTCTTAACCATGCTGATCTGCATTTTAGGGTCACAATATTCACTTCAGGATTTTAATTTGTCATAGATTTATTACTGAGCAAGACAAAATATATTTAGGAAAAGGCTCACCGGAACTCACTCAGCGAACATCATCCTATCCTACACTTCATTCCAAATTTGGAAACGAAAATGGTAACCTTAGAGCCCAAAGCGTGACAATATCACATTCTAACATTTAAAAATTCTATATTTTACTATCAATAATGCATTAACATAATAAAAAGAAGAAATTTATATATTTTTTCAATATTGCTCGTAATAATATTGGATGGATGGAAAATTGTTTGATAAATGAAGTAGATGCCAAATTGCATTATCCTTTCCTTTCATTGTCTTCAATAGACACTCAAAGGCTTTTATCGAGCATATATTAAATTATCCACTTGAATTCAATTTGCTGTCATTACCAATTACTGGGTAAAAGCTTTTAACGTTGCAGAGATAGTTACCTTTTCGACAGAGCCATAAAAGATACATATAAACGTAAAAGTATGTGCTTATAAAGTAAAGAGAATTTGTTATTAAATTTAAAATGAATAAATATTGGAGAACTTCTGTCAAACATTTGCTGCCTCTGTGGTGTGATATCGAATTGAAGATTAATAAGATCAATCTAATCGATTGATTTTTATCACATCGAAGTGCTCAATAATTTTAAATTTTTCAAATTGACGAAATTTAGGCTCTGAGAGGATCTATAAATTGCTTAAGATAGAAAATGAAATGCAAAAAGTGCATTTTATAATCATGGGCTATAGTCCACAAATTATGCAGAAATGCGATTTTCAATGCTGTGCAAATTTATGGATTTAATATTGTAGTACAAATAAAACTTTGGCTGTAATTTTGCTATCTGAGATTTTAAAATAAAATGTTTTCTACTGTGAACTTAGTGCCATGTGTCAAAGATTGCCCTATACTTAGATGAAGCCTATGAAGCACTCAGCATTTCGTAAATTGTACGGCTGCGCATCTCTCACTCGTTTGACCTCGTTGTACTCCAGTCTTTGTTTGACGTTCAACCATCTAAGCGCTTCCAGCATAAAATATAATGTGCTAAACCGGTTGCAACTTAGGATACTCCTTATACCTTTATTTTGAAGCTTTTAAAGTCTTTGAAAATGTTTCTGGTTGCAGCATGAGTATAAAATAGTGGCGCAAGACTCAAAGAGGTTTTTACGATGGTGTTATAAACTATTATGGCAGTCAAGTCATCCATCTGTTTCCTGATTCTCTTGAAGAAACCAATTTTTTTACCTAATTTTTTGCACATGTGGTCGACGTGTTCATGCATACTTAACTCTCTATCGATAATTATTCCCAAGTATTTGATATTTTTTGACACTTTCAATATGTTTCCCGTTTATATTGATGTTCGTATCTCGTGGTAGATTTATTTGCATTAATTTAGATTTTTGCTCATTAAGTTTCAGTTTGTTCAGTTTTAGCCAAAGTGTAGTAGTTGATTTTGTTTCTACATGCTTTAGCGTCCTTTTACCCCAGACTAGATCAATGTGTCATCAGCGTAAAAAATATATGATACTGATATTGATAGAAGAAAAGGATGCTTCAACATATTGAGGTAGATAATATAAATTCTTTTATAAATATTGTTTTGTAAAAAAAAACTTAATGCAAGGTTTGTACTACAAAGTCTTTACATCAAACAAACATTATTTTTTCGAACAACGGGGATTGAAAGAAAGTATCCAAGTGCGAGTCAAATACGCACAAGAGGGGTGTCGTACCACCGTATATGGCCGTAAAATTGAACTGCGATTTTGAAAAACACGTTTTTTGAATGCGGGTCCCCTTTTATTTTTCTATATTATTTATTGTATATCAGCTCTACTACTCTACTGCTGTTAACGTTCTGTGAAATCAGAAGTGTCTACCTCTTATGGTTCCGAAGATACAACACTATGACGAGCAGACAGCGGAGGCTTAGTAATAGGGTTCTTTTGGCATTATTTAAAAATAATAGGTCATTTGGACAGTTAAATATGGAAGCTTCTTTTGTCTTGAAGAAATTTCTGTGACCTGAAACGAAGCAACAAAATAATACTGTCCAATAGCCAGCTCCATTTATTAGCCGTATAGTATCCTTCTCTGAATTTATGATGAATGCGTACAAAGTTTGGATCTATAAGATTCGAGGTAATATAGATGTCCAGAAGCTACCTGACTATTAAATATTTTCTAGTTTAACGGAACCAACGTTCTCGTGTAGGTCTTCGTTGATCGAACCTTTTTCTGACTTGCCTCCTAATTGTAGGTCCAAAGTTGAATCCCATATGGTAAGGATTTGTAGATTTCACCTTCACATTTGTTTTTTTTTTTAGAATGCCGACCAATAAACTTACTCAATATGACTCAAGCAGTCGACACATAATTTTTTCAAGGAGAATCGGCTCGGCGTGATTTGATTTCGAACTCAACTAGCATTTAAGTGTTTTGCGTTTTTGCTCCTCTGACAGAACCATTGAAAAGGTAATTTATGAAATAAAAAAAAAAAACAAAAAAAAAGGAATTTCTTTTAACTTTTTTTTTTGATCTTTCACAACCAATACAGTTTGTCAAATTTGAGACAAAGAGTGCACTTAACGGTGAAAACCTTATGGTAAATTACTTTTGTTTTCTTCCCAAAGTTAAGCATCGTTTGAAGGCCTTTAAAACCGGCTCAATGATTTTAAAGGATTCTAGCATAGGGACTGAGCTTCACAAGCCATAACCTGAACCACAATCCGAAATCACCATTTCAATTTCCATTTTTCTTAGATTCACTCAATATTTTTTTTTATGAATAATTGACCGATAAACCTTTAAAGAATTCAGTAATTGACCTTTCGAGAATAATTCATAGCATAACAATTTTACGACTTTTTAAAACTTATGGAGTGTAAAATATAATATAAAACTCAAAATAGTTTATCGAAAATTTGAAAATCGAAGAAACGTTTGCTGAACAAGATAATAGCCTACTTTCGAACATGCGTACGTCTGTCGGGGCCGCCGACATTTTTTTTGCGAAAAATATTTTTTCACCAATATCTATTTTGTCCCCTCTCGTCTCACTCCTCGCACTCCTGACAGTGGAAGCGGTGAATATTGTGTCTGAGGCACGAGCAGGTGCATTATCGTGATGAAAAAGTCATGAATTGTTTTGCGATATAATCGGGCGTTTCCTTTTTATTGCTTCACGAAAAGAATTCACATTCACGTCTGACTGAACTTTTCGTGCTTTTTCGGTGTTGGCTTTTCCCACCAATTTCATTGCAATGACTGAGTCTTGTTTTTGACATCAGATCTAAGTGTATACCATGAATTCGGCATCAGTTATGATTATTTTGAACAAAAGTTGGATTCTTCGTTGACATCATTCGACAGCTCCATGGCAATCCACACGCGACGTTTCTTTTGGTCAAAATTAAGTAATCTTGTAAAAAATGTCGTTGCCTCAGGTTTCATGCCCAAAACAACCGAACAAATTTCATGGCATAAGCCATCCGATATCCCGACATACTGTGCAACTTCTCTAACGATGAATCGAATATTTTCGTCAATGCTTCTACGTTTTCATCGGTTGTTGACAAGCTGGGGCGCTCAGGGCGATCATCGGCATTAACATCTTTTCGACCTTCTGTGAAGAGTCAAAGTAGTTTTGTCAATTAGTGACTTGTCGGCTTTTTTTGAACAAACATTGTGTATGCTTGAATTTTAAAAAGTTCTTGAAAATTTAGGTTATAAGTTTTTTATTTCGAAAACTAATTTGAATTTCAGAACATGTATAACCAATTTTTGAAGTTGTTTTATTGTTTTGTACAATTACGCTGCGAATGCTGCTTGGATTCGACAACCTTTTTTATTCTCACACCAGTTTTAAAAACAATGAAATCCAACTCCGCTGACTTCGTAACGTGGATACTTTAAAACATTTCGAGTTCCGAAAAGCGGACCCATTACAAGAACTTCCAAATTGAGAAGTTTATAAACGATATGTACTTCAAAATGAAAAGTAGTTCTTGGAGCGCATTTACTCAATGGTATGCAACATTACAAATAGTGCAATACCCTCAAAACCAAGTTACTGTGGTCTGATTTTATTTCAAACGGAGATAAATTCTTTTCTTGCAAACCGACTTTAACCATTTGTGGACGAATATGTTAATTCGTACACAAGACATACAACGTATATATTCAAACAACAAATTTAATCAACGTAATTGAAACTGGAAGATAGAAATTTGCATTCAATTTGACTAACCATTGTAGCTAAACCCCGCTCAATGTCACCTTGTCTTCTGTTTCATCCTTCAGTAGATTGCTAGCTTGCTTTTTTTTATCATTTTTTGTCCAAAGGAATTTTATCTGCAATAACTTAATGCAAATCTGGTTTCCTCACGATTGAATACAATGCGAGAGAAAATTCTTCTTCCTTCAAGTAAAATTTTGTATTTTTCCCTTTTTTTGTTTTCATTTGCAAAAGGAATGCAAAAAAAATATGAAATCCCGTGATGAACTAGTTTTTGTTTTAACCATCTCAGGTATCGTAATAAGTATTGACAAACAAATTGCCCAGATGGCAATAAAATTTAAACTATTAAAAAACTTTCCAATAAAAATGACAAATTTGAATTCCGAAAACAAGCACAGGAGCAAAAAAAAAAATAAAAGAAGAAAAAACTAGACCACATTGCTGAGGTATAATTGGGGTTGAACATCTGGCTGCCCATTCTCCGAAATAGTTTGGCCGAATCTGGCAGACCGCATTCAGTTTCAACACTTTTGATTTGTTAAGTGTGAACAGGTTTCATTCATTCAACTGGCAACCGCAACGAAATTGATTTCGCAATTTACCATCACCACGTCCTTTTTGGAATGGCATAGATTTTGATTGCATCAACAACAGTTGTTGTGGCCCCACACTCAGGTGAGATAAACAGCATTTATTCATTAATTTTAGATGCATAAATTATTTCATCATATCTAATACTATGGTACATGTTTAATCAAAGTATTGATTTTACCTTTTGACTTTATGTCACCCACAAACACGTCACTTTTGATATATTAGTAATTTATGTTGCATTTCAAATGACTTTGTTCAATGGGGAAAAATAGTGTTTCCATAATTGCCTGACGTACATATTCAAGTATTTACATATGTAATGAATGACATAAGAAAATAATTTAATATTTATATGTCTCTTGGTATGCAGTTGCGTTGTAAAGGGTCATCCAATTTGTGGTACAGACTTGACATACCCATTTTCATCATTTACTGTCGTGCGATATTATAAATGGTTATATATAGGTTTGCTATTTTACAATATGGATTGATTAACAAAAGTCGAATGTGCAACATACTTACATTTGGTGAATGACGAGCTGGTTGTTGTACGCATATGTACAAATAATTCAATGATACTTCGCCTTGAGACCTTTGCATTATAAAAATTAATGCTCTAGAGAAAAATGCCTGCCGAAAGAGAGTGTTGTAGGAGATCCTAATTGACTGGTTTCCAGGTCAGCACAGCACAGTTTAGAGCAACTCTCATTAAAAACAATATAAACAAAATAGGTTTTATATTCCATTGTATTAGGTATTTTTTACATTTCAAAAATTTTAAAATTAATGGTAATTCAAAATAATTCATATTTAGCTTATTTCCGAGTTGAACACAGAATTATAAACAATAACAAAAAATTAAGAATTCATGGAAATTTGTTTGCTTTTTTTAGAACAGCAGTTAAATTTTGCTGAACACTCTCCACTAATCTGCGTCATCTTAATGGTGGTATTTTCTTCCAGACTTTTTCAATGTCATCAACATTACCAGATTTTTTGGCTTTAAATACACTTTCGAAGTAGGCCAACCCAAGACATTAATTTTGCTCTCTGCAATCCATTGTCTCACAGTCCGTGAAATATGCTTAGGATCGTCGTCGTGCTGGAAAGCGTAATTCACTGGTATGTTTTCGAAACAATAGGGTTCCATTGTATTGTCTAATATGCCTTAGTACATGTGGTGATCCATTCGACGTCTTTCACGCAGTATTGGACCAACATCGAACCAACTAAATGCTCCCTCAGACCACCCCAGATAACGTTTGCTCCTCCATGTTTTATCGTCTTGACCTTGTACTTTGGAACCAATTCTTTCTTTTTTTTTTTTGAGGAAGTCTCACATCAATTTTTCCATCGGATCGAAGCAAATTAAACTGGGATTCGTCGCTTCAAAGAATTTTTTTACAAAATGCCAATGGTTTCTTTATATTCTTTCTGGACACGGTTTTTTCGGTCGATGCATCCACGATCTTTTGTGCAACAATCTCCCTAACTTTTGTGGAGGTCAAAGAAGGATAGGCTCTACTTGTTTAGTCTTCTACAAATCGGTCTTCTTTTTTTTTGGGTTCTCAAAACTTCCAATATGTTTAGACTGAATTGTTTCGAAAACAGGCTTTTCGGAGCAACCAAACCTTTTTGCTATCGATGCCATTGACTCCCTTCGATTTTGATAGCTCTGCACGATTAATGTCCTAAGTTCTGGCGTGCAAGATTTATTTTTACTCATTTTTGTACATCACTAAAAACAAAGTATTTTGCACCATTTTATCACTTAAAAAAATAGTTTCTAATTCTTTGTCCAGGACGAATTGCAACCACGAGTAGATTAAATGCAATTGTGACAGTTAAAATTTACTAGAACCCATTTATAAAATACAGGGATTTCCAATAAGGACTTTACAACTTTTTTTTTTAAATAGAATTTATCGATTGTGAGGTGTATGGCTTGTGGCACCATCCTGTTGAAAAACGGTTATCATGGCGTGATAACGCTGGCCATTCACGTGTCACGTAACGTGACGATCGTCGACGAATAAAATATGACCAAATAACGCCGCCGGTATGCAAACCGCACCAAACTTTTATTTTTTTCTGGATGAAGTGGTGATTCATGAAGCAAATGTGGATTTCCACCCGACCAATAGCCAATATTGTGCTTATTGACGTACCCATTTAGCCAAAAATGAGCTTCTCCACTGAAGATGATTTTTCGATGAAATTCATCATCTCCAGAGCCCAATCGGAGAACGAACGTGACTATAAATGGTTCATCGCAAAATGGTTTATGCAAAATACGCCATAATCTGAGTCTGAGTCTGAGGGATGCCCGATTCTTGAGAACGCCGTGGAATGGACTGATTTCGATCGTTTGCTAAGGAAACCTGAACGGCAGCAATATTTTCGACACTTTGACCAACCCGTTGTCTCACTGACACGGCAAATCACACAATGAATATATAGACTCAAATTATTGAACTTTACTTGTTGTCACCTACAAGGGCGAGGATTACGATCGAAAATTGGAGCTAACGCTCTTTGCTGTCATCGACTCCGAAATACGGAAGAACATATTTATACTTCGCAGACGTTGCTCGTTCGTGTACTTTACCATGATGAAAATGTTGAGTTTACTGAATAAATTCACAAGGAGAGTTTGATGATAAGTGAAAGGGTGCGTTCACAAATTATATTCAAAGTTGTCAAGTCCCCATATGAAAACCCAATATGGTCATACCAGGATAAAACAGTCAAACAGTAGACTGATAACCGCACTCGCTAAGCACAGCTTATACAAAAAGAACCCATTGCTGACATGCACTTGCGATAATCGTCTCTTATTCTGTGGCCACCACTGTATGTTGAAAGGTTATCGTCAATTATTTCGTCAGAATCGAATCCAGAAAAAACTGCCGTGGAAGAGATCAGAATATTATATTTCATTCACAATGGTAAGATTCAAATAATATGCTGAAGTAAAAAATTTAACGAATTATTAATCCAAAATATTAGGTACATACGAGTATAAAAAAAATGTGTATAAAATCCAGTGTCAAGTGAATTAAATATCTTAAATATTTTCTATTAAAATAATATTGAGTTGCATCGACTGAAAGAGTGAAGTGTGGGGATATTATTAATATATAATTAATTACAATATTAATACTTATTTTCTATTGCACTAGCTACCAGAGCTTTTGGCTTGTGGGGATAAAATGGGCTTGAGACAAATTATAAAATAAATCATAAATTAAGAGGCGAATAAAATAAGATCTTAAAGTGGTAATCAAGGAAGAAAAAAATTAAATATGATCAGAGACTAAACTGCTAAAGTCAATAAGTTCACTCAGTAAAACCTAAACTAAATTATTAATTAATCAGGAAATCTGCAACTTATTATGATTGTGCACACGTTCACATACAGTTGTCCGAACAGGATCTCTGCAGATAGAACAACACAATAACTTGTAAACGATTAGGTATCTTAGCGGATATACTATACATTAATAGATTAAAACAATTGAAGCGATGCCTCAATTTTGTACTTGAATTACTAGGACAATGAAGCCAAACACAATTAATGAAATCGCGTTTGAGAGTTAAAAGTACAGAACTTTTGATTGAGTTCTAAGCATAATTTCATGATATGATAACGACATACTTAACACCGATAAGAACGTATTTATTTGTCGTTCTATATCGTCAACAACTTGAAACATTCATGTTGATTATAAATATTAAAGATTCAATTATAGATCTCTGAAGAACACCGACGCTTGGACCGGACAATGAGCCACTTTAGGTGTCGTTATTGAAGCAAGATCTTTCAATTTTACTGAGAAGCAAATCATGGTTAACGTAAACAAAACCTTTTGTTAGATCTAGAAAAAGTGTTGCAGATTATGAGCACTTGTCAAGATCAGCGTGGTGTTTTTCTAAAAGGCTCAATATCGCATCATCAGTTGGCTTTCATTAACTGAATCAAATTTTAATGTTTCAAAGAAGTTTAGAACTAGAGATGATTTTGATCTTTCTCTTTGAAATTTTGTTTTCAAATACATTAAAAAAACATACTAAAGATTTTTCATTCGATAATTTGTATGTTCTCATTATTCTCTTCTGTTGTTTTGCGGAATAGTGACATGGTGGTGTAGGGGAAGATGAGTCCGCCACAGAGGAAAGGGTAATGGTTTTTAAGCATGCGCTGGATTGTTCAGAAGCGCTCATTCTGGCCTTCGGCATTATGCCTCTAACAAAAGACTAATGGATACTTCCGGCGTGTCTAGAATCGGCAAAGTCAACCTAGACCTTGCGAAGCACAGATAATTGGATATCGAATCATTTGCATTCACTTGATGGCATTTATTTTATGCGACATTTGTTGATATACTAGAGAGGTGTATTTTGATGGGCCAATGACTTATCATGTACACATACAATTTGTTTTTACATTTTCAAAACAAGATATAAGTTCAAGTTTACCCCAGGATTCAAACCCGGGACGCAACAATTGATCCAATTGAAAAGCAGGCACTTAACCAACTGCGCCGTCTATTGTTATTATGTAATAATTTATTTTTCAACAAATAGGAAGTTGGCAAGCCTAACCTCAGTCAAACCAATTTTCTTTCTTCCTTGCAAGTAGTCTTGAAAAATTATTAACATTTCTTAAGTGTCGTTGTCCTGTTGAAATATAAGTCAATCGCCACTTAATTTTTATACTACAAAGTTAGCAGCGTTCTCATCAATCACATAACTTAAACCAGAACTACTCGTTGTTCAAATGCAGCACTTTTAAATACGAAGCAATTTCCTGCTAAAATTTAACTTGCTTAAAAAATTGATGAATTTCGATGTGAGGAGTCTCTAACAATGTAATAATTGCCAAAAACCTAACAACATCCCAATAACCTACCAAGTTTTTTTCTCTTAAATCAAGGAAACTAAGCTGAACTCTTAAACACTAAAACAAATTCTGGAATGCATAATTTTTTCATTTGGTGATCTCATTGAACAAAAGTATTAAATGCCACAATTTTTCAAACACGAATACGCAATGTTCTATATATTCAGATTATCACGCAATGAGACTAGAACGGCTATATCCATTAAGTTAATTGTGTTAAATTAATCGCATTTCAAGGGATACAAAAATTGTATATTATTTATACTAGTATGCGTCCTGGTTAAATTAATTAATATCTTTATTTCATGTCATTAATGGTAGCAGGACATAATCGAATTTGACCGTAATAATGTTTGAATCTAACGTTCTTTTAAGGACATTTCTCTCACCAAGAGCTATAAAGATATTTAATTGAATTTGTGTTTGTTGTCGAGTATCCTATCCAATAAAATTTATCAGATATAATTGAAGCTTTAAATTTAAACATTTAAAAAAGTAAATAAGAAATAAGAAAAGTATGCCCATTTTGGCACATAAATTTTGCATACTAACTAGCCAATAAGCACTTCATTATGCCACCATAAGTTTGCCAAGAAAATTACGGTAGCGACAACAACGACGACAACGACTATACGCTCCAGCGATTAATGTCTAGATGTATTCACATTATAATACATTGTATACACAGCGTCCTGCAATAGTGGGGGCCAGCAGGGGCAGTAAGTAATCCAAGCTACTAATTGGTTTTATGTGGCTCAATAAACTTAAATGATCTGAGCCTAATGGCATCATTAAAGCGTTGTCTCCTAAGGGGATACATCAAAGTATACTTGCCGAAGTTGAAACAATTCACAATGACGTGTTCGCTACAAGCTGAGAACGCAAAAGCTCGTCGGTATAAAAAAAAATTCCAATGGCACCAAGAAACAAGCTAAGGGATTTCGCTTTTGTGGTATACGAGGAGTTTAAAAGATCCGAAGGGAATCTAACTAAAGTTCTGTCCACCAATTTTCCACTCACCTTTAATTTTAACCATTGGTTTTCTTGTTGGATGCAGGCAAACGATTTTGTTTTGAGGAACAAAGAATTGTCATATGTCGTCTCAAATATTAAGCTGCAACACACTGGTATCGGGGACACCTTGAGATTCTGTTATCATTGACGCAAACAGACGATTCGAGAACTAGAAGGCCACCAAAAGATTCCTCGCAAATTTTCCGAGTTCAAGGCAATTTGGAAAGGCGTAGAAAATTGTTTTCATGAAAGTCAAGCTGTATTCCTCGAATGCTCAAATAATTAAAAAACGAGGATAAGTCAGAAATGTAGAAGCAGTCGAAAAAGCCAATACAGGAGCTGGTGGATAATTTCTCCAGAGATAGCGCTTCTGAACGATTAAACAGAATGCAAGACGGCAAATCAAGAACAAATGGGCGGCATCTCCAAATGTCTTCGAAACAGCTAGAAGGTCTTGAAAGTCTTAATTATACGGATTGCGAAAGCCAGAAGGATTTTGAATTCCTTATAGCGGGAGTAAAACTCAATGTCCTTTCTGTAAGCGACAGGCTTCTCCAAGCTCAAGGTATAGCTGTGAGTACAAATGACAGGAAGCTTAAGCTTAGAAGAGTAGACAAAGATTAGCAAAAGATCTCGAATAACTTAAGGACCAAGCTTCGGAGAGAAATTAAAACAGAAGGAAGGGGTCTTGAAGATCGGATCAGACGCCTTAAGGCAGAAAACCCTGTTGATTGGCTGTGATGCAGTTGTTAAGATGAGCGTTTGTTCAAATTATTAAAAAAGCTGATCTCATAGACATCAAGTGTAAAATCATTTTAACCACTACCTTCACTGTCCACCAACTCGTTAATAGTTCTACCGAAATCGGAGGGAAACATAAAAAAAGGAGGAAAAAAGTAACAAAAAACCGTGTAAAACAAGATCTTAAATTATATATGCATGCAGACCAAGGTCAGCATGGAATGAGAAGCTACAGAGCGGAGCCTCTGGAGTTCGGAACTTTAATAGCGGTATACAAAATGAAGCTTGGAGAGAGGATAAATCTTACTACTGATGATATCAGAGGGGAGCGATACTGGGTATGTTAAGATGTAGATTTAAGAACGAACGGCAAGTATATCTCTTTATTAGGGGGTTATTCTTTTCGAATTTACTATTAATTTTACTATTAAAGCCGAAAACAAATACTCGTTAAAAGATATTATTCCTCCATAGGATTGCATATTTAAAATATTTTAATTCAACGTAATGTAAACATGAATGTTGTTAATGTATTTGTTTATTTATTAACTATGATTAAGTGCCAAGTAATTGTTTAAGGAATTCATACAATGTTTTATAAAAGTTCATTTGTTTGTTCAAAGATAAGAGGATACATGCGAGTTGGAGAAGCACACGAAGAGTTCGGTGCCACCGTACACTATTATGCACTGCATATATTTTTAATTCAAAATTTCTCGTAGAATGCTTCTAAGCGTAAAATTAAATTGCGATTCTTATTTAATTATAACTTAACACAATTTTTATTATTTGTTATAATAATTAAAATTCTATGAAAATTGCAAGTGTCTGCCTAATACGGGCATTCATTCATTATCTGGATGCTGAATTTTTTAACCCAAAAAGCTTTGCTTTTAATCCTATCACATCATTTGAAACCTACAAAGTAATTTTATCTCTAAAAAAATAAAAATTCTTGCACTTCAGATGTCTAGCAACGAAATTAAAAATATTGCCTTTCATGTCTCAGATGTTTTAAGTTATTAATTCAACTTAGGCTTTGGACAGGGGCTATTTCCCCAACATTTTAAATGCGCTGAGGTTATTCCACTTTTTAGAAAAGGAGACAAAATATTTACGACAAACTACAGACCTATTTCTAGATAAAAACTCATATTCCGAATCTTGTTTCAAAATTGATTGTGTTAAAAATTTCAAATATTTAGGTATAGCAATTGATGCTTATCTTAATTGGAAAGACAATTGTCAAAACCCAAAAAATAATTTGAGAAATGTGTCTTTTAAAACCATTCTGCTCTAAAAAGTTTTTAACTTCGTTATATTATGGCCTTACACACCCTTAATTGTAATACTGTGCAGCTGAGGTGGTTCATATGCAAAGACTTTTAGGCCTTTATTGATTGCTCAATAACATCTCATTCGAATTATTTGCAGCAAAATTCGTTTTGGTAGAAGTTGGCCATTATACAAAGAATTGCGAATTCTTCGTATGAGGCATCTTCTATTTTTAAAGTATTGAAAGAATTTTTCAAGCAAAGTGGTAACATTCCTAGTAGAAATTCGCAGATTTATAATTTAAGAAATAACAACATGCACCTTGTCAATATGCCGACTGCTCATTTAACTCATTTCTCTTATTTTTATACAGCTTTATACCCTTGCCTATCAGAAAAACCGCTCAAAATGTAAACTCATTTTTAAAAAAGTGAAGTGTACACTTGTGCCAGCGCAAAAGGATAAAACTCGCATGAGTCCAAGTTCTGCCAAAGGGGTATTGTTTATAATAATATAATAAAAACTACTAAAAAATAATAATAAATGAATTACTACCAATAGAACAACACACTTAACTATATTTGAAAAAAGGACTTTCATCAGGATTTGCAGATTGATCTCATCACAGATGATATAAAGAAGAGCATCTTAACTACTGTCAAAATCATGACAATATATTAAATTGCTTACGATACAAGAGGTGTCATATGTGTGCTTAGCTTCCTTCGAGGTTGTCACCTTTCCCACGTCTATCAATTCTGATGATGCCAGTTGGTTATGCAACTAAAAATTAAATCATTAAAGAATTGCTTGTGTTTTTAAGGCCTAAAAAATCAGCTTCCACACTTGATTGGATGGCATTAATTCTCAAGTTAGATTTTATATTCAATTCACGTCAAGTACAACACAACTTGATTTAAATATCAAATTAAGTACATATTGGTTCTTGAAAGTGGCCTCATTTTAACCAAGCCAACGTCTTGCACTAGCCAAAATTTTCTAAATTAAATTTCAAAGTTTACAGGTCATTACAGCCGACAATAATCGGTTATTATAACTTCTTAAATAAATCATAAACGTGGCCTAATGCGATAATCTTTTTACTTTCAGTAAGAGGCTCTTATTATTTTGTACTCGTAATATAAAAAAAAAAGTAACAAACTTAATTTATCAGAGGTACCCCACTTCTTTTGTCACCACTTTGCCTTGTGGCTATAAAAAGCCGTCGACAAAATTATTTTATTATATTTTCTTAATGACCATAAAAAAGTTTTTCTATTTGCCTTGTGTAACAACAGGTGGGCATCCGAACAAGTATTGAAAACACCTTTCCTGGTAACATGATAATATGAAATAACAGCCAAGGTAAATTTCGTATCGCATCCCTTCCATTCATGGAGACCTGTAAATCATGTTAACACCTGCACATAAATAACTGCCGCTACATCCCAAACACCTGCATAATAAATGGGCCAAACACGTCCACAGTCGAATGAATATAATCCTTACGCTCTTCTGAAGCCACCATATCCGAATACAGCCTGCAGGATTACACCGTTTTGTGCGCATCCCCATGCTCCTATTTTTTTTTTCCTAGAAAATCATCAGCGACTAAGGCACAATAGAAAATGTGTGATTACTCTCGCAATCACAACTAGGAATACCATAGCAGTCCTTTGGATACATCCTATTAGCTGAATAATGTTATCGTTCCGAATACCGAAATTCACGAGTGTGCAAGGCGTGCGTTCATTATAGAAGGTATTTTTATCACCAAGTTGCGTTTGTTCCGGTTCTGAAGAGGAATTATCTGTTATCTTCTCCTGTGGTCATGAGAAGGCGCAGGACCTATTAATTCGACTGTGTCAGGTTATCTCTCACGCCGGCCATGATGACGCTTACATGTATTCGCGAATTCCTGTGAATGAGTTTTCTCTTTTAATCGATAACTTTCCTTCAGTCAGCTTATTTTTCAATTAAATAGGTGAGCACGCGTTTAATGTTTAAATATGCTTTGTTGAAAATAAATAAATGGCCAATTGTTTTTTTTCGAGAGCCTATTAATCTCAACTTGTGTGAAAGCCTTCAATGTATTCACAAAATCAAACCCGAATTTGAGACTGTGTTCTGTATCTCTAACTAAGGTTTGCCCCAAAAATGTTGCTCCTCTAGGTACTGGAACGAAGTTTCAAATTTTTAAATAAATCTACAAAATTTTACAATTAAAAAATGGTTGATTTGGATATGGGTAGTCCAAATCATTCAACATTCTAATGGATGTTGGACAGGCATCGTTGCGCATGGTAACGATTTACGAAGCTTAGACCGAATGGCACAGTGCACTGTGATTACCTCCGCAACCGTTTTTATTTCATTCTTATACACAGTTTCAGTCTCTTTTTAGGGTCCCGTATCCATAGAGTCAACGGACCTTAGACTCCGCTGCGCGTTCGTCCATCCGTCTACTGAATATGAATAGGCAGTTTTCAAAGAATGTGTACGACTATGGCCGCTATAACGACGAATTCTAGACATTATAGAAAGTTAAAAATAAAGGGTGGTCCCCATGCAAAAAAAAGCACATGTTTCTTAAATTCGTACTTGAAGCAGTCGAAACCACGACGTACTGACACACAATTTCGAATGAATTTGCTTTGAAAATACATATTTCGTGTATGAAATTTTTAAAAAAAAAATCGGAATCATTGATTTACTCATTTTTTCAACAAGTCTACAACGAAAACTGTGATATTTCTAATTCCAAAACCATTTTTTGGGAAATGCCTTTAGTTCAGTTCCTTTATTTGATTTGAAAATATTTTCTGTCCGATTGTGTTCAGAGAATTACTACTAAGCGTCGTGTCGCATGATAACATTACCAAGCGTCCATCCAAAATTAAAGATTTATTGACTGTTGCATACTGTAGGGTGGTACGGAACCCCTCATGGGAGAGTCAAACTTTCACCTGGTGGCTTTGTCGCCTTAAAATTTAATTTTAATTTTTGATCGATTTCAAATACGCGGCTAAGGTGAATTGCCTCTTTCGTTCGTCGGTCGTGGCCTCAGTCTAGAGGTTGACAGTCGTACATCCGAGCTTGGGAACTTGTTCTTTCTAATAAATATAATGTTTATTGAAAGAAATAAGCATTGGACCGAGCGGAGTGCTGATCTTTCATACGAGTTTTTTCAAATGAAAGAGTCCAGGATTCCACTAACGTTTCGTCAACTAAGTAAGTGACTATGCTGAGCCTTCGACCACTTCTACAAAAGCGTGTATTTCCCTGTCAGCAAATTTAACCTCCAGCATATACGTGTGCCAAGATGTCTTCAATGAAATGATTCTGACATGTGAGTCAAGTATTCGTATAAGGTGCACAGTCAGTGAGTTTATGGTGTATCATTACAGGCGTGATCCCACCCTGACTTAAAAATTTGTAGGTGCCTTAGTATGCCCTATTTCTTTTTGCTAGCCGGGTTGTCCGTTAGTTATTTTCACAGATTCCTGACCACATTCTACATACATAGATCAATTAGATCAAAAACGTTGGAAAATATTAACTAGTTGATACATTGATAACTAGATAAGTACAACTATCTTTTTCGATGAAAGTGAGGTGAGATTATATATTTGGTTATAAGCTTAGGTTGTCTATAAGGTTAACTTAATCTCGTCATTTGGCTCAGCAAACAGTATGTTGATGAATGTATTATCCGGGAACTTATTGTCTACAATAAAAACTGTGAATGGTAAGGATCATAAAGTTTTTTTTTATTAAAATTTTCGGGATATTTTGTCAATAGCAGACCTATTAAAGTCAATTAAAGCTTTAATTGCATAGCTCCTATTCTTTACATTAGATAAAAAAAGCCTTTTTTCGCCACTGATTCACTGATGATCATCAAAATTCTTAGGGAATTTCCTAATGTCCTAGAAAGCTGAAATTTTGCACGAAAGCTAGTATAAGTACACAAACAACAATAAAATTATAAAACTTGTAACTTTTTTCCCCTGCTCTACCGTCGAATTTTGATTTCGATTGTCAATTGTCTTTGATATACATCTTATATACTTTTATGTAATATAGTAGGCCAAAAGCCAAGGGCTAAGTAAAAATAATGCGCTCATTGATATTGGGTCATCCACGTTCTCTTGTTGGCAGGCTTATGTAGCACTCTCTAGATTGACTAATTTGCAAGGTATTCACCTTGCTTTAGTATTATTAAAGCACAACAGTCAGCTATAGTCGAATATAAACGCCTTAGAGACAAGTATCCCCCTGATCTATCGCTTATTATAAATAGTAAACTAACAAAGAAAAAAAGGCAAAGCTAGAGAGTGGGCTATAAAAATGGTGCTTCTGATTTTTAAGAAAAAAAAAAAAACATTTTCATGTTAAATGTTGCCAGATCACATATAGAGCCAAGCTTAATGAAGAGCCAAGCTTCTTACTCTTCACGCCCTAACTCTACAAGGCCTATCTTCAAAAACTCTACATCTTTGACAAAATATATGGCTTGGTAGTTCGTTACTATAAGAACTATTGTATAGTATAACAGAAAAATAATGAACGGTTAATTAATTTTTCACCTTACGTCTATTTGAATGTAGCGAAATGGCCAAGCCAATTGCATATTGTTCATATTTTATTACATTCCACGCAAATAACAAATAAAATAACAAATCTCGTGCTTCATTTGAATTTTTTTGGATCTTATTTTTGTTTGTTTTCCCTCTTCTCACAAAAAAAAAACCGGCGTGCTCAACTTTTTGCTCGGACTACTTGGTCAATTTATCCTGAGCTCATAGCGAAAAAGAAAAACAAATTCAGAGCACTGATGTCTGACCTAAAAAAGAAACACGATTTTTTTTTGACAACTCAGGATCTGCTATAAACGAAAAAAGAAAAACGCCAATTTTTTAATATCTAAATTGGACTCAGAAGATTGGTTACGATGTCAGGACAAAAAAGGAATCGTAGTATCATCAGCTAAACCACAAATTGAACCATCTTTGGATCAAAAAGCTCTCAATATTTTTATTAAGGTAACTCAAACCCTAGTTAAGGTAGATCAAATCCTCATTTTAGACTGAGTTAAAGGCCGTCTCATTGTGGAGGAGAAATATATCTTTTATCTGGGAATATGTTTTCACCATTAAAAAATTTAAAAAACAATTCTCAGAGTTTAGTATGTAGTTCCTTAATGTTTGAATTGCTTATCCACTTATAATCTTTTTATAAAATCTTCGACTTGGGCTGCCTAATCATCTTGGTAGGTTTATATAGTTTTCCGGCAAAGTGTCTGCCTGTTATATTTTTAACCAGTCATTCCCTTGTAATGTTACCTAAAAGTTGAGAAATAAACGTTGAAGGCTGAAACTATTAAAGGCGGATATGATTGTGTTTATTTCTATTTTTCCTGAAGAGGTCTCGGTATCATTGCCACTGCCTTTTATTTGCACTTGCGAATTTATTTAAGGATACGATATTGTTTCTAACCTCAGCTACAGATTACTGAGAATTTCCTCTGAGAGACACTCTACTTTAAGGAAAGGTAAGTTCTGTAGAAGTAAGGCTTTAAGGTTTTTAATTTTCTGCACATTTTGCATCAACTGATGTGAAACTCCTTTCTTAGACTCTGTTACGACTTCGATGTTTTCACTGAACAATAAACAACTCATTTACGTTCTTATTAGCAACGTTCTACTCTTCAGTTTATTTTACGCTTTAAATCTTTTATATTTAATTATAAATTTCAGTTTTGATTTTAAAATCCTTCGCTATTAATTTTTATTTATAAATTTAAGAAAAAAAAAGTTACTGTAAAAGTTCAATTTACCATGGCAAAGTAAATTGAGTGCTAATTAAAAGACGACCCTTTCTATTTCAACAGAAAAAAATCCTTTGGATTTGATGTTCTCCTTTTGTTGTAAAATTGTGCTTCAAGGAACAAAGTGTTGGATGTTTTGCCTTTTTTGGTTCTTTTTTCTTTTTCAAAGACTTTTCGAATATGTCAAAGTTGTTCGGAGTTTTACTCAGAGTACATTAAAGTAATTAAATTCTCCTCCCTTATAGCACCCTTGACACTTTTCTTATATTTTCTTTGCTTTTCTTTTCTTGCTCTCAAGATATATAAGTATACACGTTCAATATAACAGTAGCCGTATGATTGTGTAATCCCCCTTGTAATTGTTTTATTTTTGATGAAAGGGAAAGGGTGGGCATCAGAATTAAATCCGCAATTAGTTTCGAATGATGTGCGTAACAAACTATCGTGCCAAAAATGATACTCATTCTAGATATCAGCAAGGATACTGTTTTAATCGAACTCACAAAATATGGACTATTAGTTGCTTATGGCATTCAGCATTTCCGACGTCTGCAAATAAGGTGAAAGAAGCCCCTAAAAAGGTTTATTTTTAATATAAAATCGTCTTGAAATGCAATGTCACCCTCGTAAAAAAACTTAACAAAAAACTTCTCACATCTATTGCATATGAAAAAACTATTAGCAGAACTTTAAGAAAAAAAAAACAAACGTATATTTTTAAGAAGTGTACCCCACACAGAAACTTTCGAATGCAACAGTTACGGTGAAAATAAGATAAATGTCTTTTGCCTTTGGGGCAAATGATAAATGATATTTTTATTACTGTCTAGCACATGCACACTTACTTTAAGACGCAACGGTAGCTGAGTGCCAACTTACCAAACGCGTTGTGCTTGCTTTTGCCACTGGAACCCATAAAATTGTATTTAAAGAAAGTTGCTCTGCTCCTTAAATTACACCCCACTAGCCGCACAACCTGCAACATCTTCAACGTGGCGAACGACTTTTCTTGCAAACGACTTTCATTTGCTCTTGGTCTACAAAAGCATTCGGAACTACTTCACACTATGTGGAAGAGGAATCCTGAGTGTATGATGCTCATTAGCTGGATTATCCTGCCGTACATCTTTATATAAGAAGTAAAATTTTGGCATCGGTGTTTGCTTAAATTCCATTTATTAATGGAGATTTTGTTTTATAAGTTTGAACATGTTATACAATTTTATAACACCATTTTTTAATGGATATAAAATGTTTGTTTTTAATGGTGATGAGTCAAATGGTCGGGCCGTGATGCATTTTTAAGTTGAGTAAAGGGTGCAGTATTTTTGTTGATCCTTCCTCGGGCGCCACTTAACCACATCTATGCTAACTGGAAAAAAAATATACGTCGCGTCAATTCACCAACTGTTTGCTCAATATCAAACTAAGTTTTCCAGGTTTGAAATATAATTTATTTGATGTGATTCATATTACAACGTTATATTAAAGTTTCTGATAAGCCGTTAAAACGTTAGATTATTTTGTACCGACATCAACATCAATGCTGTCGTTGCCAACGTTGGCAGCATACGCATGTCCAGTTAAGCATTAATGCAATATGATCTTTGATCGTTTGCACTGGAATAGAATTTTTCACCTGAACAGCTCAACAAGTTGAGTGAGCGTTTGACGCGTGAGCGATATGCATTGTAAACATTATTTCAAAACGGAAACTAAAATTAAAAGACAATACCTCAGTAGGCTGTTCTGGCGAAATAGTCCTTGACTTTTTCGTACAAG
This sequence comes from Orthonevra nobilis, assembly GCA_963555765.1. Taxonomy (NCBI): domain Eukaryota; kingdom Metazoa; phylum Arthropoda; class Insecta; order Diptera; family Syrphidae; genus Orthonevra; species Orthonevra nobilis. Next base: position 110,817,765 of record OY743224.1, on the reverse strand, counting down.
GACTTTGCCGTAGTTTCTACAAAGTAGTTCTTCGATACAGCGAGAAAATTTGCAATGTTTTTTATTGATTTGATATTTTTAGTGTTTGTCATCCCAAAATTTTTATTGGTCTTTTAAGACACTGGAATCTAATTTTCATGAAAGTGAAGTTTCTTATGAGTCATTAAAACTTTCATTTGTTGTTTTTTGACCACTCATATTTTGAATTCGCGGCTATTTACATCTGAATAAAATAATTCTTCAAGAGTCTATTTTTACAGTGAATCTAGATTTAAATATAATCGTAGACGTTTGGGTCTTTTTGTCTCGGAAGTTTGTGAAGACGACCTCAATCGAATCTGTTAAAAATGTATCATCGAATATCTGCGGGCATACTCATTTTTAAAATCACTAACAACAAAGGTAAATACTTATTTTTAAAGGGATCCGTACACGAAGAGTTCCAACAGAACCTTACAATCTGTCCGTCTGTCACAGGGCTGCATCTTCTGAACCATAAAAGGTAGAAACTTTTCACAGAACCGACGTTACATAAAATATAAATTTTAAAAAAATTATAAGGAATTTGTTTTTTAAATCGAAATTTACAATTAAAAAATATGAAGACGATGGTAAAGAACCCTTCGCGTGCGTGTCCAACTCACATTTGGCTGTTGTAACCCTTCCCTTTACCTTAGATTTGTTGAAGGGTTACAGACAGTTCAAAAAAGCACTGAATAAAAACACCACGCCAACCACAGTACGAAAACAACTGGATCAGGAACATGCTTGGAAAAAGGGCTAGTTGTATCCATTTTCATGTAATGCTGCGAAAATTTTACAGCTTGTGATTCAGTCCGCCGAAGGAAGCTCAATGTTGCATTCACAGCTTATGGAGATTGTATCATGTGTCTTGTTTTAAAGAAGAATAAAGGACGTGATATCTCACGCTAAATTTGTTATTTTATTTTCTGAAATCACTCAGACTTTTGCATCTTTTGTACCTTTAAAGTCTCAAAACACAGAAGAAATGATGAACGAAATTCGCGATATTGTGTTGGACGACCGTCCGGTTAAAGTTCGTGACAAAGCTGTGTATCGAGTTCATGTCCACTTAGATATAAAAAAATTATCGGCAAGATAAGGCTAATTACTAATTACTTTAAGCTTTCACTTTATTCATTTAAATATATATAAATACAAAATTGGTGTCCAGTGTTGCCAAGTTTTTTCTGAGCCAAAGCACCGTTCCTAATATTTTCAGCGTTAATTTTGATACCTTGGGCACTAACAAAATTATTTTTTCAGTTTCCCAAAAAAAAAAAAAAAAATTTTTTTAGTTCTATTCATAAATAAGTGTTACCAAGCCTTTGTGCGTCCAACTCTGAGTCCAGTATGGTGGAACATAATACAGAGTTTTTGAAAAACAGTGCTTGCGAGCTTGCACGCGATTTACAGAAGCGTTCATTCCAACTTTCGGCATGAGCAAAAAACAAAAGATTATTGAATGCTTCCGGAGTGTCTAGGATTGACAACGTTATCCTGGGCTTTCTGAGGAATCATTTTGCGCGATCGGCAAATGTAACTGAAAACGAACTCATGTCGGGATTGTTTTATCCTAACTCGGGATATTTTCCAAACTCACTCAGGCACTTTTGTATTTAGACGCACATGGCTGCTTGTCGAACTCGAGCAATGTTCTCGTTATATAGTATACCATGCTGCTAGAATAGCAACAGACAAAAGAGTCCTGTAGAGCTCCTGACTGCAATTACTGTATGAGCGTACGTAAAAGAAATACACTAAATATCGGGAACGGCTGAATCACGGCAAAAACTGTTGGCTCGATTGGGTAGAATGTTAATTATTGTAACTATCATAGTTGAAGTTACTTAAAAGTTTCTTTGCAAACCAGAGTGAATTTGCAAAATTGCATTTAACATCTCCACACTCATTTTGTTCCTTAGTTTGCTTTCGACTAGGTTTACTTGACTAAAAACCCTTTCAACATTGCCATTGGAATGTGGCAAACAAGGTAGGTATCAGCGTTGAAAAACGGAGTTTATGAAGCACTAAAAATACAATGAAAGCACAAAAATAACGCCCTAGCACTAAAATGATATTTTGGGCACTGAAATAGTTTTTTGAGCATTGAAATTAACGCTGAAAGCACTAAATTGGCAACGGTGTTGGTGTCACGTTTCCTGAAAGCGCACCAAAAACGGATTCGGGTCCAGATTTTAAAGCAGGATCGTAATTCAAAACAATCGAAGAGAAATAGCAACGATTTTCAAGGAGTAATCTTCATTGACTATTTACAACACAGGAAAACTATCTTGATTAATGCAGAATTGATGTAAACCGAAGTAGAAAAATTGCTGCTTCACAACGATAATGCAACGGCTCATTCGTCCGCAAAGCAATACAAAATTAGCTGAATTGTGACATTAACTGTCTCCTCATCCACCCTGTACATAATATAAGCTCCGTGCGCATATTTCTTGTTTGGCAAATTGAAATTCTGACTCGGTGGAAAAATATTTTCATCTAGTAATGGATTATTGATACAACAAATGCACAACTACATTTTTGTCCATTTGTTCTCCAAAAGTCTTTCCAGAAAGTTCTTTCATCTCTAACAAAAATTAAAACCGCTGCTCAAGATGCTCAGACTTCTGTACTCGTTTCAAAATGAAAAAAAAAGAAGAAAATAACATCAAAAACTTTTTTTAAAATTTAACACTGGCGATTAAAAAAAAAACTTTTCAACAGCACTGTGCAACAATTCACCATATTTGACAGTAATTGACATTGGCATTTAATTCACGGCCATTGTGAATAGCCGAATGCAGTTTCAGTGAAGCGTAGTGCAGTCTTGGTCGCGTTTGATATCTTTCCACAAATAAAAAATTATAAAAAAGTATTGTGCGAGGTTTTTAATGCAAGAATATTGTTAAAATATTGTATAAAGTGCGGTGATTATTTTGAAAGTGATTTTCGGTTGATTTGTGCGTGTTAATTGTGTTTTTTCGAATTACAAATCTTTTCGTACTCAATTGTGTGTGTTTGTGCGTACGTGTGATTTGAATGGCTGCTAATTCTATCCGTTACGGACTATTTGAATTTGAAATTTGAATTTTGAATTTTGAAAATTAGAACAGGTGAGTGATTTTTTGTTTTCTTTTTTTGGAATTCGCATAGGAAAAAAATGCGATTATAATTTGTTTCATACTGAATATTATAATATTCCTCGTTATTCTATGAAGGTCTCAGGATATTTAAGACTATATGTCTTTGCCTATAAGACTATCTTCGATACCCTTATTCAAAGTCGTTACTTATGAAGATTACTTTACATTTAGACCTCACAACTTCTGCTGTGTCAGGGCTTCATTAGTACAGGGTGGCGCATAAGAAATATTAAGATTTATTTAAAAAATAACATTATTTTTCTGATTTTATTTAGACTTCGCATAAATAATGTTTTCGAAATATGTTCACATCAACTTTAAAGGGTTTTATCTCTTTAAAGGTGTCAATTGTTTGCTTCGACCTGATGATCTCTTTTTAGAGCACTTTTCATTACTTTTCTTAGAATTTCAGGTCACAACGCACTCTCTTCTTCTCGGATATTGGCCTTAAGGTAGACTTTGTCCTGGAGTACCATATTTCAGGTGTTTTCATTTTATTTATTTTTTAAAGGAAACAAGTAAAGCTTTTTAAGTGCGGTTTTTTCTTGGTTTTGTTGAACGTTAAAGTTTTTTTGTTTTTAAAAAAAAAAAAAGTGGGTGCCGTTGCAGCTCCGCGAAAAAATGTGTTCAAATAGCGGGAGGTAAACGGCTGACATCAGTGCCCCTTTTTTGTTGATATTAAACACAAATTTAAAGCACATTATCTATCTGTGATACTTTGGTCATGGAATGACGGATGTGTTTTACGTTTAGTACAAATTTCGGGCAGCAATTAAAAACAAACGAATTCGCGCGTTTTTTTTCGCATTAAAATATATACATAAAATGCAAAAACGTATCCATCAAAAAAATGATCCGTCAATCCGTGAAGACATTTTTTCAGAGAATACTCTCAAAATTTCAGGTCGATACGATAATGACAGCGGTCATTATCATTGAATGCTTGCTGACGGAGAATGCGTGCTGACGGTGTCAATTTCAAAGCGTTTAAAATATCGTAAACGTTCGATATCCGGGAAACGCTTCGACAGATTTATTTCTACTTACATGTAGATTAAGAATCCGAAATCATTTGAAAATTTCAAGGACAAAGTCCCTTTAAGCTCTTGAATGCTTCTTGGCTTATTAGCACACATCTTACTTTTAGGTAGCCCAAAAGAGTCGTTTAATAAGGCGAACACGGTGGCCAGTTAAAGTCAGAAAACACTATATTATCCGATCACCAAAAATTTCCCTCAGGATAGCCACAGTTGGACGAGCTGTGTGACTTGTGGTTCTATTTTGTAGGAATCACAATTCTAAATTGCTCTCTACCTCTGGCCTTAAAAAATGTTCTATCATTGCCTGATCTTGAAAGACGTTTACATTAACTTTTCGGTCGTTTTCGAAAAAGTATGGTCCAATGAATCTTTCTGAGGTTATTCAACGCCATACTGTGCATCTAAGTGGTGCATCTAAATTTAGATATAATCTTTGTTTCTGAATAATTGAGTGTCGACTTTCAAAATAAAATTGAACCACTTTGGTTATTTGTTCTGTGACATGTATTTTTTCTATCTTTAAAAGTGACAAGAATCTGAGAGAGATCAATCCATTCCCTATATTTTGGTTTTTTATGAACAAGATCGGTTGACCCTAGGTAGATATACTGTTAAAACTACTAGGTTTTTGTAAATTTACTACTTTTACCCTAGATTATTTTTTTTTAATTATTCGCTGATTGAGCACTCAACATTGACAGCAAAATACTACTAGCTCCAAAGCACATAACATGTATTAGAATGGGGAAATGTGTTCTTCTATCTCGTTTAGAGGTTAAAATATCGCTCTAAAACCTAAATTGTTCGCTGTCTTCCTTTATCTATTTATGCATAGCCTTCTTCAGGATTAATAGAATTCAGAAGATTCATCTCTGTGACAGACGAACGCACAGCGGACCTTTCATAAAAGGGTACAGATGGCACGCTTAAAAAAATTTAGAACTAATGCAATTCTATTTTTTTTTAAATAAAAAGCAAACCATTTGAGATATTCCAAAAACTTTATTATCGGCTTAAAGTACAATCAAAACATTTATGAATGGAACTTGACTTCGTTCATATGACCTCCGCGTTCAATGTTGGCTCTGGGCTCGCCCAACTTCGTCGGCTTGTTAGCATAAGCAAATTACTTAAAGTTGCCCCAAAGAAAATTATCTAGAGGCGTTAAATCACACGAACGAGGCGGCCAATCGACTGGCACATATCTTGAGATAACACAATCATTAAACTTACTCTTCAATAAATAGATTGTAAGGTGTGCTGTGTGGCTTGTGCCACTATCCTGTCTTCTTCACACTCGGGCCAAAAATAATCGCACCACAGTAACGTGGCGATCATTATCGTCGACGAAAAAATGAAAAAATAATGCCCAAAACCGCCGCCGGCATGCAAACCGCACCAAACAGTTCTTGGTTGTGGATAATGTGGTGATTCATGAAGCAAATGTGGATTTTCACCCCCGACCCATTATGCATATTTTGTTTATTGACGAACCCATTGAGCCAAAAGTGAGCTTCGTCACTGAATATGATTTTGCTATAAAATTCATCATCTCCAGAGCCCAATCGAAAAACGTACGTGACTTCAAATGGTTCATCGTTTTCAGTTCTTGAATCAGCTTGATCTTGTGTGGGTGTAAACCAAGATCTTTATGAAAAATACGCCCTAATGTGGTCTGAGAACACCGAGGAATTGACTTATTTGGATCGTTTGCTCCGGATGCCTGAATGGCAGCGGTATTTTCGACAGTTCGATCAACTCGTTATCTCACTGACGAGGCAACTTCACACAATGAATGTGTAGACTTTTTATTGGCTTAACGAATTACGACTGAAAATTGGAGTTAACGCTCTTAAAATTGCGGTCACCCACTCCGAATTTCGTTAGAAAATTTTTATAATTCGCAGACGTTGCTCGTCCGTTTACTTTACCATGATGAAAATCTGGACTTTATTGAATAGATCGACAATAACAGTCCGATGATTTGAGAAAGAGTGCTTTCACAAATTGAATTCAAAATTGTCAAGTCCATATTCAAAAAACCTGCATAATCAATGACGAAGAATCTTGTGATGTTCCAATATTTCCAACACTTTGTGTGGTGGCCCGAAATCGTTGTTAACTTTTGTGACTCACATATATGAATATGTTTCTAAAAATCTTATAATGTACAAAATTCACATGATTTCAACTGAGATGAAGAAACTAACAATCCATCTGGACTGAATTATTCATTTCAAACAAATGATTTTCCGATCCATTCAAAACGGCAAGTACCAATTTTGGGTGTAAAAGATGAAGGTCTTTGAATGTGTTGAAAACATGAATGTAGGAACCCTTCCATTTGACTACCGATATACAGGTCAGAAACTGAGAGGCTAGAGGGCACAGTAAAGTTCTTGTAGGGTAGGTAACTGATGGAACATTAAGTTGATTAAGCGCCTGCCATTCACATTTCGATGTAAACGCTAGTTACAGCTTGGGTTAGTTAATTCAGATCATTGCATTGATTGAAAAAAAATGCGACGAAAGAATTGTCGGCAAATTATTAAACAAGAAAAGAGAGGGTTGCTTCTATGTTTTTAATATAAATTTTTTCGACACATAGTCTCTTCTCGTTTGACATGTATCTTTTCTCGTACCATAAACTAAAATATATATATACTATATATATTGAAACTTATGTGACGTATTGTGACAGTATACATCAAATAAACAAGCTCGCAAATACTACGTTCGTTTCTCTTATTCAACTTCCATCTTTGCGAAATACGAGAACTATATATTTTTTTGCACCTAAATTAAAAGCCACGTGAAATCTTCCCCCATTTGAACTAATGTCATCATTAACATTCACCTACATACATATTTATTAAACAAGTGTATAATTTGCTTGACTCTGCAAAACGTTAACATTTCTCTACCTTGACTTAATAGTTAATGAAATAGTCTTTCGACACATTCACACACATATAATTCAGAGTTGCTAAATACCTGCTACATCAAAACCATGCTCCGACCCTGTTGTGGCACAGAGTCAGCAAGTCAGCAAGTCTGCATCTGAACTATCCAACCAACCCTATTCCATTGAGTTGGCCACTTTGGAATCCAATTACAACAGAGGGGACTCTTCCTGAGTGAATGAGTGTGTGAGTGGTTTTTGTTTCATTTAAATAAATGTTAACCAGACCAGAATAATGAAAGGCATTCCAATCGACGATGTTGTGTAATAAAGATAAGTTCCTTTGCCATAGCTACATTCACCATATGTGTACAAATTAACATGGTGTTTAATGTACTCGTGCGTACATAGCAATCCAAGAGTACCTCGTTCATTTCGTAAATATATATACAATTGTATGATGTTTCAAAGAATATGTTGGAAGCTTAAAAAGAGAGTCAACGAAACACCAGTCGTACCCAACTTTCCAGACTTAGATTTCTATGAAACTATTTACAGGAATTTGAAATAATAATTTCCCTTTTTGTCTTACAAGTCCTTCGCATTAATTAACTTCGATTTGCTTTACACGGATACTTATTTCAGAGCTATTTTCAAAAAACATGAAATCCGTTCTATTCAATTAGCCATAATCGATTAATCGAATCCGATGAGAGTGCAAACAAAATCCATTCAAACAGTTAGTGATCTTATATCACAAACATAACCAAATAGATTCATATTTCGATTCGCTATTGGAATCAACTTAAATCAACAAATTCGGTTCAACGCAGGTTCAATTAAAAAAACGGAGCGGGAAAGTACATTTCTCTTCAAAAAAAAAAAAAAAACAAAAAAAAACACGTTTGCATTCACGACGAATGGGCCTACAGTTCTGATGGTGCATATTTCCATGTCCACATCGACTGGCTACAACCACATGTTCTTACCTTTCTCCCATCATATATACGTACGTAAATACACCCGCACATAGTGAAAAATGTCAAAAACCCTTTCACAACCACCGCATAGGTTCGTGTTAAAGTCATTTTGCCTATAGTTGGATATTTGTGGTATCCTCTTTGGTGGACCATACGTCATCGCCAACGATGAGTGTCAATATTTGTCGACGAAAACTGGAATTGAATCCTTACTGGGACAAACGTTGTCGATTAACCGACTCTGGTTCTGTGGTAAAAGAAATCAAGCCACATATTCTACTCAATGAAAACAAATAGAAACACTTTAATTGGTTGTTACTAATTGTTAAGGTAGGGAAAATTTTCGTTTGTATGAAATGAAAATTTGTAGGAGCTTATGAGCGCATTGAGAACTTGTTAAAGAGATAAGTTTTCCATTGTAAAATATTTATGATTTCATCCTACTTGCTACCGAAGTTGTACGAGTACCTGTTTTAGGACCTGCTGCACAAAAGTTGTACCATGGGTATCCAAATTTCTAAGTTTCTCACTAGACAGAATTTACTAAGCAACATTCAATTGGTATTTGGATGAAAACACAGTTGTACCACGTCCCTGCTTAAAGTTACATAAGATATCAGAAACGCTATCGACAGTAACCTGGTCTCATTTTTAGTCCCATGATTTAATAAACCACAATTTATTAATTGAAAAATTAAAATAAAAGTTCAATTTTTCACCATCTGCCTGTAAGAAGGCAAGCTGTTTATGTAAACAACATTAGGCCGAGGTTTTTAGACACACAGAGGTCTATTTTGGGACCATTGTTATTTGTACTGTTCATTTATGACCTACCGATTTGCACGAAGCACATGTTCGCTGATAATTACCAACTATATATATCTTGTAAGCTAGGATTGATAGAAGATGTAGCTAGATCAAAGCTACCTTCCACTTATAGTTCTTGATGACTCTTCTATAAAATATGTCGACAAATGTAAGAATCTGGGCATTTTGTTTAATAAAACATAATCTTGGGGGGATCATATCCGACAAGTCATCGGCAAGGTATACGGTGCCCCTAAAAACCTCGCATTTTCATGCCACTTTAAGCCAGTTATGATAAAGTTGCTACTTGCAAAATCTATTCTTGTACGAATTTTGTGTTATGGTTGCGAAATTGTTTGCAGACATAGTGCAGAAACAAAACATAGGATTCATGTTGCTTTTAACAGCCTTTTAAGATACGTTTATGGTCTTGGTCGACGTGATCATATATCGGCACATTCCAAGATAATCCTGGGCTGTCATCTCCAAATATTTCAAATATCGAGCCTTAACTTTGCTTCAAAAGACAATGATAAATAAGCAACCTAGATACCCTTATGAGACCATGAATTTTACTAGGTCTTCGCGCTCAGTTACATTATTGCATCCTCGGTTTACGTGTCGTACAAGTGAAATGCAGTTCATGCTTCACTCCATTAGATTGTGGAAGGCTTTATCACGCAGCATTAGAATTAGAAATAAAGAGAAAAGAAAAGAATTTCCGAAAGTAATGTTTAGGTAGCTGGCCTCCAATGATAATTAAGTGATGGTGTTCCCCGTTTTTAATTTCTTAGTTTTCCAAAAACATTTCTTTTTTGTCAGTCAGTGCCAATTTGTAAACCTGCACTCTTGCAAAACAAAGATTATGTAATCTATTGTAATGAGATATATTGAAGTAAATAAATTGAAATAAGGTGAGGGCTTCAAACGGTCAAGTAACAATGGTCTGCAAATGTTTCTCTTCCATCGATCTTGAAGACCTGAGCTGTAGCGATGGAATCATGAACATTCAAAAATATCCCTTTCGGGATACAGAATTTGGTGTGGGTCCTTTTTAAGACCTTAGTAAGCTGCTTTCAAAGCTTGAGAACCACATATCCTTCCTAATAGGACCTGGAGAAAGTGGCTTTTAGACAACAATAGACCACAGTGGTAAATAATATCGATTCATAGTAATGGAAAAATTGTATATTTTATTTCATGTGTCTTCATCTTCTTTGACATTTTGAAAATCGGGTCCAGTTTTGCAAAGACGTTAGCGACCTCTTCGAGTCCATATAAACCAATGATATTATGCATCATATCTTCTTATTTGAACTACTAGTACTTCCATTTTAATAAACGTCGCCGTCCTGGCTTTGTCTGATTTGTTTTTTAATTGTTGTGCCCGGTTTGCAAAAGTGTTATTAGAGATAATGATGCAGGAAAAATTATGTGTGGCGATTGCAAATCGTTTTTCCAAGACCCTTGTGTACACTTTGATGAGATAGTTCGACAATAGTGAGAATATCGTCATAAAATCTTTAGGTAATTTAGGCGCTGTTTCACGGCAACAGCATGAATGAATTCTTAGATCTAACACACGATATCTTCTCTACAAGAACCATCAGAAGCATTTATGATAGTGCTTTTCAATGTAACTCTAGCAACGACTCATTTTTAATTTTGCATCAGAATGAACGAAGTTTGCGAAAGAATTTCGATGTTTTGTTTGTAAAACCTGCAGTTTTTCAAAATTTGACAGATTTTTTGTTTGCGTATGAGACTTTGATTAATTCAAATGAGTTTGATTATAAGTTTTTTTCCAAATTATAAATTCCGCCTGATTCTTATGACACATGCTACTGCCGCAGTTGGAGTTTTCATAAAAGACTTGTATGAGTGTGATGTTGAAGTCTTAGACTTCGTTCTACTTCGGACAATGTATTTGTAGATTACCTTTCAAATTTGAAACTTTATGAACATTCAAAAAACCTTATTCTTTTTGGTGACTTCAATGTTTATGTTTTTATACAAGATTTAGCTCTGATCGATATCAGACTCTTATGGCATATAATGAATGAATGAATTGAATGCATCTGCCTTTATCCTTCGATAATTTTCCCTAAAATCGGGTTGCAGAAATTAATCTTGACATACAAATATCTGACCTTTGAGAATCAAATAATAGCATCAAGTCAGAATGTAGTCAAAGAAAAATCTGAAAGAAATCTGAAGCCTTGGATTTCTCGTGCCTTAGAAAAAAAATAATTTGAAACACAAGCTAAGCAATTAGTGTCGGATAAATCCATCAATAATACTTTAAGAATTTGATTCATTTCTTTCTCGGAAAAAGAAAACAGTGAAATCAGCAGCGCTAATTATAGATATTACTATTCTAAAGTAAATTCTGCAAAGCAAAATCTCAGAAAAGAGTGGAATGTGATAAATAGTATTCTGAATCACAGAAAAGCAGCCAATATAGACCCAATCACCTGAAAAGATGGAAGTTCCAATATTTCATATCCCGAAGTAGAAGCTAATAAGTTTAGCAGGTTTTTTTATTCGTCCATTGGGCAGCATTCCAATTTTAGTAACTTTAATACCAGCTTCTTTTTTGAACCAATAACGGATCTTGAATTGTTGAAAACGATCAATTCCCTGGAAAACACGAATTGCAAATGTGATGTAAAAAAAAGGTGTTTGGAGGGGTGCGGAAATTGCTCTGGAGTGTCCTACGACGTTTGAGTAAAGTGATGCTCTTAAAAATGATTGCACTTTTTCCATTTGAAAATATATTAGCGACATTGGCAGTCTTCAAATCGCTGAGATTGAAAAGTCAGGCGACTTTTTTGATCTATGATTAGTTTTATGAAGCCATAAGCACGCATCATACGTCAAAGCCTCCCATATGTTGATTATAATTGTTCCTTATGGCTGGTTGGACACATTTTGCATTTTTTATCATATGAACCTCAACCACTTTTTTTTTAGTTCGGCTTCACATTTACCTATTCTATTTTGTCGCACGGTTCCAGTTGCGAATATGCCAATTTCTTTCAAGGCTACCACAAGGCTTATCGATGTAAGCCAATTAGCAAAATTGAGTTTAAAATTTTGATCTTTGGGCATCAAAAGTCTAGGGCCAAAAACAAAACTATGTCGGATGAAATGCCAAACCGTATGTGGGACGAGATGCAGCCCTTGTGAGCATTTTCATTCCCCCTTTATGGGGTTTTGCTTACTTTTACTGCTTGAGACATGACCTACGCTTAAAAGCTACAATCTGTTCATCTACAGATAGAATTTCTTCTTGGGGTAATTCGTTGAATCTAGATTTGAGAAATGACAGCATTGGTCGTATTTTATAAAATTTGTCAAAATTAGGATCACAAATTTTTGACTGTTTTGAGTTTTGGATCATGTAAAAATCATTTTTCATTTTTTCAAACCGTGATCGTGACATAGCGTCAGTTTTTCAATTCAATTTCAACTGTTTTAACCAAATCATTCTTAAGGAAGGTATTATAATTCCAAATTTTGTGCAAATGTCCCGTCTTCTCCTGTTCAGCGTTGATGCTTCTTTTTTCTCAAAATATACCACAATGCTTATCTCTTCGCCATCATCGCAGTTTCTATTCTTGTTATCGTTCAGCAACTTGTAAATCAACTCTGATTCTACTTCCTCGTCTCATTGCTTCTTCCCAAAAAGTCTATTTTACCTTTCTCCTCCTCAGGTTAATCTTCGTCAGTTGACCGATCCAATTCAAAGTTCGCTATGGCTTCGATTTCAACATTAGTGAGGCCTTTCTTCTGTCCTTCATCGTTATTTTTAAATGTCCATTATGAGTTTTGAAAAAATCTTGCTCTCTAAATATTAATGTTTTTTTCTTATACTTAAACATTTTATTAAGTTCAGCTTATTAGGTACTCGATATATTTTGAAATACTACTTTTGTATTGGAAATTTCTTACGCAGCGTTTCGCACATTTGGACTCAATCTTATAAACTTTGTGCAGCATAAAATGCAAATGATTTTTCTTATATTCTTTTCTCTGTTCTTACTTGGAAAACTTTTATCTAAGAGTAAAAATTAACTATTGGAAATCAATGAGTCTTACATGAACAAAAAGCATTGTCCCAAAGTCAGAAGTTTCTTCGAAATAACTATTGCCCTGAAATTGATAAAGACAAACATTGAAAGCAAACACTAAATGGCCGGCCAAATCCTCCGATCTCTTTGCAAGACTCTTCAAGGATTGGAAATTGTTTAGAAGTTGATCAATAGAATGCTTAGATTGACGACCAAATTGGTCCAGGTTCGATTTGGAGGTTCGCTTGATTTGATTACCTTGCGAGTCGCGAATTTTTTCTCAATTAAAAAGTCTTATAAGCCTTCAAAACGAAAGGAAATTTTCTCTGATTCCAACGGTGGGAAAAAAATCTAGTTTCTGGCGCTTTTTACAATTTTGATTCAGACTTTGAACTAAATCTTTAAGTGGTTTTTAAAAAAAATGACATGAAATGAGTCGCATTCCACACTGGTGGATTAATTCAATAGGGCTACACACATCGATTATGCTTGATATTGTTTGATTATGTATATGATTGTGGTTGGAAAACATGGTTGCTTTGGAGGCTGTTGAAAATTCAACGTCTTGACTTATTACCCTTCAAATTTTCTAATCTCGGCTTGTTTGAGTATTTCAATTCATATAATACAAGTCGGGGAATGACGTATTGCACAACGACAGATAGGTTTCGAATTTTAAATTTACGTGAAGTTCACATGAAAACTTTTTTTTTATGATTTACGAAAAGCTTAAAAGAATTGCACAAAATTTAAGATGAGCTAGAGGCAATTGAGTATTGCGGAGTAATGAATTTTTCAATACACTGCTAACACGGATTTATAATTGAGTCGAAAAGGAAGCGAAGGAAAGCGCTCGAATTGTGCAAAGGTTGGGTGAAGTGTTTTATTGGATTTTTTGAAAAAGCAAAATGAAGCAAAATAAAACAGCGTTTCTCATGGGGAGACAAAGTTCGGTTGTTTGAGTGAAAAAAATCAAAATATTAGAGAATAAAACTAGAAAAACTAGATGGTGTTTAATATACGTTTATCAACTCATTAACTTTATGAATTTTGAGATTTTTTTTCTCATAATCTCAGCAGCAATTTTTCTTACTAATTCATTCTGTACTTTTACCAATCCTAATTTCTTGCATGGAGGGATTCTATGCTAGTTCCCCTTCGACTGGTGAAATTCATATTTGAAAAATATCTCGTGCGAGGCAAAATAACTCACGCCAATGTTATTCAAAAGACAATTAAAATTCTTGTTTCAATTTCTTAACGCCCAAGTAGGTACCTCTACATTAGGACGTACTTTAGAGTTACTCGAATTAAAATTTCTTGACATATTACCGGCGATAGAAGGCTGTAATCTTTTTTTTTTTTGAAAAGCTTAATTTAGTTCACACAAGGAACAATTTCAGTAAAAGCATACGAGTAATGCGAGCGAAAATGAAAAACGCCATTAATCAACGTGAAGTTATTTGAGGTTAAGGTTAACTTAACAAATTTGAGCAAAAAGTACTTCGACGATGTTAAGTTAACAGCGTTAACATTTTGATATTTGGTTTAATTTATGATATAAATTTTGTAATAAATTACACCGAAAGTGCGTTATTATTTTGAAAGTAGGTAAGGGGATAACAAAGTTTGAACTGACGACAAAAAAAAAACAAGAACAAATTAAGAAAGTCGTTGGCACCAGTTTACAAAATGCCAGTTTTCAACATTTTACAGGATTATCCAAAAGAGATGAAACTTTATTATGATGTATCATATTTCACTGAGCGTTGTGCCGCATGCCTACGTGAGTCCTTGTATGCAAGTTTATACACCTGAGTGGCAAAGAAAATTCACCTTACGTTTGGTAGTGCAGTGTATTTAAATTAGCCTTCTTGCTCTAGAGCCCTTTAACAGGGGGAGAGCACTTTAGTGAAGCACCCTTATTCAACTGTATGTAGAGTCAGATATTTAGAGCTATTTCATATAATGGCCCTTCTGACTTACGGATTTAACTGTATGGTGGTGGCAGCACGAGTATACTGCTTCTCTTTCTTACACTTTTTGAATTGTTGCTTAACGCTTGTTTTCACCGAAGTTACTTAAAATGTTATGATTTATATCTGTACAATAAAATTTACCATAGATTTATTTCTTGATCTGCAAATAATTCCGATGCTGTTATGCATTAGAAATATGCGTACATATAATCACAGAGTTAGAAAGCATAATTGCTCCTTAGACATGAGTACGGCCTTGGTAACGTTAAATAAATGGTCGCTAAGGTTTTTCTGTACGAGAAGATGATGTACCCCGGACTTTTTTGCTAATAACTAAAGATTTGGTACGTTAGGAAGAATGTGAGAGGAAATGTTCAGTTGGAAATTAAAAATGTCCTGCATGGCATTGGCCTTACACAACATACTGGAGATAGTTTCGTGAGAACCGAAGTTTGTGCAATGTGGGTCTGGGCGGAAGAGGGGAACAGTGTTTCAAGCTCTGAGCAGTTCCGAAATTCGCATCTTATTTAATCCAAATAATGCAATAAAAAACAATTGTCGCACGACTGTAAAAGTGCAAGGATAGGACGGTCGACCTATTTCGAAAGGAGTTGAAGTAAATGCTCAGCCCTTTTATAGGCAGGATCTTTGCGAGATCCTGAAAATGGCTTCAGTGCCTTAGTCTTCCTATATCTCGTGTATCTTAAAAACACATTGTGTTTTGAACCTATCTAAAATTATTTTTTTAATTCTCCATTTAAATCATTTTGTTTGTTACAGTAGCTCGCAACCTATTTGTATCTATCCATCATTCGAATGGATGCACAAAATAAAATGATAAGGAAAATTGCAGAGGTTTGAAATTCAGGTATATTTTGGTATCGATTGCTATATAGATGAAGTCTGAATGGGGGCTCGCGTTATTTTAAACGCCATCGTTGATTTTTGAAGTTTGCTTCTTTAACCCGCTTTTCGCGTTTTGCCTTTACAGCACAGCCTATCATTATTTGGATGACACTGTCCTCGAGGCATTGCTTCCTCTGAGACATGTCATCCCAAAATTCTGGATGATTTAAAAGACTTGGCCACAAGTTGGAGTCAGCGGTTTGGGAATGAATATGAAACAATATGAATATTAACGATTCACTCTGAACTATTTAGATAAGTTCAAAGACAAAATTTAATAAATGCATAGTTTTCACTAAGCCCTAGAGAGACTCGGCGTTAAAGCTGCTAGAAAAGACCTTTATTTCAGCCATACCCCACTTCGATTGGCTAATGTTTGAATGTCTCACATTGACAACATTTTTGACATGGCGCACATCATAAGAAAATCGGCTGCAAGGTTTGCTGGCAGACTTTTTTTTTACAGCTCTCACCATTTCTTTTTGTCAGTGAAATCAACACTTACATTTTTCACATAAGAAATGACAGCAAGATCTTGAGCGCGGGCGGTTGAAAGTATGGCCACAACCTCTTTTGTCGAGGCATTTCACAAGAGGCGTATCTATTTTGGCCTATTGCATCACAGTCACGGCATAATACAGAATTGACAAGCATTCTTGTATATCTCTCACATTTTGCGGCTTAAGTTTTGACAGACGATTTATCTAGGGTGTATAAGTTGCACGCAGCTTTTTTTGTTTTAATCTACCCCTGCCCAAGTCGCAAACACTGCGGTCTAAGAAGAATAGACCTTCATCCTTCTGACGAAGGTCAGAATGTCTTTAGCATTGGATTGTCTAATGTGCAATGGGGAACGTATCTCTTCGAGGAAAATAATCCTTCCTAGCAAATTTAGAGCTGGACATTCACAAAAAATGTGTAAGGTCGTTAAATCTTCTAAACAGAGTCGGCATTCGGTTATTGTACTAATTCCAAATTTGGATAGATGTGATCTCAAGCGACAATGGCCAAAGCGGAAGCTCACGAGCTTTCTAATGTTCTCCTTGTTGAGTGTCAGGATTTCTCTGTAAGAGAAGGGATTGATCAATAATTTTGGTTGTCTAAGCCCCGGTAGTCTTCTTCAGTGGGTGATATGATGCTTATTTTTCCAATTTTTGGTCAGACCAGTGGCCGTAATCCAGCATACGTCACAGAGAGATTCTGGACCAATGAACTAGGTTTTAGGACCAGCCGTGTCTTGTTCGTTTACCTTCGAATCCATGATGACCTGATTGGATGACAATATTTGAAGCGCTGCTTGGCTGTATAAGAATTCGGTCCCCGTTTTGGCCTTTTGCAAGGCTGACTTTGGCGCTGGATTCGCTGTCTTGTAGCTCAACCTGGAAAACAAGCACGCAACTAAGTCGTTCCTCCTGTACAGCAGAGCGGTGTTAGTCTGCAACAAAGAAAATGTTATTAAACTGCACATTTTTTGTGGCTAAAGGGTGGAAAGAAGCACGTCCTTGTCGATGTTGTCTGCTAAGCTAAAAAAATTTCCATTAGGTCATACACAGCCATAAAAATAAAGTTCATTGTCTTATTTTTTTAAACACCAAAATAAACATGTTTAAAAAATATTGTTGAATCACATTTTGTTATATTCATGTATTAAATTCAGTTAACGTTCCATACACATTTGGTTATTAAAGGCTCAAACTAAATTTTCAAATTCGCGACAAACACAAATGTTGGCCATATTTATTTGAATTCTTTTGAATACTAAAAATAAAATATCACCATATGTACTAGAAAATTAATATCACCATATTTACTTAAAGTTATCATGAACATCCGATAAGAAATAAATTCTTATTCTTGTTTAGCACGAGCAAAAGAAAAGAACTTTTTTTATTTAACTATGGTTTTCTCGATTCGTTTTCACTTCCCGGTTAATAAAGTGCATGTCGTTTTCCGCAAAACACTGCAGCTAAAAAGTAAAGACACTAAGTTGTTATTAGAAAATTTATTAAAATTTGCGTAAAAAAAATCATCCAAGGGATTTTTATTGCGACAATTTTGAAACAAACAAAAATTCTAAGCTCTTTAAGGGACAAAGGCTAAGCGTTTACTGTCGACTTCTCTTCTGAGGGTTGCTAATCGCTCATTATGTGTCAGCATGAGAAAAATGCAAGATGACTTCTCGCTAAGTTTTAAGTTTACAGCGCCCGCATAGAGCCAGACCATTATAAAAGAACAGTTTAGTTACTTCAACTAAATTAAGCATTTTAAGTCCAGCTTGCAGGTGTAAGTGAAAATTATATGAAAAAAATTGTAAAACCATTCTAGCATTTAAAAGTGCTATAACTTCAAATATGATACTTTGCGGTTTCTTCCATATGCAGTTTTTTTCAATCGGAAATTTATGCAATTGCAAAATCGGCAAAATTTATTTCCTATCCCTTCAAGGGACTTCCTTTTTGGAAGGCAATCAATCCAGCCGTTCTAAATTTTTCCAATTCGTACATAATGAAAACAATGAATTGATGAAATGTCGAAAGCACTTTGCAACATTTCAAGAAAAGTGACGACAAGATTATTTGTTCCTCAACATAGCATTATCATGAGCCATCGATTTCAAATCTGTTGGAAATAACCCTTGCCACGGTAAAATTGTGGCCGATGCACAAACAGGTGGGCGAAACAATAATGCTCTATGAGAAAGATGTATAGTATTATCGGCATATCAGAGAGCAGACGCTAGTTACGTCGCAGACGCAATCCGATCCTATGTATCCGCTTATGAGCAATTCATTCTTGAAAAAATTACGCTACCTAAATTAAAATTACGCTTCCTATTTTCAAAAATTTCTGATTCGGACAAAAATAAATTCTACCATCAAGTTTTTCTCCTAGGACTCGGTTTCCAATAACAAAAGAATAAAGACCTCGATATATTTTGAGTTGCCAATTATTTTTTAATTATAATTACTGTTTTATTTCAAAAAACACAATTCGCTTAAAAATATGCTGGATATCCTTAAATTTTTAAAGAGCGGGAAAAAAAATTTAAGGGTAGTTCAATCCGACTCCATGGATTAACAAAGAACCAATGCAACGTTCTCCGATACGTAAATATTCTCTATTCTTGAACTGTGATAAACTTATTAAAAATCTAAACTTTTTTCAGTTGTAAGGTAGCGTTATACCAAATCAATGTGCAATAATTTATAAAATACGACTGTATATTTACTGCTACTATAAATAAAGAAATATATTCTCTATTCATTTCTTTTCCTTCAAAGTATTACACACGCGTCCGGAGAGACCTTTACTATTACTCGATTTAGAAGTTTGAAAAGTGTTTAAGCAGACAAGTGAATCGGAAAGATTGCAAATAAGCCATGATAAGACTGCTACATAGAAAAAAGCCTCTCTTTGTATCTTACCTGAGACCTAAACGTACTCGTACCTATGTATATAGTATATTCTATCCTTGATAGAAGAAAAAACAAATCGTTATCAGAGGAACGGGTGTATCTACGCTCGGATGGGGATTTAAGAGTTCTACTTCACAGAATACGGAAACGCATCATCCATGTGCCTTTGTTTTACGATACAATATCCACTAACTACCTTTCATTGAAACTTTATTGCTTCGCAATGGTACAATAAAACAGCATATGCCGCTCCTGCTACTTCCTTCCTTCTCAATGATGCGAATGAAGCGGAATACCTTCCCATCTGTATGGGGACTCCACTGACGTCGATAATAGTGGTAATATAGGAACTCCATTTCGACCGGTGGCACGTTGATTGCCTGCTTTGTGGAAAGGAATCAGCAAAACAATTTAATACTTCTATTAAACACATATGCTGAGTCACAATGTAGAAGATTATTTGATCTGGATTTTGGGTTGAGGGTTCGCTTCGCTTTTTCACTCACGCTTCACCAATGATTTGTCTTTTTAATTAAAATAAAACCAAAAAAAAAAAAAAAATAGTGTAGTCGTATGCTATTCTTGCGATAGCTACCATGCGAAACTTTTACTGACATTGTCCTTTTTTGGATTTTTACAACTAATCGTAAAGCTAATGTTTTTGGGGTCCGGCAGCAAGTTTTTACGATCGAACAATTTGTGGCCGAACTAGTGCGAGTACTTCGGTGCAGGTCGCATCCAAGAAACAATACTCTTACAAACGTATTACCAAGTAGAGTTTCTTGACTTCAACTTTGTTAACAAACAAATTAATCCATTAACAGAATTTTGTTTTGACTATAATTTTGTACTAGCCCAGCTTTAAACGGGTGCAATTTACGAATGAAAAAAAATAGAAGTGCGCGTAATAAAAAAATGTTAAATAATTTTGTTTTCAAAAAATAAAAGTCTATTCCCACTGAACTTGACTGTACGCTGTCTGTCAGCCAATCAGTCAGTTCATCGAGAACGTACAATTTCAGTACGGCCATGAATTTATTGAAATAAAATAAATCGAAATTCATTGTTTTGACAATTTTTTATGCGTACACCGACACGCTTGGTGATGAACTATATTTTTCGTTTTCGACGCGCCACGAAAAGCCACGTTCAACTGGCTATGAGGATGTTTATACCAAACAATTCCAACGATTGGTCTTACAATTTATTATTCATGTTTATTTTGAAACATGAAGTTCTTGGAATCAGAAAATTCTCGCATTTGTTGCGAGGTATCAAATTGAACATTTGGGCCTAGATAAACATTTTTTTTTGGGATCATCAAAGTTTAACTGAAAGTTTGAAGCATAACCAATTGATAACAGGAGCTACAGATACTTTGTTTGGGATTATTTTAAAATGCATGAACTCAGTTTCATAATTGCGTAAATTAACATTCACATTCCGTAAGATTAATAAGGAATAGTGATGAGAATTTCAGAATGTCCGTCACTTTGCTTGTCCTAACTGACATAATGGCGATATTTTTCGTTCTCATAAAAAGTTTAATACGGCCCTCAAGGAGATCATTCCTTGTTCCATTTTGTTTGCAAATTTTGATAGTTCCTGTCGAACCCAATCTAAAAGATTGTTCGTTATTAGAAGAAATTAACCGAATATCCGAATTACAGCGTCCGACGACGTTACTCGTCAATCGGTGTTTCAAATCTCATCCGGATAAAGGAAACCCCAAATAAATAAAACAAATGACTTTTATGATGCTTTTTTTTACAACATAACTCCAAAATGTTTTTTCCAAGCCTTGTCGTGGAACCGTGGATCGTTAAGAAGAAGAAAAAGCACTTCAAAAGATGAAAAGAATAACACTCAGTTCGATAGAACTGTTTTTGAAAGTGCTTATCAAAAAGGGCTGGAATATAGTGACCAAAATCGAAAGACAAACTTTGGTTAGATTGGAAAAAATCAATAAAGGATTTTTTGATGACAAACTGTACGAATATCAATTTATAATATTGATGAGGCAAAGAGCTAAGGGTTATCCCACCGTAACTCATGCTACGATTTTACTTCCCATTGACCAAAATTAACCCTCCTCGAAGAAATTTAATTGATACATAAGGCAAGGGAGGTCTATAAAATGTTATTTTAATTTTTGCACACAATCCCTTTAACAATGACTGGTCACTCACGTTACATTTGGCGACAATTGTTTCTGGGTGAGTAGGTATGAACTTATATGAAAGTCTGGTCTTTTGAAAATAGAACAATAATTTAAACATCGAATAAGCTTTCATCAATTATTAACATAACGAGATCACAAACAGTTTTCCTGCATTTATCAATTTTAATTTTTTAATGACATATCTAATGATCACTCACGTTACACAAATTGTGGTAACTCATGTTAAAATACATTCAAGCCTTATGTTGAAATATGTTTGTACACTGAAAAATAATTATCTTAACATTTAGCTTAAGGCGGTATTCTAGTCTAGAGGCATGAATTTCATGTAATTTTTGAAGTGTCATAAAAAAAATTAATATTTTTAGTATTCATTTTTTTATTAAATATTTCCTAACATGACAAGAGTACAGAAAAAAAATCAAGACATAAAAAAGTTGAAAATTATGTTGAAATAATGTCGCAATGTCTGGAACTATGGAAAAGCTTGGAAAGATTTTTTTTCACAAAATGGCGACTGCCTGAAAAAAAAAGAATTTTTGTACCGCCTTTTTGACTGTTTCGAATTTAAAAAAAGAAATAGTAAAAAATTTGGAGATGAAGATAGTCCTAGACATAGACAAGTCTATAAAGAAGACTCTCCAAAACTAACAGGTAAATTGGTCCAGTAGAACCTGAGAAATCGTGGGTATTGGTTTGAAAAAGACAGTTTCGAGAAAAACGCATTTAAAGTTTGGCGTAAAGTTTTTCGCAGTCTAAGTCATGAAATGATATTGTAGACTTATATTTATTTAATCTGCCATTCTTGCTTCATACATCGGACCTTCCTCGACTTCGAAAAAACTATTTTCTGTTCTCTCTTCATATCGAGCAGTTCTGGCCTCCTTTGATGGGTTGGATGTTCGTACCTCGGAGCGGTCAATCCGGGCATTGTCTGGTTTCACAGCAAATGAATGAGCTTCCGGGCTAATTTTCATTCCCAAAAGCTCCTACATTTTTAAAATAGGAGTGAAGCCTTCATTAAAAATACAAACAGCAATAAATGTCACTATCTCAATCGGATCTTAGGTCCGGAATGAATATGTTTTGGATCGAAAGGCCAAATCAAAGAGTTTAGAGATTCATTATTGTTTTGAGTTTCTGAACCTAAACATCGAGTCAATAATTCCTCTGATGATAAACTCTCGTAAAGTGGCCTTATAATTTTCAAAACTTCATCACACAGAGGAAGATTTTCGTGGTCAAACTCCTGTAATGTACCTTTAGGTTAGAATTCAATTGTTAGCAGCTGGACGTTAGTGAACACTAAATATAAAATACACAAGTCACCTTGGGTTCTTGTATTACAAAATATAAAAAGGACAAATGGTTTTACAGGCATAGGGAGAATCCCTAATGTCTTTCGTTCGATTAGTTCCGGCCGAACCAGGTTGGATGCCGGGTCAGCAAAATACCGATATCTCCAAAAATAATTCGAATTTTGAAAAATCCTCTTGTAGCAATATTCTTGAACAGTTAAACTTTTTTATTTCTAGACTAGAATACCGCCTTAAGTCCGGAAACTTATGGACGTCCACTTTATCACCGGTTATAACTAGTTTGTTTTCTTAATGAATTTTGCTATGTTCTGAATCTTAATATCTGACATTACTTCTAGGTTGTCGAATGAGTACTTTCAGAGCTTGCATTTCCTCGTTTTTGCGAGGGTCGGACAGGTGCCTAGGAAGTGTAGTACGCTTTCTACTTCTTTCTCGTCCCTGCTGCTCCTGCAAAAGGGGCTCCCATTCTTAATGCGTGTGAGCCCATGAAACATGACCTCTGATAATTCCTACGACATTACTCATTGTATTTGTATTGAGGCTAAGGAGTGAACTTGCCTTTTTTGGATTAATGAGAGGCCAAATTTGCCTCGAAGTCCTACAGGTGTCTAGTTCCAACCATATCCGATTGGTTATATTGATGGCATCTGTATTTAGCATGCATGGTATTTATTGCTTGAATTGAGGGTTAAGGGGTCTCCTGATTTATTGCCAGTGGCAAGCTCACCTCTATTCTAACTAGCTCGTTGGCTCTTTCATTGCCTAGAATACCACTATGCCCAGGGACCCTGCATAGGGTAAGGTTACATCTGACCGCTATCTCCCTGAGAGATGGGAGGCAAAGTTTTACCATCTTGGATTTATATCAACGATTTATTTATATCAACGATAGATAACCCGTCTATTGGATTCATTGACAGTAAGCGGGCAGTCTCTTGGATAGCTTTAACTTCTGCCTTGAATGTACTGCAGTGGTTGGGCAATCGAATGGACAGAGAGAAGGAGATCTCCGGCGAGATCACAGATACTCCGAGTCCGGTGTCTTCGTTCGTTTTGGAACCGTCCGTGTAAACTTCCAGATTGGGAGATTTTCTGACTATATCTTTCGTCCAGTCATCCCTATCTGAGATCAGTATTTCGTTTCCCGATTCGAAGTCTAGAATAGGTGTGATTTCCATATGACCTAGGCTATGTGTTCTGCTCCAGTGGTAACACTCAGACAAGCTAATCGCTGCCTTGGTAGCTATGAGTTTCCCGTACATGTCCATGGGAAGCAGTTGTAGCATAATTTCCATGGCGGTTGAAGGTGTGGATTGAAGTGCCCCCGTGATGCATAAGACGCCGATCTTTTTATTCTGTCTATCTTTATCAGATTTTCTTTCATATTCATT
This sequence comes from Orthonevra nobilis, assembly GCA_963555765.1. Lineage (NCBI taxonomy): Eukaryota > Metazoa > Arthropoda > Insecta > Diptera > Syrphidae > Orthonevra > Orthonevra nobilis. The sequence goes on along the minus strand of OY743224.1, from coordinate 110,793,600 downwards.
TTATGTATATGTAGCCAATGCTGCCTTCCTAATACGGTCTTGAATGTTTGGTTTCCAGCTTAGTTTGTTGTCTAATATAATGCCTAGGTATTTGGTTTGACTAATGAAACTAAGTTCCTTATTCTCCATTTTTGGTGGGCTTATTTGAGATATTTTGTATCTTCTTGTGAACTGTACGAGCTTCGTTTAAGACGGGTTTACATCTAGACCTACTCTTCCTGTCCACTTTGTAAGCTTATTTAGCGAAGTTTCCATAATACCTTAAATGCTATGAAGAAATATTCCTTTTACGACTAGGGCTATGTCGTCTGCATAGGCTATTGGCTTTCAGCCGATATGACAAAGCAAAGTAATAGAAAATAAATATAAAAACAAATAAAAAAATAATTTTGCTTTTGTATGTAGACATCAGACAAAATTTAATTGGTTTATTAGGGGTTTATCAGGAATTTCGCATCTTACCTTAAATAAATCGTTGATTTTGCAGATTCTTGAGGAGATCAATTCAACTGGAGCTTTAATATGTACGTCTAATGACGAGTGAGATTTTGTGAAGTTTGTAACTTTTTAGTATGACAAGTTCCACAATCATCCCATACCTGGCATCCGCACAATAGAACAGATTGAAAGATTGTTTTGTGGACTTTCATATTATTTTCATGAGAAAGTATTGACTTCCTATTTATAAAATGGTATAACATTTTTATGACCACATTTATTTTGTGAAGCGTTTTTTGTTTATACGTTCTTTTTTAAATTCGTCTCAATGTCGAGACTGAATTTATTCGATGAAATAAACTTACATAAATACACAATACTGATCCCAAAACAGATCCTTGGGGTACACCTCCATCAAAAAGTATTGTAATTGATCCGCTACCATTGACGTACACTCTAAAACGGCGATTAGATACAAATCTTTGGATAATTTTACAAAGAAACGGTGGTAAATTTACCATTTACATTTTAAAAACGAGCCCCTCATGCCACACAGAGTCAGAAGCCTATTCAATGTCAAGTAATAACATACCGATGTAATTACCAAGTGCTCGGTTAGTTTTTACTATGTTACAGATTGTCAAGACCTGATGTGCGGTTCCGTGGCCTAGCCTAAAACCAAATTGTTCATCAGGATATATTTTCTGATCTTTAATTGTCCTTTCATTTTTTTTTTTGAGAACATTTCCATAAATTAAGCTTATATTGCTTAACAAACTAATGGTTGGTTTTTGAGGAGGCTTCCCCGCTTTTGTCATTGTCAGAAGCTTAGCCAGTTTCCATGCTTCTGGAAAGTAATGTGTCTTAATAATAAATGAAAACTGATAATTTGATGCAATATAACTTTTTTAATTAGAAAACTTATATGCTTTAAATGGAACAAGTGAAATTGTCTTATTCTTTGTTGTTCTTTTTTTTATTTTAACCTTTGAATCAAATTCAACAGAAGTCTCCACAATAATTCATAATGCAATTATTCTTCCAATGATACCAGTTTGTATTCGACAGCGTAATTAAGTCTCGTTCATATATGTAAACACATATTCAGACATCCTTTTAAAGGGAATATAATCTAACCCTGCCCACCGCCAAGCATGGTGATATGTCAAAATCTGACCCATTACAACAACTTCCAAATGGAAGGCTTATAACTTTGAATGTCAAACAAAGTGCCATTAGAAAATATTAATGAATTTAAACAGCACTAACATTGTCAAAGAATGCTTTTTGATTTACCTAAAAATATAGCCGTGGATATTTTCCTGGCCTCCAATGCTGTTCAACGAGACTATTATTTGACGGAAGGACAGACGATAATGGGTTGACTTCCGTGGCAAGAAAAAGCTGAACAAAACTTTTGCTCATCTCGTGGAAAGTTCCTTAATGAGAAAAGTTCTTGTTGCGGATGTAATCATCCTGGAGCAAAGCATCAGGCATAAAGCGTGCAGAAAGAACTATGAATGAAAAGGATATGTATACCTATATAAGTTCGTCTCCGACTAAAATTGCTGACTTTCCACATTTGCACTGTTATCATAATTCCTTCAAACAAAGATCAGGCAAAAAACATAAACATGTTGTCCTTCTGACGCTTGTCTTTTGACCAGGACGCAATCATTTCCACTTTTTGATAGTTATGATTGCGGACTCTTTGGAGTAAGGCATGTGCCCCCTTTTTGGTACACTATTCCAAAGAATATGGTATAATGCATTAAAAATAAATCAGATGTTCGTATCACAGGGTGCTGAAGAATATTTATTTGTCATCGAAAACAAATATGAAAAATAAATATAAATACCAATAAGCAGGCAATAAGTTCCTTTCACGAAAAAATATTTACACATGCTCTCGTCCTTATTATTGCAGTATATTTCCAAGAAGTGGTAAATATATATAAATATATATGTATGCACGTACTCATATGGATAGGTCTCCGCGAGGAGCATGAGTACATTAAATTTGATTGCCAGTATGGTTTGTTGTGGATGGTTGTGTCACGTATTCGCAGTTTGTTTGCTGCTACCTCTTTATCATCCCTCTGTGTCAGCAGTGAACCCACCATAAACCCAGCGAGCTGTTATCGCAAATGATTCGCACTTCATCTGTAGCTCTCACTGTGTCTGTAACCAATGTATAAAACTACAGAGAAAGGTTTAGTATTGACGCATTCTGGAAGGCCTATACACGAACGGGATTGGCATACATAATTTTCAAGAACGCACGCAGTATGTCTTTTTCTTTTACGAGCTCTGCAATCAATACCAAAAAGTAAAATTATGAGATGAAATTGATTTTTCCCAGATGGCATTAGAACTATATTTACTGCCAACGGACGCAATTACAGACATCGATCACCTGCTCCACAAAAACTTCAAAGAAGTGCTTAATATACTAGTCTGCGATGCACAGTAATGCTTCGGAATGTACACTTTGCAATGCTCATAAAAAAGCTAACAAATAAACCTACAGAACTTATAAATCAATATATCAACAACATATCATTGATAAGCTTTAAGTATTTAATCTTTGTTTTAGTACTGTACTGTCAAAAGCAACACAATGTATGTTTTATACTTTGCCTCTCCAAAGAAATTTATATACTTGTTGTACAACTTGTATCGCCTTTTTGGCATAGAGTTATAGATCCTTTCAAATGAGTACTCTCATTTGAATCCTCAACGCTGATTGATCATTACTTGAATACGATTGGTGTATAAGGTATACAGAAAATAAGAAGCTGCTGTTGCCAAATGTTAAAAATACGAAAAATGGGTGTAGAGAGAACGTGCGGAGTATGCATTCATTATTTTTTATAGAAGTGGATAATGACAATTTAAGCGAAGAATGGTTAAAGATCTATAGTTCTCGGTTATTGTGTTAAGAGGAAGAACGAATGTTTTGCCAATATGAATTTCGCTTCAAAATATGGGTATTGAAAATTTGAAAATATTAAAGCATGTGTATTTTCATAATATGAATATTTATTAGATGTTATTTTTTAATGCAATAGCACTTAATCATCATCATGAGTATTTGCCAGGTCTTATGACAATTTTTTCGGTGAAGGTATCCCAACTCTGTTCATTTGCCAAATAATTGTCTTCTGTCCTTTTGGCTTTGTCGCAGGTACTTTTCCACTCCTCGGTCGGAATATTTGCGAATTCTTCTTCTGCTAATTTCTTGACGGCATCCAGATTAAACGTAGTATTTCTAACCGCCACTCTTCATTTTACAATACCCCATATATTCTCAATTGGGTTTATTTCCGGATGGTATGGTGGTAGCCTGAGTATTTCATGCCCTGCTGATCTTCTCAAGTCGTCTATTTCACGCTGCGGATCCGTCTTGTTCCGTTTTACTATATCATATAGTTCAACTTTAAGCATTAAAGTGCTCTGTGCAATATTTTTCTCTACCAACCAATTAGTTAACTCAAATTTTGTTGCTGATGAAGTGGGCGTACGGTTTTTTAATTTTATTGTGATATAAAGCATTGTCCATTACAATAACCGACGGTTCATCCAGCTGCTGCAGAACCTGTTCTCATAACCGTCTGGAGAAATTTTCAAAATTCATCTCATTATGGTAGTCACCAGGTTTCGATCCAGATTTGAATATGAGAAGAGCGTCATCGACAAATTTGATCCACCAGCATGTGCAGTAATAAGCCGTGATCCTCATCCAATAGGTTTTTTTTTATCCTTCCGTACTTCCATCAGTCCAAGACATTCCTCTTGTGTGTGAGCTTTGTATATTTGACTCATCTATATAAATAACTTGGTATTCACTTTCACGGAAATTCATGATTTGCCGGATATATCCCTATCCTATGCATTTTTAAATCCGTCCTTTAACACAGGATTCTCCTATTGTCTTCCGTCCTGCGAAAGCTGAATCCTTTGCTTTTCAGAACTCTCAAAAGTGATGTCGTGCTTATGATTATTTCAAGTTCATCATAGATTTTTTGCTGAAGGCTCCTCAATATTACAAATTGGTGGAAGGAGTAGATCCTTCTTATGACCCACAAACCGAAATTGTCCATATCAGTGATCCAGTGCCGATGAGGAATTTTCTTCTCAAGTTTGATGTTCTTTGATTATTTTGTATATAACCCATTTGCGAAAGTCCCACAAATTCTTATGTTTTCTTCACAGCTGCTCCTATAGTTGCGCTTTTTTGTTGATTGATGGCGAAATCCAAATTTTGGTTGTAAATTTTCAGTATAAGCACATTTGCTTGGCGTGTTAAAGGCTTTCCTTGCTTGAAGCAGTCAATTATATATTTCTTTTTTCTTGGCTCCTTGCAAGGTTTTTAAAAACTAAATCATAATTTATGTGTATGTTCACGTTTTTCTATAATCAAAAATTTTTAGAAAATATTATTTTTACCTAACCCACATACATACAGACATAAAAAAGGGATATTTCAGCTTAATAACTTTGTAATCCATACATTTATCAGAAAATTATAAATATAAAATTTTGTCAAATAGATAGCGCGCGGGTACTGTAAGTAAAAATCGTTATGATAAAATAGCAATGAAAATGGAGATGTTCAGCCGATTTGTAAATATCATTTTCCAGGCAGCAACGGCGTGGCAAATAATTCCATGCTCTCTCTACTCAGTTTTCCAATTGCATAGTGATTTGAAACGATCTATACCTAGATGTAGTTTCTTATTGCTTTTGCAGCAACGACCACATCGATGCGCCTTAGAACGGAGTCTTTCAAGTTTTGTATTTTCTCTTCTGGAATGGATCTCCAAGAGATTAATACATCCATCAACATTTTTCACTGATCTTCCAATTTCCATATCTAATACGGGCAGAAAGTGTTTAATGTTCTAAACGGTCCCGATAAAAATTTATCCTACCACCACTGCAACATCATTAATTATCTCCAAAGAAGGAGAAAAGTGGTCCACACCCACTATATGATACGCATTATTTTATTAATTATTTTCAGAATTATAATATCCAAAGTACACTTCTTAATGTTCACTCTTTTCGCTGTGATAAAGCCGTTTGTTGGTAGGCGATGTTTTATGCCTTAACGTTCTTTCAATAAAATTGTTTTCAATTCGTATCGATTTAGTATTTTGAAAAGAAGGATCACTACGTAGGCTGCTGGATATATTTCTGGCCTAATCTGGCCATCAAAAGTGGTTTTATTGTTTTTCAAAGTATTCTCCAGAATGATTTATACAATTTTGCATGCGCTCAAACCAATTGTCGAAACATTTTTTCCACTCCGATTGAGACACCTCCAAAACATGGTTTTTGAACGCTTCAACAACATGTTCTGGCGACGAAAATCGTTGACCACGCATTTTTTTTCTTGATGTGCGGGAATAAAAAGAAGTCATTGGGTGCCAAGTCAGGGCTGTGCGGCGGATAACTCATCAATTCGACGTTTTGGCCGGTCAAAAAGGCGCTCGTTTGAGCCGATGAGTGAGAGCTCTCATTGTCATGGTGAACAATGATTCGTCTTCTCTTGTTCGTTTTCTCCGAATTTCTCCGAAGACTTCAGGCAAACAAATTGTGGTGTACCACTCAGAATTGACCGTCCAACGTTGCTCAAGCGGAACAGTCGCCACATGACCAGTTTTGCCGAAGAAACAGGCGACCATTTGCTTCGAAGTGCTTCTTTTTTTTGGATTTGATTCGTCTTCGAAGACCCACACGGTCGATTGTTGTTTTCTTTCGGGCTCATGCACAGAGATCCATGATTCGTCACCTGTGACAATCTTATACACGTCTTTTGTAGCACCGCGATCGTATTTTTTTGACATTTCTTTGCACCAATAGACACGAACCTTTTTTGACCGATTGTCAAATTGTGAGGTATCCAACGAGAACAAACCTTTTTGACGGCCAGGTGTTCATGCAATATCGAATGTATGCTGGTAGGAGAAATGCCCAGGGATGCCTCTATCTCACGGTATGTCACATGACGATCTTGCATTATCAGTTCACGCACGGCATCAATGTTCTCTGGTTGGCCGTTTTTGGCCGACCTTCACGGAATTCGTCTTTGAGCGAGCGTCGGTCATGACTGAATTCATTAAACCAGTTTTTCACAGTGCTATAGGATGGTGCTTCATCGCCATACGAAGACTTAAGTTCATCAATGCACTCTTATCGTGATAATCCACGTTGTGAAAAATGATCGCTCGAAAGTGTTCACGAGTTAATTTCATTTTTTTGCCGAGATGAATTTTTCAAGTCTCTGTAAATAAAATAATTCACGATTAAATGACAACACGTTCTGAGTGATGTTATGTTAAAGAGTGTCAAACTTTCCAATGGAAATGTCAGATTGCACCTGGCAACATTTAGTGTTGCCTGGCCCAAAATATATCTAACAGCCTAGGTATTTAGTAGACCACTGCATTGTGCAAAAAATTTTGTTTCTAAATTTACTTCGCCTTTTAACGTTTGATGATACCTCAGTTTGGCTTAGTACGCTTCAGCAACGTTTTATTGGATGGCTTAAACTGTTGATCTTTCGCTGGATAAAAGAGAGGTGTAGATAAAGGACTACAAAATAACATCTGCGTCCTTGTGACTCAGACTGCAACAAAATACAATTAAGGCCGATCAATTTCAATTTATTTACAAAGCATTGTACAAATAAGACTTAGACTATCATAGTACATAAATTATTGGTTAAAAGTTTATGATAACAATTAATTGATATATAGAAGAAAGTGATAAAAACTATAAATAAAAATAAAATAAAAAAATATATGAATGGAAAAGGAGAGAGTATAGTTAAAAGAAAGCTGAGAAGGAAAGAAGTAAGATTTTAAGACGAGGGAAATAAAATTTTTGAACTTACGAGAAGTATTCTAATACGGTTAGCTCCAATTATTTATTTTGTCGCTGTTGGGAGAGAGTTCCAAAGTTTTGTGACGCAAATGAAGAAGAGTTTAGATAGTTAAAGGCGGGTATTATAAGATTTCTTGTCCAGGTCGATTGCTTAAATTGAAGCTTTTCGAAGAAATATTTTGGAGTTCTGTTATAGATGAGATTGGCAATAGGCAACATCTTATCTTTAAAAATAGCTGAAGCGTATACCCCAGAACCAGTTTATGATAGCGAGATACGTGATCGTAACGATTCAGCCCATACACATATGGGCAATTTGTGTTTTGAGTGGGAGTCAAGCTTACAGTAAACGACTGTGGCGTAATAAAATGTTTTTACAAGTATAAGTTTCGTGCATGTTGGAGTAAAACTGAAAGGTAACCAAAGCTAACGAAGGCCAGCATAGATTCGACCAATGACATAATTTATATGGTCAATTGAGGAGAGTGATCTGTTCAGTTTAAAACCAAGATTTGTTGCAGCGTCTACAAAATGAAATTGCCTGTTATTTAAGAACGCTGTTGGTTATTTGTCCGTATCGTATGGTTTTTTGGATATAACATAAAATATCGTCCATATATGTGGGACTGAAATAAAGTCACCTTATCAAGTAGCATGTTTTGCAAAATAATTTCGCGCTTAGCCGGAAGCCTGGAACCATAGACACCAGCGTTATAAATGAGCTTTACACCTGCGCATGACGTTTATCCAGTCCAAAATTTGAAGAATAGAGCTGAGGCAATTACCATAAAGACCGAACTTTTGAGTAAGTTTTCTAATTTCATCCTCCACGGAAAAATGTCTGTCTTTGTGAATGTCTTTATTTTTTCGAAATATTTTTTTATGAATGAATTCTTTTTATTTGAATATAACCATAAGCCCGTATACGAATAAGCACTTGTTTGTATAAAAGCAGTTTACTAGAAATACCGGACTTGCAACAATTTTTTAACAACGAGTAGGTTCCTAACAGGGCCAAGACACATATTCTTTTTATTTTATAAATTTTTAACATTATCACTTTGCTATATTCTAAGTATCGGGAGAAATTGATTACCGAATAATAGTAAATTAAATCTGCGTCTCTGTTTGCGATGTGATGTGATTAGACGCCGGCCTTTATTTTGACGACCTTGTTATTAAGAACGATATGATCATGTGTCTTAATATTTGAAGAAGACGTTATTTAAGCAGCGTATCTTCGTATCAAAGTCTTCCATGGTTTAAAGTTTTCTTTGAAAGTCTATTCAAATCTTATGGGATGTTCTTCATAAACTGGAAATCTAGCTAGAATGCATTTTTTTACATATGCACATGAAATATTCCACACCCCAACTCTTTTCAACACATTGAGAGACATCGAATGGTGATGAACTTTGAAATGGTCACCACGTTAGCTCTGCCAAGATTGATACCATCTAACATTTCACAATAAAGCCTTCAGTTAAAACATGGAAGATATGAAATCGTGATTGTCATTATTTCTTATTCTTAATATATTTGATCTTGCTTTAAAGACACCGACGCGACCGTCTGCTATGAACACTTGCCGGCAAAATTTTAAAATGTCACTTGTGCCACTAGATCAATTGGTTGTTTAAATTCACAAGATGTGAGCTACTCTTAGACTATTTTAACGACAAGCACTATCAGCTTCCAGCTGTATTTCTCGGAACGCTTTCCATCTTTTACAAGTTGTTAAATTATGATGTTGAAAATTTCAAAAGTATTTCAAAGACTTTAGAGTGTCGCTTTTGAGAAAGACCCTTGCAATCCACGTCGATAACTTTGGTAATTTGTCATAGAGTATTGTAGCTCTAAATCAAAAATCGAAAGCCATATAATGTTATAATTTTCGAGAGGGTAACGTTCGTGAAAACACCACCCACTGCTCAAAAACGTTATTTTATGATCCTACTTTTCACAATTTTTTTCTTCACGGTTCCAAACTAAGTTTAATACAAAATGTTGGTTCTTTTGAAAACTATTTTCAACTTAACCATTTGTGACTGTCTTTATCGGTTTCATATATCGTGGTTCGAGTGGGAAAAATGCGAATGGTTCCAAGCTATTCCTAGTGACAGCATTAGGCGGGCCTTTAATTTGCGGATTCGCACCAGAATTCTATGCAAAGTCTGATGTACTGTCCACTTGGACATCCTCTAAATACAGCACCCGCATATTTTAAGTGCCTTGGTACCTCTGCGAATGAAATGTTTTTTGCAACAAATGAAAAATAATTCTTCTCCATCAAGAGGAGGATATATAAGTTAAAGAGCTACTTTATCTAGCTATACTCCAATTCCTTAAAAGTAAACCATTAACAGTTCCTTCATATTCGTGTTGCATCAATTTGGATAAAAATATGTTTATAATTTCCAACATTCTCAAAACTTAATTTTACGTTTAATCGCCTTTTTCAAGAACCGTACAAAATGTTGTTCTAAATGCTGTACGAGTAGAGGAATAGAAAAATATAACCATCCCAATTACCCATGTCCTTTCTCACCACTCAATAAAACTGACTCTTCTCACTTTTCTTCTGTTGAGTCGAAGAAAAAAATGGGACGAGATAAGAGATTCTTCCAGATTAAAGGATGACCTCTAACTGATTAGTACTTGGAGGATTGTTTTTTTGTTTCTTTTTTTTTTTTATTTATCAAAGGACACTTAAAGCAATGAGCCGTTAAGATAGAACCTTATTCCTGACAAATTGCGTTATTTAATCCTTTTACCCATCTACCAAGTGTAGATGCTTTAACGGACATCCGACCCAGAAACGCAAAACAAATTGACTTAAGTAACCCATTTGTAAGGATTTAAATTTGAATACGGTCATACACCATTACCTCTGTCCAGTTGAGAAAATAATATACCACAACAAATACCAGGCATATAAAACGACAGCTCATGTTTCGCCACAAAATTGGACGAACAAATGACGACGTCCAGTCAGCAGCGTTCACTTGCTCACAAATGAATGTTTAGTCCACCGGGTTCAAAATTTGTGAACTGATGCTGGAAACAAACGTGGTGCCAGGATGCGTTTAGCCAATTATCGGAAATTAAACAAATTTCCCCTCGAATAAAATAATAGCAGGGTCGAACCTTGACCACGCATCGAATTATCCACATATTGACTCGTGGTCACAACATATACACTACAGGCCAAAAGTTTCAGACTCATTAAAATTGGTCTATGTTTTGAAGTTGAAATTAATTGGGAAGTTTTACGGAGCTATATTCATATTGAAATAATATTCGGATCTTTGAGGAGAAGGTTTATAGTTTACGAAAAAGGAAAAAAAAAACCTTTTTTCCAGTGTTTTAATAAGTGCTTTTGTTGTACTTTACGACGCCGATTTCACACTTGAACAAGAATTTACACAAGATGTTGTTATATGCAAAACAGTGTCAATAGCAACAATAAAATGAGCTTTTATCCAACTAATTAAAGCGCTGAACTGTATCAGGCAATATTCGGAAAACGCCGCATTGTGATTGTCTCTTAAATCTGATCGTATCGATCAGAAGATCAACAGAAAAATCTTACATTAAAATTCACCAGCTTTCCTTGATTAAAGAAACACATAACTTGAATGAATGTTATCCAATTTTTTAAAATTCCGAAACATAGACTGCTCCGATTGTTGACAACTCCACAGATCGAACTGTCTAAGGGAAATAAAGTCCGCCGAGACTAGTAAAGAAAAAAACAGATGTTGAGATAAATAAGGAACCCCCTCGTGAGCTTATAGTAGTAGGATTCTTATTCAAAAAATCTTCAAAAAGAAAAAGACTTCCTTAAGAGTGAGAAAAAGACTCTGATGAAGTGAATCTCTTCTTTCATATTCCGGTTTTGCTGACAAAGACGTTACTTCAACCCGAAGTCATTTAAAGAAAACATAAGGCGCGGTGTTAACCAACTTCAAAAGGAAAAATTAACCAAACTAGGGTTTAAGCCAAGTTAAAAAAGCAAAGGCTTAATAAAATATTTACATAGAAAGCAAACGATTTTCTTGCAAGGAATTGAAGAACTTGAAATATTTCAAAGGAAAGAGAGCAACGACTTCTCGAGAAAATATAAGAGTGTATCTCGAGTATATTACATATCATCGGGAAATTTTGAACTTGAGGAGAACAACATTTCAGTCTTTTGAATCAATTAGTCTTAAGTTTGTCATCCGAAAAAAATCGTATCCATTTTGGGACTAAGGGTAATTGCTTAAATGGCAAAAGTTCATTTATGGCCGGTAAAAAGTCGCCCAGAGCGCTATGGCTTTTGCTCAATACTTCGAAAGTGTTTGAAAAAACTAATTTTGAATATCTTCTACCAATCATGGGAGAAAAATATTTTGTCTTGAAATCAGGATCCAAAACTCGTTAACTGACCAGGTTTACAGATTAATCAGCGAAATCAAAGGGTCAAGGGATTGGAAGTACCCTTAAAGTGAATTTGTGTTCACCGTACGAATGGAGGTGAAAAGGAGAGAAAGAAGGTGGTTTTTAATTGTTGTAAGTAGCAGTGCAGAGGAAAAATGGAGCGAGGTAAAGCCTATAAAAGAATCTCTAAATTTCACAGTACGCCCTAAAGAGTTGTCATTGTCTATTAGTAAGAATTCTGTCAAGAAGGTGCAAGGTGTTCACGTGCACCTGCCCAGATGTGAGCGTTGTACTCCATTTCAGGCCGAATAAAAGCCTTATAAATAGTGACTAAATCGGAAGAAGTAACGTGTTTTTTACACCAGTTAAGGAAACCTAAGTATTTCACCGCATTCTAAGCAACATCGAATGTAAGACAGCATTATCTTTTGGAAATAATTACTTCTACTCTGTTGGCTAGTCGCCATTTAATTATGCTGCCAAAATCAGAATTTAATGAGTAAAACATGGGTTCTACGTCCAAAGAAGCAGTGGCGTGAGTCATTCCGTGTAATGTGAAACTGAGAGTACTGTCGTCTGCGAGGGAAAAGATCAATAATGAAAATTAAAAAGAGAGTCGGAGGCAAAACTAAGCCTTGGGGAACACCAGCATTTATGTGGCGAATTTCAAATTTAAGCCGTCAAATACAACGAAAGGTAGTTTATTGTCCATTGAAGAAGAGACTCACCGATCTCATATTCACGCATTTTCGACAAATGAGCCCTGTCAACTGCTTTTTAAACACAAGTGCATTCGCCGAAATTATTTTTTTAACGGTTCCACTTTTCGGCTAGAAAAGTCATCAAATCACCTGTGGACCACATTAAGGAGTTTTCGTGATTCAAATTATTTCACAAGCTGACGCTTTATCAGGGTTTCGATGTTCTTAGTAAGTGCTATGGGCCTATAAAGGGAGGGAGAAGAAAATTCGCTTTTTTAGGGACAGGCTAAACAAACCCATTTTTAAATCTACTCGGAAAGAGTCCTGAGGATCAGGACAGATGAAAAAGCGTATGCAATGGTTTTGCCAGCGTAGAAGAATGAAGACACATCTTCAAAACTTCAGGGGGAATACCATCTGGCCCAGCGGATTTGTGTTTGTCTAGATCTTTCAGTACTCTTGCGACTGTGCTTGTGCGCAAATATTTAATGTTCAACGCTCTCGAGCACAGGTGGTGGTAGAACTCAATCTGGAAGTATGGAACTAGCCGCGAATTATGCAGCAAGCAGATTAGCTTTATCGATATAATTAACGACAGGAGTATAATTCAAAATGAGTATCGGAATCGATGACGAAGTAGAGTTCTTTACGTTTTTCATGAAGGACCAAACCTTTTTGCAACCACTGGGACAGCTATGTATTCTTTGCCTTGATTTAAGTCCATGGCAGAACTTCGTACATCGTAGGAGAGCATTACGGACTCTTCGAAACTTTTTCCAGTTTTCCTCAGTAGGATTGACATTAAAAGACTGAAAACTCAGCTTTTTAACCTGGCAGCTTCTTTACAACTCGAGTCGAACCATGAATTCTCTTTTGGTCTGACTGTCTTTACTTTTTTTTGGTATGAAGTCCTTCATGCCTTGAAGAATAATGTTTCTGAACATATCAGCTGCGGCGTCCACATCACTATCGAGGAAACATAGTGACCCGTTAAGACTTCTAAAAAAGTTATTAAGACCGCCGCGATAAGCTTTCTCATATTGCCAAATGTCTTTTAGGATTTTTTTCCTCAACTGGGTGGTTTGAAAAAATAAGTTTGCTGATGACGCAATGCTTCTTCGAACCTACGGGCGCCAATACATTAATGGAGTTTTTTCAGGGTGAGAAGTGAGAAGCAATTCCAATGTGTGGGATTTATGACATGCAAAGTCCGGGATCCATGTTTGCTTATTTACAAAGTTGGTTTAATTGTTAAACTTAGCAAATAGTTCAACAAAGATTCCTTCGGGTGTTGTCTGACCAGAAGTCGAAGCAGGCTATCTTTTTGTATATTGATACGCCCGCAACGACAATTTCTGTATTCAATTCTTAAAATGGCTTTGGACAGCTCATTAAACTCGTTTAAAGAAGAGGAACTGTTCAGGTTTGGTCCATTGGATGTACCGCCTTTCCTGGCGGCTCTTAAGCCATTTACAAAATGTCGCATGTCGCATTAAGATAGAAGCCGTTCCGTGGTTCATACGGACATTGTTACTCCTTGTTTAAAGAGTTCCACAAGGAAATGGCATTGACTCCGTATTGTATTTGTTGCACAAGAAATATACCCCCCCAAGAGGAAGGCACGAAACGGCTATTTAAGCTTTCAATACTAGAGTCTGGTCAGTAGTTCAAAAGATTCAAAACCCCTTGAAAAAAATATGTGCATGAAACCATATGCAAGTGAAGCATAGTATTTTGGACTTTCACTGGAAGTTAGGCTTTAATAGAAAGCCCGCGTGTTATGGGCTTAAGGTACACATTTTTTGGGACTGTACGAATTTAAGCAACTCACGCATAAATTAGTCTTTCGAAAATAAATTTCTTCGAGCTGTTGTTAATGCTTCATGGTATATTCGGAACGAAGACATTAATAGAGATGTAGCCCTAGCTACCGTGGATGATAAAATGAAGAGGTTCAATGCAGCAAATATACTCTCCAAATGTTGGACAGGCATAACCATGTGCGCCGACTTTATGGAACAAACCTAAATCTTGCGCAATAAGTGGAAAATCGCATTTAACGTCGCTGTAAGCAGATGCTTTTGCTGGAGGGCTTACTTATTGATATGAAAACTTTACTGCTGTGCTACTTTTATTCGACATGTTTTTAGTGAGTGCAAATCTAACCCTCTGCCGATCTTTAGGAAATGAAACGCTTTACAAAGAATTTCAAAATATAAACTAAATTCAAACTCATTTGCTGACCCAACATTATACGTAAACATAAAAAAACTTTATTTTTGGTCATCTAAAAGACTGGCGTAGTTTTATTTGCACCCGAATCTAATATAATAATATTCCCCATGAAAGTCAAATACTTCTGCTGGATCTGAAAGATTGAAAAAAAACGTTACATGGTACGATACGAGTTCAGTCACAAAACTTTTCCTGCCAATGTATCATAACAAAGTTAATATTATTTTGGTGCACCGTGTATCCGAATGCCAACCAACAATATTTTATTTACAACAAGTCTTTTCAGTGAAACTGACAAAATGCGAATGAATATTTAATCACTTTGAAGTTAAGAAAACATGCCCTCAGGAAACAATGAGATGCTGCGACGCGAGGCAACCGACAGACAGAACAAACTTTTGCGTATTTGTATTAGCTTACGAGGGTTACATGAACGAGTATCCTTGTTTCCTTTGCTCTGAAGTCATCATGTTCGTTCGAATCTCATATTTTAACAGCTCAGTCAGGCGAAGCAAGAAAAAAGTTTAGCTGTGAATAAATAAAACCATCGAATCGGGGAATGATATCCATTTTTCATCAAAGGAATATTTATACCACTGCAACTTAGCACATGGCATACGTTACGATTTATCGAACTGTTTTTTACTTCTTGAAGAAAAAACTTTCTTCCTTAAACATACATACTCGCATGTATATCTTTCGTCATCTACAAATTTATATTATATTGTATGAACTGCTGACAACGTGCCTGGAATTTTCAATTTATTCCTGTAGAAGCGATTTCACAGCTAAAAACTACAGATTCGCAGCTTGTCTTCTGAAGAAAGTGAAAACCTCAAATCAGTCGGTTAAAGGCACAAAAAGTTACAATAAAAACGGATTTGGGAAAAGGAACTTCCCCGCGATTAAATAAAAGTAGAAGCATCTGCAATGCTTTTTTGATAGATAGATATCAAGAATGTGGAAGTTAAACGCATTCCGGTGGTATACATATAACCGAAGAGTGTATGGCAACCAATATTGTATGTGAGGAGTTGGGTTTCTGGGGGATTTGGAGCCTGATATGGTATGTTTCACAAACAAACATAATATATGATAGCTTGCCGAAGGCGAATCTTTGTACAAGTATGTGAATAAAATACACATTCAGTTTTTTTTTGTAACGTGAAGAAAATAGAACTCGACGACTTATAATTTATTTGGAAATGTAAAACGTGAGCTTATTGCTGAATACAATTTTTCCTTTACAGTTTAGCCCTTTTGAGAATAAGTGAAAACTCTCTTTCAAAATTGACGGATCAGAATACACAATTATGCATTAAATTTCTTAAAATGTCTACGAAATGACTTTGTTCGGTATCAAAGGCCAGAAATTAGTCGAACCAATAATTGTGATGAGGCTTACATCTTTACAGTGAAGCCTACTGGTGAGACAAACATCAATTCGATTTCAATTTTTATTTAATACTTAAAAATAGACAACACCAAAAATCAATGACAGCCTTACAGGCTATAATCGTTCGCTGTTAAAGAAGGCTAAGGATCTAAAAATTCAAAACAAGTGTAAATATGTTTGGGTTCGTAATTCGACAGTGCTTGTGAGAATTAAGGATGGAGATAAGGTATTAGCAATTAGAAACTGTGGTGATTTGGCTAATTTCTGCAAATCTATTGATGGAGTCCAACAACTTTGATAATTCCCACAGATTCATTGATAATACATTATCTCCTTCTAATTCATGTGAACGAAATTGCCTTTGTATAAATCATTCTGTTGCTAATTACTATGGTTTTTCTGTAATTCACCAAAATATTCGAAGTTTAAGAAAAAATTTTGATTCATTTTACTCTCATCTGGCTTCTCTTGACCATCTTCCAGATGTTATATTTCTTTCCGAGATATGGATTTACGACTCGGAGCTCTTGAATTTCAGCATTCCTAACTATACTTTTGCTGCTAACTGTAATAATTCATACTCCGCCGGTGGAGTTGCAGTGTTTTACCGCAGTAATTTATGCTGTAATGTTAGCAATGTTACTTTGAATAGTGCGGATTTATTATGTGTTGATTTAGAAATTCATGGGTTTCAATATTCTTTCGTTGGTGTGTATAGGCTGCATAAATGCGGTGTCTCTATGTTTTTGGATGAGTTTTCTAATTTCTTAGCTAGCAAAAATACTAAGAATATGGCTCTGATAGGCGATTTTAATATTGATATACTTTCGGATTCTTCTGATGTCGATAATTTTATATCCACTTTATCTGCTTTTGGCTTTAGTTCGTTATTGTCAGATCCAACTCGTATAACTGATTCTTCTAGATCGTGTTTGGACCACATATTTTTACGTCTACATAGGAACAACAAAGTCAATTATAAAACATCCGTTTTCGACCTGCATTTAACTGATCATTCCTTAATTAGTATTCAGTTAGATCACAATATGAGAAAGCAAATCCTCGGTCGTTCAGAATGAAGTTAATAATATTGATTTCTCTGCACTAAGGTCTGCCTTGACATTTGAATTCTGGGATGAAGTTTACGATGCAAGTGATCCATCAATCGCGTTTGATTTATTTCTAAATAAATTACAGGTTCATATTTCAAATTGCAGTGAAACTGTTGTCAGAAATACGAATAAATTTCGACGCCTTAAACCATGGTTATCCCTACCTCTTCTGAATAAGATAAGGAAAAAGAATCGTCTTCGTGCATCTGTTAATAAACACCCTAACAGTATAAGGCTAAAAAACTATTATATCCAGTTATGCAGGGAATTAAAAACGGAAATACCTAAATGTAGAGATGATTACTACTCCCGTAGGCTGACTGAAAATGTAGGAAATATTAGAAAGGAATGGAGACTCGTGAATGAAATTTTGAATCGTAATGCGTCCGATGTTGATTTAAAAATAAGTAAGGAAGATATTATTATTTCTAATCCTATCGATGTAGCTAACATTTTTAATGAACACTTTTCTAAAATTTCCCATTCTATTCGAGTAAACAACTCTGTTTTTAACGATGATGTCATTCGGCATGATATTCTTAGTCCCGGTAGCTTTTGTTTTTTCGATTTTTCTGCCCTTGAAATTCACAAGCTGATCCTATCGCTTAAACCTACTAAATCTTCTTCCTTCGATTCAATTTCAAGTTATTTACTCAAAAATATATCGCTCTTAATTGCAGATGTCTTGTGCTTCATTTTTAATCTAAGCGTTAGAAAGGGTGTGTTTCCAAACGCACTTAAAACAGCTATAGTAATCCCCATACATAAAAAAGGAAATTCTTTGGATTTGAACAACTATAGACCTATTTCTCTTCTGTCAGTGTTTTCTAAGGTTTTTGAAAGAGGTATGAAGAGTCGAATTTTATCATATCTGAATAGCATTGAGTTTTTTAGTAATTTTCAGTTCGGTTTCAGAAATGGAAAATCGACTGAAAAGGCGTTGATTAAGTTCTGTAGCGAAATTTATGAATCAATTAATGAATCAAACATCTCATCAGCTCTGTTCATTGATATAACAAAGGCCTTTGATATGGTCGACCACGCATTGTTGCTAAGGAAACTATTTAATGCTGGTTTCAGGGGATTTGTCTATGATTGGTTATGCTCGTTCTTAACAAATCGTAATCAAAGAACTAGAGTAAAAAATAATCTAAGTTCGATGTCTAATTTAAAAATAGGTATACCTCAAGGCTCTGTCCTGGGGCCTATCTTGTTTTTAATATTTATTAACTCTTTGTTTCTACAGCCATTCATAGGGAAATTAACTGCTTTTGCGGATGATGCTGCTCTCTCTTACTCAACTAAAAACTACTTTGAAATATTTGCCAATATGAATCATGACTTAGACATTCTTCGTCATTGGTTTGCATTTCATAGGCTAGTTATTAGTAGCAAAACTAAGTTCATGTTTTTTAATCTACTGGGAATAGCTCCTGAAGGCTTAACTTTAACGTATCACGCACCTTGCTGTTCCAAGTTCCAATTTTTTACACGGAAGTTTAGGTCAGAATTACATTGTGGTGACGACTGTTTTGCGATTGAATGTGTAGATAAATTTAAGTACCTAGGTATAACACTAGATACAAAGCTTACTTGGCTTGAACACACAGCTAATTTAAGACGTTATCTTTGCAGTGTCGTTAGGCAAATCTACCACCTTAGTCTCTATTGCTCTAAACCAATTTTGAAACTAGCATACAGTGGTCTAGTGCAATCCAAGCTTCAATATGGAATTAGCTGTTGGGGTGGGGCCCACTCCTGTAAAATAAGGCAGTTGCTTATTAAACAAAAACATGCGATTCGTATTATTTCTAAAGTGAATCGTAGAACTTCCAGCTTTGCCTTGTTCGTAAGCCTCGGTATTTTTCCTGTAAGGCATTTGTACTATTTTAATGTTTTAAAAATGTTTTTTAAATGTTCTGGTTATAATCTTGCTAGAATACAAGAAGACTACAATTTGAGAGCCAACAACCGTCAGTTTGTCATTGTTCCTAGAATTTTTAAATCACACTTTTGTCATTTTTATTCAGTTATAGCTCCTCGCCTTTTTAATAAATTGCCCGTTGATATCAAAGGTGAGAGAATTGAATCAAAATTTTTAAGCAAAATTAAACAGTGGCTATTTTCTTTGAACCATTCAGAAATAGAATATATTATTAATCCAATGATTTGATTTTAACTTTTTTCTGCTTCTTTACAACTATAATCTATATATTCACGCTTTTCTCAAAGATGTTCACAGATTTCATTTCATACTTAAGATAATACTTAAAACAGATACTTAAGAAATATATACCCCCACAAAAAAATGTTATATAAACTTTTTCTTCTCAATGAATTGTTCATTCGCCACTTATTCATTATTGTAGAATAACAGGATGAACATAACTATTTCACTTTAATTTAGCATAATTTGTAATTCATTAACTTAAGTGCATATCGTTTATCTGAATTTACCCATTGTAATTATAGATTTAAGCTAAAAAATTTTAATGAAATAAAGGAAATAAAGGAAAAAAAAAAAAAAAAAAAAAAAAAAAAATAAATTATTATAATAATTTATAAACGATAAAGAATTCATGGTGGGGAAAGAAAAGGAGTGAACAGAGTGAATAGGGTTAACAGGAGGTAGTTGCTTTTTAACAGAAGTTCCCCAAAGCGGCAGTTTTAAATTATGTGGCTCCAATTATTTGTTTTGTTGCTGTAGAGAGAGAACTTCGGGGTCTTGTCGCAAGCACAAAGAAAAGACGCGAAGTTTAAACATTTAGGGGAAAGATTTATAAGGCAGAATGTTCTAGCCGAGCGAGCGAATTAAAGTTTTTCATACAGATATGGCGGCGATCTGTTTTGTATAATTTTGTGCTAGAAGCACAACACCTTATGTTCAAGAACTGCTGAAGCGTACAACCTAGTACATTTTTGTGGTAATTGTATATGTGGTCGTAAGGACGAACCCCATACACATCCCTGACCATATCATTAAATGCAACAGTTTATGTTGAGATAGAGAGTCGAGTTAACAGTATACCGCTGGTGTATAATCAATGAGGGAACGAGCAAGGTTTTACCTAGCCTCAGCCTCGTATCAACAGTGAAGTTAATGTGGCTTACTGGGGAAAGAGAGTGACTAATATTAAAACCCAGGTTGGTAACCGTGTCTTCAAACTGCAATAAGGTATTACAGAGGTAAATTTGTGTTGTTAAACATTTTCGATAGGAGAATCAGTTGGGACTTCGCTTGGTTGAGGGTCAGGCAATTGCGCACCACCCAGTGGTAGATTTCAGATAAATCTTTATTTAGCCTGCAAACAAGATCCTCAACAAGACCAATAGGTCTAGACAGATACAATTGTTCATCATCAAATTGGCATTGGAATGGACTGTTGGCAAGTCGTTAATAAACATGCAGAATAAGAGACGACCTAATATAGAGCCCTGAGGCACTGCAAGTATACTCTTTACCTGAAAAGATTTATAAACTACCGTAACTCTTTGACAGCGATTACTCAAATAAATGCTAATGAAACGGACCGACCTTTAGCTTAACCTAAAATAACTTCTTAGCTTCAAGGAAAGAATTAAGTGATTTACAGTGTCAAAAGCTATGGAAAAGTCAAGGAGGCAAAGTACTGTGATAAAGTCCAAGTCATAGGTAATCCTTATGTCATCGAGGATTTTAACCATAGTCGTGGAACAACCAGACTTGACCGGTGAACCTCATCACAGGAATTGTCGTTGAGCCTAATTTCGAGTCAACATTATCAATTTTACAAAACGTACTTCATTTAATTTATCTTAACACATCACTTGTCGAGGTCCCCATTGGTTTCGGAAGGATGTCTATGTCTATAATTGTAGGATAGCTATTTTTAAGCAAGCAATTGAATATGCATCTCAACTAATACACATATGTAAAGTGCATATTTTTTTAAACAGATTACAAAATATGCCTATAGTTATACAGATCTTTGAAAAGAATTAAATTTTACTTAATATTACTCTTAAGTAATAGAAAAAAATATCAAAGCATTTTGATGTGTTCAATGTACGTTTTTTGCAATAATAATACTTCTAACAAAGCATAGTTTTAAAGTTGACATGTTATAATTTAAATCTAAATTATACTTATAATAAGTTTATAATTTGAAGAGAAAGTGAATAAACTACAGAATATAAATAAATTTCTGTCATTTCAAGAATGTTCAATTAATATTTTTTGACAAAGTTTTATCTGTAGTTATATTTTAATCTAAGTTTGAATTTAATTTATGACACTACGTCCAACAGGATCCGTGCTATTGCAAGGCCTGTTTTTTCGATAGACTATAAAACTTCTTAACTACTTTAGATAAGACACGTTTTGTATCCTCTTACATTTTAATAGTTAATGTATTTGAATTGTTGATATTCCTTACTGAGTAAGGAACTATGTGTATTTTCAAAATCATACAAAGTCGAAATCTTATAATTAATCTTTTTTTGATATGATGCTTTCTTAATTTTCACATTTAAGTGAACGTCAATGCAATTTTTTTCTGCTGTAATTTTTTTTTCATTATTCTCAATGGATTATAATTTGCCTTATAATAAGTTTCGCACAGAGCGAATAAAAGGATAAGGAGATGATTTGAAAAGCTGTGAAGTGTTTTGAAATACTGATGAATTATTTTTTTTCTATTGCTCCATGCGTGGAGTGTTAGTTAAAACGGAGTATTATATTGCAACTTATTTGCATTTCAATGTATTTTTTGCGACATTAGTTGATGTACTAGAAAGTTGTATTTTAAGTTGATTGATTCACCATCATGCTGTCTCTGATATTCCCTTACAGCAGAGCCATTGACAGATAATCTTTATAACCCATTATTATGACAACACAATTTTAAAATGCCAGCATGACAAGCTAATACCCACTGAGTCAGATCACTCCATCGACATCACTTTTTGATCCCAACCACAAATGGTGATTGGATCAGATTCGAAAAAAAATCAACCCATTAATTGAAGCAATTGAAAGGCGGACGCTTAACTTTTTAAGTCGCTCAGCCGTTAAGTAAAGTTAAGTTCAGTTTAGTGATTGGGCAACTCAAGATTTATTTTTCTGAAGACGTCCTTTTCTTGTGGACTGAATAAAGTTTGACCCTTTTTAAGGTTCCGTATTTAAAATAAAGCGGAACCCTTTTTCTCAGGGATGGGAAGAGGTATCACGCTGAAAAACAATTATGATTGCAGTCCCCGAGAGCTGTAAAAGAATCAAGCTTCTAAATTGACGGGATCAAAAGATACGGCTGTATACTCACAAAGAAATCAAAACCCATATAATGACAGCTGTTGACCAAGAATCATGAAAATTTGCAAGAATCAATGAAAAGAGAATAATCCGATTTATTTTAATATTGGCTATTTGTGAATTGTGTTATACATTTTACGTTGGTACAGAATCCTTCGTTGCGTATCAGACACGCACCTAGCCATTGTTTTTAATTTGGAGAGAAATACAAATTTTAATGATATGGGTTCGAAATTTTTTTTGGTCTACTATTTTGTTTGTGATATTTTTTCCTTTGCAAAATACAATTAACGTTTCGCTTAGTTTGCTGGCATTCAGCATTAAATGATGACTTGCTGGAGTACTACATTTATAAAGCTCCCTTAAATGAAACCATTCTTGACGAGGGAAATAGTCGTTATTTGTCTAGCCAACGCATCTTCAAATTCACGTCGATACAGTGGAGACATTTCCTGATTGTTTTTTGATCAGTGGTTCTTGAACTCAGTGCGGCTTCAGATGTTTGTACCTTATAAAGATTTTTTTTTATTATTTTTTTTAAAAACTACACAGTACAATGCAATGTGTCCTGGTTTGAGAGCACCAACATCTATGTCCTGTTTCAGTACACAAGAAACAATATTCACTTAAATCCATCTCTATCCGGTATAATGCAGGCGTGAAACATCAAAAGCTTATAGACTTAAATTAAATTAAAAATTCATAATAGCATATGCTTTAAACATCAAATGCACGAAGGGTGTATTCCCTACCGAAGCGCAACGTATTACATACGTTGTGTGTTCCTAGTAGTTCGCAGATTGTAAGAAGTTAAAAACAGGCATGGTAAATTGCGAAACCCAAACAAGGATGCTCTTGTGTAGAGGAGCTCCATAGCATAAAAGCCCGCGTGCTGAGAGTTCATAATAGGGTTATCCTGTTATACTTCTTTTGGTTGCGGTATGCAGTCTGTACAATAAAAGTATTACATGATTTTTTGTTTTTTCTTTATCGAAAGCTACTCTCTTTTTTGGTGAGTCCAAACGGGTCTGAATTATATCGTTTGTATAAAGCCCTTTGGTCCGGTACACATAATTCGATTATTGTCGCTTTTATAGTAACATGTTTCATACCAACTCGCCTGCCCGATTAAGTAAATTGGGTGCACAGTATGTTGAAGTCCTTTTTACTTTTGCCAAAAACAAATATCACTGCAGACAACATATGAACAACGTTTGAGAATACTTACCGCATCGGCTGGTAATTTTAATTTCAATGAGAATTTATAACAATTCGATATGTAATCGGGCATTGTTCTTTTTGGGCTTTGGCTGTACTTTTTCGAGTTGACTTGCGCAACATGCGCGGCTTATGATTAAAATTATTTTCTGTGTTCGCCTACGTCTGAAAAAACAAATCGGCTGTTTTGGCACTTTGTAAAAACCATATGATTGCAGAGTTTGACTCTTCCTTGGTATAGCTTAGTTAGTTTGGTTACTTTATCGCCCAAATGCGGTTTCTGTTCCAATCCGGAATTAAATTTCATGTTTTTGAAACTAAGTCAGTCTGATTCCATTTTAAGAATCAAGAATCCAATTATCCTCAATATCACTAAGCACATTTTTAATTGGCTTCGATATCCTGCTTAGAAAACACAAGGAAGAAGGTAGATCGAGATCTTCTCAACCAGCTTGTTAATAAGCCCGGGCTTATGCCAAACTTTGAAAGGAATGGTAGACTTGTTTCTTATTTCTCACTGAGATTAATACACCATAAACATGGACAGATCTCCGTGTCGTTTTGACTTATTTCTCATATCGAATTTCGAAATTTAAATATCCAAATCCTTAAAAAGTAATCAAGCAATACGATAAAGTCAATGGACTGCTCTCCGTGGGATGATAAACGATATCCCTCACAGTATGAAAACCTCCCTTTGAGCTGACAAGAAGCTATCAAACTGAGAGATTTGAGCTTTCTTGTTTACGACATTCACGCTGTCAACTCTATGGACAAAGCTTACCTAACATTTCTAGGCTATGATTTGATCCTCCTATACTTGTGCGTCAAACACTCCATTACGTGGATCCTCTTTCGCACTCGTACAGTACCAAGAGCATTAAAAGATTTCGACATTCATAAATTGTCTGACCCAAATGGTGTTTCCACCATTCTTCTGAAGATAAAGTTCTTCCGCGCAGGCAAACCCTTACGTTGGTCTTTTCGTCTGTTATTTATTCAACTCGTCCCGTAAAAAGGCACATCTTCTTTTCCATTCAACTATCGAGGCTTTGCATATAAATGCTTATAAAATATCTCGAATCAAGAAATGACTGTTAACGCGGCTTTCGTAGTGAAGGTTGGCAGGTAGAAGTGTTTGGCAATTTCCTTAAGGCTTAAGCCTCATTTAGACCTTTAGGGTCCATTGTGCTGTGACATTATCAGCTCTCCCTGACTTTTCGTTGAACTACTTATATCGTTCGTTTGCTTTTTTATATAAATTCTGGATCTTCAAGGCTGTTAAGAAAAAAGCTTTCAATTAGTTTTCCGAGGTTCCGAGGTAGTGCCAAGTAGGCAAGTTAATACGCCAACTAGTTTGCTAATTCGCTTCCTAACTAGTTTTCGGAGAGTTTTAGTTTTCACTAGAACTAGTGCACGCCACATCGTTCTCGATGCTCTGCAGCTGTCTAATTCCGGTCATCTACGATTGGTGTTATTTTTGGCGTTTTCCAGTAGCAATGTTTTTACTGCTTTCAATGCGGGTGAGGTGTCTCCTGATTATGTGCAAATGGTAGACTCGCCACCTTTTTTGCTAGAAGTAGTAGTAGGGTAAGGTTGCATCAAAGGCGGTAAAGTTATACCATCTTGGAATTGATAGATGGTGTTTCCAGAGCCTTTATGAATAACTGCTATTTCTGCCTGGAAAACACTGCAGTGGTTCGAGGTTCAATCGCCCTCGCGTATATACCGGAACCTGTCCCCGTTTCCATTGAATTTGAGTTGCACACCTCATCTTCGTCCCACTGCACTCTTGTAGGAATTGTTGATTTATGCTTTATTTCGAAGTCCTCAAAAGGTGTCTTGTAGTCTGAGAATTTGGAATCTTCGAGTTTTGAACGAGATCCTTTGATGTGGGATTTTTCCCATTACTTACATTTTCTCAGCCTTACGAAGCATACGAAGGATCAGTCCCATGTTCATGGGAAGAAGATTTTGTAATTTTTCTAGGGCAGCCGAGGGAGTTGATCTATGTGCACCCATTATACAGATGCATTCCGATCTTTGTACTCGGCTTATTCTAGTCGAATTAAGTTTCGTCCGCAGTGCCGGCCACCAAACTTTGTAAGTCAATCCTGGTCTAGTGTGGAGCATGCGTGTTATTCTAGGTCGAATTTCCCATTTGGGTCCGACAATAAAGTGCATTCGATCCTTTCCTGATACGCTCTTGAATATTTTGTTTCCAGTTTAGTCTACTGGCGACAATAACACCTTATCTTGGAAACTGAAAGTTAATTCCTCCCCTCTTAGCTTCGTTTGAGCGATTTTTGGAATTTTATATTTCCTTGTGAACAGCAATAGTTCTGTCTTAGACCGATTAACATCAAGTCCGACGTTGTCCGTCCATTAAGTGAATTTTTTCAGGGCTAATTCCATCACGTCCTCAATGGTGTTTGGGAATTTACCTGCGATAGCTATTGAGATATTATCTGCTTAAGCATCCAGCCACGCTTAATCCCTTAAAGATACTATCAACTACTACAATCCAGAGAAGAGGAGACAGGACCCCGTCTTGTGGTGTGTCTCTGAATATTCTTCTTTCCGTGCAGTAGTTGCCTAACTGAGATTCAGCTTTCCTGTTGTTTAAGACGTTGTTTATCCATTCTCGGATACATACTTCAACGTTCTGGCCACGTAAAGCGTTGTCTATCGCTTTGAACTTGACGTTATTGAACGCCCCTTGATTTTTCAGTGGTGCCGAGCAGAGAGTGGAGTGCTGGCCCCGTCGAGTAGTCTGGTTCGGAGATAGGGATGTGAATAGAGTACTCTCTCTTATGTGTAGATATATCAATCTCTTCATGGTTTTAAGAACAAAAGAGGAGAGCGTGATGGGTCTTAAATCTATGGTTGTGCACTATGGACGTACTCATAGCGAAAGGTGCCATGGGCGTACTCATGGCATATCTCACTTAAAAGCGATGGCATCAGGCTGTTTTATTAAAAATAATAAAAACATTTAAATTCTGGTGTACCACAGGGCTCCGCTTCGTAGCCGACTTAATAAATTATTTTCATGCATGATCTCTTAACTGCTAAAACAGATCCAATTCATTCTTTCGCTGAAGACAGTACCCTCAGTTTTTCATATTCGTTTTTGGATTCAAGTCGTTCATCTCCGATCGAGGAAATGGAACAACATCCTATGTTAAACTCATTAAATTCCGATATTAATAGCATATTGTAATGGGGCCTCACACTGGCGCTTAACACTAATGTAAAGGCAGCTGCTCCGAAAACAACACTGCAGCTCCTCGTCTCATACTTTCCATTGTTTTGGCAACTTTTTCAGAAAGAGTATTCCTTTAGCTCGCCAAGAATACTTGTTAGTTCACCCTGAAGCCCAATTTTTCGTACATGCAACCAGAATGTGACACGCTCTTCCACACTTGGTATAATTTAAAAATATTGTGCCACAATACCTGGCCCGATTTTCTTATCTCCTGTCTTTTGTGCTATCATTTTAAGGGTAGTCTTAATCCCTTGAGCGTAGATACATATGTATAGTATTAAAAAAACGTCCGATTTTAGATTAAAGAAAGACTTTCGTCAACTTGAATATAAATATTAATACGCTAACCAAACGAACAATTTTAATGGAAACATTAGGATTCTCTAAAACATATAAGGAGCATCAATATCCTTGTGTGTAGCATTAACAAATATTAGTTCTGCGCGCTTTTTCTTTGCAAAAGAGTTTACTTCACAGTTGAAATACGAAATCAACTCGTACGTATGTATGTACCCTTTGCAAAGAACAAACGCTGAATAAATATCACAAAACTTTCTCCAAATTGAAATTCAAAATTTGCTTCAACGCTTCCATGAAGAAGTTATTTATTTTCTTCAAAGTTCCCTGTTCATTTGCATTGAAACTCTTTGTATTAAACGTGCAGCGGTATTGTCTGTACGAGGATCTATAGTTAGAAAAAAAAAATGAGTAGGGAATGCGATGCAGGATGGAGGAAGTTCCTGTTGAGAATTTCATTATGATTTTTCGGTTCAGTGATGCCAATACAAGGTAAATGTTGAATTGAGTTGGTATATTGTTGAGGTATATTTGATTCAGTTAACATGTGCCGAAAATGTCGATCTTTGGCAGTAGTCTTTTCTACATGAGCAAACACAATTTGAAATTCTTATTAGTTTGCATTATTCCGACTCGAAATTGAACAATATAATGGTCCATATTTTAAACAGCCCTTGTTGCAAATTGTATCCGGTCAATGCATAATACTTTTGTTTACTTCAAATGGGTGATTTGGCTTTTTTTTTTGCTGTTCTATTTTTGACAGTTCGGATGTGATATCGGATATGCGATAAAGTATGGCATGACGAATTTATATCTTGGAAATACTTTCATCCAAACAACGCTTACAAATTATCGAACTGTGCATTATTTTGCGCACTATTTCGCGTATATTACAGTCGCCATACTTGACATACAGAGTAACCAAATTTCTCTCCAATTTCACCCAGTTCGACTTCAAGTTCATTCGTCACCACTCACCGTACGGATATTGGTATAAAACATTCCAAACAAAGAACCTGCCACAGCGTTGAATTTTCTGTCAGTGGGCCTTTGAAAAACTAAAGAAGATCCGTATTTTTATTTTCAGCAACTTCATTTTCATTTAATGAGTTTAATGAGTATGTAAATCAACAAGAATTGCTGTATTGGGTCCGCTGAGTAGCAAAAGATGAAGAGGTGCAAATACAGCCGAAAAATGCCCGGCAAATTGGCCCGAATTTTTTTAAAGAAGACTTTGGAACTGTGTTTGCACCCAATAAGCACTATCTTAACCTGGTTGACATGCAGTTCTAGCAGAAAGGCGTTACATGTAGACCCGCCGCTGGCTTATGGTACGTCCACGTATAAAACACTGATCTCGGAATCGGTGAACAGGTGTTATAATGTCCAAACCATTCGACGAATTCTCCGAATTCTAATGTTTAATCGAGTTCGAGCCATTTTGAATAAGGCAGGAGAAAGACTTTGCTTTTCTTTAAGAGTATGAAACATGAAAAGAAATACTAAACAAAGAATAGTTGATATTGATAATACTACTAGCGGACCCGATATTCGTTGCCATGTCCGAACGTTGACTTGCCTTCTTTACAGGGTCCAAATCATTGGATAGAATTCTTAGTTAGTGAAGATGTTCATAGTCTTCTGAATATTAATCATAGCTGGGATAAGTTCATCAATTTGTTTTCTTAAATATGTGAGTGCACCTCGAATAAATGGCCCGCAGAAGTAGACTGACGATGGTCGAGGAGTTTACCAATGTTTGTCCTGATGTCCTGATGATCCATAGTGTAGCAGCATTTGCTTGATAACGTGTCACAATAAATTTCGACTGAAATATTGATGAGGTTGGAAATTGCTTTTATTTTTTCTGCGGCTATGTGATTACAACTGGGAAGTACATCAATGTAATGGCTTTGTAATGAAGTTCTAAAAACATTAAATTTTTCCTTTCATAGGCTCAAATCCAAAAAGCAACGTAGATTAAGCTTAAAGAACGTTTCAAATATTTTTAATTTCTACTTTTAAGAATGTGTTTTCTCGGGCTGCCTCTGGAATACTTGGATGTACTCGATTAATCATTTGATTCATTCAATGCAGTGATATCTATGGACAACTTTTTTTAAGCTTATGTTGATTCTTCAGAATATATAACATGAGATTCATTTCACTTAATATTCTGTCATATTTTGTTCAGAAAAGTGTTCTCTTTGGATAGCCAAAAAATATCTTGTTCGTAAGAAATTTTGAAAATTAAATTAAAAAGACCCTCGAATCATTTTTCAGAATGTAAGCATATGTTTGTATGTGGTTTGTCAATTTTCTTTTTAACTGTTTAATACAAGAATATGGAACTATTCAGAGAATACAAATTTTTGCATGGATTGAATTTATACTACAGATATATATATATAAGTATGTACCTGCTATACAAAAAGCTATTAAGGAAATCGGGTATTTGAGTGAACTATTGACACTTATTCTGGAAATATCTAATTAAAATTCTAGCACACCCAATTAAAATAAACTCGAATTCTAAAAATGGTTACCCTCTTTATAAGCAAATCGACCCAACACCCAAAGTGGCAAAAAGGGCAGCTTAGTCCTTGAAATATTTTTTTATATCTTCCTCATTTCTCATTACCATTTATTTCGAAATAAACACATAATACGTAAAAAAAATAATAATTTGCGTGGCACGTTTAAGAAATGTTCGCATATAGTAAAATAGAATTATACTAAAAATTAAAATCATCAAACTCTTGGCGGCTCTGCAATCTAAATGTCCCGTCAAACCAGAAAAATTCGAGTCAGCAAGGCGTACAATTTTGTCCCCAAATTTGGCGCAATTTTTTAAATTTTCAGCGCCATTTGTTCGTGTAAAATTTTTGGTGAGTGAATTTAAACCATTCGAGTGCCACACAAAATTTCATCAAAATCGGTTTACTCAATAAGTAGGTACTTATCTTGCATACATTTTCACAACTGTGGCCCATACAAGCTTTAAAGCAACCAAAATGTCGGTCTTATAATAAAATATATTAATACATTAATTTAACAAAATGTTATTCAATTACTTAGAAATTCATATAAATAGAAATGTTCTTCTTGTCTATAAAGTGGAAGTCTTCCAACAATTTTCCCGTATCCAATTATAACTGAATTACCAAGTCTTTCCTCGGAAACTGCTGAGCCTTCATATTTTTGTATAACTTTCAACTTTGAAAAAAATCTTTCACCGAAAGCTACTGATAATTGACATTAGTAATCAGGTCCTGTGTATTAATATATTGCTTTTCTGGAAAATTCAACTCAAAATCCTTTATTTCGGAAAAAAATATCAATCCTTACCGTTAATGTCTGCATCACGACTAGAATATTTTTCCATTACTTCCTTCCTTGAATAAGGGACAGCCCTTAAAGAGGTTAGCGTCTGATCTGGAATTCTGAAAAAAACTGTAAACTGTAGTTAATCGTGGGGTCTAGTAAAACTGCTTCACTATGTTTCACATTGAAATTGTGTTGGACTTCTACTTGGACGAATCTTGTTACTTGGAGGAAAATGTGATTTGACGTTGATAGCCTGAGCTCATCTCATAACTTATGTCTTCTCAAAGTGTCCATCAGTGCGATATTCGGTGAACTTTAAAATCAGTTCATCTCACAAATTTACATACGCACAAGTTTGAGTATTCATTGTTGGGTCTTGCACCCTTTTGCTCAAAGCATGTATTATCATTGCTAAGCAAATAAATATTTAATTTTGAATGCTCAACGCAGGTGAGTAAGCTTTGCAAGTTGTTGTACAATCCTATTCCGACGAATGATTTTCAGTTATTTCCAAAAAGGCATCAAGCATTTTCTCGAGATTCGCTGCTATACCAGCGCGTGGCACTTCAAGCTTTAAAGGGGGTATTCTAGTCTAGAGGCATGAAATTTATGTAATTTTTGAAGTGTCATAAAAAAAGGCAGTTTATATTTTTAGTATCCATTTTTTTATTAGTTATTTACAAACATAACAAGAATACAGAGAAAAATCAAATAAAAAAGTTGAAAATTTCAAAAATTATATTAGCAGTTGATGAAGTTGGGGTCTCAAAAAAATGGCGCGTAACCATAATCACGATTTTAACCCTCCTAGCAATCTGAAACCCAAAAAAAAAAAAAAAATCTAGAACAATGTCGCAATGTCTGGAACTACGTAAAAGTTTTTTTTTCACAAAATGGCGACTGCCTGAAAAAAAAACAATTTTTGTACCACCTTTTTGACTATTCGAATAAAAAAAAAATTAATAAAAATCTGGGGATGGGGATAGTTCTAGACATCTCTAGAAGACTCCCCAAAAATTTCAGGTAAATCGGTCCAGAAGAAATCATAGGTATTGTTTTGAAAAAGACAGTTTCAAGAAAAACACGTTTTATTCGCGTAAAGTTTTTCGCAGTCTAAGTCATGAAATGATATTGTAGACTTGATTTTATTCAATCCGCCATTCCTGCTTCATACATCGGACCTTCCTCGACTTCGAAAAAACTATTTCCCGCGTTTCTCTCTTCATACCAGCAGTTCTGGCCTCCTTTGATGAGTTGGATGCTCGTCTCTCGGAGCGGTCAATCCGGGCGTTGTCTCGTTTCACAGCAAAGGAATGAGCTTCCGTGCCAATTTTCATTCCCATAAACTCCTTCATTTTTAAAATACGAATGAAGCCTTCATTAAAAATACAAACAGCAATAAATGTCGCTATATCAATGATATTAGGTCCGGAATGAATATGTTCACCTCTTCATTATTTGATCTACTCAATTTTACTGCTGATGCACTCGTAAAATTGGTGTCTTCCTGTGTCTACTGCCGTGAAATCACCTTTTTGTTTGTCGATCTGGACGCGTAATCCTTTTCGCTTAGGATGTTTTATCCATTTTATTAAAATATCACTCAGAGCACATACTACTGTGTCCATAAAATAAGGTGACATTGTATTTATTTTGAAAATTCTTTATTTATTCTTCCAAATCAATTTCATCCCCTTCAAAGTAATCCCCTCCCGATGCAATGCACTTATGCCAACGGATTTTCCAATCTTTGAAACACTGGTTTTAGTCACTTTCCGGGATGGCCTTCAGTTCCGTCTTCGATGCGGCTTGAATCTCCTCTATTGTATCAAAACGGTGTCCCCGGAGCGGTCTTTTGAGTTTGTTGAACAGCCAGAAGTCGCACGGCGCCAGATCTGGTGAATACGGTGGTTGCGGAACGATATGGGTTGAGTTTTTGGCGAAATGATCACGAATTACGAGTGCGGTATGGGATGGTGCATTATCGTGGTGTAAGAACCAAGTATTGTCTTTCCACAATTCCGGCCTTTTTAGGCGGATAGCGTTACGCAAACGACGCATAACGTTCAAATAATATTCCTTGTTGACTGTTTGGCCGGTTGGAAGGAATTCATAAAGCACAACACCACGATAATCGAAGAAAACAGTCAACATGACCTTGATTTTTGAGCGACTTTGGCGCGGTTTTTTTGGTCTCGGCTCTCCTTTGGCACGATATTCGCTCGATTGATCGGTTGTTTCGGGGTCGTAAGCATAGATTTAAGTCTCATCGCCAGTTATAATGCGTTTCATGACATCCTGGTAGTCGGAAAGCATTGTTCCACACACTTCAACGCGACGGCTTTTTTTCCAAAAAATTCAATGTTTTCGGTACCAGTCGAGATTTGACGCGCTTGAGGCCCAAAGCATCCTTCAAAATGGTATTGACTGAGCCTTTCGATAAGACAACTTTATCAGCAAGGTCTCTTATCGTTAATCGATGGTTTTTCAACACCAAATCATTGATTTGTTGGACGTGAGCTTCATCGGTTGAGGTTTCGACATCGCAAAAAACGAAAAACTCACTTTTAGCAGCTCACAAAACGACGCGTATCTCAAACACTATGAATATATTTTGACATGAAATTTCACATAGATGTCACAGACAGTACTACCAACCTAAAAAGAAAGAAAAATTTCCAAATCCTTCGACGCGCGCAGTTTAAATTCATATGTCACCTTATTTTTTGGACACAGTAGTATATAACATGAGATTTATTTCACTTAAATATTGAGATCTGGAATATTCTGTCATATTTTTGACTGTCATATTATGACTATAATTATGAATTATTAACAGAAGGTGATTTATTGACTTTGCAGAAGTTTTATTGTACAATTATTCGCGTACAGATTTTCCTGCCAGAGAACCGGAAAAGGAGGCTCGGTTGTCTACGAAACAGCTCAAATTTTTATTTAAAAAATGTAGCTATTGTTTTTGCAGCCAGGACGGATAAGTTTGCTGTGTTTTACTCGCCACCGAGTAGTTTCATCCTCCATACGATGACATTTTTATGTTTTATATAAACCCTTGAAATTTTTTATTCATAAATTTAATATATTTTGTCAAAATACATATTGTTCCCGCCTTGCACGCGAATCGATAGACCGATTGAGAAATGAATTATGTGAGAAATTTATAGCGCGTTTTGGACCAGTAAATTGACTGGCTAGATCGTGCGATTTGAAGCCCCTAGACTGCTGATAGTCGACACTATATACAAAAAATTACCCTAAAATTTGAATCTTCATATGGACTACATTAAACGTAGTCGTCGTCAATATTTACAGGAAATAATTTTTTAAAATTTTGCAGGGTTTAATTTATCAAATCAAATGAAAATGTTTGTGTGTTCAGATTTTTTGTTTGTTTGATAAACTTGGGTACTAGGAGATAGTAACAGAGTTTATAAGGGATAAAATAATTTTCCTGCTTAAGTGAAGTGAATACTACTTATTTATCAGTGAAATTTCGCAACCGCTCTACAAGTCTTAGCCAATTCATTTGAAGTGACCGGAGCTATCTGGCTTGATACATATCGCTTTGCAGCCCGTTCAGCTCTTCCGTAATCATCTTCAATCCCCTTCCCCCCTGCAACAAATTTAAAAAACGGGCCTTCGGAGAGTTAGTTTCGAAATGTTGGTCGCTATTGGGCAATTATCCCAAATCCGAGCTACTATTCAAATGAAAATGTCAAGAGTGACAGCGCGGATCTTACTTGATTGAAAAATATTGCAGATCCCTTGTTTTAATTAATTAATTTTAATTTTTAAATCCGGATTTCCCCCTTGCTATACAAGTTATGGATTGTTGACATCTGATTTATTCAGTACAGAAAAAAAGCGCAACAGAAAAGAGCCATATCACTTTTCATTTAACCTATTCCTCTTATCTTATAAAAAAAGCTATTAAAACTTCCACTCCTAGGTCTCTTCACTTGTCACATGTACTTCTTATGTCAATATCCTAATCCGATACCAGCCATTTGACTGTCTTTTTATACTTATCCAAGCATATCCATCTATAAAAGTACTCTACACAGATGCCACAACCTCAAGGGCCTTTTCTATATATATATAAATTTTCGAAAGGCAGTCCTTTTACTTATTCTCTGAGTCAATTAAAAGCCCCCCGAGATTCC
Source organism: Orthonevra nobilis (assembly GCA_963555765.1). Taxonomy (NCBI): domain Eukaryota; kingdom Metazoa; phylum Arthropoda; class Insecta; order Diptera; family Syrphidae; genus Orthonevra; species Orthonevra nobilis. The sequence goes on along the minus strand of OY743224.1, from coordinate 110,758,821 downwards.
CTTTCAGTACGTATAAAAGTACTCTGTGCAACAATGTGTATGCCAAAGGTGGTTTAGACTTCAACTTTCGTCTGAATGTCGTCTCTACAGCTGTAAGCCACATTGAAGGAATACAACTTGCGATGCGCCCACCACTGCCACCACTGAAAGAAGAAAAGAGAATTGAAAGGAAAGTCAAAGCGAAAATCGTCGAAGAACTTTCAATCCCCTGAGCTATTTACGTTAGGATAAGCAAACATTCTCGGTGGCATCATGATTTGCTCATGGATTCTTTACCCGATTTCCAAGTTAAGATGGAAAACTTTAGAGGGGATAATGTTAACTGTTGTTTTTTCTTCCATCCGATGGCTTTACAAAGATGTTCCATGACTTTTGATCTAATAAATCCAAACATCTCCCATTTCAAATTTCCAACTTAAGATGGCAACCATTTTTTTTTCGTTGTTTTGTTTTTATTCAAAATAAATGCGACTAATATTTGGGTGAAAAAAGGAAGATCCAATATAAAAATTTGTATTTTCCAGTCCTTGCCATTAGAGAATGGTTAAAGGGCTTACTAAACCCATACAGACGATTTGCGACAAATTTCTAGGCAGGCAAGAAACTAAAAATTTTTCCAACTCTGTATCTCGGAAGATTTGCGCTCAAAATTATGTATGGACTTTTGGGTATGGTCAAGATGGACCTGGTCTTTATCCAGCTACTCCTAAATTCTCAGCTAGCTGCGTACGAATTTCGTTGAAGACGTCGCTAGCTCCGCTGTGCCTGATGTCGGTGCTAAGACCCATCAGACTGTAGCAATTATGTCCGTTCGGTTATCTGTCTAGATCAACATCGTTGCACAGCAATGCACCAAAAGTATTTTCATCCGTCCTTGACAAGATTGAAGTACACAACAGGACCAATAAAAATTTGCGTTAAGTCGGCTTAGTAGCTCAGTAGTTTTTCAGCGATTTCCAAGCCATGTCTTGGAGCTTGATTAGAATTTGTCGCCAAGTGGCAACGACTCAGAAGTCAGAAGCCGACATACAGCCAGACCACTTGAATGCCTTTGATACGGAGGATCCAGAAAATGATAAGGAAGACTTTCAGGAAGAAGGTGAGGAAGCACAAGCTGCGAATGATTTTAGCGGCAAAAGCAACCGTCTATGAATGACGGAGTTTTCTGATAAATCTTTCAGTGAAGTGAAAAGTTCGGTCTCCTCATAGAAGTCTCATCAACAGCTGTCTTAAAGCTTTTAGCCTTTTCTTTGATGAGGACGTAGAGCAACTTATTGTTTGCAAAGCAACAAAAAACAAAAAAGAATTCAGTTGATAGTTGTATTGTTGGAAGATTTTGTTGGTCAAAGAACAGTATTGACGACTTTGGCATTAACCCAAAAACCTTCTCACGCGTTTGTTTTAAACTTTCTTCATTTTGCTGATAATACCATAATACAGCTGAATGAAAGCTTCAAATTTTTTCCTGAACAGAAGGTTTAACATGGCTAATCAAGATTGACTCCAGCAAAAGTTCTACAGGTGTTTGACAAGTTTGGCTGGTTAAAAACATTTGCAAAGAATTGAGTTCTTGATTGAAAGGCGAGGATCAAACTCAATATTCCGATCATTTTTCCACGAGCTACGAACAAAAAAAAAATGTTAGCCCAGAAGAGGTTCTTAACGCTCACGCAAAGGGACGCGAAATCATAGCACATGAAACGCAGACTTGCGCTCCCGAGAATGCCAGGTATTAGGATTACCACATCGGACCCACCTACTCAAACACCGCGACAGTTACAACAGCGTTTCTGTTGTACAAAAAAGTCACAGAAGGTGTCATTATTAAGCAAAGAAGTTTAAAATTTAAGCTTCTGAAGGTTTGCTGGGTTAACTTTCTCGGCAACCAGTTTTTTTGAGGAAGTATAACTTTAAGAACCGAAGTAAAGTTGATGTTAATAACAGCAGAGGGGTTTGCTTCTTGTGTTACGCGCCCAGAATATGGTATTGAACACCCGATATGCGTTCCTTACTTTTCAAAGTATCTTATCTGGAATTTTTCTTGAAATAAATAAAGTCAAACTAGTTTCCCTTCAGACAGTAAAAGTTCAGTTTCTGTATGCTCCTCCTCGTTTGCTGAAAACTATCTTTTTAATGAATAACAGAGTGATGATTTTTTACTGCAAATGTTTTTACCTTTTTTCTAAAAAAAGAAGTTTGAAAGCTGATTTAAAAAATATTTGAAAAAAAAACAAACAAGAAAATTGTCTCTCATTTAACACCCTCAAACTAGCATCTAGGGCCACGTTAGTTGTACAGCAGAAGCCGCAAAGTCCGGGATCCATACCGAATCCTAAGAACAAATAAGCACATACTTGCGACATGGCTTGAGCTAAGTGCTCCGTGTCTTACAAAAGTGTGCGACACACGAGAACGTACGACATCGCCGTCAATGTGTGACGCAATTGATCAAGCCTCTTAATGGTATAAATTAATAGGAGGTTGTTTCGTATCCTGAGAGTTTAATTTTGCAATATATGTCTGACTAACTGGGTGTTTGTGCTCTAGCGGCAACTACTTAATATCGCCTCGTTATGCTGGAGAGTCAAGTACGCGTCATCAATTAATGGTTTGTAAAGATGATGTCACTGACTCTGCTGTGAAGGCATGGCGTCGATAACAGAGAAATGCCGACATCTTCCAAAACACAGAACACTGAAATTCTACGTAAAAGGACAACCGGTTGAAAATGTCGTTTTTTCTCAAAAATCAATGCTTTATTGAGGAAAAATAGATATAAATTCAATATTCAAAGTATTGCCCATCGCTAGCCACACATTTTTCCCATTTTTCTGGCAATTCATGGATACCCATTCTGAAAAATTTGACCGGTTTGGCCGCAATCCACGAATCGATCCATTTTTTGATATCATCGAAATGACGGAAGTGCTGGTCAGTCAGGCCATGTTGCATCGATCGGAAGAGATAGTAATCGGATGACGCAAGGTCTGTACTATACGGCGGATGGGTTAGGACATCCCATTTGATCGTTTCAAGGTAAGTTTTGACGACATTTGCAACATGTGGCCAAGCATTGTCATGTTGCAAAATAACTTAATCGTGTCTTGCGATCGTTTCCGGCCGTTTTTCCTTGAGTGCTCGGTTCAAACGCATTAATTGTCGTCGACTCGACTCGTCGACCTCGACTGTGATTGTTCCATTCGGTTTTAGCAGCTCATAATACACAAAAACCTTCTGATCCCACCAAATGCACAGCATAACCTTCAGGCCATGAATATTCTGAACGGCCGTCGATGTTGAGGCATGTCCGGGGTATCCATACGTTGCCCGACGTTCTGGATTATCGTAATGTACCCATTTTTCATCACCAGTGACGATTCGATGCAAAAAAGACTTCTTTTTGTGGCGTTCAAGCAGCATTTCGGACACGCAAAATCGGCGTTCGACGTCTCGTGGCTTCAATTCATACAGCACCCAATGTCCTACCTTACGGATCATTTCCATTGCTTTCAAACGATCGGAAATGGTTTGCTGAGCGACGCCAAGTGATTTTGCAAGTTCTTCTTGCGTTTGTGACGGATCTTGATCGAGCAATGCCTCCAATTCATGGTCTTCAAACTTTTTCATCTGGCCGTGGCGTTCTTTGTCTTCGGTGTCGAAATCAATATCTTTGAACTGCTTAAACCACCGCTGGCACATTCTAACGTCTATGGTATAGCCCGGGTAAGCTTCCGTAAGCAATTGATGCGCTTCGGTTGCTTTTTTCTTTAAATGAAAGAAGCATATTCAAACTTCCCGCAAATGTTGTTTTGATGGCACGAAAGTAGACATTTTAAAGCTTTTCAAAAACGTCTGTGTTTTCACTAATGACCAATAACCTAGACTGAAATAACTAGACAATGACATGAAGTTTCTGATGTGACAGCTGTCATGTTCACCTCAGAGTAATAGATATGAAGTTGTCTGCAATAACGACATTTTCAACCGGTAGTCCTATTATTTCAACTATACGCAAATAAAATTCTGCGAATTAATTGAATGCAAATAAGTCGATTTGGAACTCCCGGCCCCTTTTCGGACACACACATGGAGCACTTGAAAACAAAATTCATTTGAGTTTCAAAACACTAGAAAAATATTTTAATACTTCTTCTTAGCCTTCTTCTCAGTCCTGGTAAATGCATTATAAGGGTTGCGAGCGAAAACATAATTAAACAAAAAAAAAAAAATTTAACAGACCTTATTTGCCTGTAAAGTGCGATGGAACTTTCGAAATAAAGTGTCTAGAACCACCAAAATGAGTTTCCGAATCTTCTTCATCGTGGGACAATAGGAAAATAGAGTGAATCGAAATATTGCAAGATATCCGGTTCCGAACTAATGAAAGCATTAGTTACATAGCCCTGGTCAATTCGAGACAATTTGCTCTTTAATTTGAACAACAATTTGGTAAGGCGTTTTTGTGACACCGGAGTCTTTGCTTATGTCTTTTTGTCCAAAGATATTTAAAAAAAAAAAAAACAACAACATTTAAACCACGCAAATAGCTAACAAATCATAGAAGCATTCTAATGATATACAAATACATAGACCGGGAAAACCGAAAGCCAACTGACAACCATAACATCAAACGTTCATATCTTTTTCCTTGAAAGACGAGCATGGAGATGTTTTGGCAACCAAACATTTTGCCGAATACGCTTCAGCTCATCGTTTTAAATCTCGGACGAGAGCTGACTTATTTTGTTAAGAGTTTTTTTTTTTCTTTTTGTTTATTTCCTTACCCCTTTTCGCAATCAATGTCAGAATCATGTGCCACTTATTTGTTTGGATTCGTTTTATTTGATCTGTTTTATTTGTTTACGGAAATCAGTATTGCTATTTGAAATTCATTTTGGTTTTTTAATAAATGTCGTTTGTCAATTTATTCAAGAGCACAGACAGATGGATAGATAAGCAATTTTACTTTGGTATTTACGAAATTGCTCCAGTTCAACAGACACGTAATCCAAACAAATTGTTGTTTTATGTCTTGGTTTGGATCCCTCAAATGACGTTCAACTATTTGTTTACACAAATCGTAAATTACCCTAAAACAGGAAATCAATAAATTCGTTTGCGGGAACATAACAATTCTGGATGAATTTAGGAAAGTTTGTGAATTGCAAATAACTCCATCCTTAACTGAACACTATGAACATAATTCTTCTGTACCTGTCAATGAACTCTTCCTAAATGACTGAACCGATCTTGATGCAGTTCTGTGTTTGGGCGATAACGAAAGAGGTTCCCAAATGTATATGTGCTCATATGTGTGCAAAGGAACTTCTATAAATCAATATGAGAAATCAAACCATATCGAGTATGAACGAATTATGGAAACATTCTTCCTCACTTTTGGCCAAGTAATGAGCTGAATAAGACCGATTACACTGCGAATCACTAGGATGAAGACATCATTTTTGCGACAGTGGGCCTTCACATTGTGGTGCGCCATCTGAATGACTAAATGTTCGCCCTCAAGTTGTAATAGTTCTTATAATTCATGTTGCACAGATCCAAAAGAAGTTGAGCTAATTCTCGTCCAAGGAATCACAGCAAGATTTAATTTATTAATGTTATGTCCTTGTCTTTGTTGTTCATAAAGTCTTCGATGTTGAACGGGACGGCCATGATTGAGTATGCTACTCCTTGAAGTGTGGATGGGTGCATTTGAAAACAACCAAGGCTGAGGGTGTGTGCTCTGCGTCTTACGAAAACAACCCTCAACTTAACGTTTTTAGCTATTTCCGTAGGTATAGGTGAAAGCTCTCCAAACCCTGCCACCTGGTGTGATGTCGTAAAAAAATCCGCTTTTCTTAAATCTCGGAAATAAATGTTGTATCTTTACGCTTTCCATGTCAAGATATAACTGTTTTTCATCTAAAAAGAAAACGCGTCCCAGTTCACTGCTCCAAGCGACATGTCCTCTTGCTTAATTCATTCGAAAAACTTGAAAAGCTTCCTCTGTCTTCGACGGGCAGTAAACTTTTTTACCATCATCCTCACGGTTTCAGGAGCCGTAATATCTCTCAGTCTAAAAGACGAAAATTTGTGAAAGCTTACATTCTTTTTTTTCGGCGATCTATTTTCGAAAGCAGTTCGTGTTTCAAATTGAAACCTTTAATTAAATATATACAAAAATTGATTGAAAAACTCATCGATACGAACTGCTGTTTTGGAATGTTCACCGGGACCTCATTTTTTTTACTCTTTTCCAGGAATTCAGTTTTTGATTTAATAAGTTATTAAATTGGCTTTTTTTAGGATACGGCGCCTTCTAACAAGTACACATTAAGGAGATCGTTCACAAAAATTGTGGCCTCACCCGAGTGATTCGCAGTGTATACTGATCAAATAGGGAATGAATGCTACTCAATGCGTCCTCTTATCGCATGCTAGTCAAAAGTATGGTTCCAATCATCATCAGTATGAACAAATGTCCAATTTTTTCATATATAGTACATCGTACGACAAAGTTCAGATAATAGCCAACGACGAGTACGGAGGAATGTTCTAGTTCGATTAAACTGACGCAGACTTGAGAAAGAATTAAATATTTTCGGAAAATGATTCTATTGATTTCATCCGGGATGATGTAAAGTCTTTTTGCTTAAATAGATCGGAATTTAAAAAAAAAAATTAGTCACCATTCTTTTGAAGCCAGTTATGGATGCGTTCAATTTTAAATCAATGCTTGTATTTATTAATTACATTAATGTTTTCATTCTTTGTAAGTTGTAATGCATAAAAATCTTTAAAACAAGTTTGAGTAAAGTGATAAAGAAGAAGATACTAATTGCAGAATCACATAATGTTGAAGTAAATCCATTTATTTGAAATGTGTTAAAAAAATTTACTAAAATCGATTTAAGTTAAATTCACTTAAGACTATAATCAAAACATCGTGAATGCATTCCCAAAAGAACTTGAAAACGTCCATAATTTCATTGACTTCAGCTTCGATTCACGCAAAGAAAATAGCGCAAGCCATGGTATCATTCGATGAGGTACCACCGCGCACAAACGAGCATGGAGGCACCCGGTAGAAGTTTTAAGGATATGCGCAATTATCAGGACCTTTTTGGAGGTTCGGTTATTACGCATCAATTTGGTTTATTGTTGACAGAATTTAAAAAAGATTGCGATATCCTCACTGTGACTGCAAAAAAAAATCAAAGCACGAACTCAAAAAATAACCATTTAGCCCCACTTTTTTCAACATACGATTGTGCTCTGAAACCCTATCATCTGCGTGCAAGCCTCATTCACCAAACCGGAAATGTTTACCCAATAAAAGGATATTCTTAATTTTGTGTTCACTTTTTATAACTGCTGTCGAAAAAAAAAAACTCAATACCCTCCGGAAATGTCATCGCCCCGTGCGTCGTTAAGAATTCTGATCACGTTAAATGCAAAGCAGTTTTTTTATATCTTTCAACGTTTAAATTTTAAGCTTTTAAGAAGCTCGCCGGCAGCTTTACATTAGCTATGTTTTTCTTTTCACTGCAACGTTTATCGGTCCATCGTGTGTGAATCTGCTCTGCGATATATCAAAATTTCGTCGTATATCCGGCGCTTGGGGCTTTCACATTTGTCTCTATACAGCTGTGCATAATTGAAATTTTCGTTAGCAAATTGGAAACAGTCGTTGCCATGGCACATTCTAATTTCCCCACTTATTGTGCTACTCGTTCGCCGAAATAAGAGTAGAAAGTTCATTGTTGTTATTTTGCAAACCAACCCATTCAACGTACTGCGTCAATTTGCAATCGGAAGCCATCCAACTTGGTACTGCATTACAGCGTATCATGGTTTCATCATGAAGCACTGGAACCACGATTCTCGTTCCCATCACCCAAAGCCAAAACCAAAGCTGAAAATTTCCAAATATTGTTATGCGTGAAGAGGTTATCGATTGCATTTACTCCCATGGCATGCACGTCTGTGGGACAGTATGTGTATATTAACTTTAAGAATTGTTTTTACAGTTAATCATGGTGTGTACTTACTTATTTTCATATATCACCAGGTTTATTTTGTTGTATATTCCTGCGCTAGGAGACTTAATTAAGTGGTTTTGGTGTGAAACACAAAATAATTTTGAACCGCCGCATAAATGGAGCGTTAAGCACCCGAGGAGGGTGCACATACAACAAGTCATGTGTTATAAACAACAATTTTTATAGAATCTCCTTCAAATAGTACACCAAAATTAAACCAGGTTTAACTCAATTTTTATGTCATTTGTTAACAAATAAAATTGTCGAAAATGGATTGACTCTAACCCGACATATGTGAAATTCAGCATATCGGATTTTGCATGTCGCACTCGTACTGATCAAACGCCTTCTACCAACCATCGATCGACCAATATATAGAACACTGGTGGACAAAAGTATTCCTAAAATGGTGTTGTCTAACGAAATTGTGAAATTAGCCATTAACGTGATCATAAATATACAAACTTCAGGTATTCAATTTCACAATAATTGTAAAAAAAAAAACATTGCAGCTTAAGTTCTGGGTGAACAAAATTATTCGTTTTTGAAATATAAATTTCCAAAACATGTTTTTAATATGGGTTGAAAAAGTGAGCACACGTGACATGAAGTAATTTCATAAGTATTGTGTAGTAACTTTTATTTTGTGTAATAAAATGGGTCAAATAGTTAAAAAAAAAAAACCGTGGATAGAAAAATTATTTTAAATCTCTATAAATGAAAATTTTGAAGAGAAGCTACTTTATCATAAGCGATGCTGTAAAACGATATGAAAACAAATAAAACTGCAGGAATAATCAAAGGAATATAATTATTATGGTGAAGAAGAAACCTTAGACAACATTATCTAAAAATTGCGCAGAGATGAAGGAAAGCTCTGGAATAGAAGTTTACCCTCAAACAGTCCGAAGAGTCTTTAAAACCGACGGCTACAGCACCCGGATAAGCAGAAAGGTATGAAAGAAAGGTGAACCAAAATATGTTGCTAGATTTTGCATATTAATTTTTAAGGTTCCCCTTTACTAATATTGTGTTCTCTGATGTGAGTAAATTTTGTGTTTACCGATTAGATAATTGCAACAAAAAAAAATCTGCAAACGACTAAGAAACATGGTGGTGGTGCTGTTAGAGGTGTGAGTGTATGGCTGCTTTAGGTATGGGGGAGCTTGTTTTTATTGAGAAAATTATGAAAGAAAAGGTTTACCTACAACAACTGAAGAAAAATTTGGGTAACGATCTCTTCTTGCAACAACTTAACGACACAAAGCATTCTGCTGAAATAGTTCGTTTAGAGATGCTATGTAACACTCCTCACACATTGAAAACACCTCCCCAATCCCATAAAACATCTCTTAGAACATCTATAGGATGTGCTAGATAACCGGGTACGGGAACATCACGTAACCTCCAAAACAGCTCAAGGAGTTGCTTCAAGCGGAATGGAAGCAATTTTTCTAGAAGGCAGCTGTCGGGCCCACTATCGGAAAAGCATAAAATTTCTGGCCACTAAGCAAAAATCTGCCAACCGCAAATCTTAGGTTCTCATCTTAAATTGGTTATTTCCTTGTAAAATGGCATACTTTTTTTGTGCTCTAGCGAACAAATGGATTACTTTTCATCGTTATTTAATTCAAATCGTTCTACAGTGAATTTGTCCACAAGCTAGAAATACGGAGACAACATTGAAGCACACAATAAACCATCAGCATGACTGCCAAATAATCGAATAACATCTGCTTCTTCTGCGTGTACTTCATCAACGCTTCCCGATCGCCCGTATATGATCGTGCCTTTGATAAAACCGTCACCAAACTCCAAATTATCTTCAATTCGTCCAAAAAAATCTAAAGAAACAACAACAAAATATGTGGTCTACCATGCTCAGTGCGGCATCAAAAAGTACTCAATGAAACATTAATTTTTTACAAGTTCAAAGTTAAGACTTAATTCTTGTTGCTTTAATTTTTTTAGAAAAGCCAGTAATCTTTACTTCTCTCGTTCGCACTCAAACGCGATAAATATTGTCCTTGTCTTTGACGGGATTTTAGATATAATTTTTTAACAATTAAACGTATAAAAAAAGCAATCAGAAAATGAGAACGTTTACTAGCGTTTTCACGTTCATTTAGCAGCCGCTTCCTGTAAACAGGTCGCCAACCCAAGCTATCAATTATCCATATCTACTACAACTTACTACAAAAAACAGAACTCATTCCCTGAGATCTCACTCTAAGAGTTCAGCGGCTAGAGTTATCAACAAACTGTTCGAAAATCTTAAGATCGATTGAAACGAAATTTTTATTTATTTTTGATAAAAAATAGAAAAGTTTACATTCGGTATTTTGCTGAAGTTAAGACGGTCCATATTTATGTTCTCCAAACAATCAATCAACCTTTATGCAAGATAATGATTCGAAATATTGTCGAATAGTGTACCATAAAGAAGAAAAGGGCAACTGAAAAACTCCTTAGAACAGTTTTTGGTTAAAAAAAAAAGATTTTATTCTTATAGATAAATTGTATATGTGATTTATAGTCACTAGCTATATGTAATGGTATTTAAACCAACAAATTTAACGAAATCTTTGAACCTTTTAGTTCATTATGCAATTGCGCGTCGAATGAATAAATCGGCACGAGTACGATAACCTGGACGCCAAAAATTGATTACAGTTTTTTGTAGAGGGGTTAAAAACAAGCATTTTTTACTATGGGAGGGGGGCAATTTAAAAAAAAATGACTTAAAATGAAAAAACAATAAAAACAACAACAACGACAACACTTATAATATAGTACTATACTGGCTTTGAAAGCCAGAAACATGTTCTTTAATCCTGTGTTTAAATTAAACAGAAAACTTTAATAGTTTTTGAAAAATTCGCATGCAAACTCAAAATTTTGATAAAAAAATTTAAAAAAAACAGTTTAAACCAATTTTTTTCAAAATTGTGAAATGAAATGCTGAATTTGCTTATTTAAGTCAGTGCTTGTTTCAATTCTGAATAGAACACAAAAAACCGAATGACTTTATGTCTTCTAGCTTTTGAGAAAATTGAAAATTACTATTTTTGTTTTTTGAAATTTAAGTGGTCTTCCTTTAAGGTAACCGAATGAATAATCTATTAAATGTCCGGCATGCGTCTATATCAATAGTTCTTTATATATCAACAGTACATAGGTGGCCCGCTTCGCGGGTTAAAGGAATTCAACTTTCTTTCCGAAGTCAGTCCACGCTCACGCGACTTCGTCGCTCCGCTCAGGGTACCTGCTTTTTGCCTGGCAGGCGCCTATGTCATGAATGCTCTTCATTTAATTTGTATGTACTTACGTAATGTAGAATGCACTTAATAATGATGCAAAAATATAACCGATCAAACTTTGAATTTTGTACCGTTGTTTTTTTCATGCGCATGTGGTTAAGCTCATTCTGTGTTCAACCTTAGTTCGAATCGAGTGTTATTTTTTGTGAATAGCAATGGCGACTAAGCATCCTGAAATCCATCCTAAACTAAATAACTTTTCGGTATTTGGTTCGTTCGGGGATTTGGTATCGACCAACGAAAAGAGCATCGCTTTTTTAGAAGAAATTGGTCTGATTCTCCTCTGACCTTCTCGTGGTGCATTCTGGATAACGCTAAATGATTTGCTTAACTTTACTTACAAAGATGAACCTATCATTAACATTTATACTAAAAGGATCACCGTAAATTCCAAAAAACAGAAAATAGTTTTAGTAGATCTCAATTTTCTCAAAAACTAGAAGCCATAAAGCCATTCGGTTTTTTGTGTTCTTTTCAGAATTGACACAAGCATTGACTACGAAAAGCAAATTTGGCACTTCGTTTCACAATTTTGAAAAAAATTGGTCTAAACTTGTTTTTTTTTTAATTTTTTTATCAAAATTTTGAGTTTGCATGCGAATTTTACAAAAAACTATTAAAGTTTACTATTTAATTTAAACCAAGGATTAAAGAACATGTTTCTGGCTTTCAAAGCCGGTATAGTACTTTATTGTAAGTGTTGCCGTTGTTGTTGTTTTTATTATTTTCATTTAAAGTCATTTTTTTTAAATTGCCCCTACCTCCTAAACGGTGCGAGATAAACCCCCCCCCCCCCATAGTAAAAAATGCTTGTTTTTGATCCCTCTATAAGAAATCGTTATCAATTTTTGGCGCCCAAGTTATCGTACTCTCCCCAATAAATCAATTTGAAATAGATATCTTTATTTATCCTGAAAACATGCGAGATGAAAAATCCAACTCGACGTACCTGGAAACGCGAAGAGAACTTAATGTTCCGAATGCGAAAATCGAACCCGATTTAAGAACTTTTTTATGAGAACTAAATAAAGCCAAGAAAATGTATTATTTTATTAATTTGTTCAGTATTTACTGATCCGACTTGAGAACAAATTTTCTTTCCTTTTTTTTAACTTCCCATCAGGAAGTTCTTGTAATCGGTCCGATTTTCGAAATTCAAAATTTTTACATTTCTCCACGTTTGGCGGTCCCAGTAGTCGGATTCCATGATTTTTAGAAAGATGTCTGTGTGTGTGTGTGTACGTACGTACGTACGTACGTACGTTTGTGCGGATCCTTTCGTACAGCCTAACTCGAGAACAAATTAAGCAAACAAATTGGTTTCATTCGAAGCGTGTGTGCATAAAGATCACCTGAAAAGCTTTTGGTTAAATTTCACAGGGTGGTTTGAATTTTATGACGAAAAAACTGCCAAAAAAAGTGACATTTTCACTTCTTCAATTAAAACCAATTTAGTTTTCCAATAAAAGAAGTTCAAAATTAATTAAATTTATAGTTCACAGCTATCTTATTGGATAAAAAAATATGCATAAATATATACACTGCCGTTCATAAGTTTCCGGACAAATTCATATAAATTTTTTTTTGTTCAATTTTAATGCCAAAAGTTTCATCAATATTATGTTTATTTAGCCAATTGACTAAACTTAGTAAGTTACTTACTATAGAGCCTACCAAAATACTAAAACAGTATTTAGTTGAGGCCATTTCATACATTGATGTCCCCCTTTCTCTATTTCCTGATCCAAATTTCCACGGAAGTTCTTTGAAAATTGTTTTAGAAATGTGAATCCTTTCCCATTTTTCAAGACTCAGAGTGATGTCTGCAACACTGACACATGAAAACATCCTTAGAAAATTATGGAACCACCAGTTTTTTTGTTCAAAACCTGCTCGGCTGTAGCTTGACGCTTTTTTATAGTTATAATATATTAGCAAAAAGAAGCTCATGCAAGGAAGACCATAACATCCGATTTAGTTTGTTTTTCACTGTTGTGGTTTCTTATCATGAACCCAATCCAAGAGGTCTTTCCTAAAAATGACACAGAGATAAAAAAATCTCTTGGAATCGGCGTGGAAAATCCTATCAAAATCTGCAAAGAAAACTGGACCGAATGTGATCCTCTTTAAGCCATATATTTACCAGACAGGAAAAGATTCTTTGCTGAGCAGTTACCAGCTCGGAAGGAAGAGGTGGTGGAAACCTCTGGATTGAAACTATGTACTTTTGAACCCTTTCAAAAAGGACATAAAGTTAATCACGCCTTAATATTCTGAGCAGTAGTTAATAACTTCCAAAGAAAAGCAATCAAACTAATTTGATTGATTAAAAATAATTCCAAAAATACATTAAGTTGAGATAAGCAGTTGGTCCTCAAACTTTTAAAATATGCATCCTTATAAACAGAGTTCTTTCAAAATGTAATACTTTTGAAACTAAGCTATATAATATTTGATAATTCTGGCTGTCTGATTTATAACACTTTATTGAAGAAGTTGAGAAACAACTGCAAAAAGCAAATACAAATTCAAATTCCAATGTTAAAGTTGTTGTTATGAAATCGATTTTCGCAACTCTAAATTTAAAATATCTTATCGCCGCGTTGAGTTGGATACTCTTAGAGGGATGACTGGCTAAGGTTTTGGGTCGTTGGACCTTTATTACAGTCGAAAATGCTTTCATTGAGTCGTTTAATGCAAGCCATGGACAGCTAGCCAGCAAAAAACAAGTATCTCAAGGTTACACACCCCAAACCGAAGCCTGCAAAATTCGAAATGGAAATTTCATAGTTAAATTGCAGTCAATGGTGAGGACATGGAAGAAACAACAATGTCATCTACCTGACCTAGACGAAGAACAGTTAGCAAGATAGAACTTCTAAAAGCTGCGGCGATGACTTAGTATTAAGTTTTTTCTGCAGTCAAAATTAAAATCTAATTTTCTTTTAGTATCATAGAAAGGAAACTCAATCAGAAGAAAAGAATTTCCAAAATGAAATATTTCAATCTATCCTTGTTAAATACGCAATTCGAATTTTAAGTGATCCAAAAACGAAAATATATACGAGTATATGGTGTTCCTCAAGGCCAGCTAAAAATATATGTATCTTATTTTTAACTTCCCATTAGGCAGTTCTTGTAATCGGTCCGATTACGAAATTCAAAATTTTTACATTTCTTAACGTTTCGCGGTCCCAGTAGTCGGATTCCATTGTTTTTAGAAAGATGTCTGTGTGTGTCTGTGTACGTATGTATGTGCGAATTCTTTTTTCGTTTTCGTTTTCGGATAAATTCATAGAAATTTTAGTTTGATCTATCTTAGTTCCAAAAGTTTCATCAACATTATGTTTATTTAGCCAATTGACTAAATTTAGTTAGTTATAAACAATAAAAACTAACTTACAGACTAAAACAGTATTATTAAGTTTAGGCACTTTCATATTTTGATGTGCCCTTTTAGCTCTTTTTCTTGATCCACGTTCCCAGAGGTATGAATCCTAGTTTAGAAAATTCTACCAACATGAATAAAAATAATCTCTTAATTACAAATAAACACCGAAGTCTGCAATATTCAAAATATAAAATCGTTGTAGAATTGCAGTCATTGCTGAGGATATGGCAGAAACACTTCTGCAGACTATATAACGGCGATTATGAATCGAATTTCACTGGTAGGCAGCCTGAACCATTCGATAAGACGACGCAGGCCAACAAAAGACGAAGAAAAGAAAGCGGCGGCAATGACTTGGTAAGGAGAATTGATCAACTTATCTGCGACATACTATATGACCAGAATAAAGCATGCCCGAATCTTGAAGAAACTAAAACATCCTTACTTCCGTGTTATGTGAATGTCTGAAGCAGTTTGTCAACAGACTGATAAGTCCATATCAGTGTAGCTTTTGAGAAGTATTGTTCAACATAGAGCAAATATTATCATCAGGACAGATCTTGGAAAAACCTAGAAGCTAAGCTAAATTAGGCATCCTTGCTAAGCTCGTCCTTTTGTGCAGGATAAAGATGGAAATCTCAAGCTGTTCCATTATGTTCGGCAAAGACGTCACTGACCAACTTGATGTCAAACAACGTTTTAGACAAGGTGATGCATTGTTATGCGAGTTCTTCAACATCGTACTTGGAAAAATATTCCAAACGCCAAAGATGAGTTTGACTGTATACGAGGTGCACAAGGAAGCATATGTTGTCATCAAGAAAGAACACCGAAATAAGACGTCTTGGTCTGTCAACGTTACCATAGACAGCTATAACTTTGAGATAGTTAGGGACTTTGTCTACCCAGGCTCCGCTAAAACTAGATCTGAGATCAAACGAAGAATACCTCTTGCAAATCGCAAGAAAACAATTGAGTAAAGTCCTCTCTCGAAGAACTAAAGTGTCGCCTTATAAAACCCTAAAAATCCTCATTCTGATACATGGTGCAGGGGCATGTACACTTTCAAAAACAGATGTAGGCGCCTTAGGTAGTTTCGAGAGAAAAGTGTGATAAATTTATTTATGTTAAATTCACAATTTTTTTAAATGATAACATAATACATACATTTTCATTCGGGGCAGCTTAAATTAAATATGTATCTTATTTTTTATTTTTTGCAATGCATTTGTCTGGGGTATGAATGATGTTTTCAAAACATTAATAAAATTTGTTGGTGGTGGCAAATAAAATAGCACCTACATTTTTTTATCTTAAGATGGGAAGTTGATGGTATGGGCAGGCCTATTCGCACCCAAACCAATTTTTTGTTTAAATAATCTGTCACCAAATAAACAACAATATTTTTTTGGTCCATAGTATAGCCACGTCCACGAAAACTAAAATACTCATTATTAATTTTAATCAATATGTGACAGAAACTCCTCAGAATAACGAAGTTTTTTATGGTGCGGTCCGCTCATTCAAATGAAAATGACATACACAAAGATCAAACTAAAAGAAGAAAATTTTCCAAACACTTAAAGGCACTTCACGCACAAAACCATTCGTTTATTTCTATCTTTATTCCAGATATGTTTCCAATCGATTAACTTACATACAAGTTTTCGAACCCTTTCACTTTATTTTATACATTTGTTAAAATTCTGAATTGATCTGAAGATAAATTTCTTACATAACAGCATGTAATGCCAACTACTTGACATAACGTAAAAATTCAAATTTAATGTCAGTTTTTGTGGCAATGTTGACGGCGATGGATTTCGGTCGGTCGGAAGGGTTCTCTAAAAGGTTTTCCGCTCAATTAATTTGATGGGTTGCTTTGCTTTACCCTACATACATATGTATGCTATTGCCAAATCAAGTCGACCACAACCATTCTAGTTGGCGGACAGAAACAGATTTACAATACAAGTGATTACTGAAATAAGAGACCATTCGTTTTTTTTTCTTTTTGTCAATTTGGATTTCGAAAAATCCCCTTTTATTTTTTATTTTTTTTTGCTTGCCTTGATATTTATCTTGAATGAGGGAAAAGTTTAACATTTGCATAGTGAAAATATTATTATCGCTGTTAAGAAATATTCAAGTGGATTTTTCGGTCAATAAAACGTGGATATTCCATTTTGGTAAAATAAATATATTTTTTTTTTGCTACTCACCGAGATAAATTTAGCAATTCGAATAATACATTTTTCTTCCCCGAGAATACTTTTTGGATATAAAATTCTCCAAAAAATAATGTTATTTTTGAGAACCTACATGAAACTTTTTATTGAGAACTTAAAAAAACAGTCGAATCATTGTCAATGGCGGACTTTGGAGGACGCAAGATTGAACGCATTATAGCGATATATATATTGATTTAGCTAATCGTTTTTGTTTTGTGCACATATTAAACACGGAATCTACCACGCACGGTTCAATTGACCCATTTTTAACTTTTTGTCAGAATGTATTGTAAATAATATTATCACATCTCCATTTTCCTTTACTACTTCTTTTATTTTTAAACAATTTTGAATCGAAATTGTGCTAAATGGTATAATATTTCGCTCTATAAGATTCTAATAATTCCCTTCAAAACTATACCGTCTGACAAGTGACCATCCCAAGGTTTATTGGCACCATACAGAAAGATTGGAACAGGCATTACTTTCTCAGAAACGCTAAAAATTCGACCAAAATTTCCACTCCGTTCGATGTCGCCAATGCAAATTCTAAGATTTGCTGGCCCTTCATTTAAAACCAGTGATTCATCATCTATTCTTTTCGAATGATTTCCCTCTTCCCCCATAGCCAATATACACAGAATATTCCGTATCCACATGTTTAAATTTTAACTCCAATTTTATGACGAGCTATGTGTTCAGTGTGTCGGCAGGGCTGTGATTTGCCATTTATGGGGTATCTGGGATCATTCAGCATTGCAGAATACGAAAAAATTTGAAATCGCGCTCAAATCAAGCAAAATAGGGAGATGGAAGGCGGGTAAACTGTCTAAAATTCAATTGCAAGTCTAACGCGTTCTTACCGTCTTGATCGAATTCCCAAAGAGTTTAAGCTTGGGAGAATTTTTTTAGGCGCTCCTTAGGTTGCTTTCGACTGGATATATGTACGTGCAAATAAGCTAGAACGAAAATTATTAAAAAGAGTTTAGTTACAAGGTCTCCGTCCTTGTCCTATCCGTCTAGAGTTTCTGCCAGACCACGCGAAATGTGAAAATTGGGTGAAATGGCTAAGAAGTTGGAGACTCGAAATGCAAAAGCGATAAAAAAATACACCGTGCGCAGGGCGAAAAATGAATTTTGAATTTTTTTAATTACCATTTCTTTTATATATCAGAACGAAACAAGATCACAACTGGTCAGGTTTAAAAATGATGCAAAAAAAACCTGGAAGAATATAGGAAGAAAGATAGAACCCGATACCATTAACGAGCGAGAGCAAGAAAAATACGTTTCATAATTTTATCCCTGCGTCATTTATTGATATTTTCAACAAAAATAAAAAACAAAAAATATAATTTGCAAGTATCACATGTGACTACTGTGGCGGGTTGCCAATCGGAGCTTGAAGCACCAATATCACCTATTCAACTAAATACGACCGGAAGACCTTGCTGTAGCAGCGTTTGCACATAGGAGTGTGAGCAATACTTGCTTACTTAAGGTGGCTCTACAGTCCGGGTGGACCTGGGCCTTAACCAACAAGCGTCTTCAGCCAGCTCGATCTTTTGCTAGCTGCCTCCAGTTTCGCACACTAAGTTGGTTGAGGTCCATTTACACTTTTTTTTCAACTTGTTTATTTCCACCAAAATTTTAAGCAATTTCTTAACGAGAAACAAAATAATCGTTAAATCAATAAATTAGCATTTTCGCTTTGAGGTATTTAACAATTTATTATTTTCGTTGCGAGAAGAAAAGGTGGAGGTTAAAAAACTCCTCACTTGCGCGGGCCACCTGAGTCGCGGTCTTCCTCAGCTGCGCCGTCCCTCGGGGGTGGATTCGAAGATTTTCGTGGCCGGAGCATTGGTTTCCATCCGCTCTACATGACCTAGCCATCTCAATCGTTGGATCTTCACTCTTCTGGCTAGATCGATGTCGCTGAACAGCTCGTATAGTTCGTGATTATATCTTTTCCTCCACAGGACCGATGATCACCCGAAAAATTTTCCTCTTGAAGCAGCCTAGAGCAGCTTTGACCGCTTTTGACAAAGTCCATGCCTCCCCGCTGCATAGCAGGACTGGGATTATCAAGGTCTTATATAGTTTCACTTTGGTTGTTCGAAAGAGGGCTTTGTTTATCAATTGCTTTCTCAGTCCGAGAAGAAGTGTGAGCAATGCGTCCACGAAATCAGCGTCCACTCCGTCCGAGTGAAAAAATGAAAAAGTCGTTTTTTTTTTTTTTTTAAATATATCATGACCTTTTTTTCAAAAATATTCCCTTTGAATTTGTTTAAATCGTATAAACTTATATATAACTTATCTAGCTCTGTTTGCTAACGCAAAATCGAGAAACTGGTCACCTCGAAAACACTCTCACACGCAAGCTGAGAAATGAATGCGGAAACATTTTCAAGACAAATGCATGGTTGTTTCAGTTAGACAAATGATCATGGAAGCTTAAGCCTTAGGCAAATCTGACATGTACCAAACATAAATTCAGGCTGCTGCCATGTCTGTAAGAATGTGGAACGTGTTCCATGAAATGAAGTTCGTGATAACCATGGCAGTAATTTAATCCTAAAGAAGTTTTATAATGCTAATTCAAGCCGAGATCAAAGATTTATATATATGTGTGTATATCTGTTTGTCTGTCTGACTTAACGCGATTAACTCAAAAACTACGTAACGGACATTCTCATCAATGGACAGAGTGATGTTTAGGTTCATAGCTCATTAAAGTTTTGTAAAAATTGGCTGAAATTTGACGACGATTGTAACCCAAGACATAAAAAATTTTCTTTAAAAGTCATTATTTAACGTCAGCTGGGAAATCTTTTGATGACACATAAAATCTAGGAATACATGTTTAAAGTGCTCATCATTTTCCACAAAAAATTCCGCACGACTATCTGTCTAACTATTTTACTTAAGTCACAATAACCGCTTTTTATTAAAAAAAAATTACAAACTTAGCTGAGCGATTTTGCTGTCACAAAGATATTTTTTTATAAATTTCATATTTATATAAATTTTTATTCCTCTGTTAAAGTTGGTATGTAGGAGGAAATCTTCAAAACTTCTCAATTGATTTCAAAAATTCTTTGAGGCCATTATTAAGCACGAATTTCTTGGGCGGACATAGGCTTTAATATATTATACCATCAATTCTGTAGCTTAAATCGATGAAAAAATGGTCTGTGGCATGCGTTTTCTGCGCTTGTTGATAAAGGAAAAATAAGTTTGACTGTTTTTTTTTTATAAAAAGGCCTATATAAAAGTTACTACACAAATTGCTTAAATGACGTAAAAATACATTTAAAAAAACATTTTAAATCCGTCCGGTTTAACTATGTAATGTAAAATTTGAATTGAACATGCTATTTCGAAAAGGGCAATGGGTTTTAAACTTTCAAAAAATTAAAAAACAAATTACGTTCTTAAGAATAACAACATTTTGACAAATTACAAAGGAATTTGAAAGAGTTGGGAGTTCGTTTTTCGAAAAATGTATGCGTAAGGTTTCGATTTATCTCTTCTACACTGGTTTAGAATCTATGTATCTTTCGGGCCATCCATTCAAAATAGTATTGAATGGTATCAAGTCTGCTATTCAGCATATAAATGGTTTACAACCCCTTGAACGTGTGTATGTCTATTATAAAAAAGTGAAAATGTCACTGCCGTCCAAGCCATGTTCCGGTACCGGTAATCGGTTTGCCTACATTCAAAAGCCAGTCTCTGCCTGAAGAAGACAAAAATTCGGAAAAGGAAAGCTGCCTTTCTAAAAGTTTTCCATTAAATACTCAACAATTTGCTCGAAAATTTTACGTGGATGGGATAGTGTCAGCTTACGGCTTTTAATGTGTAAACAAGATTGACACTAGGAAGGTTAAACAAGCTTACACATCCTTTGAGCTTGAACAATTCCTTTACTGCTCTTTTTTAACTTATTTCCGTCTGCTTAATATTGCTCATTCATATGGAATAACAAGAACATTCTTTACCACTGTGACCATGACATACCCCAACTTTACGGCTTGTATTGTAGGTTGAGATGTTTTGATCGATGTTCTGCTGCCAACACTTCCATAAATATTTTAAGCGATCGTAAAAGTTCAATTGACGACTTGCTTTTATGATTTTATTTATATTTTCACACATGGATTTGCTTTTCGGTTATAAAAGAAAGCAAATCGCAAAATTTGGTTTTATATTCCTTACGAAATGTTCATGTCTATAAAGTGTCAGAGCATGAGACAAACTGGTATGAGCTCAATTTCATTTGAGTGTTATCATGTGAGAACATGGAGTCACATGTTTTACATGATTGAATAATATCTTTAAAAGCCCATCTTTGCCATGTGTCCGAGGCGATGAATTGAAGTATTGAGTAAGTACATTCAAGAATTATTTATTTATTTTTAAACCAATTTATGTGGATAAACTTAAAAACGTAAATATTTGGTAGGACCGTTTATTTGGGATCCCGGCTGGATCAACTCTTGTAGGCAGTTTTCGAAAGCAGTTTACTTTTTTAGATTTTTGAATATTATTGCCCTTTACGAAAAAAGGACATAAATAATAACAAAGTAATAATAAATCAATGTAATTATCATTTAATAATAAAGTAAAATATTGATAAAATAAATTAACAACTGAACAACTTATATGCTTGATTTTGTAATTTAAGGAAAGAGGGAATGTGACCAAGTAGCCAACGCATAGATCTTAGAGTCTGCTGGTCAATTGTGACTTAACATAACATTTATTAACTGATGAGTTTCGCCAAACCGATGCGCTCGTCAATTGACTCGTTTTCCTAACCACACATTTAGCCATAAGTTAAGTGTTGGATGTCGTGGACTCTGGTGAAGTTGTTGAATTTCCAATCTTGTTTGATGAGAAGACGGATTGAATATTTGCTGGCAAAGTCAGAGAGTAATAGAATACGATGAGAACGGATCACATTCTTTGCTGCAACCAAATTTACGTAATCATTGATGCTAGGCAGTTAAGCACAGTTTCGCAACTTGCTTGGGGGTTGAACTTATTTCTTGGGAAAAGATTGCATATTTTAGTCGCTGGATCTTGTCACGGATGTTGGTATGTTTACCGCTTTCTATTGCTTATCTAATACTCGATAAGAGTGCACCAAATAAATTTTCATCTCCAGGTCAAATTCTATTCTAAAATGGTGCTTTGATACCGAGCTTCATATGCATAATTATTTTAGCTTTCAGGATCTGTAGTCTTTGACAACAACAAAATTATCAAGTGTTCGTTTTTTTTCCAAACACACTGTAGTCATGGTTAAAAACCTCCGTACTCAGTCGAGTTGTAGCGTTATATTTATTTTGTAAGATCAGACGATTAATCTGATCTTCCCGCAGCATTTATCGGCCCACTGTGCCGTTTTGCGATTTTCTGATCTTATATAAAAAGTAGTACACTTTAATTTGAGGTTTGGTTAATAAATTCAATGCCGTCGGGCGTTTGTCGAACTGAGACATTGTGTTGCTTTTAGTTTGCCGGTCTTTGGTACAGTTTTTCTCTTCTGATCTGGAGTCGTAAACTTTCCAAGTTAGCCAAATGGAATGAGTTAATTGAAGTATTTCAATAAGGTCGTTGCAAGCAGAGAGATAAAGCATTTTTTTTTAAAATGAGAACGATTACCCCCTGACAGTGAGGCCTTCATTTACTCTGAATAACCACAAAAGGTGAAGATGATCTTGCTCGTGATGTGTATAGATTCCGTAAATGATTAGTTTCATAATTTTTTTGATTGTTTTTGTGAGTGTTAAAATGCAAACAAATAGCTGTTTTGGGAGTTAACAGCTTCACCATTTGTGTGTGCTTCTTACATTTTTCGCAAAAGAAGGGGGTTATTTTTGCGATTCCGAACGGCCCCAGAAGCTTTATCTTGGCAGTTGTTACTCATCGGTAGGATGGTCAATCACTCGCGAAAGATGGAGCCTTGAAAAAATTACAAATGTTCCTACTCGGATTGGAACCAGAGTCCTCACGCTCAGCACTTGCCACGAGCAAGCTCCTAAAGGTGAAAATCTCGAAATGATTAATAAGCAAAGGACAAGTGATTTCCACTTAAAAGCATGGCTTCGAAGAAGTTATTATATCCTTTGAGAGCCCACCATTTCTTTGTATTCCATGTAACCAGGTGAATTTGCAAATCACGATGCAAGTCCTCATTCATTGTATTCATATATTGGTGTACCTGCGCCACAGATGTGCCAAGTCAACAAATGAAGCCCCCTATATGCTTGTCTGAAGCTTTGCACAGTTTTGAATAAAAAGCTTATAGATTGACTGATTTTTTAAATATCGACCACACTTAATATTGGATTACAAAAATATCTGAATATTCCCTTATGGCTTTTTGTGCACCCTTAAATAAATAAACTTTGTTTTATAGAATTCGTTTAGCTGCATTTTTCATAAAAATTGTCTGAAAAATATCACAGTGAGCTTGACGAGTACACAAAACAGCTAACTATGGCCGATATCTGAGAATTATACTCATGGACAGATTGCTTCATAAAAGAGCAAGGGCATTTTTTGGATATTTCTGGATTCATGTTTCTTCATATTTAAGGTTCCGTTCTTTAAAAGAAAAAACGGAACCATTATAGAATCAACCTATTTCACAGGAACGCGTGGAGGTATCAAGTTGAGATTTATTCTTAATAGTTTTGACTGGGGTCCCTTAGAGTTGTCACATTACCAGGCTTCTAAATCGACGCCGTCAAGAGATATGTTTGTTTCTGCAGTTGATTTTTAAACTCGCAAATGGGAATCAAATCCTATGGGGTACTTCCCGTTGACCTAGAATCATAATATTTGGCAAGAAGCAAAGACTTATAGTCAAGGAAAGTGAAAAATTCTAAAACTGTGAATTTGTTTTGTCATACGTAAAAAAGGCTATGTACAGATATGAAATAAGGAATAAGAAATATGTGAAGTATTTCGCGGATTTTAGTATTGCTTACGGAATCAAAATGTAAAGGGAACTACTCACAAACAAGACACGAAAAACTCTTTGAGACTCGGTTCTCGTGAAAAACGGACCAGTTTCATACCTACTAGTATGTACGGAACCTTCGTTGCCGGAGTCCGACTTGCACTTGTACGGTTTTTTTTTAATATCTTGTTTATTCCCACTTTATAAATATGCAAACATTTTTTACAGTTAGCTTAAGAAACACGCTAAGAAAATATTCCTTCATTATTTTATCATATTTGGCCGTTGTCAAAGTTGTCAACCTAAAGGGAATGGACGAAATCGATCCTGAATTAGATACATTACCAGAAATAACGTATCCTGGAAGAGATGCATTACAGGAAAACAAAATTGAAGCATAAACTGATGGCTCTAAGTCCATAGAGAGAACAGGCTCTGGAATCTTCTTCAAAAACCAAGACCTTAGAATCTCTTTAAGACCTGTCGCATTTTTCAGGCAGAGGTTCTAGCAGTACTTAAGGCTGCAGAATTACAAGAAATGAAATCAGTATCCGGCCGTATTGTATCTACATTTACAGTCAAGTTGCGCTTAAGGCACTAGAATCGTGTGAAACGAAATCGGAAATAGTCAGAAACTGCCGCTCAATGCTAAAGGCATTATGCAATCAGGTGAAACTATGCTGCGTGTTTGGACACTTCGAAATCGAAGGAAACGAAATAGTGGATGAATAAGCCAGAAATGGGGGTAAATTACCCCCGGCCAAATGTGTTCTTTTTAAACCTCCTGCGTGTGCCGTTCAGGCAACACTGCTTGATAAGGCAATGAAAATTGCCGACCAAAGGTGGTGAAACTCAAGGAAAAACAGGGTATCAAAGACCCTATGGCCTTCATTCGACCGCAAAAAGACAAACGAGGATAACGGTGAGCGTACTGCCGGTTCACTGCGTCTTAGGGAAACATGCAAAGAGACTGGGTCCCTCGGTCACGGACGAATGCAGATACTGCAGTGACTTGAGAGTCGAAGAGTATATTACTCATTTATTATGTGAATGTCACGGTATAGCTAGAAGCCGTAGAAAACACTTGGAAAACTATTTTTTTAAACCCTAAAGCACGCATCAACTACAAAGAAATTTTGAAATTTTTAGGGAAATAAACTGTCTCGAGGAAAGTGTTTATACTGTTGCTCCGTATCAGGGATCGCAATGGGCCCAGTATGGTGTCTAGTGTCATATTGTCATATTTTCCAAAGCATAAAAAATATTTGTATATAAAAATACACAATATTTCAACACAATATTTCCAATATTTGTCATCCTTTAATCAAGAAGAAAAGTTAGGGGCACTCCTCCCCCTCTATGTAAACATAAAACGACTATAACCTTAGACAAGAAAAATAAACCTTAACTTGAACTTATTCTTAGTGTCAGCTTTAACCCAACCAGTATTTTTAAGGATTTGAAGTACTCGTCATTGTTAATATCTCTATAAGGTATGCTCATGCAATATCTTCAACTTAAGCTTGGACCTTATTGTCTGTTGCCCTTCAAGGAACGTCACAAGAGCCTGAAAGGTAGCTAAATGTATCCAGATATAAAAATGCCTCAGGTGGTGTTTGATTTCATTCTCAATGATATTCACTGACTGCACGAAATGATTCCCCTACGAGGTCCAAGACAGACAGTCAAATAGTCTTTAATACGTCTTCTGTAGAATCTCAAATTTTTGCATTCTTATATGGAATAAGAGGGACTAATTTTTCACCATACTGGACGCGCATTATTCCAAATTCGACGCAAAAAAGCAAATGACTTCCACATCGCATCTTAAATTATTGGAGTAGAAAAGCCTTTTTAGCGACATAAGCCCCGCCCTTGTCTATTTATCTGAGTATTTATGTGTTCATTTCAAGTACAAAAATTTGTCCAAGAAGAATGATTTCGGTCGGTGAATGCTTTCGAGCCAAGTCTCTCAGCACTTTAGAAACTGTGCCTTGTAGCAAGCCAATGATGGCATAAACCTTTGTCATCATGTACTTTCTATCTGTTGTCATATTTCTTCATTTATAATCTCGACTGACACAAAAAATTAATCTTCGATTTTCAAAAATTTAACACAGAAGGATGCGTTCAGTAGTCTACTCCAAAGAACACTTGAATGACTTTATTGATCACATCCATTTTTATATGCAAATAGGACAAAGGGCAAATCATTCTTAATGAAAACACCAACGTAAGTAGGCATCACATTAAACAAAAGTATATTTTTTATCTCACGTAGGTAAGTTCAACTTAAAACAGGACGTAATTTATGACCTCAGTGCACTTTTTATCTCCTATCATGGCAGCGCCAGTTAAAGTGGTGCGAAAGGTACACTTTTGTGAACCCCTAATGGCCGCATGACCCTCATCCTATTTTTTACGAGGTCTTTTCCTCACAGTTTTTCATGAGCATGACACTATTATTGTGTGCTGGAAGAATACCTCTGCCAGGATTTCTCCTTTTTTCTGTAATACTTCCATTCTCACCATGCTGGTAACAATGCAAAAAAATAAAAAAAAAAAGTAATCCTCTCGACATCTTTGTGATAATTGCAACATGGTCTTCTGTTGGCGACAATTTGATGCAGTGCGGCGGAAAAATTAAGATAACGAGCTCAGAAAGCCAAGAAACCAAAGGGCGTCTGGGATAAGACCTGTCTTTGTATTCTGGTCTATTAAGGGATTGAAGTAGAGCAGTTGTATGAATGCTTTACGGTAAAGGTGTGCGTTGAGGTTGGAATATGTTAATTATTATTTGCCACGCATTAAAGTCCACTGAAATAAATGCATCTGTGCATCAATTTAAAGGGGTAAAATTTATGACATGGAATAATTTATTCCTTGTCTTGGGCAGACACACTAAGAGCACAGAACATTATTTGCTCCATGTTTTTGTTAGGAATTGCTTGATACTTCAGCCGGAGATTCGATAATTGGGCTTCGAAGACACTCTAAGCCAGAACATAATTGTGCTTCCGCTTGATTGTGTCCCATGTTTGATCCACGTCTCAGATGGTGTTTTCCTTATTCAATTTATCCTGAAATGTGCTCTGCTGTACTGCGTATCGGCCAATATTAAGTTCTACAAAGAAGAACTTAAAAGATGAAGGTTCTGTAAAGCGTGATTTTTGTCCTTCGAGTAAGTTGTTGGGGCAGATCCAAGTAGAATCGATTTTCTAAGACGATTTTCTTTGTCGAAACTCCTTTTTCTTTTGCAGATTCAATTTGCGTCCCGAGAAAGATAAAGTTCTTTATTAACATTGTTTTATCTCACTAATTTGAAAAGCTTAAGCAACATAAAATTTCCGCACTATTTAAAAATTTCAATTTTTTAAACTATCTGGAAAACGTCAGCTTAGACGTTAGCCACTCTGGGGCTGCATATACGTAGATATCTGGGCATATCTGCTGCAAGCGTTTTCACTTGAGGATAGTCGAGCTGTTTCCCCGCGTTAACCCTTTCTTTTTTCTCTATCTCTCGCCAAAGCCTAATCATCAAAAGCATGTTATTTTTTTGTAACCGCTGTGTACGTGCGCTTTCGTCATAATGGAGTTGTGCCCACTGGAGACTGGAATACTGGCAGACACGTATACCACCGACCTTCAAGCGTATAAAAAAGTCCGCTCTTTTTTTTTCTTGCGTACCGTCGAAACTAGTGCATTATTATGATAGGCATTATGGCTTGCTCTAAGTCTATTACTCTGTCAGCACTGGAAATAATCGGACTTATCTATAACAATTAAAATATTGAGGGATGCTTGTAAGGAAGGAAGAGAATATTATTTGGAGTAAGTATTTCTAAGAAAGATTTGATAACGTTCAAATACAGATAATTATTTGCACAGCGAAGCACTCTCGACTTTGGCTCAAAGTAACCTTGGTTTGTATAGTGATTTGAGAGCGAAAACCTGGCGCTGATCTTAGGTTACGGTGGAGATGAATCATTTGTAGGAGAGAAGAAGAATGAATCGGGGTTTTTCTTCTGAGTAAATAGAACATCGCAACAAGTTGTAGTCTTGTAGATCAGTGTATTTCGATTTCCATAAAGTTGTAATTGTCAGTCTATTCAAGACCAAAACGTGTAACGTACAAGAATTCTTTCAATCGTGCTTTATAAAAGCCAAGGGTGGAACTAGCTTCATATGATGTTATCAATTTCAGAACGAATTGAGAGTTCTCTATCACAAAGAGTACTTTAGGTCACGCATAGAGTAAAGGAAAGACGTTGACGTTGTAGACGTTTAAGAGAATAAGTTAAAGTTTAACATATAGCTGTAATTTTATTTTATTCCACTTAAAATCGTTAAAATGCCTTAGATAGCAATGAAAGGGGCGGATAGTGAAAAATAGAAGAGGTTTTCGTGTTGTCGATATTGCAGATATGATTAAATCTAGCCGATGAAGGTATGGGGGAATCAAAGACCCTTAAGACTCTCGCCGGGGCCTCCAAATGTTTTCATTCAATTCATTACATTAAAAGCAAAAGCATCGTTCTCTGAGTTGTTTCATTCTTTTTACTTAAGCCTTTTTCTCCCTCACCATCATCGAAACTTAACCAAAATTAATTTCGCAAAACATTTGGAGGCCCCGGCGAGATTAAGGCTTTTAAGTATTTTGATATCATTTTTAATATTCCGTAATTCTCAATTCTCACGTGCCTTGGTAATCACGTGAAATGTCCGGAGATGAAGATGATAACTTCAACAGACCTGGAACATCAGGTTCTTCAGCAACTTCACAGCTAGGACCCAAGAAGGCCAATGCGGAGGAAGGTGATATCGGAGCTGGAAGAAAAATCGACAAGGTATTGGCTAACCTCAAAAATCGTCGTTCCGTATGTGAGCAGCAAATGAAACGCATAGACGATTATCTTGCACGTATTCGAATGGATCCAGCAACTACATCTGTAGCCGAA
Organism: Orthonevra nobilis; assembly: GCA_963555765.1. NCBI lineage: Eukaryota > Metazoa > Arthropoda > Insecta > Diptera > Syrphidae > Orthonevra > Orthonevra nobilis. The sequence goes on along the minus strand of OY743224.1, from coordinate 110,729,906 downwards.
ATGAATATTCGAGCCGAAGCATTGGAAAATGGAAGGAAAAATAGAAGAAAGGGATTTCGATGAGATTTCCAAGCCCAATAGGTCAACATACGAGGAACTGTACTACCTAGCAGCTTCAGCTTTGAAGGTAATAATTGCGAAACATGACGAACATGAAGCAGCGTTAAATCGGAGCAGCACTACGGCAGCAGATCGAGACGAAAGGTATGGTTCTATCAAATTACCGAAAATTGAACTTCAAGAGTTTTCAGGCGACGTGACCACGTGGATGAGCTGGTATGACGAGTTCGTTTCGTTAGTTCATAAGAACGAAAACCTTACAACATTCGCTAAGCTTCGTCATTTGGTTTCAAAACTGAGCCCAACTGCAAGAGCTCCAATAGCAGGTTTGAAAATTGTTGCTGAGAATTATGAGGTAATATTGGAAAAGTTAAGAGAACGTTTTGAAAATAAAAAAATTATTGGAACGGAGCACATTAAATATATCTTTCAATACCCCAGAATTCTGAAGGCTAACGCAGCAGATTTACGAAATCTTATGGACACAATGAACAACCACCTAACAGGATTAAAAAACATTAATCGACCTGTCGATGGTTGGGATGACCTCATAGTGCACATTATTACCTCCAAGCTCGATCCAGAAACAGCGCTTAAATGGAATGAGGATTCTCCTGTCGACCGACTACCAACACTTGCAGAGCTTATGACGTTTTTGAAGAAAAGGTGCCAAATTATCGAAGGTAACTTTATTTCACATTCATTAACACCTCATTCGAATAAGAACAATATTGGTAGTTTAAATAAAAACCATAAGCCACCGAGAGCACTTATGACAGTTAAAAATGCATGCAATTTTTGTAAAAAACAAGGACATTTTATTTATCGTTGTACTACCTTTTTGAATTTGCCTGTATCAGAGAGATACAGTAAGATCAATTCCCTTAAACTTTGTCCAAATTGCTTAAAGACCAACAATCACACTTTGGCTGATTGTCCCTCCAAGAGCTATTGCAACACTTGTGGTAATAAACACCACTCATTACTCCACCAAAATCCGACACCGTCTGATAGTCCCATCACATCTTCGCAGTTGCTAGGTAGTACATACCCTCAAAATTTGTTCACGCCGAATCGCAACGTTTCATCCAAGAATGATATCACATCACACGCTGCAAAATCTACATCCAACCATGTCTATTCGTTGCACAACAATTCAACTGAAAACAATATTTTAGGAACAGCTACTGTTTACATTATCAGTCAAAATAAGCAATATATACCGTGTCGTGTTCTGCTAGATGGTGGTTCCCAACTCAATATAATTTCCGAGCGCATCATTCGTATTGCTGGAATTAACCGACGATATGCTCCAACTGAATTCATGTGTGTAAATGACAGCATTGGGAACTCGAAATTCAAATGCTCTGTGACAATAAAGTCTCTCTTTAATTCATATTCCACTACCATAGAGGCATTAGTCATGAATCAGATAACGGGCATGCTACCAGATGACAAGATCAATGTCAATAACTGGAATATTCCAAAACACATTCAACTATCAGACCCTCATTTCAATGTACCAAAACGAGTGGACTTACTCTTAGGTGTTGATCTTTTTTACGATATTTTGGAAATGGAAAAGATCAAACTTGGTCCATGCCTGCCAACACTTATCAACACTCTCTTTGGGTGGATCGTGGTTGGAAAGCTGCCAACACATGTAACTTCAAAGTCCGCCAGCAAATGCAACCTTTTGCAAATAACAAATATTCTTCAATATAATGATACTCTTAATGATACGTTGAAGGCATTTTGGCAAATAGAGAATTTTGAGTCGTCATATGTCAAGCTATCAAATGAAGAAAGAGCGTGTGAGTTACATTTCCGTGCAAACTTTACGCGTCTGCAGTGTGGACGATATCAAGTGAGACTACCATTCAAAGAAACTCCACTCAAATTAGGCAGCTCATATGATATTGCTTTAAAGAGATTTCTCAGTCTTGAGAGAAAATTCCGAAAGGACAACGAACTGCAAATACAATATACACAATTCATGAATGAATTTATTCAACTATCACACATGAAGAAGATACATTCCTTTGACTTTCAGCAGCCTCATTATATAATTCCACATCATTGTGTATTTAAGACATCAAGTTCTACCACAAAGCTCCGTGTCGTCTTCGACGCTTCATCAAAGACAAGCACAGGTGTTTCCTTGAACGAACTTTTGATGGTAGGGCCTGTTATTCAGCCTGATCTCTTCACAATAACATTGAGATTCAGGTTTTATACATATGTTTTTACATCGGACATTACAAAAATGTATCGGCAGGTGGTGTTGCATCCAGATGATCGACGATATCACTGCATTCTTTGGAGATCAAACGCAAATGACTCAATTGACTTGTACCAACTTACCACCGTGACCTACGGCACAGCACCAGCTGCATTTCTGTCTACTCGAGCACTCCAGCAGTTATCTCTCGATGAGGGCGTTAATTTCCCGTTGGCTTCTAAGTCTATCAATTCAGATTTTTATGTTGATGATATATTATCAGGTGCCAATACTCTAAAAGAAGCAATTGATTTGAAAGAACAACTAAAGGTTATGTTGTTGAAGGGTGGATTCAGCTTAAAAAAGTGGTGTGCAAACCATGCTGATTTACTAAAAGATATACCCGCTGAAGATCGAGAAACTTTATTCAAAATCAGAAAAGCTGATGCTATCAAGGCGTTAGGAATATTATGGGACCCTTTATCAGATAAGTTTCTATTCGAAGTGAATACAGATTGTCATAGACTAATAACGAAGAGAACTGTTTTATCTGAGATTGCGCAATTCTTTGATCCACTGGGCCTAATTAATCCGGTAATAGTATTAGCTAAGATTTTCATGCAACAATTATGGCGTTTAAAATTAGACTGGGATGATCCACTCCCCCAAGAATATAACGATCCATGGGTGAACTTTAGAAGTCAGTTGCAAAGATTAAATGATTTGGAGGTAGATCGTCTTGCATTTTGTACTAAATCCCGATATGAGATGCATGCGTTCTCTGATAGTTCCGAAAGTGCATATGGATCGTGCATTTATATTCGTTCCGTTAGCCCTCGTTAAGCGCATTACAAAAATTTTCAACTTTGTTCACTTCGAAAGCATAACCTTCTGGACGGACTCAACAATCGTTTTAAGCTGGATCAAAGAAGAATCATGCAATTGGCAAACTTTTGTTGCAAATAGGGTGGCAATTATACAAGAAATTTCTTCGTTCCCTCAGTGGCGACATATCCCGACTAAGATCAATCCAGCAGATATTTTATCTCGTGGGTCTTATCCAATGGACTTAATTCGTTCTAAGCTGTGGTTTCATGGACCATATTTTTTGTCTAAACCCTCAACGAATTGGCCAGTATATGAATTTGATTTGGAAAAGGATGATAATAAGTTACAAAGAAAGAAAATCAAAATAGTTTTAAAGGCTACTATTTATTCTGACTTTATTACGGAAATCAAGTACTATAACAATTATAATTCATTGTTACATATTGTTGCTTATATTCTACGTTTCAAAAACAACTGTAAAGAGAAGAATAAGGCTCTCCGCTTATATGGGCCGCTAAGAGTCGATGAAATCCAACAAGCTCTGATTACTGTTGTAAAAATTATACAAGCACAGTCGTTCGCTGCCGAGATTCTTGCTTTGGAAAAGGGAGGGACACTTAATACAAAGAGCCACATTCAATCTCTTTCCCCTTTTATTGATAGCACAGGTCTATTAAGAGTTGGTGGGCGTTTGGCGTATTCTGCTTTGGATTATAATAGCAAACATCCTATGTTGTTGCCAAAGAAACACGTATTTACTTACACTCTTCTGCGCTATCTTCATACTAATAACCATCATGTCGGTCCTCAAACTTTATTAGCCATTGCACGGCAAAGTTTTTGGCCTGTTCATGGAAAGGTTATTTGTCGATCAGTTTGTCGAAACTGCATTCATTGTTTTCGCGCAAAACCGACTAAACAAGAAGTTCTTATGGGAAATCTACCTGAATTGCGTGTTCAACAGACACGTCCCTTCAATGTCATAGGAATCGACTTCTGTGGACCATTTCAAATTTACTTCAACCGCCGTGGGATTTCATCTACCAAAGGATACATATCCGTATTTGTATGTTTTGTAACGAAGGCAATTCATCTAGAGCTGGTTGAGGACCTAACAACAGCAGCATTCCTATCTGCATTAAAACGATTTATCGGACGTCGTGGTTTGTGTTCTTTAATTTACAGTGACAACGCTACAAATTTCATCGGCGCAAGGAACGAGCTACATGAACTACAAAAACTGTTTCAGGACCAACTAAATTCAAATCAGATAATTTCGACCTGTTCTTCAATGGGCATAACTTGGAAAACGATTCCCGCACGTTCCCCGCATTACGGCGGCTTGTGGGAAGCCGCAGTCAAATCAACTAAGTTTCACCTAAGAAAAATCCTACAAAACGCTAAATTAAACTTTTTTGAATTCAATACTCTAATAATTCAAATTGAGTCTGTTCTTAATTCTAGGCCCATAACATCTGTTCCTGAAAATTCAAATGATTTACCAGCTCTAACACCAGGACATTTTATAATAGGCACTGGTATGAACGCATTCCCAGAACCAGATCTCAAACTCACAAATGTCAATCGGTTACACCGCTATCAGAAATTACAGTGGTATTTGCAACAATTTTGGAGTCTATGGTCAAGGGATTATCTGCAAAGTTTACAACCGCGAACGAAATGGATGAAACATGGCGAGTCCCTATGCATCGGCGATGTTGTGGTCCTGGAAGAAGAAAACTTGCCTCCTCTTAAATGGCGAATGGGTCGCATCATAGATGTACAACCAGGAAAGGATGGAGTCGTTAGAGCTGTTACAGTCAAGACAAAGAACGGAGAAACTCAACGTGCAGCAACAAGAGTTAGGCGTCTTCCTATTGATCGGAGCATGTCCTCTCAAGGCGGGCAGGATGTTCAGAAATAATGAAGTACTAAATATCACCCTGTATTTACTCAGGTGAAATGTCAAATTCATTCAATAGAAAAAAAATGTATCTTAAAAACTTCCGGTTGTCATCCATTTTTTCATTCAATTCATTACATTAAAAGCAAAAGCATCGTTCTCTGAGTTGTTTCATTCTTTTTACTTAAGCCTTTTTCTCCCTCACCATCATCGAAACTTAACCAAAATTAATTTCGCAAAACAATCAGTAAGATTACACAAGTCAGTGGTAATAGTATCGAATTCTTTGCCAACTTTTAACGATTTTCAGTACTGCCTATAAGAAAACAAAAAGTGACAGTGGTTGCTTACGGAGTATACGGAGTAATACCGAACTTGGTGTAAGTCGTTCGTAAATAATACAAATATAACCTAACACCAAGCATATATACAAATACATAAATTACTAAAAAAAAAACAACAGAATAATAAATGTTGGTATACCTATACCAAGAGGTACAAAATAAATTTTATATATTGACGAAAAATGGACGAATTACCAATTTGAATTGAAATAAAATTGAACATAATATTACAGTTTGCATGAGATTCCATTGAACTGTTGCATGTACATGCGGGCCTGGCGTCATTCACAATACTTGTATGGAGTTTGCATATCTTGTACTAACCATATTTGTGACAATTGCATATAATCTCGCATGTACATGTGAGAGTCCATGCTACTCCTTTATCGCATGCTAACATTTGACTTTTTCGCATGCCGTGTACTAGTATGTAGCATGTGATTTGGGGCTACATGCGGAAATATCACGTGCGAGTGCACGAATTCGTACCAACGCATGTATTTCACACGAGTCCTATGTTTCAAGCATTGGGACGGAGGCCAAATAGATTTATTTCGTTGAAATATTATTCAGGTTGCGTTTTTGACGACATAAATACTTTTTTAACTTAGGCTTGAGCCAAAAAATGCAAAGAACGATGCTTTCAATAATAGATTGGCAAAATTTCATATTTTCACGATTGACCCAATAAAATGTGTTTCTGACGGTTTTCAAATGTCTGGGCTTCCGTAGGAAAATCCACCTATTATTCCAAGTTCGGAGTTTTCTATGTGAATTTTTCATAGAACAGCGTGCAATTTTGGACTGTGATCCACACAACATTTTTTTCACAAACATATGAAAATCAAAAGAATAATATCGAAATCATAAATACTTAAGGTTCAACCTACCCCAGTTGCTTCAGCCCGATACGGTTGTGTGGCCTCGAACGCTTGGTGTTTATGGTTTGTGGAACTTGATTTGTTTCTTTATTAAGAGTATATAAATATACTGTCGGTTACAAAATTTATAATTAAAAAGGATCAGCCAAATTCCGATCGTCCAAGGGACCCTCATCCGCAATGGAAGCAATTTGGCACATGGAAAAAAAGGAGACATTGTTTGACAAATTAGGATGACAACTTCTTTAGCAATCGATACCTTTTTGACCCAAGCCCACAAACAAAAAAAAAACGGCAGTAACCTACAAAAAATTATGCAAAAATGAAATGAAATGAGTGTCACCATCCTAATGTACAAAGCCCACCCTAATCGTCATTTCACTAAAATACACCTCCTCTTAAGTTTGGGCTTTATAATGCTCATTGTACTCAGCTTTTTTGACATTTTTAATTGGATTTCTTGCCAAAATAGCAAGCGTCCAGTTCTTTTTCGACATTTTAAAATTTTACAAATAGCAAACTGAAACAGCGAAAAAAATATATTCACAAGGATACATGTCAACATGGAAACCAATGTTTATGCTGTTTTTTTTTCGTTCCTAGTACGCTACGCATGCGAACCGTCTTGCATGTGGTGTACTAGCGCAACATGTGCGCACAAAGCAAAAATACATGCGAATAGTTTACATGCGAGGGCCACTGTCACAGGGAAACAAGCTATGTTTTGGGACAAATTCTAATGATATTTTTTCCATGCAACGAAATTCGATCACAAATTGCTTAGAACGATTATTAAACCCGAATGCGAGCTTTTTTGGTACCGTCAGGCGCGCATGTACATGCAACGATTTCCATGCGGTGTACTACAGGCTTAAGTGGCTGAGATATTTTTTTAAACCAATTTTTCATTTTTTATTTTTCATCATTGTACAACCATACAAGGTTGTGTATTTTGTAATGGACTACTTGTCACCAAGTAAAACAATGAAGAATACAAACTTGAAAGTGATTTTGGCAATCAGGTTACCACGAGTATGCTTGTTGCTTTAAATTCACAAATTCACAGATTCATGACATCTTTTGTTCGCTTTCTGTAATAAAACTTTGTTGTCAATTTTCTCCGATTAACCACAACAACGGCAAAACTACAAATATCCTGCAGCAGAATTTTCACAAATTTCAACGAACATTGATAATACTCGTAATCCACTTTGAAACATCTTCCGTTGTTTCCGCAAATTTTATTTGAAAAAAGGAAGAAGAAAAAAATAATTTTCATCGAGCTGTCAATCCATGGTCGCAATGTTTGAACATCTACATTTATATCTCTATTTTCCGAGGGCCCTAAGCTCTACGCAGAAACCAAGCATAAAACCTCATTTAACCGAAGGGGAGAGTTATAAAATTCTACCATACATTGTGCTCCATTTCCATGACAGAATCCATCCATAGAATCGGCATCAGAATCAGAGCACAACGAACGGTCTGCAGCCAAGGCAGAGAGGTAATTTGAAATTTATTTGCCAAATATCCGGAGGCATTCAAATGTGCACCGGTGCACAAATTCCTAAATTAAGCGTTTCGTGTTGTCCGTCCTTTGGTGTTGTTGGTGTTGTTTTTGTACCGAATTCTGTCCAAATTGTAATTTGTTTTTTTTTTTGCTTTTATTCAATTTTTTTTTTGTTATATATCTTCAGTCCTGAGTCGCTTAGATGCGTCTCTTTTGAGGATCAAACGCGTTTAGTTTGCTGCACCGTTAGTCAGGATACTTAAGTGAAGATTTTTCAATTTGAGTCTCTCTATTATTGTCCACTATATCGTCGGAAATATATGTACATAGTTATGTGTGTTTCTGAGTACGGTATACTATGTCTGGAATTAAGGATAGGAGTCTCATTACACACTAGGTTGAGTAACGCCCACAACATGACACAAATAGAGAAAATTATTTTCCAAAATTAGCATATAAATTAGTTTTCAGTTTGTTACAATGCGCGATGCTCGTTTATGTGCACTTAGTTTGACATTTTGGTTGCACGGATGTTTGCCTGCATCGGTAGATTTGTGTTAACGTGAGATATATGAGGTGGGTGTGTAGAAGCAATATCAGACCCAAACGGAAATTTGACGCGTTCACAAATTATCCGGGAGGCGGTTACACGTTGTCCATTCGCCCCACGCAACCTTGCAATTACACACAATTTGGAAGCGCTGTGATTGTTGCTGTGATTTTTGTGTCTTTTTGGCCGCGGAAAGATTTATGGGGCAGCAGTGTGTTTGGTTATGAAAGTACCAGTAACTGCTATAATTAATTTTAGATGGATTGACAGAGTGCTACATTATTCAGTCAGGACTGAGTGGGTGCTCGTACACAAAAAAAAAATGGCGCCACATAGTTTTGGTGTAAGTCGATATATCGGGAAACCTTATCAAGCGGAATGTTAAAAAAAAACAATGTTTCTTGCCCATTGAAACTTGATTAACCAGAGAAGAGACTATTATTTTGAAAAATATTTCTGTGCTACTTCATTTCTTTTTATTTGTAACTAGCGGACACGAAAGGGGTTGTCATGTCCGAACGTTGGCTTCGTGACGTTAGAAACTCAGTTTTACATTTTACTTTCAAGGCACGCACAATCGCTCTAAAATATTTTTTTCGTTGCTTCAATCATAACTTTAAAACCGATAAAGATATTCTGTCAAATGTTGCTCATGCTCTTTTCGGGTTCTGTCTTAAGGAAGAGATCTGATGAGGCTGAAGGCATTTACGGCATATCTTCGTTCTTGAAACTTTTATGTATTTTGGTGTCTATGGTTTTGACAGAATTATTTCTGTCATAAGTGGTACCGAATCTGTGTCTTGCTGGTTTTGGTGTTTATATAATTCTTCTTGTATTTTGCCTTTTCTCTTTGTTATAGATACGTGCTTATCCAAAGTACTATCATTACTCTTGCGCTCCTGTCGAAGACCACAAGCATGCAGTTATTTGCATCAGTTGCATCATTTGGACTCCTGAAGTTTTTCTACGTTTTTTTTTGCACCAAGGTGTTATTTGTATTCGATTTCTTGTAATTTCGTTCAAAATTTTTCCATCTACCATTGCTGAATGAAATTTATATAACTTTTCTCCTTCTAAGTTCATCAATTTGTTTTCTTAAATTTTTTCATTATTGACCCGCAGAAGTGAACTGGTAATGGCCAAGGGTTTTTTTTCAAAATTCAGCACATTCATTTCTCAATAGTAGAAGAACTTTACGATGGAACTAAAGAGTTCGCGTCTGTACAAATTCCGCCTCCTGCCAAATTTATTGTTTGTTTGTACGCATCTGTCCAGATGATCATGATCCATAGCAGTAGCATTTATTTAATAACGTTAGTCTTAATAAGTTTTGTGATATGGTTCATCAACTTTCTAAATTTCGGTTATGTTGCTGTTATAGAAACTTGTTTCTCTTCTTTGGTGGTTATGTTCTTATAGCTCTCAATAACATCTATGTTACAGCTTTTGAATGAAAGTCTTAAAATATTTTATTCCATATTTTGATAATCCCAAAATCTAAAACAGAGCACTGGCAGTCCTTATGTTTTGGGCTCTATTTGTGAAGCAGGTATACTCTCTTTTTTTCTTTGCTGTCTTTTACCCTCCGTTCTTTATGTCTGTATTTTGCTTTTGTTGGTCATTGTGGTATTTTAGAGAAAAAGCTGTTGCAAAGTCCTCAGTAGAAATTTTATCAATTTCATTGATAACATCTAAGTTAATATTGATGCTTCACAATATTAATTGATCCATTTCACTGAAATGAAGAATATATGGTCAGTGAAATTTATTTTTTCAATTGTGTAAAACAGGTTTATCTAACTATTCAGGAAATCTCATTTTTTCGGAGTAAGCTGCGTTTTTTTTACGGAATTAATTTACACAAAGTGTATATATCTGCTATGAAAAAAGATATAGAAAAAGGAAATTTAATTTTAACAGAACACCCTATAACCCTTTACCGGAGGTTCGGTCTTCCTTGTCGTCTCAAATCTGGGAGCTGTGATTCGAAGATTCTCTTTGCTGGAGCATTATAGTCCATTCGCTTGATGACACCGAGGACGTGTAGTCGTTGTATTTTGGACTAAATTTCATTCAACCAAATATTCGACGAAGAATTTTCATCTCGAAACTGCTCATATCTGGTTTGCCATTCAGCGCTCGACTCCATCAACGTTTTGTAGAGCATACATTTCGTCTTTCGAGTTACGAACTTTGAACCCCTTTGTTTCGCCAAACCGAAGTAGCGGCGCTTTGCTGGAATGAGTCTATACCGCATCGGTGTTTTTCGTGAAATTCATAGTTAAATCCCTTACCCACTCGAAATTTCTATTGCCAACAGTGACGCTTTGCTCTATTCGGTGGACAAATGTTTCTTTGATTGTTAACATCATGTTGGTTTTGTCCTCATCAACTTCAAGGCCAACTCGTTGCGCCTTGTTTAGCTCAGTATTACCTTTCATATCAAAATAAACATAGTTGATTTTTATTTAGCTGTTAAACGACTTTTGCCGAGCGCGGACTGTCAAACGCGTTGAGTGTCAATGAAGCAGACATTTGTTAATTGTTAACAAAATGCATAGACATGTACAAAACAAAAAAAAAAAAAACTGTCTGCTAACTGAAAATAGTCGGTAATAATTCAATTATCACGTTTTCTGTGCAATTTTCCTAATTTTTCTTTCCTTCTATAAAGCATTGCAAAACTTATAAAAAAAAGCTGAGTGAAATCGGTAAAGCCGTTCTAAAGTTAAGGGAAACAGGATAACGACTTCCATAAATCATTTTGCACAGAGAGCAGTATGCTCAGGAGAAGAACTGAAATATTGTTTACCGTTTCGAAACTCAGATCTATTTTCGTTTCGATTGCCACGGAGAATGTGGTATCGACTTATTTGCATTCGCGCAATTCGCAGTATTTTATTCGCAATTGTGTTTCTTTGATAAACTAGCATTTTCATAACTTTGCTATCTGTGTTTTGCCTTTATAACATAGCTAATGACATTATCTTTACAAACCAATTTTCAACTCGATCTTGGAATACATCGATGGACTAATGACTTAAGAACAACCACCCACTTAATCGAATTACTATCGTTGACATACCATTCCAGGCGATGCAAGTGGCAAATGGTGATTGAACCAAATTCGAAAATTAGAGAAAAGGATTCATACCTGAACTTAATAAGTGATTCAATCACCTTGGGATTCAATGAGAAAGTGAGCAAATATACAAAACGGGTGCGAACGTATTTTTTGTGATATTTGAAATTAAATTCTTTGGACTGTTAAGGAAAATATTTTGTTTGGGCCTGTAAAAATTTCAAAAAACGGTTCAGCATGATCGTTTTCTAGAATTCTGCAAAGTTTTACAAATCAAAGTATCACAAATATTTAAGAAATTTTCCTGTCATATATTTAAATTTTTCTGAATTCACATTTAGACAACCAAATCTTAGAACAACGCCTAATCTTTGACTACAGAGTTGCGTATAGTTTGATTTGTTTTATGCAATCTTGCATTCGAGAAGATTCCATTTAAAATTCTGCTACCGTAGGATGGAGAAATTTAAAAGTATCCTTGTGAATCGTTCAGATTTGCATCATTAAGGTTTTTCAATCACAGACAATCATTTTCCGACAATTGGCAACCTATCGGAAAAAAGTGAAGAAAGAAAAATTTGGTGTACATTGTACGGTGGCACAGAAACCCACGTGTGCAAATGGGCATCGGTTTCAAAAACAAAAGAAACCAACTTAGGATTTTCCAACTTTAATAATTCCGAAAATCCGATTTTATAAAAGAACTTGAAAGTTCCAAGAAACTTAATAAACTGCAGTAATATGGATAAAAATAAGCTTGATAAAATTACCTTTGAATGCATCTCGAATTTCAATTTGATCTATCAATCCAAAACATGTGTTTAAAATTATTCTCGCTTTAGAGAAACATGTGTTTTGACATTAAATTACAATTAATGAACGCATTACAACCTAAATTAAATTCCATCTTCAAGGTTATCCAATTTTAAGTGTAGATAACTGGTCTCTATTAAAGGACATGCTGCAAATAAGAAGGTAAACATCAACGAGAGGAAACGAAAACGCATTTGTTTTTTCTTTTTTCCTCTAAATTCCTGTGGAAATGGCTAAGTACGACTATGCCAAGTGTTCATATTATCGTTTCCGTTTTCCTTTACAAGGATAGAGAGCGGTATCTTTTCCAGACGCAATGCAACTCACTGGACGGGCAAGGTGGGTTTACTTTTAGTGGTGAAAGCACTACCATGGGAGTGTTTGTGTAAATCTTGAACAATGACATTTATTTGCTTTGTAACTTTTTAATGGTGGCGAATTTTATTGAGCACTTGAATTAGTGAAAGTGGCAATTTCTAATGTTTGTGCACATATTTCGCAAGAAAGACCATCGTTTGTGAGGCGGCATGATGCCAGGCAATTATACTGACTATAAATTCATGCGAAGCACGACAAAGAACGTGGGTTGTTCTCCTTACGTGCCACAGAACATAAACATGCACACTCGCATTTATGTTGCCTGGGAATTAGGACGCTTTATTTTATTGTTTTTGGATTGCACAAACAGCGCTTAATAAACTCGTATAAACGTATTATTATTTGTTATCATAAAGTTGTATAAATGGTAGATTAATTTAGTTTTTTAAGGAAAATATAAATGAAAGAGAATGCTCTCTGGTCACATGCCAAACTTGATAGACTTTTTAAGTCTGGTCAATCTTTGACGATGTTTCCAGAAGATATAGGTTAACATGGCTGCCATGTAGCGATTTGAAGCGAGGCTTTTAAAAAGAGACCAGTTGTTAGTCATTATCATGCAGCTCTCTGTTTCCAGGAGCTGATAGCGTCTATACTATATTCGTGCGGGAGGTACAGATATAATACTGATTCCCCTGGTTTGGTGGAGAGCTTTTCCATTCTCTTGAGCGGGGAAAGGCATACAACGATAAACCTATGTCATCCTGCTGACAGATTTTGAAATAATCATTCAACCGATAGATGTACCTTGTCGTCATGGAAGGGATTGCACACCGATGCATTCTTTTGCCACCTCGTTGACCCTAGAAGTTGATAACATATTGTATATTCTTAAAAGCAAAAGAAGCCGAGTTTTCAAAAATCCTGCAACACTTCAAAAACTCTGGTTGAGCGCATGAAAACTATTCTCAAAGCTGAACTTCGAATAAAAAAAAACGAATGAGCTTAACGTAGACTTCGAAACATGAAATGACCTCTTTAGACATTCTTTTATCAAGTCATAGAAAGAGTGTGTTTATAGTTCGAAATATCGTGAAGTGCCATGATTTTACGCTTTTTTCGATGAAATTTTAATAGAGGAAACACCACATGAAGTTATAAGAAAATTCCTCAAAAAATGCAACATTAATATGGCCTTATTTTGCATACCTTTCTATTTAGCTGAACTCTACAGCCTTGTGTATTTAACTTTTGTAATTGGTCCTCGTGGTGAGAAAAAGGGCGTGTTGTACACATCTGCTACCAAGAGATCGCGTCATCATATGGCTGAACACATGTTGATGGCGTGGGAACTTTAAAGTAAGACGGGGCACCCCAACTAAGAGAATTTTTTGATAAAAAGTTAAAAAATTCGAGTGAGACCCAAGAAAAGCTTAGGCTTTGCCGCGATCACCATTCAAGAGGCATTTAGTTAAAATTAATTTATTTCAGTGTTTATTTAAGTAAATACAGCGAAATAATTGGCTGACTTCGCAGTACCTTCCGTTAGATTCATTTTTCAAACTCGAAACCTTTTGGACTATTGCTTTTTAGGTTTCCGTACCTCGAAAGAAAAAAACGGAAACCCTTATAGGATAACTTTGTTGTTCGTCCGACTGTCTGCCAAGACCCTTTTTCTAAGGAACGCGTGGAGATATCAAGCTGTAATTTATACCAAATACTCAAGGTCACTGTCTCTTGGAGCTGTGAAAATATCAAACTTCTAAGCCAATGCAATCAAAATGCAATCAAAAGATTCAGCCGTTTATGCCGCAAATTGTTGACACTCGCAAGGGAATCAAAACCTACAGGATACTTTCCGTGAACTCAGAAGCTTGAAATTTGGTCAGAATCTGACTTAAAGTACAGATAAAGGAAAAATTGCAAAAATTGTAAATATTTAGTTAAATTATTTAATAAAAATATTTTTAATATAATTTAATTTAATTTAATAGTTCTTTGTGAATGCAATCAAAAGACACAACAATTTAAACCGCATATTTTGAAACTCGCAACTACTCGCAAGTGAATCAATACCTAAATTTAAATTGTGATTATAAACATAATTTTAGTGACCGCGACTTATCTCTATTTATGGGGAGGGGACAATATTTTCCAAACAACTTGTCATATTATATTAGAATATTGTCGAACATATTATCAGACAGCTTGCTTGTATTGTTCCTAAAATATTTTATATTTCAAGGCTGCTGCAAGGCTAGTGTAGGTATTTCAGTTATATTATAAAATAAATTATATATAATAATATAATAAAAAATAATATAATATATTTTAAATTATATTATATAACGATTAAGAGACCTTTGTCTTTAAAAATACCTAAAACTTTGACTCGGTTGTCGTGATGGGTGAACTTTTACTAAACACCTACAGGTTTGTACGGAACCCTCGGTGCGTGAATCCGACTCGCACTTGGCCGGTTTTTTTTTGTAGAGTATGGCTTTCTTTAATGAGCCTAATTGGTTCAAAAAATATACTTCCTTGGAAATTATACTTCGCAATTGCAAACGAGTTTTCATGCTTACGAATTTTGTAACTTCGTTTGTTGTATTGAAAACTTAAATATTGCCTTTATTTTAGAATTGCGAGTAAAGTTTAACCTTAAAAAATACCAAACTAAATTTCCCTTAGAGATGAAAACTGATATTTCCTCCTCAGTAACGTGTTAATAAAACCACAGTCGGATATTTCATTCCCATTCTGCATTCAAATAATACGCTTCCTTCCAATACTCTGCGGTTAAAGGGACTTTATTAAAATCGCAAAAACCAGGAATCAGTGTTTGTATACAATTTACGTGCTACACATGCGGGCGAGAAAGGTGAATGTACGAGGGCGTAAATGAAAACGGAAATATCATCTGATAAATCAGGAAATTGAAAAATATAATAAAGGTACGGACAAAATACCGTATCTTTCAGCAACAGCTGTGAACTCAATTGCATTGCATTTTTCCGCATGCACTGCAGCATCAATGTACTGCATCCTCTGTTTTACCTCTTTATGTACTCTATAGGTCAAAAGTTTGAGGCCGCCTTCGGTATAAGAAACAAAACCATGATATTCCCCATGCAAACAAAATAAGAAGGAAACAACTTTAACAACAACAACAATTATTTACTTTGCAGTTTTTAATGAAAAGGGAAACAAAATAAATTGTGCTGATTTTCCAAATGCGTCGAGCTTGGATATACTGCTTCAAAACTCTTTAATTTTGCAACTACACAAGTTTTATGCTTGTTGGCCCATACTAATTTTTTCTGCATATTTTCACAGAAGACGTTTCCGAAACTCGTCTCAATAATACAGCACATCCATATTTTTGTTTTTTGTGATTATTTGTCGATCCTGTGCTAAAACCAACCCCAATCTTGATTGATAAATTGAAACAACTTGATAAAACAATGAACCAACTTTCCACTGCGATATTCTTATCGTTGCCGAATTGTGGTTTCTGTGATTTTTCAATGAGCTGCTGACTCAAGATGTTAAGAATTGTTAACACATTCTTATTATTTCAACGTGTGACTTTTATATAAGAGCCCTACATTCAAAGTTGAAAAAAACTTGCGAGTTGACAATATTTTTTGCACAAAAAGTCGAAGAAGGACAATGGTAAATTCGAACTCTATAAACTGAATTTTTTATGCATTGATATCTGTGCTGGCCTCAAACTTTTGGCTTCTATTATAAGCGAGTACGTGAAAAAGCCTTTTACAAACCATAATGAACTTCAAGTAGCGTCTCAACCCTTGTGGACGTTTGGATATCACTTAGACGGCACGGAAAGGGTTACATTTTTTAATTGAAATATATTTTATTTACCAATGTTCCCTCTTTCGAAAAAACATAAAAATAATACAATGATTGCCCTCCGAATAGAAATTAAGAATTTTACCTATCACACTAAAAAATTGATAATCTTTCGGTTTCTTCTATCATTTTTATTTTCTATTGAATTTTTACTTGAAGAATGCGTCAATAATAGAAAGCTGCAAGGCTTAATCGTTATAAGAATTCTGACCAAAAGAATTCAAAAATTGTCATGCGAAAAAAGCTTTTCAGCTTTATAAATACAGATTAGCTTTAGTTTTGTAAACATTCAAATTAAATAGAATAACCAAGTTTCTTAGTCTTTTAGGTAAATAATAAAAAGTGATATCTTCGCGACGATCACCTCAGTCTATTTTCAATTGCTGTTCTGATTCGGAAAGATTGCGTATGATTTAAAGAAATTTAAAGAAACTTTTTCAAATAATTATTGTGTTTCATCTGGTTTAGGTGACGCGCATACTGACACTCTAGTAAACAACACTCTTACTGCGTTTAATATGTTGACCGCTGAGACTCCAACCAATGCACTCATTACGGAGGCAGATATCCAATTTCATGTCGAGAATTTGAAAGTGAATAATAGTGGAGGTTTTGATGGCATTAAGAATATATATCTCAAGCAATAACCTCGAAATGGAAGAAAGTTTTTGGCAAGAATTATTAATGCGTGCCTTAAAATACAATATTTTCCTGATGCTTGGAAAATGGCCAAAGTTATACCAATACTTAAACCTGGGAAGTCACCTGAGGACCCTAATAATTACAGCCCAATAAGTTTGCTGAGTAGTGTGAGTAAATTATGCGAAAAAATCATTAAAGAAAAGATTACGAAAATTATGGAAGAAAGAAATATATACCCGGCTATACAATTTGGTTTTAGGCCAAATCATAGCACATCCCACCAAGTGCTCCGTATATGCAACTTCGTTAAAATAAACCGAGTACAAGGAAAATCAACAGGCATGATTCTCCTAGACATTGAAAAGGCATTCGACATAATGACCTTTAAAATAAAATGATAAGTCTTTATTTTCCTCCGTATTTATGTAAAATAGTTCAAAGTTTTTTGTCTGTTCGTTGCTTTAAAGTCTTTGTCAATAGTGCGTTATCTAGTCTTATTTATTTCAAACTGGGAGTTCCTCAAGGTTCTGTTTAGGACCTCCTTTATAAAATTTATTCATATCCGACTTTCCGAGTCTGAGGGAGTGTGAGGCGGCTATTTTTGCAGATGATTTCGTTTTATTTTCATCTCATAAGTTTCCTCAAAACGTTGAGACAAACTTAAAGGATGCGATGAAAATTATCGAAAACTACTACAACAAATGGAAAATTAAGCTGAACGGTACTAAAACGAAAGCCATCTTTTTTACCGGAAAAAGAAGTCCTTGCCTCCTCCCGAACAGCAGCATACAAATCTGTGGAGCCGCAGTACAGTGGAGCAACTGTGTGAAATATTTAGGAATTAATCTTGACACAAAGCTAACGTTTAGTGAACATATCTCTAAGACCATTCACAAAGTAAGAATAGAGACAAAAATGTTATACCCATTTGTTAACAGGAAATCCGCGCTAACAAATGAAAATAAAATCATATTACATAAAGTCATTTTCCAATCGATGCTTCTTTACGGTTGCCAAGTATGGGGTAGTTGTGCACAGTGCCACATCAAACCATTTCCAATGTGATTCAGACATCTTAGCAAAAACTATTCTTAAATTACAAGTGTCACAAAACAAACTACTTAAAATGATGCTTAACCTTCTCTGGCATCACTCCACGTTAAGCCTGCATAAACGAGCGAATGTTGAAATGATATCTGTAACAATACAAAAACTTACAGAAAGATTCATCAATAAATGTGCTTTTGTAGAAAATACTCTTATATCGAATTTGTGCTCTTAAAAATGTTTTTTGTTAAATATTCTGTAATATCCGTTTTTAATTAATTAATTAATTATTAATCTATTCAGTCACTTTTATGACTTGTTTATTCGTTAATTAAATATTAACCTTTTCAGCTTTTTTTTATTTATTTATTTAATTTATTTATTTATATATATATTTATTAATTTGTTTATTTATTTATTAAATTATTTATTATTTAATTTATTTATTTATATATATATATTTATTAATTTGTTTATTTATTTATTTATTTATTACTTAATTATTTATCAATATATTCTTTTTATTTTCTATTTATTTATTTATTTATTTAATTTATTATTATATGGATGTCAACAATTGTTCAATATTATTGTTATTCATATCATTCCTCTATCTTGTCATTATATCTGTATTTATATATAGTATATATTTTTTTTTTACAACTATTCAGTGAAGGTTTTTTTTCCTTCTTGATATACTCTGTTCATATCAAAATTCAACTTCATCAATATAAATAAAGGTTTCAGTAGCAAGATAGCTTAATATCGAATCTCTGTAATGTTAAATGTGTGGTAACCCCAATATTGTAAATTAGTTTCGAAATAAAGATATCTATCTATCTAAAGAAATGTACCTTCGTTCCAAACAATAATTAAGTCTTCCTCATGGGCGATTATTTTATTTTTCATTTTCTGAAATTGATCTGAAATTTTGCTCAAGTGATAAGGGGAGAAGCTATTGGGTCCGTTATAGTTTGCCAGTGAAGCTCAATTTACTAGCTCGACCTTCTTGTTAGATGTGTGTGCTAGATGCAATTCTAGTGAGTTTATGTAAAACTTTCACATGTTTGAAACTGTCCTGCAAATTTGAAGGTTCTTTATCACCTCCAATTCCTGTTAGCTTGCCAGGTATGTGCATCTCCAGTAGTGATTTGAAAAATTTCATTTCAGTTCCATTTATTAAACATTCAAACAAGACAAGATTTTTAACATTAAAAAAAGTATTATGTATTCAAACGAAAAGAAATTAATGAAATAAAATAAAAATAAAAGTAGAAGAAATTCAAATACAAAAATAAGTAAAATCTCTTTATATAAATAAAGTGCAAATATTTTAACAAATTTTATATGCAATATTAAGAAACTACTCCTGTCTAAATATAAGCGGAGAGCATGGGGTCGTTTGCTTTAATTTTGCATTCTTGAGGCTACGCTTACAAAATTAGTTCACTGATCTTGTGCCATGAGTTTTTTCCGTAAATTTCGTTAAACGCTTCAAGATCATTTAGATACCGAACACCTTCACGTTCGAGTAGTAGTACGGAAGCTTTTAGTACAAGTGCAAAACAAAGTCTTGGGGCAACAAAAAATCAAATACCGACTGGTCGGATATTCTTATGAACTGACGAGTCGAAAAAGGTGATTTAAAATTCGTCGTTTTGCTGCCTTAATATTCAAGCATGGCGGTGGCTTCACAATGGTCTAGGACCATTTCTCTTGTTGCATTATGTACCTGAAAATTATGCATTATGCAGATATGGACACAACTATGAAAAAGTAATAATATAGACTATTAAGGTTCACATTATTTTAAGATATTGATGCGATTTATACTTCCAAACTGATCCAGCCTAAGGACATAGGAACTAGCGGTGTAGTCTTCAAATATTAAACTGTTTCATTTATTGTCAGTCTAATACATAATTATAATAATAATTTAAGGAATTCAAGGAAACGTTTATCAAGAGAAGACATTTATAATGGCCTGCCAAATCATCCGACCTCAGCTCAATAAATTATATCTTCTAAAATAAACGTTTATTAATCGAAAATCACTGGAAAGTTATAGATTGTATAGATTATAAACTTTCAAAATTAGAAAACTTGTTAAATTTTCACAGAACAACACAAAATGCCGTTTGTTTTTGTCATAAAATTCAAACATGTTATCAAATTTAATGAAAACGTTTTGGTTCGGATTCTAGAGCTTTAAATTTTCTCGAGATATGCGAGGCGAAAAAAAAATCCCCACGAACCCATGTAGCTACACACACATATACAATACACACATACAAAATCAGTCAAAACAAATGAATTCAATGAGAGAGAGAAATAGAAAAAATATTTCCATAACAAACTGAGATCCCTCAAAAAGTTATTTTTCCAAATTCGTGTTTAAATAAAAATTAAATCAATATTCTTCTTGTGAAAAGCGCCAGAAGGGATTCGAAAATAAATTTTTAAGCAAGAAATAATCTCCAACTTTTAACCCACACAATTCATCTTTCTCTTAAACCAGTCTAATGGGGATGAGTTCAAATTATAGAACAAACAATTATCACCCGTAAACCTATTGCTAATTCTGCCGTTCAACTTTCGCCATAAAATACACTATGGTAGCAGCACACACTTATTAAATTTAAATTAATTTTCCCTAACCACTGCCTTAGGCGAAATTATTTGAGTTAAATACTCAAGAACTATGCAATTAACAAGAGGAATTTCGTAGACATGAAACTATGTAAGCCAAAATTACAAATATATCGGTGCTTATTTTGCATCCAACCCGAATGAGACCAACATTAAACCAAATATGGTGGATTGGACTAAGTTTTACTGTCCCCTAGTTTTTAGGATGGAAAGTAAATAATTTATAGCTCTGTGCGAACCCTTACAAAATTGTTGCGATACTTCATTATACGATTAGTTTGATATCGAAAATGGAGTGCGGAACGTTCGAAACCAAGGGGTTCTGTGTTTAAATTTAAGGCATTTTTCTGGAAACATATTTTGAAGGGATCGACTTTAACATTGATTATTCAAATGAATGTGGATAACTCAAGCCACTGATTAAGTCTGTGTCAATGACCTATTCATGTTCAGAACATAGCTGATAATTTTCTGGATTTGTTCAAATTTTGCAGATAGCTTGCAGGTTTGACTCTTGGCGACCCGACTGAAAGCGAGTTTTCGAAAATCGCGAAAGCTCTGCAAATGTTGGCAATTTTTTCCGGTTTCTCCGAAACTAAAACTCAAATTTTAATGGAGAAACTTTAATCTATTTCATCATTACATTGGTGCATACTTTTTGTAATAAAGTATTCGCAATAAATTATTCTCGTATATTTTCTTAACAATTTGCTTACCTTGGTTTTCAATCTCCATTATTACACCAACAAAATACTAACAAGAGATGAAAACCAAGACGTGCTCCTTTAATATTTGTTTTCTAGGCAAAACGGATATCCTCTTGACACTCAAATTAATTAAATTGCCAAAGGAACGTTAAAAAATTCTTGGTGTTTAAAAACCTCCACCTATTATTCTTGAATATTGAATTTACCGTAGCGGTGCTGCGTTTCTAAAGATAACAAGGCAGGGAATGCTGTTTTAAATTGATTGTGTGAAGTATTTAATTAAAGCCGGAAGAATTGGTGAAACGCGGTTAGCGCTGAATATTAAATTCTTTTTGTATTGTCATGTTGGTAGGTGTCTAGAAAAGACAGCATCATTTTTACTGCTTGAAATCATTTAGCTTAATATTTGGTTAGCGGATGAGCTACACAATAAACGTATCAAGATGGTAATGGTTTGAGTGTTTGGCTGTTTTCAACGTATGTGAATTGTTGGTTCTGTTTGCTTCATGCTGTTATTTTAACGATTGAACAAGTTTACTTCAATGAAGTTTCCACCAGTGGGAAATAAATGACAGAAAGCGCTATTGACAGCTTCACCAGAATTGAGTGAGTGATAAGAACCTTCTCATTAAAAACCGTCTGCTCCCGGAAAATACTTAGTTCAGCGGATGCATATTTTGAAAAATTAAATTCTTGGAAATTCATTTCAAATTTTCAGGTTAAAGAAACATCGTTGTCATTTGCGAATAAGATCAGTAAAATTGCAATTATATTAATGCCACGATAGCATCCTTTTATACAAATATTGTTGGGATCAACATAACAAAAATATTTTTTATATATACACGCATGAGTGTGTTTTTTCTATTTTTCATTCTATTGTTTATTAGTTAGTAACAAATAAATCTCCTCAAAGTTTTTCGCATTCAGTTTAAATGGTTTGTCTAATATCTAGGCTCTCCTATTAGTAGAAAGGACTTTAAAGAAATATTTGTTTCAGAAAACCAAATCATCATACAAACATCATCGTAAACTGATTCTTATCGGAATATTCGTTTCAAAGGCAATAAATTTGATGAAGAAGCAGATCAACGGAATCTGCCCGACGGGAACAACTGAAATCTGCAAATTAAAACGTGCGGTGCTCATAATAAACCTCAGCAAATATTTTGTTTTTGTTTTGAACTAGATTTCTGCCCGTTATTTATTGTGGGCGTGTCATATTAAAAAGCGGTAGGTCCTACTTTTCTTGCGTTTCTGGGCACCTGGGGATCTGATCGAATTTTATGCAATATTGGCTCGGTTTCATTAACTTTCCTTTCCTATTTTGGTTTCGAACCAGATTTCTGCCTGTTATTTATCGGAGTCGAGCGATATTAAAGCGTGGTTGTAATACTTGCTACTTTTCTTGCCTTTCTGGGTACCTGGTTATCTGGTCGAATTTTATGCAATATGGGCTCGGTTTGATTAACTTTTCTGTTTTGGTTTTGAACCAGATTTCTGCCTGTTATTTATCGGGGGCGAACGACATTAAAGCGTGGTTGTAAAAGTTGCTACTTTTCTTGCCGTTCTGGGCACCTGGTTATCTGGTCGAATTTTATGCAATATGGGCTCGGTGTGATTAACTTTTCTGTTTAGGTTTTGAACCAGCCTGTTATATATCGGAGCCGAGTGATATAAAAGCGTGGTTGTAATACTTGCTACTTTTCTTGCGTTTCTGGGCAACTGGTAATCTAGTCGAATTTTATGCAATATCGGCTCGGTCTGATTAACTTTTTTGTTTTGGTTTTGAACCAGATTTCTGCCTGTTATTTATCGGGGGCATACGTTATTAAAGCGTGGTTGTAATAGTTGCTACTCTTCTTGCGATTCTGGGCACCTGGTAATCTGGTCGAATTTTATGCAATATCCGCTCGGTCTGATTCACTTTTCTGTTTTGGTTCTGAACCAGATTTCTGCCTGTTATTTATCGGGGGCGCACGATATTAAAGCGGGGTTGTAATAGTTGCTACTTTTCTTGCCGTTCTGGGCACCTGGTAATCTGGTCGAATTTTGTGCAATATTGGCTCGGTCTGATTAACTTTCCTGTTTTGGTTTTGAACCAGATTTCTGCCTGTTATTTATCGGGGGCGAGCGATATTAAAACGTGGTTGGGATACTTGCTACTTTTCTTGCCTTTCTGGGTACCTGGTTATCTGGTCGAATTTTATGCAATATGGGCTCGGTCTGATTAACTTTTCTGTTTTGGTTTTGAACCAGATTTCTGCCTGTTATATATCGGAGCCGAGCGATATTAAAGCGTGGTTGTGATACTTGCTACTTTTCCTGCGTTTCCGGGCGCCTAATGATCTGGTCGGATTCAATGCAATATCGGCTCGGTTTCACTAACTTTTTTTTCTGTTTTGGTTTTGAACCAGATTTTTGCCTGTTATTTATCGTGCGCGAGAGATATTAAAGCGTGGTTGTAATAACTTGCTACTTTTCTTGCGTTTCTGGACACCTGGTAATCTGGTCGAATTTTATGCAATATCGGCTCGGTTGGATTTTATGCAATATCGGCTCGGTTTTATTAACTTTCCTGTTTTGGTTTTGAACCAGATTTCTGCCTGTTATTTACCGGAGCCGAGCGATATTAAAGCGTGGTTGGGATACTTGCTACTTTTCTTGCGTTTCTGGGCACCTGGTAATCTGGTCGAATGCTATGCAATATCGGCTCGGTTTGACTAACTTTCCTGTTTTGGTTTTGAATCAGATTTCTGCCTGTTATATATCGGAGCCGAGCGATATTAAAGCGTGGTTGGGATACTTGCTACTTTTCCTGCGTTTCTGGGCGCCTAATTATCTGGTCGGATTCAATGCAATATCGGCTCGGTTTCACTAACTTTTTTTTCTGTTTTGGTTTTGAACCAGATTTTTGCCTGTTATTTATCGTGCGCGAGAGATATTAAAGCGTGGTTGTAATAACTTGCTTCTTTTCTTGCGTTTCTGGACACTTGGTAATCTGGTCGAATTTTATGCAATATCGGCTCGGTCGGATTTTATGCAATATGGGCTCGGTTTTACTAACTTTTCTGTTTTGGTTTTGAATCAGATTTCTGCCTGTTATTTATCGGAGGCAAGCGATACTAAATCGTGGCTGTAATACTTGCTACTCTTCTTGCGTTTCTGGGCACCTGGTGATCTGGTCGAATGCTATGCAATATCGGCTCGGTTTGACTAACTTTCCTGTTTTGGTTTTAAACCAGATTTCTGCCTGTTATTTATCGGGGTCGAGCGATATAAAAGCCTGGTTGTAATACTTGCTACTTCTCTTCCGTTTCTGGGCACCTGGTAATCTGGTCGAATTTTGTGCAATATTGGCTCGGTCTGATTAACTTTCCTGTTTTGGTTTTGAACTAGATTTCTGCCTGTTATTTATCGGAGGCGAGCGATATTAAAGCTTGGTTTGGATACTTGCTACTTTTCCTGCGTTTCTGGGCACCTGGTGATCTGATCGAATTTTATGCAATATCGGCTCGGTTTGATTAGCTTTCATATTTTGGTTTTGCACCTGATTTCTGCCTGTTATTTGTCGGGGGCGAGCGATATTAAAGCGTGGTTATAATACTTGCTACTTTTCTTCCGTTTCTGCGCAACTGGTAATCTGATCGAATTTTATGCATTATCGGCTCGGTCTGATTAACTTTCCTGTTTTGGTTTTGAATCAGATTTCTGCCTGTTATTCATCGGAGGCGAGCGATATTAAAGCATGGTTGTACTACTTGCTACTTTTCCTGCGTTTCTGGGCGCCTAATGATCTGGTTGGACTTAATGAAATATCAAATCGGTTTCACCAACTTTTCTGTTTTGGTTCTGAACCAGATTTCTGCCTGTTATTTATCGGAGTCGAGCGATATTAAAGCGTGGTTGTAATACTTGCTACTTTTCTTGCGTTTCTGGGCACCTGGTGATCTGATCGAATTTTATGCAATATCGGCTCGGTTTGATTAGCTTTCATATTTTGGTTTTGAACCTGATTTCTGCCTGTTATTTGTCGGGGGCGAGCGATATTAAAGCGTGGTTATAATACTTGCTACTTTTCTTCCGTTTCTGCGCACCTGGTAATCTGATCGAATTTTATGCATTATCGGCTCGGTCTGATTAACTTTCCTGTTTTGGTTTTGAACCAGATTTCTGCCTGTTATTCATCGGAGGCGAGCGATATTAAAGCATGGTTGTACTACTTGCTACTTTTCTTTCCTTTCTGGGAACCTGGTTATCTGGTCGAATTTTATGCAATATGGGCTCGGTCTGAATAACTTTTCTGTTTTGGTTTTGAACCAGATTTTTGCTTGTTATTTATCGTGCGCGAGAGATATTAAAGCGTGGTTGTAATACTTACTACTTTTCTTGCGTTTTTGTGCACCTGGTAATCTGGTCGAATTTTATGCAATATCGGCTCGGTCTGATTAAGTTTTTTGTTTTGGTTTTGAACCAGATTTTTTCTTGTTATTTATCGTGCGCGAGAGATATTAAAGCGTGGTTGTAATACTTACTACTTTTCTTGCGTTTTTGTGCACCTGGTAATCTGGTCGAATTTTATGCAATATCGGCTCGGTCTGATTAAGTTTTTTGTTTTGGTTTTGAACCAGATTTTTTCTTGTTATTTATCGTGCGCGAGAGATATTAAAGCGTGGTTGTAATACTTACTACTTTTCTTGCGTTTTTGTGCACCTGGTAATCTGGTCGAATTTTATGCAATATCGGCTCGGTCTGATTAAGTTTTTTGTTTTGGTTTTGAACCAGATTTTTGCTTGTTATTTATCGTGAGCGAGAGATATTAAAGCGTGGTTGTAATACTTACTACTTTTCTTTCGTTTTTGTGCACCTGGTAGTCTGGTCGAATTTTATGCAATATCGGCTCGGTTTGATTAACTTTCCTGTTTTGGTTTTGAACCAGATTTCTGCCTGTTATTTATCGGGGGTGAGCGATATTAAAGCGTGGTTGTAATACTTGCTACTTCTCTTCCGTTTCTGGGCACCTGGTGATTTGGTCGAATTTTATGCAATATCGGCTCGGTTTGATTTACTTTTCTGTTTTGGTTTTGAACCAGATTTCTGCCTGTTATTTATCGGGGGCGCACGACATTAAAGCGTGGTTGTAATAGTTGCTACTTTTCTTTCCTTTCTGGGAACCTGGTTATCTGGTCGAATTTTATGCAATATCGGCTCGGTCTGATTAACTTTTCTGTTTTGGTTTTGAACCAGATTTTTGCTTGTTATTTATCGTGCGCGAGAGATATTAAAGCGTGGTTGTAACACTTGCACCTCTTCTTGCGTTTCTGTGCACCTGGGGACCTGGTCGAATTTTATGCAATACGGGCTCGGTCTGATTAACTTTTCTGTTTTGGTTTTGAACCAGATTGCTGCCTGATATATTTCGGAGCCGAGCGATATTAAAGCGTGGTTGTAATACTTGCTACTTCTCTTCCGTTTCTGGGCACCTGGTGATTTGGTCGAATTTTATGCAATATCGGCTCGGTTTGATTTACTTTTCTGTTTTGGTTTTGAACCAGATTTCTGCCTGTTATTTATCGGGGGCGCACGACATTAAAGCGTGGTTGTAATAGTTGCTACTTTTCTTTCCTTTCTGGGAACCTGGTTATCTGGTCGAATTTTATGCAATATCGGCTCGGTCTGATTAACTTTTCTGTTTTGGTTTTGAACCAGATTTTTGCTTGTTATTTATCGTGCGCGAGAGATATTAAAGCGTGGTTGTAACACTTGCTACTTTTCTTGCGTTTTTGTGCACCTGGTAATCTGGTCGAATTTTATGCAATATCGGCTCGGTCTGATTAACTTTTCTGTTTTGGTTTTGAACCAGATTTTTGCTTGTTATTTATCGTGCGCGAGAGATATTAAAGCGTGGTTGTAACACTTGCTACTTTTCTTTCGTTTTTGTGCACCTGGTAGTCTGGTCGAATTTTATGCAATATCGGCTCGGTTTGATTAACTTTCCTGTTTTGGTTTTGAACCAGATTTCTGCCTGTTATTTATCGGGGGCGCACGACATTAAAGCGTGGTTGTAATAGTTGCTACTTTTCGTTCCTTTCTGGGAACCTGGTTATCTGGTCGAATTTTATGCAATATGGGCTCGGTCTGATTAACTTTTCTGTTTTGGTTTTGAACCAGATTTTTGCTTGTTATTTATCGTGCGCGAGAGATATTAAAGCGTGGTTGTAATACTTACTACTTTTCTTGCGTTTTTGTGCACCTGGTAATCTGGTCGAATTTTATGCAATATCGGCTCGGTCTGATTAAGTTTTTTGTTTTGGTTTTGAACCAGATTTTTTCTTGTTATTTATCGTGCGCGAGAGATATTAAAGCGTGGTTGTAATACTTACTACTTTTCTTGCGTTTTTGTGCACCTGGTAATCTGGTCGAATTTTATGCAATATCGGCTCGGTCTGATTAAGTTTTTTGTTTTGGTTTTGAACCAGATTTTTGCTTGTTATTTATCGTGAGCGAGAGATATTAAAGCGTGGTTGTAATACTTACTACTTTTCTTTCGTTTTTGTGCACCTGGTAGTATGGTCGAATTTTATGCAATATCGGCTCGGTTTGATTAACTTTACTGTTTTGGTTTTGAACCAGATTTCTGCCTGTTATTTATCGGGGGCATACGATATTAAAGCGTGGTTGTAATACTTGCTACTTTTCTTTCCTTTCTGGGAACCTGGTTATCTGGTCGAATTTTATGCAATATGGGCTCGTTCTGATTAACTTTTCTGTTTTGGTTTTGAACCAGATTTTTGCTTGTTATTTATCGTGCGCGAGAGATATTAAAGCGTGGTTGTAATACTTGCTACTTCTCTTCCGTTTCTGGGCCCCTGGCGCTTTGGTCGAATGTTATGCAATATCAACTCGGTTTGATTAACTTTACTGTTTTGGTTTTGAACCAGATTTCTGCCTGTTATTTATCGGGGGCGAGCGATATTAAGGCGTGGTTTGGATACCTGATACTTTTCCTGCGTTTCTGGGTGCCTAATGATCTGGTCGGATTCAATGCAATATCGGCTCGGTTTCACTAACTTTTCTGTTTTGGTTTTGAACCAGATTTTTGCTTGTTATTTATCGTTCGCGAGAGATATTAAAGCGTGGTTGTAATACTTACTACTTTTCTTGCGTTTTCGTGCACCTTGTTATCTGGTCGAATTTTATGCAATATCGGCTCTGTTTGATTAACTTTTTTGTTTTGGTTTTGAACCAGATTTCTGCCTGTTATTTTTCGGGGGCGAGCGATATTAAAGCGTGGTTGTAATAGTTGCTACTTTTCCTGCGTTTCTGGGCACCTGGTTATCTGGTAGAATTTTATGCAATATTGGCTCGGTCTGATTAACTTTCCTGTTTTGGTTTTGAACCAGATTTCTGCCTATAATTTATCGGGGGCGCACGACATTAAAGCGTGGTTGTTATAGTTGCTACTTTTCATGCGTTTCTGGGCACCTGGTTATCTGGTAGAATTTTATGCAATATGGGCTCGGTCCGATTAACTTTTCTGTCTTGGTTTTGAACCAGATTTCTACCTGTTATATATCGGAGCCGAGCGATATTAAAGCGTGGTTGTAATACTTGCTACTTTTCTTGCGTTTCTGGGCACCTGGTTATCTGGTCGAATTTTATGCAATATGGGCTCGGTCCGATTAACTTTTCTGTTTTGGTTTTGAACCAAATTTCTGCCTGTTATATATCGGAGCCGAGCGATATTAAAGCATGGTTGGGATACTTGCTACTTTTCCTGCGTTTCTGGGCGCCTAATGATCTGGTTGGAATTAATGCAATATCGGCTCGGTTTGATTAATTTTCCTGTTTTGGTTTTGAACCAGATTTCTGCCTGTTATTTATCGGGGGTGAGCGTTATTAAAGCGTGGTTGTAATACTTGCTACTTTTCTTGCGTTTCTGGGCACCTGGTAATCTGGTCGAATTTTGTGCAATATTGGCTCGGTCTGATTAACTTTCCTGTTTTGGTTTTGAACCAGATTTCTGCCTGTTATTTTTCGGGGGCGAGCGATATTAAAGCGTGGTTGTAATAGTTGCTACTTTTCCTGCGTTTCTGGGCACCTGGTTATCTGGTAGAATTTTATGCAATATGGGCTCGGTCCGATTAACTTTTCTGTTTTGGTTTTGAACCAAATTTCTGCCTGTTATATATCGGAGCCGAGCGATATTAAAGCATGGTTGGGATACTTGCTACTTTTCCTGCGTTTCTGGGCGCCTAATGATCTGGTTGGAATTAATGCAATTTCGGCTCCGTTTGATTAATTTTCCTGTTTTGGTCTTGAACCAGATTTCTGCCTGTTATTTATCAGGGGCGAGCGATATTAAAGCGTGGTTATAATACTTGCTACTTCTCTTCCGTTTCTGGGCACCTGGTAATCTGGTCGAATTTTGTGCAATATTGGCTCGGTCTGATTAACTTTCCTGTTTTGGTTTTGAACCAGATTTCTGCCTGTTATTTTTCGGGGGCGAGCGATATTAAAGCGTGGTTGTAATAGTTGCTACTTTTCCTGCGTTTCTGGGCACCTGGTTATCTGGTAGAATTTTATGCAATATGGGCTCGGTCCGATTAACTTTTCTGTTTTGGTTTTGAACCAAATTTCTGCCTGTTATATATCGGAGCCGAGCGATATTAAAGCATGGTTGGGATACTTGCTACTTTTCCTGCGTTTCTGGGCGCCTAATGATCTGGTTGGAATTAATGCAATTTCGGCTCCGTTTGATTAATTTTCCTGTTTTGGTCTTGAACCAGATTTCTGCCTGTTATATATCGGAGCCGAGCGATATTAAAGCATGGTTGTAATACTTGCTACTTTTCTTGCGTTTCTGGGCACCTGGTTATCTGGTCGAATTTTATGCAATATGGGCTCGGTCCGATTAACTTTTCTGTCTTGGTTTTGAACCAGATTTCTACCTGTTATATATCGGAGCCGAGCGATATTAAAGCGTGGTACTTTTCTTGTGTTTCTGGGCACCTGGTAATCTGGTCGAATTTAATGCAATATGGGCTCGGTCTGATTAACTTTTCTGTTTTGGTTTTGAACCAGATTTCTGCCTGTTATATATCGGAGCCGAGCGATATTAAAGCGTGGTTGGGATACTTGCTACTTTTCCTGCGTTTCTGGGCGCCTAATGATCTGGTTGGAATTAATGCAATATCGGCTCGGTTTGATTAATTTTCCTGTTTTGGTTTTGAACCAGATTTCTGCCTGTTATTTATCGGGGGTGAGCGATATTAAAGCGTGGTTGTAATACTTGCTACTTTTCTTGCGTTTCTGGGCACCTGGTTATCTGGTCGAATTTTATGCAATATGGGCTCGGTCCGATTAACTTTTCTGTCTTGGTTTTAAACCAGATTTCTGCCTGTTATATATAGGAGCCGAGCGATTTTAAAGCGTGGTTGGGATACTTGCTACTTTTCTTGCGTTTCTGGGCACCTGGTAATCTGGTCGAATTTTATGCAATATCGGCTCGGTCTGATTAACTTTTTTGTTTTGGTTTTGAGCCAGATTTTTGCTTGTTATTTATCGTGCGCAAGAGATATTAAAGCGTGGTTGTAATACTTACTACTTTTCTTGCGTTTTCGTGCACTTGGTAATCTGATCGAATTTTATGCAATATCGGCTCGGTTTGATTAACTTTCCTGTTTTGGTTTTGAACCAGATTTCTGCCTGTTATTCATCGGGGGCGAGCGATATTAAAGCGTGGTTGTAATACTTGCTACTTTTCTTGCCCTTCTGGGCAACTGGTTATCTGGTCGAACTTTATGCAATATCAACTCGGTTTGATTAACTTTCCTGTTTTGGTTTTGAACCAGATTTCTGCCTGTTATTCATCGGAGCCGAGAGATATTAAAGCGTGGTTGCGATACTTGCTACTTTTCCTGCGTTTCTGGGCGCCTAATGATCTGGTTGGAATTAATGCAATATCGGCTCGGTTTGATTAATTTTCCTGTTTTGGTTTTGAACCAGATTTCTGCCTGTTATTTATCGGGGGTGAGCGTTATTAAAGCGTGGTTGTAATACTTGCTACTTTTCTTGCGTTTCTGGGCACCTGGTTATCTGGTCGAATTTTATGCAATATGGGCTCGGTCCGATTAACTTTTCTGTCTTGGTTTTAAACCAGATTTCTGCCTGTTATATATAGGAGCCGAGCGATTTTAAAGCGTGGTTGGGATACTTGCTAATTTTCTTGCGTTTCTGGGCACCTGGCAATCTGGTCGAATTTTATGCAATATCGGCTCGGTCTGATTAACTTTTTTGTTTTGGTTTTGAACCAGATTTTTGCTTGTTATTTATCGTGCGCGAGAGATATTAAAGCGTGGTTGTAATACTTACTACTTTTCTTGCGTTTTCGTGCACTTGGTAATCTGGTCGAATTTTATGCAATATCGGCTCGGTTTGATTAACTTTCCTGTTTTGGTTTTGAACCAGATTTCTGCCTGTTTTTCATCGGGGGCGAGCGATATTAAAGCGTGGTTGTAATACTTGCTACTTTTCTTGCCCTTCTGGGCAACTGGTTATCTGGTCGAATTTTATGCAATATCAACTCGGTTTGATTAACTTTCCTGTTTTGGTTTTGAACCAGATTTCTGCCTGTTATTCATCGGAGCCGAGAGATATTAAAGCGTGGTTGCGATACTTGCTACTTTTCCTGCGTTTCTGGGTGCCTAATGATCTGGTCGGATTCAATGCAATATCGGCTCGGTTTCACTAACTTTTCTGTTTTGGTTTTGAACCAGATTTTTGCTTGTTATTTATCGTGCGCGAGAGATATTAAAGTGTGGTTGTAATACTTGCTACTTTTCTTTCGTTTTTGTGCACCTGGTACTCTGGTCGAATTTTATGCAATATCGGCTCGGTCTGATTAACTTTTCTGTTTTGGTTTTGAACCAGATTTCTGCCTGTTATATTTCGGAGCCGAGCAATATTAAAGCGTGGTTGTAATACTTGCTACTTCTCTTCCGTTTCTGGGCCCCTGGTGCTTTGGTCGAATGTTATGCAATATCAACTCGGTTTGATTAACTTTCCTGTTTTGTTTTTGAACCAGATTTCTGCCTGTTATTTATCGGGGGCGAGCGATATTAAAGCGTGGTTTGGATACCTGATACTTGTCCTGCGTTTCTGGGCGCCTAATGATCTGGTCGAATTTTATGCAATATCGGCTCGGTTTGATTAACTTCTCTGTTTTGGTTTTGAACCAGATTTCTGCCTATAATTTATCGGGGGCGCACGACATTAAAGCGTGGTTGTTATAGTTGCTACTTTTCATGCGTTTCTGGGCGCCTAATGATCTGGTTGGAATTAATGCAATATCGGCTCGGTTTGATTAATTTTCCTGTTTTGGTCTTGAACCAGATTTCTGCCTGTTATATATCGGAGCCGAGCGATATTAAAGCGTGGTTGGGATACTTGCTACTTTTCCTGCGTTTCTGGGCGCCTAATGATCTGGTTGGAATTAATGCAATATCGGCTCGGTTTGATTAATTTTCCTGTTTTGGTTTTGAACCAGATTTCTGCCTATTATTTATCGGGGGTGAGCGATATTAAAGCGTGGTTGTAATACTTGCTACTTTTCTTGCGTTTCTGGGCACCTGGTTATCTGGTCGAATTTTATGCAATATGGGCTCGGTCCGATTAACTTTTCTGTCTTGGTTTTGAACCAGATTTCTGCCTGTTATATATCGGAGCCGAGCGATATTAAAGCGTGGTTGGGATACTTGCTACTTTTCTTGCGTTTCTGGGCACCTGGTAATCTGGTCGAATTTAATGCAATATGGGCTCGGTCTGATTAACTTTTCTGTTTTGGTTTTGAACCAGATTTCTGCCTGTTATATATCGGAGCGGAGCGATATTAAAGCGTGGTTGGGATACTTGCTACTTTTCCTGCGTTTCTGGGCGCCTTATGATCTGGTCGGATTCAATGCAATATCGGCTCGGTTTGATTAATTTTTCTGTTTTGGTTTTGAACCAGATTTCTGCCTGTTATTTATTAGGCGTGAGCGATATTAAAGCGTGGTTGGAATACTTGCTACGTTTCCTGCGTTTCTGGGCGCCTAATGATCTGGTTGGAATTAATGCAATATCGGCTCGGTTTGATTAATTTTCCTGTTTTGGTTTTGAACCAGATTTCTGCCTGTTATTTATCGGGGGTGAGCGATTTTAAAGCGTGGTTGGGATACTTGCTACTTTTCTTGCGTTTCTGGGCACCTGGTAATCTGGTTGAATTTTATGCAATATCGGCTCGGTCTGATTAACTTTTTTGTTTTGGTTTTGAACCAGATTTTTGCTTGTTATTTATCGTGCGCGAGAGATATTAAAGCGTGGTTGTAATACTTACTACTTTACTTGCGTTTTCGTGCACTTGGTAATCTGGTCGAATTTTATGCAATATCGGCTCGGTTTGATTAACTTTCCTGTTTTGGTTTTGAACCAGATTTCTGTCTGTTATTCATCGGAGCCGAGGTTGGGATACTTGCTACTTTTCCTGCGTTTCTGGGTGCCTAATGATCTGGTCGGATTCAATGCAATATCGGCTCGGTTTCACTAAATTTTTTGTTTTGGTTTTGAACCAGATTTTTGCTTGTTATTCATCGGGGGCGAGCGATATTAAAGCGTGGTTGTAATACTTACTACTTTTCTTGCGTTTTCGTGCACTTGGTAATCTGGTCGAATTTTATGCAATATCGGCTCGGTTTGATTAACTTTCCTGTTTTGGTTTTGAACCAGATTTCTGCCTGTTATATTTCGGAGCCGAGCAATATTAAAGCGTGGTTGTAATACTTGCTACTTTTCTTGCCTTTCTGGGCAACTGGTTATCTGGTCGAATTTTATGCAATATCAACTCGGTTTGATTAACTTTCCTGTTTTGGTTTTGAACCAGATTTCTGCCTGTTATTCATCGGAGCCGAGCGATATTAAAGCGTGGTTGGGATACTTGCTACTTTTCCTGCGTTTCTGGGCGCCTAATGATCTGGTTGGAATTAATGCAATATCGGCTCGGTTTGATTAATTTTCCTGTTTTGGTTTTGAACCAGATTTCTGCCTATTATTTATCGGGGGTGAGCGATATTAAAGCGTGGTTGTAATACTTGCTACTTTTCTTGCGTTTCTGGGCACCTGGTTATCTGGTCGAATTTTATGCAATATGGGCTCGGTCCGATTAACTTTTCTGTCTTGGTTTTGAACCAGATTTCTGCCTGTTATATATCGGAGCCGAGCGATATTAAAGCGTGGTTGGGATACTTGCTACTTTTCTTGCGTTTCTGGGCACCTGGTAATCTGGTCGAATTTAATGCAATATGGGCTCGGTCTGATTAACTTTTCTGTTTTGGTTTTGAACCAGATTTCTGCCTGTTATATATCGGAGCCGAGCGATATTAAAGCGTGGTTGGGATACTTGCTACTTTTCCTGCGTTTCTGGGCGCCTTATGATCTGGTTGGAATTAATGCAATATCGGCTCGGTTTGATTAATTTTCCTGTTTTGGTTTTGAACCAGATTTCTGCCTGTTATTTATTAGGCGTGAGCGATATTAAAGCGTGGTTGGAATACTTGCTACGTTTCCTGCGTTTCTGGGCGCCTAATGATCTGGTCGGATTCAATGCAATATCGGCTCGGTTTCACTAACTTTTCTGTGTTGGTTTTGAACCAGATTTTTGTCTGTTATTTATCGTGCGCGAGAGATATTAAAGCGTGGTTGTAATACTTGCTACTTTTCTTGCGCTTCTGGGCACCTGGTTATCTGGTCGAATTTTATGCAATATGGGCTCGGTCTGATTAATTTTTCTTTTTTGGTTTTGAACCAGATTTCTGCCTGTTATATATCAGAGCCGAGCGATAATAAAGCGTGGTTGGGATACTTGCTACTTTCCTTGCGTTTCTGGGCACCTGCTAATCTGGTCGAATTTAATGCAATATCAGCTCGGTCTGATTAACTTTTCTGTTTTGGTTTTGAACCAGATTTCTGCCTGTTATTTATCGGGGGCGTTCGATATTAAAGCGTGGTTGTAATACTTGCTACTCTTCTTGCGTTTCTGGGCACCTGGTTATCTGGTCGAATTTTATGCAATATGGGCTCGGTCTGATTAACTTTTCTGTTTTGGTTTTGAACCAGATTTCTGCCTGTTATATATCGGAGCCGAGCGATATTAAAGCGTGGTTGGGATATTTGCTACTTTTCCTGCGTTTTTGGGCGCCTAATGATCTGGTTCGAATTAATGCAATATCGGCTCGGTTCGATTAACTTTCCTGTTTTGATTTCGAACCAGATTTCTGCCTGTTATTTATCGGAGGCGAGCGATATTAAAGCGTGGTTGGGATACTTGCTACTTTTCCTGCGTACCTGGGCGCCTAATGATCTGGTCGGATTCAATGCAATATCGGCTCGGTTTAACTATCTTTTCTGTTTTGGTTTTGAACCAGATTTCTGCCTGTTATTTATCGGGGGCAAGCGATATTAAAGCATGGTTGGGATACTTGCTACTTTTCTTGCGTTTCTGGGCACCTGGTAATCTGATCGAATTTTATGCAATATTGGCTCGGTCTGATTAACTTTTCTGTTTTGGTTTTTAACCAGATTTCTGCCTGTTTTATATCGGGGGCGTACGATATTAAAACGTGGTTGTAATACTTGCTACTCTTCTTGCGTTTCTGAGCACCTAGTAAACTGGTCGAATTTTATGTAATATCGGCTCGGTCTGATTAACTTTTCTGTTTTGGTTTTGAACCAGATTTCTGCCTGTTATATATCGGGAGCGTACGATATAAAAGCATGGTTGTAATACTTGCTACTTCTCTTCCGTTTCTGGGCACCTGGTAATCTGGTCGAATTTTGTGCAATATTGGCTCGGTCTGATTAACTTTCCTGTTTTGGTTTTGAACCAGATTTCTGCCTGTTATTTTTCGGGGGCGAGCAATATTAAAGCGTGGTTTGGATGCTTGCTACTTTTCCTGCGTTTCTGGGCGCCTAATGATCTGGTCGGATTCTAAGCGTTTCT
This sequence comes from Orthonevra nobilis, assembly GCA_963555765.1. Lineage (NCBI taxonomy): Eukaryota > Metazoa > Arthropoda > Insecta > Diptera > Syrphidae > Orthonevra > Orthonevra nobilis. The sequence continues at coordinate 110,693,444 of OY743224.1, read as the reverse complement.
AAGCGCCTTATGATCTGGTTGGATTTAATGCGATATAGGCTCAGTTTCACTAATTTTTTTCTATTTTGGTTTTGAACCAGATTTCTGGTTGTTATTTATCGGGGGCGAGCGATATTAAAGCGTGGTTGGGATACCTGCTACTTTTCTTGCGTTTCTGCGCTCCAGGTGATCTGGACGAATTTTATGCAATATCGGCTCGATTTGATTAACTTTCCTGTTTTGGTTTTGAACCAGATTTCTGCCTGTTATTTATCGTGGGCGTGTCATATTAAAAAGCGATAGGTGCTACTTTTCTTGCGTTTCTGGGCACCTAGTGATCTGGTCGAATTTTATGCAATATCCGCTCGGTCTGATTCACTTTTCTGTTTTGGTTTTGAACCAGATTTCTGCCTGTTATTTATCGGTGGCGAGCGATATTAAAGCGTGGTTGGGATACCTGCTACTTTTCTTGCGTTTCTGCGCACCTGGTAATCTGGTCGAATTTTATACAATATCGGGTCGGTCTGATTAGCATCTCTGTTTTGGTTTTGAACCAGATTTCTGAATGTTATTTAAGTTAACACGCGCAAGCAGCTTCCTTGCATCGGGTGATCGAATTGCCAATCGCTGCGCTTGCACGGTGCCCATAATAAACCTCAGTAAATATTAAGTAATTAGCAACCAAAAAAGCGTTAAAGTGCGCATCGGACTCGTGCAGCGAATGTTCGCACTAACCCCACTACATTTCGATATTCGTTCCAAAAGTTCATTGAATATACGCTCAATTTAAAGTTCTGTGAGGGTTTACAGCTTGCTTTGGATAAAATTTTTAATTCATGGGCAATTTTCGATGCTATCCTTTTCCTCGATATTTCCTTCATAAAACGGTTGTTTTTCCCAAATTCACTATAGATGTGCTCATTTTGCAGGCTCTGTGAGGATCTATAGCTAGCTTTAGATAAAGATCAAAATCATGAAAAAAGTGCATTTTAAAATCATGGGCTATAGTCCACAAAAAATTATGAAAAAAGGCAATTTTCGATGCTATCCTTTTCCTCGATATTTCCTTCATAAAACGGTTGTGCTTCACAAATTCATTAAACATGTGCTCAGTTTGAAGGCTCTGAGAGGATCTATAGCTTGCTTTGAATTAAAAACAAATTCATGAAAAAGTGAATTTTTAAATAATGGCCTTTAGGCCTCAACACTGCCCTACAAAAAAAACTTTGTTTCATGACATGTAATGCTGTCTGGGCATTAAGTTAAGCATTAGCAAACTTTTTCCTGAATTTTTGGAGTTCAAAATTTGAAAGAAATTCATTTAAAAAAAGTATTCTTTATCTCAAGTTTGAACTTGGAGCTTAAGGCACGTTCTTATATTTATTTAAAACAATATTGAAATACCTGCGAATCAAATTATAAGCATTTTCAAAAAATTTTAAGACATCGTATAAAAATCACATCGAGCGTTAAATTTAAGAAAGTGGTAAATCTAAATTAGAATGAAGAAGAAGCAAACAATGCACAATGCAATAAGTCAAAATGGAGAAAATCGAAATGCAATGTAATTTGTACGGGGACATTTTCGGGTTTAAAGAATAAACTTTCTGGATGCATTTCCAAATAGCACTCTTCTGCTTTCTAGACAAAGTAATATTTGGATTTTAGATTTCTTTGAGTTTTGTAACAATCAAAGTAACAGAACCTTGAAATATTATGAATTTTCATTGTCCAGAAACCCGACCTGTAAAGGGATGAAAAGTTCACCAAGTTGAATACACGCATCAACTGTGTTTAAGTAAATTGCTTCAATTTGCGATAATGGGTTGGTTGAGGGCAGGTTTGTTCATTATTGGCACATCCGTATATAGTGCCGACGGACATTGACGATGTAAATTGCTTCCGAGAACGTTCCAATATAACGAACAGAATGCGGCACATGCTGTGGAGAACATACTAATATACAATGTGTTTTCTCTTTATTGATGAAAACCAATTTTGGTTTTGATTTTGCTTTGAGTTAAAGGCAATAAACAAAATTATCACACGTTGTAAAAATTCAAAGTGGAAAGTCCAGGCCCTTGCATATATGTGTATATAATCACAAGAGGCAGATTATAGTATGCATGAATCATAGTTTCGATAAGATTTTTGTTCGCATGTATATAAAGATTTTATCTAGTGAAATTTTTTTAAAAACCAACAACTTGTGTTCATAACTTCCGTTCTGGACCTGTGCTTCAACCAATAATTCTCTCGAGCGAAAGCCTACTGCTTCCAATAGCTACAAATACTATGAAGACTGAGGTCCCATTCCATTTGTGTGATGTTTTAAACAATTTGGGACTAAATTTTACTGATACTAACGAATCTGGATGCTTGCAAGTGTTATAAGGCGTTTGCTTTTGTAGTTGATGCATTAGGGCATACTTTCATCAAATCTGGAGATGTTCAGTGTCAATTCCTACTTCTTTATTCTCGTCCTCTGTATCATTATGTTCGCCAGCGTGCACTTGTCCGCACTCATCAAACCATTGATGATCAATTTCGGCCAAATGAAACCAAACACATTAGGGGCGGCATTTCATTCATTCATTTTAGCGCTTGATGCTGGCTTCTTGAAATGAATTGGGATATGTCTCTGGCGACGTTATTAACGGTTTCAGGAAGTTGCATGCGACGGTTTAACATGATTTGGTAGTTCCTTGCAGTCCGGACTTTCCTCCCTCCAACTCTTGTTGCAGCAAGGTACTGGTCCGAACGATTTAAAAAAATAATTTTGTGAGAAAGCATGCATGGCAAAATCATGGCCCCGAAAATTTTGAGACGATAATAAGATTTTTACTATTTTTGTCGTTATTGGATCGGATTGTTTTCAATTCGACATCCATAGCTAAGCTGGGTTTAAAAAATAATTTTGTGAAAAAAAGCATCGAAAAACCATGAGCTATATGGTTATCTGTTTCTATTTTGCTTGTGGTTTTTTATTAACAAATCGACTACGGTACGCATGCATCTGAGCCGATTTAAATGCATCGCATGATGATGAGGGAAAAAATATGACATAATTAAAAAAAAATCGTAGGCTAATAGAGAAAAAATCTGTTTTTTGATAAAATTTGATTTTATTATCCTCTGTAGTAAGCCATATATAGTAAATGGTTGTCACCATACTTGCTTAGATAACACTCAATAGCGGAAATCACAACTGTCAGCACTCAAATGTTTATCCATAAACTAACGACTGGCGAAAAAACAAATAAAATAAACTAATGCATTTGGTTAACCTACTGAGAAAAAGCGTGAATGAATAAGCCCAACGCATTTGGTTGACCGTTTGAAATATGTATAGGCAAGCAAGTCAATTGAAGTTCATCTCGCATTGATATTCCGAACCTTCTTCTGACATTCTACTAATTTTAAGAATAAATTCAATTCCACAGCCTAAAAGCAATGAGTTCGGTGCAATAGACAGCGACCGGACTATTTTTTTTCCGTTGTTAATAGAAATCGGAGCAAATTAAAAAACAATTTGTAAGAGTTGTATTCATTTTTTTTCGGGCGATACAACGATTAAAACGGTCATACAATTTTCCGATACCATTTTTATAGTACGAATTGACTTTGGCCCCAAAAAAGACCGGCGATTACCTCTTCATCGGCGCTACATATTTTTTCCAGCAATCATTCTCTTGAGGTCTGAGAAGAGGAAAAAATCGCTGTTGCCAGATCTGGAGAGTGAGGTGGATGCGGAAGCAATTCGAAGCCCGATTCATTTAATGTCGCCATCGTTTTCATTAATCTGTGACACGGTGCAAACAGAACTCTTTTCATCTTCTTTTCACGATTTCGTCCTTCAAACGCTCAAATAAAGCTTTGTAAGATATTCGATGAATTCTGTACAACGCGAATCCTAAAATACTGATGCCATAGCCTTGCCAGCCGACCGTTGCGTCTTTCCATGCCTTGGAATCGGTTAATCACGTGTGAACTGATGGAGCCATGTTTCATCCATTGTCTCATATGGACGCGAAAATTCGGATTTATTACGAAGCTTCGAACTCTGCTCAGAATAGTCAACTTGTTGATTTTGGTCCATTGTGAGCTCGCGCAGCACCCACTTTGAACAGAGCTTTCGATCAACTTCACCTTACGGGTATGCAAAATTATTTTGGAGACTTTTTGGATGTTTTGGACTAAAAATAGCCTCTTTGGGGCGCCCACTGTGTGCATCATCTTCGGTGCTTCTCGTTTAAACTTAGCAAATCACTTCCCAAAGGTTAATTTTCCTGGTGCAGAGTCCGAATCATAATTATCAAGCCTAGCCTTTACTTCAGCAGTATTTTGTTTTCGTGACAAAGCAATGCTTTATTATTCCACGGAATTCCTTTTTATTAATATTTTCAAACTAACAAAAGTGGCTTCACTCAAAATGCTGTATCTCACAAACTAATAATACGACAGCTGTCAAATTTATATTCGTGTCTTTTGAAGTTTAGTGCTAACTTAAAATCATATGGATTTAAAACTAGAAGCACCATCAATGTGGCAGCCTACGAACTTTTCAGCCCAACTGTTATTTTAATATTTATATCTGAGTAAAATTATGTTGAAGGTTCATGTAGCTTGAGTTAAGCGGGAGCGTTTATGCAAGAGTGTCGAGGTTCTTAAATCTTAATATTGCTCCAATGTACGAACAATCGAGATGCAATTCGCGAGTTACCATGAAATTGAGAATAGTCTCAAAGAATTAAAACTTAAGTTCTTGCCTGCAACGTAGGATGTCGAGTTCGTTGCAAAAGTTTTTTGGCCATTTAGTTTATAATAAATACGTTTTCAAGATGTTTTGAATTCCCTTGTAATTAACATCTCTGGAAACTTTTAAATAGGTCCAAACAAAGCAAATAGGCCCACTGCAATCAACGTTTCGATTCAGTAATATAGTAAATATTCCATACAAACATTGAGAGGATTTACGTAACAAGAGTACAAAAAAGTTTGGGGTAGAAAACTCTTTCTCCATTCAAGCATCCTTTCTTTACTTAATTTGCATTTGCAGACTTTCCTCTATTTGGATCTTGACAGTGTTTTCAGTAAATCAAACAAAACCTTTACTGGTCAACATATATTCATGCATCTTTATAGTTTATTTTAAACTTTCATGAATTCATTACATGAAGGCAAATAAGAATTTATTAAATAAACACTTGCAAATTAAGTACACGGGATTTGGTTAGTAACTTACGTCGAATTTATCCCATGAAAATGTATTCGTTTCAATGAGTGTTGCCGAAAATGTGTTATGTCATATGTTCTGGAAAAAAAAACATCAAACCCATGTTTTATGGGGTGCCGTGAAACACGAAGTGTCTTCGACTTCTGATGTTAGTTTTAACGACAAATAAATGTTGTTTCCTCTGTTATGGTCTTTCGATCCCAACTTCATACTTCGGCGGATTTAAAAAACAAAAAACCACTGGAACCAAAAATCAAATCAATACTGTCATTACAGTTCATTGGTTTTGTGGCGAGACTATCTTTTATTCACCATCATTTGAAACTCAACACCTGTGGCATGATTTTTCAGAAATCTTTTAAGTTACTTTTTTATGCAGACATTGACATAATTCGTAGAACCCTAACAGGAGACTATTGTGTGATTGCGGGTATGTGATTAAAATTGAATGGAAGAAAGTCAATAGGCAAAACATTAACATAAACAGAACTTTGATTTTGTCAGCAACTTCGTCTATTTGTGATTTTCAGTAAATTTAAGTAAGACCACCAAACGAAAGATCACACCTCGCAACCGCTGTTTGGTATTACCATGCTTGCTTTTTACAGGACCACTATCGTCTAGACTTAGTTTATGGCACGGAACCTTGGACCTTATCAAGGACGATTGAAAAGCATCTTTCCGCTCTGAATAACAAATTCTTTCTGCGGGTTTTCGTATCCTTTATATTGATGAAGTTTGGAGTAGAATGCTTAGGAAACGTCTGTTAAAGACACGGATTTAGTCAAAAGGTTTCAGGTTTAACGGCTAATGTGTAGAGGATGTTTACGGCATGTGTCTACCAAACTCTGGACTCAAGAACCTTCGAATCTACTCGAGTGAGGAAGCCTGGTAAAACAAGACCAGTGGCGCATTCATTTGGAAAACAAACTTTGAACTGTAGTGCCATAAAAAAAAATTTAAATTAAAGAAATTTGGGTTGGGTACAAAATGTTTGATTTGACCAGTTTATACTCCTTATCACATTCGTAGGGTCTTATTAAAAATAATTCACTCCAAAGAAATTTATTTTGTCTTTACAATCGCAATTATCGTAATTATTTCTTTTTTTTACACATATGGCAACCCAGACATTGTCTTTTTTGAAAAAGAAACGCGTTTTCGGGAATTCGCGCAGATAATGTAAACTTTTTGGGATTCGCTAAGAACCGCGCACTATTTTCTTGTCCTTACTTTTTCCATCAATCAATTATTTCGTTTCGGTACGATTGACGATTTCAACAGGAAGAAGGCGACATAAAACCTGGAATGAAATAAAAACAGGAATACAAAAACACAGAAAATACAGATAAACAGCAAAAAAAATAAGATTGCTCTTTTCGAAAAAAATGTGAATGCTTTGCATTCTGACAGCCATACTGTGCCAAGCCGTGTTGAAGTTGACAAACAGATCATTTAGTTGCCCGAAGAATTAAAATCAGCGAAATAGTCTTTAAACAGGAAGATTCAAAACGCAGTTGTCCAGCAGAAACAAAGATATGTTATGAAAAGAAAGTTAGAAAATATTTGTCATGAAAATCCATAAATAAAAATAAAAAAATCCTTGGGGGATTCAGTGGATCGTCATAGCATAGAAAACGATCAACCATTACTATTGAAAACAATTAAGGATATTGATTTATTTGGGAGTGCAGCAGATGATAGAAGACGAACGGAATGTATTCGTAGTGTATTGATGAACTCACACAAGAATTACGTAACATAGGACTTTACATTTGAGTCGAAGTGGGACATACTATATCTTCGTTCGGTTCGCAGAAAATCTAAATCTGCTAAGCTCACTCGAGCTCAGACTGATCACCACAAAAGCAAATAAGATGGCAATTTCGCTGAAACATCAATTTATTATTTGGAGAACATAGCATCCATACTTGAACCAGATCATGTATTTTTTATATCTCAGGATGATAAAGTTCGGGTTCCTATTGGTGTGACTGCGGCAAAAAAGCAAGCACCTCTTCTAATTAAGATGGAATAAAGAATCAAATTGCCTGATCACGACTGGGTTATCGCTGATCGGCATAAATTAATACCATCAGCTTATGCTGGTATCAAAATCAGTTCCAGTATGCTAGGACAACCACAAGCCGTTGCCGCTATCCGAAGCGGAAAGCATAGTTCATCTACTGGTTTTACTCATGCCCAGGACACCGAGATGTTTTTGAGCTTGAAGAATTTCAAGCATTAGCTAAAACTGACCAGATAAAAATTCGCTTTATCGAAAAGTTAAAGGGTTTGCTATGCATCACTTTAAGCGCCATGATCTCGATGGATTGCTTTTAGCTTTTAAGGCTCCTGGCAGAGTAGAACGCAGAATGGCTCCTCTGAGTCGGGAACCGGTGGTGCCTCGTGACCACTTTTGTTCTCATTTGGATGAACGTGGCGTTACAATTTATGAACATTTAGAAAGAGCCAATTTCGCGTTTGCTGGAAATGTGATAGCTGAAGTATGGAGTTCAATGGAAATTAATGGCTATTTTGTTACTGTTGAGCCGAGTGAACAAGATCTTCCTGATTGGTCAGACATCAAATGGTATTCAGAAAATATGCGCGAAAGCCAAGACTTGGTTCAAATTGAAAAAATCTAGAAACATAGAATGCTATCCTCCAAGAAATGGCCTATTGAGATTACTAGACAACGGGTTTCTTCCACTGAAATTACAACTGCTGCGCATAAATCAATAAAAAAACAGAATACATTTAAAGAAAAATTTATATAAGAATTTTATGGAGGGGGGTAAGAGCTTGCTTACTTTTGCTGACAAGGGTGATGAGGGATTAAACAGTTGTAATAAATCTGCTTACATAATACTTGAACAGCCCCTAAGTAATAAAATAAAATTTACACTGCGAATCACTACGGTGAGTTGTGAAACCAGGTTATTCGAAATGAAAAAGTACGGGAAATATAATAAATATAATAAAAAAAATATGGAGTTGAATAAGTTCGCAAAATAAAAAAAATATAAAACAAGTTGTATTATTTAAAAAAAAACAAATATTGCTCTTAATTAAGGGAACTATGTTTTTGGCTTTGTTGCATAAAAGTGTTTTTTTTTAAATACAATGCCGTCACACATAAGCTTTCCAATAAGTTATTTTATCTCCAATTAATGGTTTATCGATTTGCCTGGGATTTACCTTATCAAAATTCCTTCAATTTCAAATTTAGAAATTCTTTTATAAGCCGCACAATGCGCATGTGGAATGCGTTACCTCGCTCTAGTTTTCCTTTGCACTGCAACCTACAACAATTTAAAACCAATGTGCACTGGTACCTCCTTTCTCTCCCTTCCGCTTCTGCTCGTGCTGTGTAAAAAACACTTTAAGGGTACTTCAAATCCCTTGAGCACTTGAGCACTATTTCAAAAGAAAAAAAAAATTAGGATCGAGAGCTTTGCTTAGGAAAAAGTTCTACAATCACAGCCGCAAAAGTCATTAATTGACAAAAAAAACTCATCTTAAAAATGTCCCAGTTAAATGTTTGCACAACATTTTTCCAAATCACATACTGTGTCCACCTATAACGGTACAGAAGATACAGCTCTGTGAAAGAAGGACGGACGATGAAGTAAGTTCAATGGTTACGTTGGCACCTTATGTGTACGGATCCCTTAAAACAAATTCAAACGAAAAAGATGTCTTACTCTTTTTATAAGATTCATTTATTTGCACATCCAGCTAAGTGATCATAATATTGATAGAATTTTAGAATGCAAAAGACAAAGAAGTTTCATGTGATCAAACTTCAATTATTTAAATTTTTAAAAAGCAAAGCATGAAAGAACAACATTTTTGAAAACTAATAAATCATTTCGCACAATAACTATTTGTTTCCAGTGCATACGAGTATACTTAAAAACATGTGCATGATAAGCGCGCAATTTTCAGCTCTTTCAAACTCAATGGAGTTTCACTAAAAAGGACATTTTAAAAGCACATGAGTACCCCTCCTCACATGAGTACGTGCAGAACCTTAAGCGGCAGGGCTTAGGGCGCAATTCTTCACGAAAGCGTTGACATTGTCTTATATCATTACTATCGTAACGTTCATATGAATAATGCAACATTTGCACTGCTGTTTTTGTTTTCATACACAACCTAAATGCGACGGCACATCAAAAACGAATGGAATACACTTTGAAATAATATTTTGTATATGAAGGGAATTTTTGTGCAGATAAAGTAATACCCTGTTGTGGTCCCTGTGGCATAGGATGTCAAACAATATTGCAATTTACAATAATTTTTAAAAATAAATCTCTCAGGAGCCTATCATTGTCTTTCTATGAATAAAATAAAAACTAATTTACTGGAATAATTCATCTCATTAAAAATCCGTTGGGCAAATTAAAAATCAGATTAATATCGTTATTTTTAATTTCGCAACAAAATCTGAGGTAATTAAATAATTGGTGTGGAACACAGCAATAATATTTTACATGCAACTTAATTAATTTTAATTACTCATGAGCGTTAATAAAAATAAATTGCCACCATAGAGTGGCTTGTTGTATCAATGTCATGTTTTCTTTAGAATTTTAACATTACAATGTCTATTGACAGGACCAATTTAAAAAAAAAAATTGTTGTTGTCTGTTGGAATGAATAATATTGTAATATATTAAATCTGAATAATAAATATGATCATATTCAGAAGCCATGCCAGAGGCTTCGAAATTTTGGAGTACGAGTATTATGGAATTTGAAAGCTATTTCTTAATACGTTTACTTAATTCTGAAGCTTCCAGATTTGAGTTGATGCTAACAAAGGACATCTTTTCGTGAAAAAATAATGTAGAACAGAGGTTGGCTATTAAAGACAATTTTCTATGACTGTGAAAGATATGTGGCTTACAAATGCACCCTAGCAAGCTCATCAAAATATAAAAACCTGGTGCTATTAGTACTATAGATGGAATGCAAAATTTATTCCAGATTGGGGAGCTGAAATAATATAATATATAAATACACAAAACAGCAAATAACGCTTAAATACACACACGCACATTTGAGTGCTTACTTGCTGGGTGATGTTCAAGAGCTTCACAAAAATAGAAAAGACACAAAGTAGAAAGAAAAGCTGTCACATCGGATTATATCCGTTCAAAGATTCAAAAGAAATAAAGTATGCAATCTTGGATCCTTTAAGCTGAGAGCAACAAAAGAAGACTTATTTCAATATTCGCAGGTATCGCCGAGTGCGAGTCGGAAACGCACAAGAAGGATTCCGTGCCGTACAGTATCTAACTGCGTACGGAACCCTAAAGAGAACACTGTTGCAAGATATCTCGTGGGCATTGCAAAGATATGAGTTTTGGGGAAGGAGGAGTCTTAAACGCCATCAAAAAGTCAGCAAAATTTATCGATTTAAGCCACTCTAAAATAATTTTAAAAAATTGGGTTGGGTGCGAGTAGGCCTGCCCATACCATGAACTCCCATCTTAAAATAAAAAAAAAGTGAGAACTTTTGCACTTTTAGTATAATATTGAAGAAACCGCATGACTGTGCATCGCCTTTCCTAAAGCATTGTTTGACATCAAATTGGTCGGTGAGGTCTTTGCCAACCTGAACGGAGACCAGCTTGAGTCCTCCATCGTCATCCTGCACAAAAGGACGACCTTAACAGGGATGCCAAACCTAGACATGACTTCATTCAACTCGTATCTCTGGACGAAACAGGGTATTTTCCAAGATCTGCCGTTATGTTAATATTTGGTCTATGATGAACTTTTCCGTTCAAAAGTCACATTGATATGGACCTATCAGGTTGTTTCAAACGTTTCAAACGTTCGCATTATACGGCGGGAAAGGTGTTGCAGGCAATGTTGAAAAAATTGATACCTCTATGATTGGCACAGTTTAGATGATCTCCATTCTTCAAGATTGGGCAATCAACACTTAAATTCCATTCATCTTTCATGTTTTATTGTGTCATCGCCACAGCATTGAAATGTTCGACAGTGTAAGTCACTTTCTTAAACTTAAGCTTAGAAATTGCTATCTTTACTTCGTCTTGGTCGGGTAGACGATATTGTTGGTCTGCGTGGTTCAGGCTACATGCCAGCGGAATTATATTCTTCCTTGCCTTAATAAAGTCTTCACAAGTGGTTCTTTCATGTCCTCAGTATTGACTGAAATTCTTCTATAATGTTTCCATTTTGAACTTTGCAGGTTTCTGTTTGGGGTCGGTAACCCTGATGAAGAATTTACGAAACTCATTCCTGTTTCTTAATCTCTCACCTTCCTTGATCGCGCATTTCTCATGCTCTTTCATTGACGTTGCAACCGTAAGCACAGCTTGAGAATGTTATGCACGTGATTAAAACAGTCAATTCGGTTTCTGAACAGATGATCACTCCATTTTTTGCTTATTTTCATAGTGAGCACAGTACTTTAAACTTTGTGCGAAGTTTTGTTTGCCAAAAGAATGGAAGATGTGAAATCAGATTGGAACCGAAATTGTTTTGTTTTTGGCCAAAATGTCCAACTTATTATCAATCGAGATAGAAAAAATAAACGAACGAACGGCCCAAATTCTTACCCAGTCTTCTTGGAAACTAGTTGCATGGTGACACAAACTAAATTACGAGCACGAAAAAAAAGCTTGATTGGAAATCACAACTGGAACTGGATTGTTTTGGAACTATAATTTGTCTGATTCGGTTGAACTCTGCAATTTCTTTGAAAACTTGCCCTTCCTCAGAACATTTTTATTAATTAATTGTGCTGAGCTATCACTGAAACATCACCCAGAAATTATTACTATTACTAATGCTATTCTAGTAAAAAGGTTTTGAAATCAGCAAAAGGGATGCTTGTGACCAGGCTTTGCTTTTTTTTCAGAATTTAAATAGTTTTTTCGATGCATACATTGTGAAAGATCGCTTATTTCCATATTAATTTAATCAAATTGCTTTTCTTTGGAAGATATTTACCATTGCTCGGAATATTAAAACGCGATTATCTTTATGTTCTTTTGGAAACCGAAAAGAACACAGTTTCAGTCCAGAGATTTCTACCACCTCTTCCTTCCAAGCTGGGAAATGCTCTCCATAGGATATTTTTCTTTCTGGCAAATAGATGGCTTTGAGAGGACTTTGAGTCCAATTTTATTTGGAGATTTTGATAGCCGTTTCCAGGCCGATTTCATAGTTCACAACTAACTTAATTAAGTCAATAGGCTAATTGATGAAACTTTTTGAATTTAAGTTGAACAAAAATAAAATGAAATGAATTTGTTCGAAAACTTAAAAACGGCAGTGTATATATCTATGCAAATTTTTGTATCTACTAAGGTAGTTAAGAACTATTATTTAACTGATTTTGAACTGTTTTCATTAGAAAACTAAATTGATTTTATTTGAAGAAGTGAAAATATCCATTTTTTGACATCATAAAATTTGAACCACCGCATCGAATTATGATTATTATTATTATTATTAAACTATACATTAATGCACAAGGTAATACTTGCAAGCTTGTAGTTACCAAGTCTTTTAGCTGACTATCAAATAAAATTAAAAGTAATTAAATTATACACATACGCTTCGAAGGAAACTTTGGATCCAATAGCTTGATTTGTCCTCGAGTTATGCTTGACGAAAAAGTCCGCACAAACGTACGCATGTACGTACGGATACACATACACACATCCGACTACTGTGTTGTCGAAACGTGGAGAAATTAAAAATTTTGAAATCCGAAAATCGGACCGATTACGAGAACTTCCTGATGGGAAATTAATAAAACATTTCAAAATAGGACATCTGGATCTGGCGCAAAGTCTCAAACAACATGCAAGAATTGGCGAACACAGCTTTGGAACCAGATAATTAAGAAGAGTCAACCATTTTAAGGCTTTACAATTTAACTATAAGTGAAGTGACAGAATCACGATGTAGACATAAAAAAAAATAATTAAAGAAGCTACGTCCATTCAACATCAACTTCGGAGGGATTCACACTAATTTAGAGATTTTTTAAATGGAAATGATGAGAAGCTTTCATCACTCAGTTGTTTTTTTTTTAATTATTTATTTCGTGCATGTGATTTAAAAAACATAATCTTTTAAATAAATGCCACAGTTTATCCAAATTCGAACCATAAGATTAGTTTATTTAAATTATTAAATAAACTTGTTTATGTTTATTTATGATGCCATTTTGTGCGATTTACACGCAAAATATTTCTTATGAGTTCTTTCACCGTTTTTAATAGCATTTTTAATTAATACAAGGCTTAAATCTGAACACAGAAAAACAATATAATTTAAGAAAGCAATTTTCGTAGCACAACAAAAACCCTTTTTACTTTACCTACTTATGCGACAGAAAAAAAATTCTGTTTCCTGGATTTTTTTTCTCAGAATAAATAATCGCTATGAATGCATTTCCCTCCTCCACAAACAAAAGCGCCTTAGAACAAGGTACTGCACAAATTAATACTGCCTTTAAAATGAACTCCTTCGTAGAAACATTAATGTAAGGAGACCTTGTCCTAAGCAAGAATTATTATATTTTCTCGTACAAAATTTTAAACAATTTGAAGCTTAGTTCGGGACTCAAAATGAGTTTACCTCATACATTGACTTAATAAAATTTCCTAAGCGATTATCTTCCTCAAAAATATAACTTATCTGCAACAAAAAAAAAAAAACAAAATTAAGGCAAAAGTCCGCAATCCGATCCACGTCCCACAAGGATGAACCCCAGGTAGGTACATATATATGTACACAAATTAAGATATTTAAAGAAGAGGAGTTTAGACTAATTTCTCTAACCACCAGAGGGAGTAAGTATTTAAATAACGACGTGGCAATCCAAGCAGAGGTGGAAAGAATAGAGATAATGAGATACGAGTACGTCCGTACTGTATCTGCAATACATGTAACATGGTTTATGATTTATGCAGAGCTCTGATATTTTACCCGCACACGGGTAGTGTCTGCGGTGTTGAATTTACTTCAGAAATACGTGACATTATTACGTTCACACCAAAAGATAAACTTTCTTTTTTAGTGTTCCTTAATGTTTTGTTTCGTTTTTTTTTTCTTTTTGTTCTTTATAAGTGTAACCGCTTTATGGTTTATAAGAGCGCTCATGTGAAAGATAGATAAATCCAATTTAGGGAGGAACGTACTGAATATTTTTAATTGCACTACATTTGTAAATGTACATATATGCAGTTACAGGTGAAATGTTGAATAATGAAGCAATTGAAGGACGTGACCATGGAATTACTTATGTGCACTGAAACACATAGGCAAACCGATAGAGACACATTCTTTCCCGATGAACTCCAAGCTTCCTCTTTTAGTTCGTGTCACAGGACATGTATTGATTAATTTATCCTAATCATAATCAATGTCCTTATAATCGTTGCAATCAAAAAAATTAATGCAATAACGAAAATTATTTTATATTAATATATAACATTCATTAACATCTGATGTTGAAATTTTATTATTCTCATTACACAAATGAAGAAATGAAACATCTTAATAGCCATTTTCTGCAAGTGGCGTTCCTCTTAATTGATCGTAAAGACCTGAATCCGGGATTACGGAGGTAAAAGTGTGAGCAGCTACAATGAATCTCAGGCTCAGTAGGGCAGTTTCAGTTCGCGACAAGATGCGATCCGGGGCACCAACTGTAAAACGACAAAATCTGTTTTATATAAACATCTCCCATACACATTACAATTTTAAGTTTTGGATATTTATCTTTTTTTCAAAAGAACTTAAATTTCAATCTCGGATAAGGAATTCTATTTAAGCAGCCTTTAAAAAAATTATACCCCGCAATACGTGAGCTTCCTACGCATCATTTTCAACACGAATATGCACATTTATAAATTTCAGTTACCGCAAAAATAAATAAAAAAATATTGAGCTCAGTTTTACTGTTGTGGGTTTTAAGTCTTCTTTTCGATAAGTATTTACAGAGCTGTATCCTTCATGCTGCCATGTTTAGAGGAAGCAATGTTGCGTATAGGGCATTGCTTTAGGTTTGGATCATTCTCTGGCTAATCGGCTGGGTAATTATTCAACAGGGCTGCTACTGTTCGTCGTCCTTTTGTTTCGATTATATTTGTTAGGCAGAATTGTTTGTCCTTTTTGTTTTTTTTTTCTGAGGACGTCGCCTTGCTTTGACTCTTATTGATCCTGTTTGCACTGTCCCATGCCGTCATGTGTCAAACGACTGGGGACTTCTTAAAAGGTCCAACCATATTTAAGTGTTTATTCCCAATATTTTTATACTTGTTCGCTATTCGGCTCAAAGAATAAATCTTGGTTCTCGTCCCGTAGGTGGATATCTGGGAAATCACATTAAGAAATTCGCCTCAACATCCAAGAACGAACGAAACATAAATTAACTGAACGTGAATATTATTTTACGATACTAATTTTTACGCCAACAAATGGGAAGTAATTTTTGGTTATTGTTATCCTTTCATGATATAACTTTAGAAAGAAAATACAAGTACATAATTAGAATCAGCAGAGACTTACAAAAAAATAGAAAAGTGAAAGATTTGGTTTTGTGTTCAATTGTTAATTTGGCCACCCTTGTGTTGGCCACCTGCCGAAGTAGACCAGTATAGTTAAGTATAGTAGCACCAAGAATGATGCTACCACCGGTGATGCTATAATTAATATTATAAAACACCTTTTTTTATATGTCTCTACGAACCAAGTAGACCTTATTTCAGCAGTTCTGCATATTCAAACAAAAATCGAGGAACATACGAGCAAATCAAAAAATCCTTAAACAAACAACTTTGAATAAATATTTTCAAACATAATTTTGTTTCGATTAATATACATACATATGCAATTACTATGGACTGGAAACTTCTTTAGTTGGTTTAATTTTTGTTTGTAATTACTTGGTTTAAATGGATAAAATCAAAGTCCTTTATTAAAATGCATTTAAAAAAACAAACCTTATAAGATGGCCACCTCTCTAAATTGGTCAAAAATTCTTGCACCGCTACTGGCCAACTTACCCAGAGTTTTGAAATACTTTAAAGTAATTATAGACGTTGTAATTATAGGCGATGCCAATGCCAACGAAGTAGGTTCTCGAAATGCATTCTCTTAGCTCCGTATTTTGGCATTCGATGTACGGTCGTAGCATATCTACAATTCTCCGTTCGTTTCTGCTTTTATTATTTAATAATTTTTCAAACTTGAAGAAAGGAAAAAAATTTGACGTCGCTGCTTCTTATTATTTTATCTCTTTACTTCTTCCTCTTCTGTACTTTGAAAATGTTATCATATTTTTTCCGAAGCTGCAATTAGAACGGGCGTCATGTTTGGAACTCAAATGAGAAGTACTGTTTGACAGCAAACCTATTTATAAGCGATGGTGCCTACTTGAACCATCGTTCTAACAAGTTCAAGATTTTAAGAGTCGCGAGAATTCCGCTTTCCTGGAAGGCTTGATTGCGGATAAGAGCTTAAACTGCTCGTTATGCACTCGGCACCAAAGAGGAGAGCTAACGGCGAATGGGCAAAAGAAGATAAAGAGAAAGCGGATCTCTTTGTAGAACATTTAGAAGAAAAGTTCTTACCATTTGACGGACAACCATTAGCAGAAGATCTCTACGCCAATACGGGACCGGACAACTTTAAAATGAAAACGGTCGACAGACCATAAGGAAATTAAAAAATAACAAAGCTCCGGGATACGACCTTATTACTGGTGACATTTTAAATGAGCTGCCTAAAAAAGCGCCAGTCGAGCTTCTGTAATATAAATTGTTAATGCTTGCTTGAGAATTTCATTCGCCACAAGGCAATGGAAATTTGCAGGAGTCATAATGGTTCCGAAACCCGGAAAAAGTCCAAATTTGAACAAAAAAAAACATATAGACCAATTTTGCTCCTGCCGATAATATTATCTAAGGTCTTTGAGACACTCTTGCTTAAACTATTGCAAACGGTAATTGAAGTAAGACGATTAATACCGGACCACCAGTTTGGTTTAAGAGTCAAGCATTCCATAATCGATCAGGTCTAACAAATAACAAACGTGCATTTCTAGACGTATCGCAAGCCTTCGTCAAGGTGTGGCACGATGGACTAAAGTATAAACTTAGGCTTATTTTGACAGTAGAAATTGTTTGGAATACTAGAAAGCTACCTAGCAAACAGACTTTTCCGTGTTAGATACGGGACACGGCCATCTTCACAACGGATGAATCGTCAACGCGAAAACTCCAGCGAGATTTAGACGAAATAAGTGAGTGGACGAAGACTTGGCGGATCGTTTTAAATGAGACCAAATCAAAACATGCTAATTTTACGTATAGGAACGTGTACATAAACCCTCTGTTATTAAACTCGGTTCAAATACCGTATTCAAATGAGGCGAGATGTTTAGAAATGACTTTAAACGGAGATATTCAAAACTAAACTGCTCTTATAAAAGCAAGTGCTAAAACCTAATTGGACGTAAGGTACACATCTATGGGGTTGTACCAAAGCAATCAATAGATTGATGTATCAAAAGCGAATTCACAGAGATTTGGGAATTGCTACCGTGTCTGACGGAGTAACTTTGCTCAAGATTGTCTCCAAGACCGTTAGATCTAGCGCCTCAAGTAAAAACCGCATTCAATGACGGAGCTAGTAGGTGCATTCACTGGAAAGCTACCCTCCAAACGCGATGACCTAAAGAAAATGAAACTTCTTGTTAAGGAAACTTTGGCGTAGTCTAGAAGACCTGGGAGGTTTTTTAGTGAGTAAGAATCTCACTCTATTATGAAGATTTTTACCTACCCAGGGGAAAAAAATATTCTTAATAACGGATTTTATTCGACCAGCCATGGAATCGATGACTTTCCGGCACTTTCTCGTACGAATGGCCTTCCAATGACTTTCAATTGCAGTCCGTTGCTGATTTTTGTTTTGAAATTTTGTTTTCGCCAATGATAACTTCTGTTCCGTTCACAGATTTTCGCACTGAGATCGGGAAAGTGGAAAGGCCATGGCAATATCGACAATTAATGGTTTCTTAACCAAGTACTCAACAATTTTGATGAGGTCTTACGACCATTGTCCTCTTCCGAAGTATCATCTTAACACCCTCACGCAACGTAAAATTGAGAAAAACTATTTTTTTCATGATATTTTTTATTTGATTGAGAAGATATCAAATAAGACAATCATCCCTCCCCCGATGCCGTTTTATCACTATCAGAACCAAAAATTTTTTCTAGTGGTGACTTTAACTTAAGGCGAAATATTTTTTTCCTCTTATATTCATTTTACTTATTGTTAGTAGAGGAACTTTGCGGCTTCGATGTCAATAAGCTTTTTTTCCTCATCTAGGAGCACAATGTTCTGTTTCCGATTATTTCAAAACCAGACATTGGAATCAATCCGTAACTTTCACTTTAGAGGTGTAATTTAGTTAACCCATTCTTAATTTTTTTTTTTTTTAAATTTTTTCAAGACTTCCTTTTCATTTCGCAATAAAGCGAATTGCATAAATTCTTAAGCTCGAGAAAAAGCAAAAGTTTTTGGTTGAATATCAATAGCTGGGGTTAGATTTCCAATACACATTGCGTTGGTGGGGCTGATTGTTTTTTGCTGCCTTCAACGTAACTATAAAGAAAAGAAATACGCCTCAGGCTGGCTTTGCTTTGATCATCTTGTGAAATCTGATATGCATCGCTCCCTAACAACATCCACCTTATCCGCCAACAGCAACGACATTCACTACCGCACCGTTTTTCCCCCATAGCGATCCGTTTAACTTTTGCTCACGGTTTATTTAATTTGGAGAAAAGTCGGCACGGTATTTTTTTTCTTTTCGTTTTTTTTTTCTCTCAATCCGCACCAAAGTTTCAGCATCAACAAACGATATCAGCTTTCAAGTTCGACGAAGACATTTCCTTATTTTCGGTTGTTCTTACCGAGAAAATGCCTCCGTTGCTTCTACAGAGAATATTTTGATGACAAGCAGCAAATCTATTGCCAAGGGCTGTGAACACACATCCTGTCTTCATGAAAATATTGAATATCCTTTTCACGTTGAATTGAGTTCATAAGAAACGTTAACTCTAAGCAATAGAGTAGGTGAAAAGAAGGAAAAGAACGTGGATTACGAACAGGATTGTACAAAAAGAGATCACAAAGGTCTCCAATGGGAGGAGTTTTTGGTCGCTATGGCAGAGATACGTACGGAATTGAAAATGTGTATTAACTTGACGGTAATTTAGCTTTTAAGGAAACAGGGAGTTAAATTGATCTAACTGTAAGGATAAGAATGTATTTTATTATTGTCTGCTCACAAGAGACCACAACCTTCGTGTAAAGTCTGTGAAAGGAATTTAAATTATTTACAGTCGTTTATAGTGAAACGAGAAAAAAAATTAGATTAAAAGGAAGTCTTCAATTAAATGACTACCAGAGTGTTAAACACTTGATTCCAGGAGAATTAATTGGTAGGTTGTGTCGTGTTTGAATTTGCAATTGTATTTAAAATTCCTGACTTTTGACGAGAAAAGAAAAGAAAGGGCTTCTTCTTTTTTTAATCAAATGTTGAAACCGCTGCTACTTCCGTGTTTTCCGAAGCAAATGAGTTCAAAATTTCTTAAGCTCGGAAAACGAATGGCATGCTCTGCAGGTAATTCATCCTGCCAAATCTGCTATACATATTGAACCGAGAGCTGAATGTAAAGTATAACAAATTGAACACATCCGAGGGAAAAATCCTTCATCGAATATTCGGTCTCATATGGCAGGAGGGCAAATGGATATGCAACCCAGTTTCAAAATAACCGTTTTTTAATACGTTTGTGTTTTAAATTTTTATTTTATTTAATGCATTTAATATCTAGTATTGTCTCTTAAACTCTTAATACTTGACGGAAGGAAAGTCAAGTTGCATTGCTGAATTGACACTTGTTGGAATTCGGGTTGGAGCAATCAAATTGTTGACCTACTCTCAACAAGTGACAATATTACAATAACGCAAATGCAATAATGCTTAATTGACACTTGCCTGAAGTCTGCACATTGACCCTCGAGTCAATAGTAAATGACCCAATTTCAAAAAAGTCAAACGCAAGCAGATTATTCTTTAGCATATTATATTATTTTTAAACATAAGAATAAATTAATATGCTTTTAAAAAGTGAGCACTAGCTGCAAAGGTTTTCAGCTCTAAAAGGATACTTGTTTTGTGTGTTTTTGAAAGTTGGATTGAAAAGTAATAGGTAAATTGGAATATTGAAAAAGACCTTTTATACTAATCATATTTAAATTCGAGGTATGGAGGAAGTTGTTAACTCTATTTATGTTTTCGTGGTTGATGACATTGAGAAAAATGTAAACTGATTGATTTTCAGACAAGACGGAGGGGATGTTGTTTTTTTAAATATTTTTGCTTCCACAAGGAATGCTTTTGCAGTGAAAATCGACGCGTTTTTTTTTGAAAATATAGCGAAGGAGGTTGTGTGCATAAATTTGGACCCGTCTGTGTTAATATACTTCCAACCTGTGGATTTAAGTTCGGTCACATCTTTGAGAAAATGTGACTGTTATATACGACTCTCTGCGTTGGCTTTGTTTTATTCGGAAAGAGTGGGCACGAATGAGGATGGTTTTATAAACCACCGTGGGTAAGATGAAAAGAAGTGTTTTATTTGTTTAATCGGAAACCTAGCTTTTTTTGCGCTACATCTTGTTCGGGCATATTGTAACTACCGCGAACTCGATGAGGTTTAAGCAAAAAAGAGATGAAAACACTTCGGCTACACAGGCTTGACTAGACGAAAGTTCAACAAAGAGTAGAGAATCACAGGCCCGTGGTTTGAGGTGAACCCAAGGAAGTTACCTTTGTTCTTAGGATTCGGATATCGTTGGGATGACGATAAGTAGCGATATGAATAACATTTGATAAGCTTGTATGTGGTAAATGTTTTCGCCTTTTTATCATCACGTTCGCCTTCAGTACACTATTTTCCTCAGTTTCCTTTCTCCTTGTTCTGTTTTCTGTCTCATTTATTTCCCCTTTATTGGTTGCTGTAAATGACTTGCCTGTTAGACAAGTTCACCGTCACCGTCCTCCTGATCCTTTCAGAAGATCCTTTGTGGACTTGCTCATAACGAATATTTTATTATCTATGACTGAGCGCTTCGGAAAATCTCCTGGCCAATTTGCCCAATATCGTCTGCCGCTTTGTCATTCATATTTTCCCATAAGTAATCCTCAACTAGACTTGTCCTGTCTTGACAACTCAAATATTTCAATTTGACTCAAATATTATTACCTCTTGAAGTTGTTTTTCACAGTCTAATCTTAAATTTTGTGGTGAGAATAACTCCGCACAAAATTTATGGAAAATCAGTTAAGTTAATAGTTAAGTGCTTCTATTATTTACAAAAAGTGTATACCTCATTTCAGACCTGAACCTCATACGCGGAAAATAGCCTCATCAAAAATCTTGTATAAACCTTGAAGTTAGAAATGAAAAACAATTTCTGTCAAATATGAACCTCGACTCAGAAATGTTTTAAAATATGTATTTTTGCAAGATTGGTATTGGTATGACATTTTTCAGAGTCGATCATGCCCAGTTTTTTGGTTATTATAATCGACCTAATTAGAAATCAATTCAACCCATGATCACCAAATTTCACACTAAATTTCACAATTTTGGACATCAAGCTATTAACCTGCCTTCAAAAACTGGAAAAGCCTAATGAGGATAGTCAAAATAAGATAAGATAAGATAAAATTTAAAAAAAAGTGATTGCGTAACTGAGGCAAATTTTTTGAGTGCCTTATTCGAGCCTTATAAAAATGATATAGTATATAGGTCCAAATAAAGTTCAGTGGGGGAATGCCTTTTAATATTTTACAGTGAACTCATTGAGCAAACTGTTCATTGAAATATCGATCAAAATTTATCATCCAAAAACTTTAATTGTTAATCACGAGCGTATAATAGTTTATTACATCTTTTTATTAATATATAATATTATTATAATAGGATGGAATATAAATAATCTATTATTATTGTGAAAATTATCTGCCGGTGCATTGCTATTAATTAATGGAATTAGTTCTACACTTGACGGTATTTATATATGTTAAAGAAATATATTAGTTTACATATAGACCCATATTTTTATCTAGAACTTTTTTTTTATAAACAAAACTACTTGTTTAGTCCAATGAACTAACATCAAGTACAACAAGAGCTGTTGGAATGCATTCGCGATTTATGGCCCCTATTTTTTCAAAGATTACCATGCTTCCAGAAAGACGACGCTACTTACCTCACAGCACGCGAATCGATGGACCAATTGAGAACTGAGTTCGGTGAGCGATTTATCTTTCTTTTTGATTAATAAGCCGGCTAAATACTGCGATTTGACTTATTTAGACTAATTCTTTATCAGCATACGTTAAATTACTCATCTACGCTGATTAAGTAGCGTAAATTGCAGGCTTGAAAGATAGCACTGCGGGTGTTGTTAGCGAGATACTACGCAGTCGTGGTCAATATTTATAAGAATAATGATTTTGCCAAATTTTGCGATATTCCTGTTTTTCGTTTTTTATTGTTTGCGAATTAAAAAGCAAATTCTTAAAAATCCAAGCGATTGTGGAGCCCCTCCGAGGTGACAGTGGCTTAAAGTCTAAGTTACAACTGATGCCAATATGTCAATATATATGTCAATACAAAAATGATATAAATTAGCGTGAAGCGCTTTTCGTCGATTAACATTACTACCAATGGGACTAAATACAGTGTTTTAAATTGCTTTGAGATACATTGGTGTGAATGTGTGTGTAAACGTATTGACGATGTGCATTTACGAAATAATAATGTAATGATGCGTGTTTATAATATCCTTTGGGGAAATTGTTATCGATATACACTGCACGTCAAAGAAAATAGTTCACCTGCGATTTTCGCTTCATGAAAGTAAGCATGTTGTTCTAACTTTGTTGACTGCCAGTTCTAAAAAAAGCCGCAATCCTTTGTCTTGCAACAAATACATAGGCATATACCTACTGCATGTCGCCTACAAGATCCTATCCAGCATACTGTGTGGACGTATAAACCCATTTTGCTCAAAATAAATCAGGTAATACCAGTGTGGCTTCCGGCCTGGTAAACCAACGATAGACCGAATTTTCACACTACGCCTGGAGAAGACCAACAAGTTTCAAGTCAATACCCACCATACTATACCATATATTGATCTGAGCTGTGCAACGCGATGTCTGGATCCCGGGATATCTCATCAGGTTGTGTCGAATATTGCTCAAAAATTCACGATGCACCGTGCAGTTTGGACCCAAAACATCCGAATAGTTTCAAAAATGCCCCCAATTTCGACATGGCTTAATCATGTTACATCTTTATACTTGTCTTGAAACAGAAAATACGACGGGCAGGCGCCGACATTTTTTTCAAGTCTAACCAGATTCTGGGACACGAAGGCAATATAGACATTATCGCTCGTCCCCAGCGTGCCGTAGTTTAAGCATTCAAGGCGATTGAAGAGCAGGCAAACCGAGTTGGTCTTAGAGGACCAAACAGTATGCATGGTGTCAGCCACAAAGAATCTGTTGAACTTCATCTCGGGCAAAACATAACTATTGACACTTCAATTTTGAGGAAGTAAAGTAGTTCAAGAAGGACGAAAATCCAGCATTACAAGACCCCTGATCTTTGCAGTTATGTTTTATTGAGCCGAGTACTGGACGATAAGTAAATAAGCTGAATAAATATTGGAATCTTCCCAAAGAAAATCCTTCGTCGGATATTTGGTCCTATCTGTGAGGAGTGCGAATGGAGCTGAAGGCATAACCGCGAGATCTACCAGCTGTACAAAGATGTGGATATAGTTCGGAAGGCAAAAATCCGTCACTGACTCAGCCACATCAAGAGAACGATCCAGACGAAAGAGAGTCTTCGAATCCAAGCCATCAGGCTCCAGAAGAAGGTTTTGCCTTTCTATCTGAAAGCAGCGTGCTCAAGTCCATCAAGGGTGAAAGGCATCTCTATATAAGCTTTTATATTTTCAGGATCGGTAGCCAAATAAGTAAGTAAGTACCAGACTTAAAGTGCCTGAAACGGTTTGTGCGGTGGTCATTGCAGAAACAGTCTCCAGAAACTTGTCCGTGTCACTCCTACGAGGTTTCCCTCTTTATCCGTACCGGTTCAGGGCAGTTTGTTGTTCAGGAGGCCGCAAGGTCTGTGGAAAAGCCGTATGCTTGCTACTATAAGACCTCGTTTTGAAGCGAGAAAAATCAACCCTTGTTCTTTGTGTTATTATGAAGACTGTTGATTATAAAAAACACTCCCAATTATACTTTTTTTTGCCAGATCTTGTGCTAATATCGCTGAATGGAAGCGTCATCCTTTTCATCTCTTAGACTAAGCTCACATTGAAGTAACGTTAGAAAATTAAGACATAACACGAACTGCTATCCAACGTTTCAATTGTAGGATATCATGCAAAAATACTGCAACGACATGGAATTGCTCTCTTGACTTCCACCACTTGCGCCTAAAATATAACGTAAACAATACAACAATACAAATGGAAAAATTAGAATTTTTTTTCTACTTTGCGTTGAAATCACAACGTCACTGGGATACCATATACATCTTTTAAGGAAGTTCATTGCTCATTGCTATATCATTACCATTAACGATTTAATTTTAAAGAATTTTAATATAAATATTTTATTTATTAATTCCAGTGGGTGAACATTTTTCTTTGTCGTGGAATGTAAAGTTTTGATATTAATGGTTGCGTGTATACATCACCACAGAAACAGAGCAGTTTGTTAAGTGCATCTCACGTGTAAAAAGTTAATTTTTGATGGCTCGCTTAATTTGCAACATTTTCATATTGATTTAATTTGTTTTAAATGAGCTGACAGAAAAAAAGAAGGATTATGAATTTCCAGAGTATAAAGCTTACCTTCAATCGACTTAAATTCATGAGCATTTATTCACATTTCAGTTACCAATATATTGCGATACTTTAATCTCATGAGAGCGTTAGATTAGCATTGTGCTAAAACGATATACTTTTATATATAAATCTGCTTCTACTTAACCATTTAAATAAAAACATTTATTAGCAAACATGTTTTTATGATTGAAAATTTTAAATAATTGTTTTAACTCAATGTGAAAATATTGAGTATTCAAATCATGATCGGGCACAAGACAAAAAATGGTCAAAGGAGATAAGTCAAAATTTTAAATTGCAATCCCATCAAAACAAATTTAAGCAACCAAATTAAATTAAATTAAAATTTAGTGACACTAAGCAAATGTGCTTGGACCAATGGGTCCAAAAAATTTCATACATTACCATGCAGACTAAAGGCAAAAAGTTCTTTGAGTAAAAGTTTTCTCAAATAACACCAAAATGATTTTTATTTTATTCCTGTTGGCCTGCCAGTGGGGTTCGCCTAAAAATACAACTCTTGGTTTTGGACCCCTTCATCAGTGAACCTAATCAAATTCTAGTTTTTGCTAGATTTATAAGGTTACGGCCTGCTTCTTTTACCCAATCGTACTGCATTTGTAGAATCTCTCCTTTAAATGGTACCACCTGAGTCTGAATAAACTGAATACAACAGCGGTATATCTCACATTTTTAATATTTTTGGGTGAACGCTATTTTTCTGCATTCTTCGGATATAATACAAAATTATCTGTATGTAGACTCAACTTCCACAAACCAATGCAAACTTAAATAGTATGTATTTAATTGAAATTAATATTTGATGCCGATGTGACTTACAATGTTCGATTGATATTTTTGTAACAAATATCTATATAAATAAAAAATCTGAAAAAAAACCCACTCATGGGAAACTTGCTAAAAGATAGCTTTGGTAACAAAGCACATAAATTAATGATGTTATGAGTTATCAATTATTATCAATAAATTATTCATATGTGCACATGAAAGGCATTTCAATAATTTGTTGATCTTTGGTAAGCAATCAATTTTATATTAATTTATTTTTTCCCCTTCTACACAAATATTAAACAAGTTAAAATAATTTATTAAAAAAGAAGAATGAAACTCAAATGCAAGATTTGTGTGCGTTTGAAATTAAATGAAAACTTAATCAAAGCTTGCATTCCCCTGCCCTCTGATTTGAAAGAAAAACGAACATGATCTGACGGCATAAAATACGGCTATGAAAATATTCAAGCTTTTCAGTCAATATGAAATGGAAGCAGCGAAAAGTATCCCATCAAAAACATAAATGTGAAATAAGGAGAGCCAAGTTCAATATTATCATATATGCCTTGGTTGTAGACTTCAACGATAGAAGAAGTGAAATCTAAATGGCTGCCAAGTTCTGCCAAGTTAGTCCTGAAGAAAAATAATAAAATAAGAACTTACACCTTTGGAACTTGCGAAGGTATAATTCGTTTATGAAAACAAGCCTTAGGCTTCAATATATTATCCTAAGTTCTAAGAAGAAATGATATTTTGCGTTGTTTTAAAATATTATATTTTGTTATTAATAAATGTTAGGACTGACCATAGAACGCATTGTTGATGTCTTGTTCCACTGGAACACTAACGTCATAATGGTCCGAAAAAAGATTTACTTCAAAGAGCAAGCGCTTTGTAGGATATCTCTTTTCGCTGAACAAACCAAGCAGAACACCAACCTGATGTTGTCGAACATAGCATGCTTGCTCGATACTCTTTTTCAGAGCAGTATGGATCCCCTTTTGGAGCGCTAGTGTACACACTTAAATCTTTCCAGAATTGAATCATAAAATTACCATAAATATTCCAAATATTTTTTTTACGTATTTTTTAATTTTTCCAAGTGTTTTTATAAAATTTATGAATTTTGAAGCACAAATCGTAACCTTATACATAGGTCAAGTATCGAGGGAAAACGGACAGAAAGACGGCACTCGCGTCAATCAGCGCGGCTGTCGTTCGCTGGGGCACGTTCGCGTCAAGGTTTTATCGCACCGTCCCGCTACTCCACGGCCGCCGAACCTTGCGCTGTGGTCCGAAATACATACATATTATTTAATTTTTTATAAGTAATGATCTTATATTATTGATGAGCGCTAAGTATTTGTATTATAATCACAGAAGTGTAAGAATTCATACAGCGATAAAGATGTCGGCGAATTTCATATTTTTTTCGGAGCACTACGACAAATTGCGTAGCGTCGCTATATATTCTTGGAACTTAACGCGATCTTGTCGTAGTTCTCTGAAAAAATGATGAAACTCATGGACATCTTGCCATCGCTTTATTGTATGAATTCCCACACTTTTGTAATTATTATTTATTATTATTATCTTTCCTCTCGTGCTCTTTGCTCTGACGAAAATTGCAGCGTTGCTATCCACTCCATTCTGTCTGTTCATAAAGTTCAAAGTAGTTATAAGTAGTGACCGGCCAGATTCGGCCAAAAAATTGGTTTTGGCCACAGTTTCGGTTTCGGCAAAAAATCGGTCGTAACTTCGGCGGCGCCGAAACTCAGTCATCCACAAGGCACACAGCAATTTGGCCCATTGTGATACCGCAAGGGTTATGTGAATTAAAATATCTACCTATATTGGAGAGTAAGTGAGTATTGAGAGGTTTTCCTCCCGGACGGTGAAGAAGGAGAAGGTGGAGAGATCTAGTTTGCTTCTCAAATGAACTGAGCGAGGTCTTTTGGGTTTGCTTTACCAAGTTAGGGCAAAGATATTTGTAAAGGAGGTTCCAGGTTTGTCTGGTGATGCTGCAAGATGGTGGTGGTGCATGCCAGGATCGCATTGAGTCTTACCAACATAAACGTTGTTGTTTGACTAGCACGGTTTACTTAGCGTGAGTTCTTGGTCCGTGAGCCGTATTCTTGAATTTGGTTCTTTTCTCGTGCTTATATGGCTAGGTAAGTGCTTGCGTGACGTGTCAGGTGACTTCGGACGAGATAACTTGTGTAAAATATGTCTATGTGTAAAAATAAACTAATTTATATACTTACAATTAAAATACATAATCAATTTAAACTTGACTAAAAAGGTTCGGTTTCGGTTTCGCCCGAAACTTAGACCTAAGCCGAATGTTCGGTTGCGGTTTCGGTTTCGGCTGAAAATCATGATTCGGTAGTTATATGTAATAAAGCTCATATGTTTGGATTAAAAAAAAAAATAAAAATACCCCGTGAAGATCTTAAAATCCACTTAATACAGACGGTCATCAATTTTGATTGCTGATTCTTACATTCTAGGCACTATAATACACGCTTACAGGCTTACAAGCACTATATAAGTAAATGTTCCTAATAGAATCAATTGATTGAAAAATTATAATAAAATGATAAAAATTAACTAGTTTCAGATTCACTCCTTTTCAATTACCTAGCTACCTATCTGGATGCCAAATTTGAACTTTCCAGGTCATCTAGAACTGGGTAAGAGTTTTGATCCATATGTCATTTGGATCACATAAGTGTCTCGAAAAGTTTCACCACATGAACCAAAATAGGCACGTTTATGTGAAATAGTTTTTGAGTTATGAGGGGGTTAATAGTGGCTCCAATTGGTTCAGAAGATTATCTTCTTCTTCTTCTGTCCTCTGTCCTCATTTGCTGAGATGCGTGTAGGTATTATAATGATTTAAAATAAAGATATTGAGTTGGCAACATAGAAATTGCGGATTTCACTCATAGATGGCATTAGTTGAATTTTAGCTGACGTTGTCGTAATGTCAAACACATATTGTTATTTGATAGCTGGTACTTCAACTGTCAATCAGTAAACAACATTTTTTGATCGATTGTGTAGTTTTTGTTTGGCGTCTGTTGAAAAATGGAAAATCAAAACGACCATTTACGTCATATTTTGTTTTTTTATTTCCGGAAAGGAAAAAACGCATTACAAGCACACAAAAAGTTATGTGCTGTTCATGGCGATGAAGCATGAACTTAAAAAAAAATCATTCAACACAACGCATTATTATCTGCGATTTGTTAAAGAAACGTAATGAAAATGATCCATTTTTAAAACAATTGATAACTGGTGATGAAAAATGGGTTGCTTACAACAATGTCAATCGCAAAAGATCGTGGAGCCAGCCAGGTGAACCAGCTCAAACAACATCGAAAGCTGATATTCATCAAAAGAAAGTTATGTTATCAGTTTTGTGGGATAACAAAAGAATTGTCTACTTGGAACTTTTACCACCCAACCGAACGTTCAATTCAGATATCTAAATTGAACAACTAACATAATTGAACAATGCAGTTGAAGAAAAGCGATGATGATGTCAAATCGTACCTTATTCAGTTTTTTGCTGATAACAACTAGAAATTTTATGAACGTGGAAATATGATGCTGCCTGAAAGATAGCAAAAGGTCATTGTTTGAAATGGTCAATACATTACAGAATAAAGTTATTTCGTTCCATGAAAAAATTGTCTTTTATCTTCTAAAAAAATCCGCAATTATTAAGTTGCCAACCTGATAGTACCAGTAGTAACTACTTGTCGGAATAATTTATTCATTAAGTAATTTTTTTAAGTGAACAAGGATATCCTAAAGATCT
This sequence comes from Orthonevra nobilis, assembly GCA_963555765.1. Taxonomy (NCBI): domain Eukaryota; kingdom Metazoa; phylum Arthropoda; class Insecta; order Diptera; family Syrphidae; genus Orthonevra; species Orthonevra nobilis. The sequence goes on along the minus strand of OY743224.1, from coordinate 110,663,589 downwards.
TGGCTGTTATCTTACAGCTTGATGAGGTTGAAGAGAATTGATTCAATTTATTTCGGTCAAAATTTTACTGACCCCACTGATGATTGTCACAGATTTGTGGTTACTCATCATGTTCACCACTGCAGATCTGTAAGAGTTTTGTAAAAGTGACTTCTTCTTTTATGCTTGGCTTGGGCACAGATTTTCAGGTACTTTATCAAAAATCCGTCTCTTAATCTGTTATTGATCGGTTTCACAAATTTTGGCGCTGGCCAAAAACAAATTCGAAATCGGATCTTCCAAGGTTTGGAACGCATTTAACAGTTTTCAGAATTTTTGTATATTTTGTAGTCAACCCATGAATTCTTAGCATTCATTCGAAACACTGTTGTCAATTTCATTAATGTTATGGATTTGCCATTATTTGCTTGCATCAATTCGTCTAGCAATTGAAGGAGTTCAGAGCTTCATTATTCAGTGAAATAAATCATTGTAATGTAGTATGAAATTGAAATTTACACATATTATTCGGTGCATTGGCGTGTGTATGTATATCGGGATAGAGCAGAAACACAGCACATGATAAAATACGATTTCGCAAATAACTTGGGCACGGGATAAAATCGTATTTCGCTCGTTTCCTTGCATTCGCTCTTTGTTCTCCTCCCACTTATCACATTTGGAACTGTATATTTGAAGCATCAAACGCAATGCCACCGGTTTTTCTTTTTTTTCCGGAGATTTTCCTCGCAACTCGTTCACTATGCAGTTTGGAGAAAGACTGCACCAAAACGGGATTTTTGTTTCGGGAATTCGACTCTCGATGCTCGATAGCAGTTCAATGGTACCCTTTTCTGTATGTACACTGCGAATCACAAGGATGAGGCATTATGTTCAAACGAACGTTTTTTTCCAGGAGAAAAGTGTAAAATATTTGTCCATTAGAAAGAGGGTAAGAAAATTTGTACGACCTGAAGGCCTCCAGAATTTCCAAATAAATAAAAGTACGTTTTAAAATTTTTTCTATTCATTTTTTTAATTCAAAACACAAATGGATGCGACAAGACGTTGACAGGGACAGAATGAGAAAATAGATTGAACTAAGACTGTTGTAAACATCTGTCTTCCGAATTGGAAAAAAGATCACAGCCGACGCAACAAAATCAGGAAGAAAAAGATTTAAATGCTGCAATTTGCCTCAAATTTCACCCGCAGCTAAAATTAGGTCCAAAAGCAGGATATTCGCCAGCATAATGACGGCGACTGCATACTGCCCAACGTAGAAAAGAAAATCTTGTTCTTAAGTAGGTGCTTTGAATGAATTTCGCAAGAGACTAGGTGAATAGGTACGTATCATCAGGTATCATGGTTTTGAGAGCTTCACCTTCTAAGTCACAATGGAATTGAAGTTTCGTTTTACAAAAATGAACGGAAGAAGTTGCATATCCGCAAATGAGGAATATTTTTGAATCACAACCTTTGATTTTTTTTTTTACTAAAATCTTGATTCTAAGAAAACATAAATTTTAGCCATGGCCGCCCTATTCAGCGGACTTAAGCAACGGTAAGGCGGTGTACAATCTGAAGACAAGTACACCTAAATCGGAGCGATCTGTGATGCATGGGACGAAATTTTTCTTGACTATTTATAATAACTTTATGATTCAATTCGAGACCGTCTTGTTGAGTTAATCTCGAAAAATGGTAGCTACACAACACTACATGAACAACAAAATTAACATTTTAAAACCAGAAAATGTGATCGTATTTTATAAGATTTTCCATGTGGCCTCATCCAAGGGGCGAACCACATAACTTCCTTTGTCAATTGTAATTTTTTGAATTTTAACGAAATGTTTATTGGGAAAATGAGAAAATTTCTTACTCACAGGTGTTTCGGAGAAACAAAATTCTGCATCGCAAAAATTGGAAACTTATATGATGACCCCGTCCATGTGATTCGCAGTGTATGAACATATAAGCGAACGAGCACTCTTCGTAGTTTTCGTAGACAAATGAGTTAATGGAACGAAGAATTCCATTCGACGTAGTTGATTGGGTCTAACGGTGGTTTCGCATCAGCGATTTGCAATCCATTTACTATAGTCTGACTTTCCACCCACACCATGCTTCATGACATGATGGATAATGGTGTACGAGAAAATTACTTGAGCTCGTCTAGAATACATATAAGCCCATATATTAAGTGCAAAAAAAAAGAAACGAGTTTAAATTCTTAACAAGACGAAGTTTGAAGCGTTAAATTAGACGGGAATATTGAAGCGAACTTACATCCAATTTTAAGGAACAATTTTTAGTTCACTTGCACCCAAGCATTAGCATTCAAACTATTTGTGCTGAAACAAATTATGATTATAATTGAATTACTTATAATGATTTGCAATGACAGCTAGTGTTGGGATTTCCGAAAGGGTTCGCTTGATAATTCCATTACGAAGATAGCCATTGACTTTCTATCAATTTATGTTCTTGACACTTTTCGTTTATGCAATTATCATGTTTGAAAAGTTTCGCTAAGCAGCGTCTACTTACTGTAGGACCTTCCGGAACTATTTTCTCAGCAAGTTTCAAGTTAAAAATTTGTTTTTCCTGATCCATTTTATGGAATCGAATTAAAAAACTTTCGCTAGTAAGGAAGGATTCCTCGTTATCAGCATTTCCGTAGTACTACTCTTAATCAACTTCTTTGGTAATAATAATGAAGGCAGTAACAACAAAAGCGCACAAACACGATCAAACTTTAAGGGGGGGGGGGGCGAAGACGGATGAAAATATTAGCTTAACTGCAGGACAAGAAGCACTTGCTCTGAAAGGAGGGAAAATTTGTGGTTATTCATTTAAGTGATGCAACAGCTGTGAGAATGTGAGATGATATTAGCAAGTCGGCATAGTCATCAGAAGTTTTAGAGTTAAGCGCTGCGACGAGTTTTGACGGATTTTAAATTACGTTAACAAAAGTTTGTCATTGCCTTGAGGAGTTTGTTCTTTGAAGGTGTCAAATACATTTCTTGAAATTTTACCATATTTTTTTTTGTTTTGTTTCCTACTTTTAGGATCTGTGCAGGAAATCTTAATTTATTTTCTAAATAAAAGTTGATTTAAATTGTGTATAATAATTTAAATCTTTTCGATAAACATTTTTTGGAATCTGTTAAGGATCACTAATTGGCAAATGTGCTTTAGTTGAAGTTGATATCAGTTACAACAATTGAAAGGCGTTTGACTAGCACAGGCGTTAACAGTCAAATGAAAACTTTTTTAACGGAGTCCTGGATAATATACTAGGTCAAGTGGGTTCGTTTTCGAACTCTTTTGATTTGGTTCGGTTTTTCTACCATGCATAAAAGTTCTACAATTGTATTAAAATGCAGCATTTTTCAGTTCTTCTTTTAATGGTTTCAGCAGTACACCCAAACACCTAATGTTGGCATCTTTGTTCATTTGACAAGTGTTGTCATTGAAGGCCTTCTGTAGCTTAGCAGCTTTCTATTGTTTAATCAAATTTGTAAAAAGAAACAGACGGCGTTAAATCTGCGAATGAATTCATAACGTCAGCAAAGTCTCTAGACAGAGACGCTTTGAGCAAAAAACCTGGATGAAATCAGGACAAGAAAATATGGAATTTGTAATTGGACATTCCTCTCTGGCTGCAAAGACAGCAATTCTAGTAAAAAATTTCCAGTAACAATATATCTCCAATAGACATATTAAAAACTGCACCACGTTTTGTAGAAATGTTCACGGCTGTATACTTAACAAAAAATTCCAATAAAACAGCAAGGTTAAGGCAGGCGGTTGAAGACCGGTGAGCCTATCCTCATATCTCCTGGAATCATGAAACCGATTGCTTGATCTCGAGAAACGATCAGTCGGAGGAATCATAGTACTGCTAATTTCGTACGCTGCAAGATTTCTTAGACAAAAAAAAAACACATGGTCGTAGATTTAACATTAGAATCGTGAACTCTTTATTGGCGAAATTTCGATAAGAAAGATTGATCATAGGGACGATGCCACTTGTTTCCAAAACAAAATCCCATGCTGCACCCTACCTTGGATTGGAAGCACCACATCTTGACTAAGGCTAGGTGCCTTGGAACGGAATATTTAAGTGGAAAATATTAATTAAGGTCTTCCCTATATAACGCAGAAGAGAATTTGTGAAAAGGACCCTTCGGATTACAGGACACATACAGTCTTTTACATGCGAAAATCTATGCAATCGAAAAAGTAGCTAGAAAAGTCACATGCAGGAATTGAAATTGAATCATTGCAAAAAAAAAAATGGATGGCATGCAACCTTTACTGACAATTATTTAAAAGATTGATTGTCATGGAAAATAATACCAAGCAAGGACATCAAAAGTGATTTCACCAGCTGATAGATCTAAAATTCCATGTCAAAAATAAAATTCAAGGCTGAAGTAAATGTCAACAAATTGAATCTTCGGCATATGATTCTTGGTAGTAGAAACCTGATCCGATGAGATTAGACGAAAACAAAAAGGTCAGAGTCTAGTTGGTCTCACCAATGAAAATAAGTTCTATTCATTGAGATTGATAAGTCTACAATTAGACTAACAAAAGCTTACGTTGAGGTTTTATATGACATAAATTACAGTATAACCAGCAATGATTACAATTAGATAAAAATATTTTAATACAATCCACTTAAATGAAAAGTACATAAGCAATTTGTTTCTCGAAGAAGTTCTACTTATATGAAAATCAAAATCGACATAGGCTTAAATGAGATTCGTCTTTTTGACACATTTTTAGCATAGTTAACTCTGGGTTCATTTTCTCGAAACAAACAACGAGATAAAAGAAGAGGACGTTTGATATGATAATATAAAATATCACTTTTGTACACAACAGAATACATTCTTCGTCTAACTTCGAGTGATTGAAGTCCTAAAAATTTGTCATCCGGTAGAATACGATGGAGTTTCGATGTTCCAACCTTATTTCCGTAGTTTTTTTTGGATCATTTTAATTCTGTTTGAATGAATATAGTAGTATGGCTTCCAAATCACACAGCAGTATTCTAAAATCGATCTGACATAAGAGGTATATAATGATTTAAGAGCAAAAGGGTCCTTGAAGTCCTTACAATTACGTTTAATAAAACCCAGCATGGAGTTTGTTTTGGTTAGACTGAATTCTATATACTTGACAAAAGTACTATAAGTTTTGAATCAAAAATTTCTCCAAGATCTTTTTTCTCCAAAACTCTCTGAAGAACACGGTTCTCGATTTTATATTCGAACAGAATTTGGGAAAAATTGTGACAAACAGAAAAATATTGACATTTAAATATAATTGGCACCTGAGGTCACTTAAACTGGTCTGGAGAGTACTTAGTCAATGGAAACAAATTGAACACGACCCTTAAAGTAAGATTCCAACCATTTCAACAAATTTAAATGAAAACCAAACAATTTTAATTGCTTAATCAATATGGAGTGACTCGCTCTGTCAAATGCCTTCGCAAGATTGGTACGTCTTTGATGTCCTTCTTCGAGTTTATTGAAAATAAAATTGGAAAAAATAGAAAGGCTACTGGTTGTTGATCTTCCCGAGACGAAACCATGCTGAAGTGGTGAAATTTGTTCTTTTACTAGAATAGCCAACTTAACGTAAATCAATTTCTCGAAGAATTTTGGTATACTCGATAGTTTACAAATTGAACGTTAATTGTATATTTGCTGTTTTGATCCAGTTTTATAAATTGGGATTACAAATGACTTTTTCCACTCTGAAAGGAATTAGAAAGAGAGATATTAAAAATGTAAAAGAGAGGCTCAGAAAGAGCAGCTGCACATTTTTTAATAATAATTGGTGGGATTTCATTAGGACCTGGATTGTTGTCGTTATTCAAACTCAAAAGACCTTCTTCGATATATGAAATACTTAACTCAATCTGTGCGGTATTTACTCTACAATCTAGAGGTAGAAATTCAGTTCCCTTGTTGAGTCTTCGTTAGATTTTGTATAACTAGACTCAAAAAAATTAGCAAATTCTTTACAAATATTAGAAAGATCTGAAAGTGTAGAAACAAGGTGATGCATAATGCTGGGAATGCAACTTTGTTTTTTTTTATATAAGTCCAAAAACGGGTTGGATTCAATTAGTAAAATATTATTTTGATACAGAAATTTGTTAAGTACATCGAGTTCTCGTTGTAGTAAAATATCAATGCATTTTATCATTATTATTTACCAAAATGCGTGTTCGCTTGTAGGCCTTGTTCTTCTTATTTTCTTAGTTGCAAAGTTGTTGAATCAAGGAGGCTTTGCATTTTTGTTTTTCATTCTGACTTTGGGTACATGCATATAAATTGCCGACTTCTGAGAGGGTGAACTATCGTCCATGGTGCGACTATCTTTAATGAAGCTCTTGACCTAAATGTTCAGAGCATTTAAAAAGAATATTGGAGTCAGCTTTTTCTAAGTTGCACATGTTGTTGGAATTTTGCCTTAGATTTTACGACAGCATAATAAGCATTTTTGCAAGTGAAAGAGGAAAAATTATGACTTGGCCGCCATATTCAATGTTTGGGTATGGATTACTCAACAAGTATAAGAAACAGTGGGACAATGAATATCGCTTAATTGCATATAATCTTTATTTGAAGTAATTTCCGAAAACGATGGCTTAACTCATTACTAACTTTTTTATTTTAAATAATATCCAACAAAATTAACAAAGAAAATCAAAATGTAAAAATTTTCTTTAATCGCCTTTGCCTTTAATTATGTTAACCGGTATTTTTGCTTACTTTTGCGAAGCTTTTTAGAAAGTTTGGAAAATCCATTTACTTTGTTAGGATAGTTTTTTTTTGTAAGTGTTATTTTTAGAGAGGTACTTGAACTTTTTTTTACAATCAACAATTATAGCTGTGCGTCGATCTTCCTGTTTACTGAAAATTACATGTTGCTTTTTTCATGTGAACCGTAATGTTAATCTCCTTCGCAATGTTGATCAATGTAATAAACAAAACAGTCCAATAAAATGCTTTACACCTGACAACTGACAACTTACAACCATAAAATAAACTAGACACAATGTTTTGTAGAGGGTTGGACAAGGGCTGGTAGTTAGAAGTTGGTTCCTCTGAATTCGATCAATTGATAGGTTTCAAATTCGAATCCTAGAGTAACTGTTGAACTTTAAATTTTTTTTCGAATTTGTTCCAGTCACCATTTTTCATTGGAATTAAACTAATATCGCCATCACTGGAGTACATCAGTAATAGCAGTCGAACCAACAAAGTGATCATGCTCTTGAGTTTACTCTATTGGTTTATTCTACTATAGCTTAAGTAGATGGTTTCTGTAGATTATTTCATTGGCACTAGTGTAAAAACACAACACTGACAGCAGACTGATAAACACAACTTTCTTTTATATCAACTTGTGTCAAATGAAATCTTGTGAATTGAACTAAAGCTAAAAAAGCGAAAGAAAATTCTGCATCCCTATTCGGACTACAACCATGGAGCATTCAAAACCAAAATACACTTGAGTTAAAAACCACCAGCGAAATCTTTCATTTCTTGTCCTTATCCTCTTGCTCACTCTATGAAATTTGCATTATTAGGGTAGTCATAATCCCTTTAGAGTCTTTTTGATCTTACAGTCCTAATGTTCGCCTCTCAATACACGATATCGTCGCTGTTGGCATACAAAATGCCTTTATTTGATAATAATTTGAGAGTGCCTTTTAAAAGCATAAAGTATTTTCGCTTTAAGTAAACCAATCCGTATATCAAATCCTTGTAAAGATGTGAAGTCATACCCACCTGCCAATATACTCGTATGTGTGTACACATCTAAGTTGAGAAACTTATTAAAGTTCAGCAGAAGTTGCATGACTTAAATGAAATTTATGGCTTCAGGGTTGCATCCGTGAACTACCACACAGACGGAAATAAAAGTCGCAACGTACGAACAAGGAAGCAGATTAAATAAGCTAACTATGTCGTAAGAAAATATAAGAAGGGAAACTCGAAAACAATAGACAAACTTATAACATGTCTGGGGAAGTGGGAAAGTTTGGTTTTCTTTTCCGCTTTAGTTCACAGTGAATCTGAAAATTCGTGGTCCAAGAATATGCATCCACTAGCGTTGGCGTTCACATATATACAAATGCAAAGTAATAAATTCCGATTCAAAGCCATTATTTGATTCTTTAAGAAATATTTTTTATATAAATATTTATGACTTGTAGGTACATTTTTGAGGCTGATCAAATGCAATTAAAATGTTTTCCACATTTTTAGTAAATTATTGAAAGAAAATTCAAAATAAATGCTTTGCATGAAAAATTAAGACAAGTTTTTGATTTGAAACCGGGACGTGTACTTGTGTGTGTGGAGGTACTTCATGCTAGAATATCCTGTAATCGACGACTTGGAATGACTGAACTGAAAGACTTCTGCATCCTTTTGATCCTCCTTTTATTAAATGCCAGTTACAAGAATTATTTCTTGATTTCAGTGTAAGTAGGAATGATTAAAAATACAAATATATATTATTATATTATATATGTTTGTGTATTATATATTTAGTATTTTTGTTTTTATTTTCGCTTCAAAAACTCTCTCCCTGAAATATTCGTTGAATCGTTAAATTAAACATTATTATTGCCATCGGCCATCATTTATAGAATTCCCATTTGGAAATTTCGTAATGGGTTAGAATTTCGGTGTTCCAAATTTTGACACATCTTGAGGTCCCAAATTTTGATTCCATTGTTTTTGTGCCTGCTCCCAACCCGGGTTTGTCAAACAACTTGTCAAGCATTTGAAAAAAAGTTTGAAATATTATAATAATAATATTGTATAATAATAATATAATTTTATACACTTCTAAATAAAAAGAAAACAAAGTAAGCAGATATGACCTATCGTTTGCCAAAGGTTTCTTAAGATATGTAAGTAAGTAAGTAAGACAGCTCTTCAATGGACTCCAATGACGAACAAGAAGCCGCAGCTTCAACAGTTGCATCGATGTCCATGGATACCTGGATTTCTGCCTACCGAAGCAATGAGGTCCTATATAATGAGGCCAACTTGATAAGGGTGGATATTGTCATTAATAAGCTTATCCAAAGGCACATTGCAAGGTCAATGACATCGATCAACAACCTGACTTCCGGGGCTTTCTACCCCAATTAGTTATATCACGATCCAGAGTAGTCTGGCGGTGCCACTCACCTTTCACGTCGCCCATTCAAGTGTAGACGGGCGACTCAACTACAATCGAGACATCGCACACAGTTCCGAAGATTTTCTCCACGTTAGCAGGGCGGTTCCAATCCGCGACTTATCAGACTCACAAAGACAGCACCAGGTATTTTGGTGGCTGTCTGAAAATTTGTGAAGAACTCCTTCGTTGATTTCTTTCAAAGTAAGGTTACCATTCGGGGCAAAGTTGGCCTCTTTTATATTTTTAAAATATATGGCCGGGTTACATTGACTTGGTTGGCTGGTTGGTTAAGGTGAGCTTTGTTAGCTCCTCACTTAGACCTCTAGTTAGGCCAGTTGTGTTCTCCTAGTATTCCCCAGTATTTTGTGTCGCAGTCTCGCTGTTGCTGGGCAGTGGCAGGGAAAGTGCTCCAGATCTTCCTCTTCCTCCCCACAGCTTTGGCATGTTGATGTTTCTGCTAGTCCGAATCTATGTAAGTCTGACTGTTACCAGTCCCACCAGTAGCCTATGATTCCATTTGTTGGAGTTCAGAGCTCGTTTCGCTACCTTGTTGGTCGGTTTATCTATTATCTATTTTGCTGTTCTGCACGTTGTAAGGTTGACCCAGTGGTTTCTGAATTCCTGGGTTGCCCATTCGTTTATTTCTCATTTAATAGTTGTCAGCGGACCTCTATTTCCTTAACAGGGTTTTGGTGTCTGTTTCCTACTATTTTCCTAGCCAGTTCGTCCGCTTTTCATTTCCGGTTACACCTTCGTGTCCCGGGACCCAAGTTAGACTGCCAGTAAGTTAATTAAGTACAGTTCAGTTGTAAAGGCTAGTTCAAGCATTTTTTGTCTAGTTATTAAGTGATTCCGATTGAAAAAAAATACATTGAAAATAATTAAATAAATAAATTCTGCCTATCGAAAATTTTGAATACAAAAATTCTTCATTTCTCTTCCGCATATCAATAATGGCTGACCGTTTTTCTTTTTGTAGTCTGACTAAACCCAAGCCAATTCATTGATGAACGTTGGGGTGCCCATTTAAAAAAAATATTGGCTTGAAATCAAAACAAAAATACGAAAACTTATGTTCATGAAAATACTAAAAGTAAATTTCAAGTGACATTGTTGCCTAGATGTCGAAGAAATTGTAAAATTTTCATAGATTTGGGAAAACGTTCAGCAAAATGAGTTTGCAGTAAACAAAGTCCATCTGAAATATTAATAAGGGACACATCTGATAATTTTTGGCATCAGTACAAGACTGCTTTCAAGGAACTTTGTTGAAATAGTCTCGGGTTTATAAGACAGAAATTTATACAACTTTTTGCTAACAACGATTTTCCGTGATAAGAGTTGTTTTATTAGGAAAATAAGCTTATATTTAAGACTTGGTTGACAATTATTAAACTAATAACACAAACAAAAGTACGAACTTACATCAATCTGATCGGATTTTGATAATCTAACGAATAATTGATAATTTAAATTTAATCTTTTAATAACAACAATTTAAGAATCCAATTTTTTAATGAGGCCCTGGGACTTTTTGGTATGCAATCGCAATACCTTTGATATATGAAAGAAAACGGCCCGAGAGTGGCATATGCAAACATTGGCCAAAGCTTTAACCAATGCACAAAAATCACAAATGTCCAGTTCACGGTTCAAAACTTGTGTAGGCCGTTCGTGCGGATTTTTTTTTTCAGCTTAACTTGAAAATAAATAAAGCTTAAGAATCCATGCTATTTGGTTTTGCCATTTCACATTATTCTTTTAATTCTGCTTGATCAACTTTTCCTCAGTAAAGCCTGATCATGGCATGGTTTTTCTAAAACTTGTCGATACTTCTCCTTATTCTTCAAAAGAATTCAAAAAATACATCCCGAGAATTATAAAATCACCACCGTGCTTGCCTGTTAGGACCAAATAGATAGGACGCATCTCCTTTTCTGTCCAAATATCACATTTCTACTCGTCCCTATAAAAGAATTTAAATGTAATGCTCGTCCATCGATGGCTGCGAGTTTTCACACACCTTTTTGTTGTGATAACTGCTGTCCGCAAACGCACAAAGATATCTGCAGGAGGTGAACGACACAGGGACTTTAGCGTCACAGCAGGCAGGCACCGATATCGGATGCTCTAAAATTCTTCTAAAAACCAACAACTGATTCACAAACTAGTTGGTAAAAGAGAGCGGTTTCGGAAAGCTTCGATTCCAAGAATTCATAATTGAATGGAAATGATGATGGGCACTATCAACTACCCTTCTTAAACCTAAACTACTACTAGAGCGTACATTTTAATTGACGGTTATAATTGGTGTCAGCATCAAAAGGATTGATGATGATGTGGGCATGCCAAATCGCACACAAGCCACTTTTTTTTTCTACAATTCCTTGGAAAATGTCAACTCGATTTGCAGTCAATTTATGCTTTGAATGGGAATCGTCCCGATGAGAATGCAAAGGACATTTTTAGAAGTAAGAAAAAATTTAAAAACTCTGAAAATTGTTTGTAAGCTGAAATTGAGAGGCGCACCTAATGGGGGATTAGTCTACATAGCGGCCGTGCGTGTGACAGTTAATGCTTGTGATACTGGTGAACCAGGAGGATCAAAGGAATGCAACGGCAACGCTCATTGGACTGTTAATTGAGTCGCTTCAATCGATTTGTGCTATTTTGACAAAAGCCACCACGCAACTCGAAACGGATATAATTGGCTCTGGACAGTATGAATTCGTCAAAAATATGGATGTGATGTTTATTAATTGACGAGCCTTGGATAGATCCTCCTCGAATAATATTAAGGGATTAAGTAGTATAGGAGTCAAGGATCTATTTCTATATAGATTTCGCGGTTTTAAAAATGGAACCTTCCCGAAAATGTAACTCGTTATCCCTGATGAAACCCAATGGCATAGGAAGAAGACCAAACGATTCTTTTGGTTTCAGATGAATTTGTCTTTGCAAAGTGGACGTTTAAATGTCTCGACGTTCTTCTAACTACGATCAAATCAACATGACAAATTTATTAGGAAAATCAAAAGCTATCTCGTTAGTGGAAAATGTTACAGGCATTTAAGGCTTTAATTCTGAATTCTATGAAATTGAAGGCTGTTAACCGTCCATTATTCTTATCTATTTGGACTTAAGGTGGACTTGCACCGAAAAAACATTGTTTTCTAAAGGATGCTCCTTTAAAGCATTGAAATATAAAAAGTGTGGCTATTAACTAATAATCCTTTGCAAGGCTTTTTTATCTGTCCTACTCTTCCTGCCTCCTCTAGAGTAGTGTTTGTCCAGCTCGTCCCTAAAAGAGACAAAACTTTTGACCCATTGTAATTATGTCCCTTTTTTTTAGGATTATAAAAAACCCTGATAAATGTCAGCTTATGAAACAACTCAGTGATTGGCATCATGCAAAAGGTCCACTGGTGATCTGATAAATCTTTCAGAGGTAGGTAGGATTATTGCACTCTTTCATCAGAAGGTATATTTTAGCCCCTTCTATCCGTGTGATATTCAACGGTCTGTAATTCACGCTATAACCCCGTAAACTCTGTTTAAAACTTACCAAGGTTCACGTGGCGTTGAATTAAAGGCTTTTAGGAATTTTTTCCTTCTTGGACTACCTTTGTATTAGCTTAGATTGTAACCTCTCAGGGATTGCAGGCTATATCTCAGGATATAATAGAATTCTGCCTCGAAAACACTTCAGGGTAGTCCGAAGGACACAGACGTCATCTTTCCAAGCAGGTTCGTAAAAAGTATTGAGCTCTCTTCTTTTTAATATTTAATACATTCCATTTGCTTTTGGAGTTAAGATGATTGCAAACTCGTAGCCTCAGTCAAGAGCTTCTGAGCGTAGGTAGTGTGCAGCTGTGGATTTTGTTCTTTCTGCTAATAGTGGCACTTCAGTTAGGAAGAAGATTAGTCCTGAGTCGTTTTTGTTTGCAGTTTTTGATAGTTCCTACCGAGCGGATTCTAATAGATTGCCTTGTCGTTGAACGAATTTTAGCGATTCCGATATTTTTTTGCTCATATTTTTCCAATGGAGGAGATCACGAGTCTTTTGTTAAGCTTTTCGTCAACTTAATCTGTTGTGTCCACGAGGTTCTTTTTTTTCATTTGAAGACTTTAGTTATTGTTTTATTAATAATGTAAACATCTTGAGTATCTTATTCCCTGATTAACTTTCGGTCCGAGCCTCTAAATCTCTTAAATATCGTCGATTGATCGTTCATCTAATATGTATGTAGATCTAGAAATAGTTATTTTCATTTCAGGTCATATGGGTTGATGCTGACTTTACCACCTCAACTTTCCTGTTTTTTCGGAACTTCAGAAGTTAAAATGTTGCTGGATGGCGAAGTTGGTAGAGCGCGTGTCTTTCAATTGATCCAATTGTTAAGTCGCAAGGTTCGATTCCTAAAGTGGTCTAATTTTTCGAATCTGGCCCAGTCACCATTTGCATTTGGGATAAAGTTAATGGCACTATCACTGGATTGGTCGACCAGCGAGAATAGTCTGACTAATGTGTGGCGTTGTTGTAGTGTGTTGTTGTATCGGCTTAATTCCTAGTTTGTGTTGTCAAAATAGTGGTTTGTGAAGATTGTGTGTAGATGGCTCTGCTATGAAAGCATAACACTGACAGCGGGGTGTTTAGATAAATCTTCCAAACTTTCATAGTTCATGTATCAAACTAATTTCGAATAAAATCCTGCGAATTAGATGCAAGATCCACCATCTCGTTTCGGGCTCCACCCACGGAAGTGAGTTGAAACCAAATACATCTGAGTTTCTCGAACCACTACAATAATCTTTCATTCTTCTCCTAATTCGTCTGCTCGCTCTATTCTATATGCATTTTAAGAGTATTCATATCCTCTTGAAGAGCGAGACAATTATAAAAAAAAGCATGGATAGATTTTGCAGACCTCATCAGTATAGACTTTAAAGATTCAAATTTATGAAAGATAATGGTCTTAAATATTTTCGCAAACTTTGTCGTGGAAACATGGATGAAGAGACAGAAAAATTGATACAACAAAATACGAAAAGGCCGGCATTCAACACAATAAAACTGTTTAGGGTGGAATTTGCTGAAAATATTAAAAAAACAGTATCAAACATAGAAAAATAATCTTTTAAAAAGCCTCGAGATCTCTTTCGCCAAAAATTTGATCGATTGAATGCCTGGATTGACAACCAAATTGGTTCAAGTATGAGGTTGATTTTTTGACGACAACGATTTCGAATTTTACTTCAATACCCAAGACTTTTTATTTATTTAGAGCACTTCCTTTCATCTTTAAGCTAAATAAATGGGTTAATAATATAGAAAGAGTTTTATATCAGTAAACATTATCAAAACAAAAAAATCCGCACGAACATGAGTAAAAATGTGTTCAATATCACAATCAATATTTCAAAACATTCACTTCCGAAAACCGGACGCATAACAATAACTTCCAGAGTGGACGTTGAAAAAGGATGATTGCGGATTTTTTTTCGAATTTTTAAAGAGCACCAGCTGACTACTTGTCAATTTAACTTGGTTGGTTAAATTGGGCAGCTTTAGATGACACACAGATTATTTTAGACTGCCTTTGTGTGACTAATTCTCTGTCCTCTTATTTAAGTGCACATTCTCAAAAATGATACTCTGATGATGAATGGATTGCCCAGATCTTCGTCACTCCCTAGTGTGACACTTTACCGCGCAAACTATGCCAAAGAAACTGCATCTCACTAAAAGTCCTTCTGATCTTCAGGAAAACACGTCGACTGCAAAAAGCAATGCCCAAGATTTTAGCTTATTCCAAATTGGCCCGAAAAGGAAAATGACTCATAGCTTATCGAAGATGTGTAAGTAAGTTTGTCTTTCTGTGCGTTCTTCCTGCATAATTTCCATGCGGTGTACAAAGTTTCACTAGAAAAATCAATAGTTTCAAAAACACCCAAAGCCAAATCAATAAAAGCATCAGGTGTGCGCTCAACACGACGCTCTTTATAGCAGTATCTTAAAGTTTTGAAAATATTTCCCTTATTTTCCGCACGATTTTATCGTAAGATGCCGTCATTATTCCCACATGAGGTTGCATTTGAGTAGTGTGCAACCCTACGTGCTTCAATCCAGAAGTTGATGAGTTAAGTTCGTCTGCACAGAGCAGAAGCTCATCCTCTGAATTGCACCTCTACGGATATCCAGCACGTTAAGAAACTGTGAATAAACATAGTTTCCAAAGGAATTCATATTTTTTAATATGAGGGAGAAGGAGTTTGGTTTTACTCGTTCCTGAATGTTTCAGGTTTGTTCACCTATTATGCGAAATTTGTATTCACAAGTGTGAGTTGCAATTTTCAAATTTATTTAAATGCTAAAACTTAAGTAATCATTTTCTCAAATTGAATGCCTGATGACATGAATAAATTACGTCATTCATAGTTTAAAATATTTTTAGGCAGGGATTTAAGCCTCCTCGCAAATCATGCTCTTGAATTATTTTCCTTATTTTTTTTTGTAACATAAAAAGCCCATGATTTAAAAATAAAACCATTCGATTGGAAAAACAAAAAGTTAACAACACGAGGAAACTACATACTAGAAGCCGACAGCTTGCTGGCGTGCTCCATTTTCGAAACAAAAAATAACAAGTCAAGGCATCCTCGGAGAGTGATGCTTTCCACTGCACTTGTGCTGACGTGTGAGCCAATAAAAAAATCAGCACCGAGTTGAGTGGGGTTAGTGCGCCATATAGTCCTGCCATATACAGGGCAACAGGGAAAGTCCTTGTTGCGGAATATCCAGAAAATTCCAAGCAACGAGAACAATCTAAACAATCATGCTGAACGGTGAGGGTGAGGCGTTGAACGGGAAACCTGTCAGGTACTCCCGGTCTCCTGCGCGAGCTTTATTGTGCGTGGGAATGGGGGGTGACAATGAATAGAGTGCGGAAAACAAGCTCTACTCTACTTGTCGAATTCAATGTCGACTCCCACCATATTAAATCAGTTCTGTCGACTTCATACTAACCTCCATGGAAATATTTCAGATGCGTCAGGACAAACGATTGTTCTTTTTCAGCAGTGTGATGTTATGTTGTGAATGTTGTGCACATACGATTATATAAATGTCGCGTTAAACTGATTCAATGAGCTCAAAAAACTTTGAAATATAGCGCTAAAGCAAACCGTGCCACTGATGGTGGTGGGTAGCATAGTTTTTTCATAAGACTTAAAATGGTATAAACTCTCCTTAAATTCGTTTTGGGTACATTTTATAAAAAATGCTTGGAAGCATAATTTGATGCAAAGCCTGGTCAAATGCATGTTGAAGTTGCCACGTTTTTTTTGAATTTTTCTGCTGCCAAGCGGAATGCAATCCGATTATTCACAATGGAACATTCTGATGCGTCAGGTTTATTAACAAAGTAAGACCTGAAGCTGCTCATTGCCTGGTTGAGTTCCTCGGTAGTTTAAAGTCTTTTAGTCTGCCATAAACACATTTGGAAGTTTTTGAATTGGGTCCAACTATCGATTTCAATTCAAGGTCTGGAAGAGTTGAATTATTCATTCGTTGAAAAATTAACTTTAAATTTACATACTTTTAGCACGACAGGCACTATCTTCCACAAATCTGTCCAGCCGATGTGATACGCAGACGATATCGAAACCATGGGTCACTCCCAGCGCTCCGTCATAGAGGCTTTTATGGGAATTGGAGAACAGGCGAAACGATTCGGCCTTGAAGTAAATGAGTAAATTTGACATTCATCAATGAGTTCCGAACGAATTTTCGCACGATTCGAGATGAATTCCTCGCATGAATTTGCCAAAGAAAAGCGTCAAAATCATAGATCAAAATCATACATTTCTACATTTAGTATGCATCAAATATCTGGGGATCGTTTAAAATTCTTATCTGTTTAAACTTTTTAATTTCCAATCTGCCGATGCAGGGCGAAGCTATGAGAAATCTAAATTTAAAGAAACAAAGTGTTGCATAGGCGCGGAACCCTTCGTGTGAGAGTCAACTCGCGCATGGTTTCTTGTTTCGTATACACATGACCGATTGAGTTAACTGATGTCCTCCTGTTTTCACATAGTGCAACAACTCATCATCTTCATGTGATTGTATCCTTTACTTCAATTTTTACTAGGCTGTTCGGAATGAATGCATTGATCGGTGAGTTATTGTTGGTCCGGATTTTAGAAAAAAAAAAAACAATTTTAAAGCATTGAACATGAAGGTAGCTTATTGGTAAAGCTCTAAGGTTCTTTAACTGATCAAAATTTGCGGTCTTACAATTCATCATAAAAATTATGCGAAACGTAAGTTTTTGCTAGTTATATTTTCATATGCGTACCACCATAGCATGTCACTCCATCTTTAAGGTCAGATTTGAGTAGACCAATTCTTACCAAGTTAGCCTGGAATTATTTAAATTGGAAGCATGGACATTCCAAAAACTTAAGAATCCATTACAACACCTTAGGTTATACGGTACAGCTTACGTTAGGATTGTATGTAGGCATAAAATGTCATTATGTTTTTAAACAACATAAACTTCGTTTTATTACTTAAAACTAGCTTATAAAACTTAAACTTTATGCGAAGTATTTCTTAATCCCGGTTCAAGTTTGAAAATAAACAAATTATATTTGTATTTAAGTAGGAAAGAACAGTATTGTCAGCGAATGCTGTTCTGTTGCCCTTAAATAGTTGTGTGCAGAGCGAATTTACAAAGATTAAAACCAAAAAAGTACCTAAAACTGAGCCTTGTGGAATGCTTTGTTAACATACTTCAGCGAACTCTGTCGATTTTTTAATCTGACCAGTTGTCTTCTATCATTCAGATAAGAAGCAAACCAGGAACGGATTGATCCTCTAAAGCCCGCCTTATAAACTTTTTTTTTTAATTATTCATTAATGCTATAAATTTTGCCACATGACTTCAATAAGACATGTTCAGTAGATCTTCCAGTTCTAAAGCCGAACTGGGCATTTCTTCAAAATTCTTTTTATCTTAGAATGCTATCATTCTAGAATTAATGCCTTTTTAAAAAATGTTTGAAAATGTTGACAGCAGGTGATGGGACAGTAATTGTTGAATTATGTTGTGTCACTTTTTTATGTAGCGGATTAAACACTCCAGTTTTGAGTTCGTATGGACTTTTTTAGCTTTTCGCACGCTTTCATCAAAAATAAAACAGAAAACATCCACTATAAACAAAAAATAATTTTAAAAATTCAGCTTGAAATACAGACGCTGAACTGCTTGAGCATCTGCCTTACTCACTAGACCTTACCCCAAGCGATTTCTTTTTGTTCCAATATTTAAAAACTGCGCTCGGAGAATAGAGGTTTTCGTCGAATGAGGAGGCAACCACGTTCGTGAAAAATTATTTTGCATTGAAAAACGTCGAGTACTATTTCGTCGGGTAACAGAGATGTAAACAACGCTGGGAAAAGTGTGAAGGGTTACAAGGAGACTATGTAGTAAAATAAAAAAAAGGGCATGTATCATTCAGCCCTCGTCCTTCTGACGGATCAGAAATATTTTCAATGTTGCTATCTTTCAATCGTTTAAGACTCTATCAGCGTTAGGCTTTTCCGGCTTAGAATTACATACAAAACTTCACACTCTTTTTCCGGATTACAAACGGTTAAGATATAGTCCAATAGGCGCGAAGTGGCATTATATTCACATCGAACTTGAATATAATGCTCTTGCAGTGTCCGTACTTTTGACTTTATTGCGCTTTCGTCATCATCTGCATTTTTACGACGAGGGGGGGGGGGGGGTAACCGTGATTGGTGGCGATATGGTTAGCCATTAATTTCATTTAAATTCGATAATGGATAGCGAATCCCCCTTCTGATCGCCACACGGTCCGTGAATCATAGTCCTCGTCTCTACTAATAATGTGTAACTTTTAATTACATTTTAAGGCCCGGGGTACTCCCCGAACTTTTATTCAGCTTAGTTTAACCAAAACACTTTAAACTAAAGCTTAAAACTTACACAAGATTGAAGTCTAAGGAGCTGTTGGCTGTAAGCAGCACTCTTTACATAGGTTTATAGTCGCCGTAGTTTGTGCGGTGGAGAGTCACACGGAAGAGTTAGGGAGACCTAAGGTTACGTAGATTGGTATTAAAAAGGACAAAATGTGTCAGGGAAGTGGAGTCAATTGATCCAGCTTACAATTGATATATAAAGAGTATATCGGCAAGTTCCTGTCGTTTTACAAGTATTTGTAAATTGATCAATTTGAGTCAATTTTCATACGGTGACAAGTTGTATCTATGAACTCAGTGTACGCCGTGAAAACATGTAAATCTGCGTTGGCCGGCTTCGATTCTGAGGGAATGTGCGCCATAATCAGGAGACTAAACATGACTGTGACATAAAGAAACTTAGAGACATAAGAATAAGAGAACCCTTTCGACCATCGTTATATAAAACCAAGGCTGGAATTCGCTCTGCATTTGACTTGATAGATATGTTATCCAAATTTGAGCTCTCCGTCGCAAAAAACACAAAGTTAACAAATCGATTCAACAAAGGGAACGGGAGTTCTGTTAAAGGTGTATGTACGGCAATTGAACCGATTCAAATCATTTTGAAGTTAACTATGATCAACTGGGGATGATTTGTGTGTAAGGAGTCTCATATCATAAGCGTAAATGGACAAATTAAATTCTTTAAGGATGAACTCAACGTTATAGTAAGAATAAAGATAATAGTTCCTAAATGACTGCCTTGAGGGTACTCAAGACGTAGGGACTTCGAAATTTTTTTAAGTTTTCTAAGCTATCTAGAAATATGATATGTTCCTTGAACGTTAATCTGGTGTCAAGATAGATACCTTAATATCTCACCCACTCAATACTTTTTTCAGCAGCCTCGATTTGGCTACCGGGGAGAAAACTAGGTTTCCTCTTTCGGCTAAAAAATATTGCTTGTGTTTTGTCACCATTCAATTTTATTTTCCACTTGTGAAAATAAGCTTATTATATTTCCATCGCAAGGCTTAGATTCCTCTCAATATCGAGAGCGAATTTATATGATGAAAATATTGCTGTATCATCAGCAAAGATGGCTGCATCGCATTGTGGTAAGCAGTGAATCGGAGAATCAGATGTGTGCAAATTATAAAGTTTTTTAGTTGAGTAATCATTCAATTTAAGTGTTTGAAAAAGACTTTGCACAAACTCACTTGATTTCTACAATCATTGAATTGGACTCCAGTAATTTTTTCTGGAATCACGAGTTTTATTTTTCATAATTAAACGATATTTCTTATCCGAGGAAGTTGCAATATCCTCTTGATCTGGTGATCTATCGCGTTTCGTTGTATTACCAACCTTTTACTATATTTCTATGTTTGCTAACGTTCACGGCGAAGGCTCCGACTAGTATGATACTATGGATGTTTGTGCGTGGTTAAACATATAAGAGAAATAATTTGAATCTGAAGGAAGTACGTGGCTAGTAAACGATTTGCTGAAGAAGTTGTCGAAGGTAAGCAATTATTTTTGGGTCTGGAGAAGATGTGTCCGATTATTAAAGGGTAGAGGAGTAGCAAAAAGTTTTTCATTTTGAGTTAATAAACCGATACATCTACTTACGGTCGGAAAAGACACTAGCCTGCATTTGATCTATATATTTTTAATAAAGTTCCTCACATAGATCGGAGATCTGAATATAACTCGGCTGGTATTTGAAACAGTCAGATTGAGATTGTTACCTTAGGAAGGTTTTCCATAGCACTAGCGCACCAAACTTATGAATTTGATGCTTTTTCAATGCAACACAGATGCCCGTATTTATTGAAAGATTCTCTTTCCAGTTACACTTTTTTTTATTGAAAAATATGTGATAAATCTGAAAACTCAATTGAAATTGGTGAGCGTAAGTGGAAGTCAAATAAAGCATACAATTTCAGAGTTTTATTTATCAAATATTCAAAGGTGACAGCTCTGCACGAGACTCAGCTCAAATTATCTTTCCATTGCGCTCACTTGTTCCTGTAAGTAATCCAAATGATTGACGCTGTCTCTAATTGAATCACATTGGTATCCAATGTGCTGTCTTATTAGTTCCATTTTGTGTAAGTTTTGAGCACTAGTATCCATTATCGATTCCGTTTGAGCTAAACTCCGTATACTTTGTGCTAAAATCTGAAATTCGAAAAACAAATTTATTAAAAAAATATGCAACTCAGAATTACGTTAGAATTCAAACCTCATTGGTTTTGGATCCCCTTACCACCTGACGCGCCACAGAACCAATATTGTTCACGTTGACACTAACCCGTTCACACAACCGTTTTTTGCTGTCACCGAAAAGGTGGCGAGCACTGCTACTCGACGCTGACGCCATCTTTGATCTAAACCAGTGATTGAAGATGTACTAAAAATAATCAATATTTTTTTTGTTGTTAAAAGAAACTGACGGGAACGAATAAAACAAAATATTTACCAGTTAAATTTTTGTACTTGCGCGTGCAGGAATTTTGTAAAGTTTATTTATCTCAAGCTTCGTTGTTATTAAACATTTATTTAATAATGAAACTGTTAATAAAGCAACCTCTGACATTCACTTGTCTTCACACAAAAAAGTAAACAACAGAAATGTCAAACTTGATTCGTTTTCAGGTCAGCAGAAAGATTTAGTCAGTCAGCAGCATGATGTCAGAAACAGTGGGTACGTTCGGCGAGTGCGTCGTTTGATTCCACATGAATTTATTTGTTATAAATATAAACAAGACGGCAGATGAAGCTTGTTTCAATAAGAAATTCAATTTTCTATATTTCATTTGAAAGATAATTTACATTTGGGGGATTCATGTCATTCGTAGTTTTTTCTTAGCCTCGCAGTTTCGGAGTTTCGTAGTGGTTTGAAATGAACCCCGCATACGAAATGTTTCGTCACGTCTGTCACATTTCTTGTTGGGTATTAATGTTACAAGTTTACAAGTTTAATTGCGTAATTCACAAATGTATGGAAAGGACATTTCGGAATCTGCAAAATTGCGAAAGTAAGAAACAACGCCAAATACGTGACGTGAGTACCCCTACATTTAAAAGGGCACGAGAACGATAACTTGGGCGCCAAAAATCGATAACGGTTTTTTGTAGAGGGGTCAAAAACAAGCATTTTTTACTATGGGAGGTGTGGGTCTATCCTGCACAGTTTAGGAGGTAGGGGCAATTTAAAAAAAAAGACTTAAAATGAAAAAAAAACAGCAACAACGGCAACACTTACAATAAAGTACTATATCGGTTTTGAAAGCCAGAAACATGTTCTTTAATCCTGGGTTTAAATTAAATAGTACACTTTAATAGTTTTTGAAAAATTCGCATGCAAACTCAAAATTTTGATAAAAAAAATTAAAAAAAACAAGTTTAGACCAATTTTTTTCAAAATCGTAAAATGAAGTGCTAAATTTGTTTATTTAAGTCAATGCTTGTATTAATTATGAATAGAACACAAAAAACCGAATGGCTTTATGTCTTCTAGTTTTTGAGAAATTTGAGAACTTCTTAAACTATTTTTTGTTTTTTGGTATTTACGATGATACTTTTAGTATAAATGTTAATAATAGGTTCATCTAGGTTCATAGGTTCAAAAAATAATAAGTATTTTTTTTTTAAATTGCCCCTACCTCCTAAACGGTGCGACATAGACCCCCCCCCCTCCCATAGTAAAAAATGATTGTTTTTGACCCCTCTACAAGAAATCGTAACAAATTTTTGGCGCCCAAGTTATCGTACTCTCCCCTTTAAAATTTATGGAATTAAAATGTTGGTGACGCTGAGTGACGCATGTGCGGAGTCTTCATGAAAGGTTGTTCATCATGAATTGTTTTTATTCATTAAAATTACCGTTTTGATTTTGTATCCTTCCTCTTTGCAATGTTCCCGTATTAAACACCTAGGTCTCCCCATCTTGTTGAAAGGACACAGAGTTGAAAAAAAGGATTATTTTGTACTTGCTCCGCGAAGAAATACTCCTGTGACAAGTGGTCTGGAAATGCAACGTAATGAAACACAACAACACACCAACATCCCAAGTACTATCTCCATATTCGACAATTTTGTTCAATAAAATGGATACAAAATCCTTTCGTCCTCGTATACGATTTGAAGGAACTTGAGGATAAATTCCAAGCGGGTAAGCAAATCTGCGGTGATTAGTTTGCTAGCTTTTTGAACTCTTTAAACAAACAAATTTAAATCCTTGCGTGAAATTTTCTGAAGTGACTCTCCGCTGATACCAATGGAGCAGATGCAATAACTTGTCGAAACGGGGGAAGTGACTAGCAGGTCGAACTGTAGGCAAAAAAGTTTACCGGCGTAATAATCATACGTCTGCCTGCTCAAAAACGTGCCATCAGACCTGCGCCGAAACTCCATTTTGACTTAAATAACCGAAAGCAGATTGTAAAAAATTTACGAAAAAAAAAATCCAGAGTAAGACTTTCAATGTGGCCACTATGAATGTAGATTTAAATAAAGCACAAGTCTCCAGACGTTCAAAATATTAAGGAATACACCAAAAAAATATGACCTTATGTATTCTTCGTGCAAGTCTTGAAAGGACGATTTAATGCATAAAGGTTCAGGCTTTCGGCAGTTTCCATAAAGCTAAGCCTAGAGCCTTTGGCGGGCAAAATCTTTCGAGAAGATTTCACTGCTGTTCTTTGAAAATGAGGTAAACATTGACAATCCAGAAATCGGGAACATAAGGACAGTTCTATGCCACCAAATGTGTTTGTGTTTTCCTGTCAATTGCGTTGACCATAATTACAATGAAAATTGATGTGAATGTTAAAATTACACGTTTATTGAATTTGGAAACTCTGTTAATATAATTTGATAAAAAGCGGACAAATCTGTAAAATCCCTCAACGCAAATTACAAAATAATTGCCATATTTAATCTAAATTTGCACAGTTTTTTGTCGACTTAGACAGTCGTCGAAAACTTATATTGTGATACCCGTTATTACTATGACACTTTGTTTAAGTTGAACTCACATGCAAGTTTTAACTTAATTGCAACAATTCCTGCAGCGCAGGTGGTGTCGCAGTTTACGCTAATAAAGGAAAGAGTTGTGGGGTAGAAAATATAAGTCCGATTAGTGCCGACATTTTAAAAATTAACTGCCGCATCTTTGGGGAGAAAAACAGCTCAGAAGGAGCACGTGGATGATTTCAAAAAATATATGTTATCTGTAACTCGTAATTTATATCTTCTTAAACCACATTGTTCAAAAAAAGTCTATTGATGTTTTATTATGGTCTTGCACATTCCAAGAAACAATACGGAATTGCAAGGTGGGGTGAAGCTTATGATAACACCATTGAGCAACTCAAAATTGCCCAAAAACACATTGTAAGAATTATTTGTAATATGAGCAGATTAGTCCATAGTTGGCCACTGTTTTTGAGGCTTAGAATTCTACCGATAAAGCATCTCAATATCTATAAGGCTCTTAAAGTTTTTTTTCATTCGAAGCGGATACAGTACAACCCTCAGAAGTTCAAATACATGCACCCTAAAAACAAACTGTATGTCATTTATTAATACTCCACTTTTCAAACTTTTACACTAAGAATAACAGTACGACCGACCTTATTTTTAAAAGAAGTGAAACAATTTATTTTTGGAATGGAAAGTTCAGCAGTCAAAACTTTTCTGAGTACAACTTTGTAGTTTTTTTATATACTATATGTTCTCATTTTGTGTTATTTACTCTTGATTTAAATTTCGTTTAATTAAACTCACATACTACTGTGTCCAAAAAATAAGGTGACAATGTATTTATTTTGAAAATTCTTTATTTATTCTTCCAAATCAATTTCATCCCCTTCAAAGTAATCCCCTCCCGATGCAATGCACTTAAGCCAACGGATTTTCCAATCTTTGAAACACTGGTTGTAGTCACTTTCCGGGATGGCCTTCAGTTCCGTCTTCGATGCGGCTTGAATCTCCTCTATTGTATCAAAATGGTGTCCCCGGAGCGGTCTTTTGAGCTTGTTGAACAGCCAGAAGTCGCACGGCGCCAGATCTGGTGAATACGGTGGTTGCGGAACGATATGGGTTGAGTTTTTGGCGAAATGATCACGAATTACGAGTGCGGTATGGGATGGTGCATTATCGTGGTGTAAGAACCAAGTATTGTCTTTCCACAATTCCGGCCTTTTTAGGCGGATAGCGTTACGCAAACGACGCATAACGTTCAAATAATATTCCCTGTTGACTGTTTGGCCGGTTGGAAGGAATTCATAAAGCACAACACCACGATAATCGAAGAAAACAGTCAACATGACCTTGATTTTTGAGCGACTTTGGCGCGGTTTTTTTGGTCTCGGCTCTCCTTTGGCACGATATTCGCTCGACTGATCGGTTGTTTCGGGGTCGTAAGCATAGATCCAAGTCTCATGGCCAGTTATAATGCGTTTCATGACATCCCGGTAGTCGGAAAGCATTGTTTCACACACTTCAACGCGACGCCTTTTTTCCAAAAAATCAATGTTTTCGGTACCAGTCGAGATTTGACGCGCTTGAGGCCCAAAGCATCCTTCAAAATGGTATTGACTGAGCCTTTCGATAAGCCAACTTCATCAGCAAGGTCTCTAATCGTTAATCGATGGTTTTTCAACACCAAATCTTTGATTTGTTGGACGTGAGCTTCATCGGTTGAGGTTGATGGTCGCCCAGAACGCTCTTCGTCTTCGACACGTTCACGGCCGGCTTGGAAATCACTATACCACTTGTAAAATTTTTTTTTAGATATAGCCTCATCATCAAAGGCTTTCTGCACCATTCTCAATGTAACCGCAGCAGAAAATTGATTCCGCAAACAAAATTTAATGCAAATTCTTTGCTCAATAAATTTCGACATCGCAAAAAACGAAAAACTCACTTTTAGCAGCTCACAAAACGACGCGTATCTCAAACACTATGAATATATTTTGACATGAAATTTCACATAGATGTCACTGACAGTACTACCAACCTAAAAAGAAAGAAAAATTTCCAAATCCTTCTACGCGCGCAGTTTAAATTCATATGTCACCTTATTTTTTGGACACAGTAGTATTTTGTATTTTTTTTTTATTTTCATTTTAACCAGATTGTTATTTTTTTTTCTTTTGTGACCAGAAGTTTGTTTTCATTTTCAATTTATTAATAATACACTCACTGATGAATTTGTAGTTACCCCACATACTATATGTACATAATTATATCTAATATAATTTAATACAGGATCATTCGCCACTAGTCATTTAAGTATTAAATGTGCATTATTCATTGCAACAATGTTAACTTTTTGGATATTTTTTGGTTTTGAAATTTTTTTTTGTAAAACACATTTAAAAAAAAAAAACGAATATAAAAAATTAAAAAAAACCTTCAGTATTGTGTGTGTTACAGTAGAACTTGATCGAACTTAAGTTGAACGTTAGTTAAATATTTATCGTCTGTTTTGTAGGTAAAAGAATGTATAAAACTCATGGGTTTGGAAGTTTTCCAATAGTTAATTCTGTTATAAATATCAGTTTTTAGCACAGTTTTTATTTTTTTGATTATGACAAATCGAAATTTGTGATCGATTATAAAGTCCTTGTTGTGCATTTGAACTTGAACGTAGAGATCAGTGACAACTTACTTATCACCAATTTCTTAAGATTCAAGTTTTGAGTGGATCCTAGAGTTTGCAAAAGAATTCAGGCGAAGCCATCTTGAGATCATGTCTATAATTTTCAAATAGCTTCAAATTTAGAGTGCTATTAGTTTCTATTTGTATCACAAGGGTCGGTTTAGAGCAAGTTCAAAGAAATTTGTAATATTGTTTCTTTTTTAAATCGCGTTATGATATTTAGATAATTTTTTTTTGCAGTACAATTTAGTGACATTAAACAAATATTGACCTTTGTATCCGTTTTTATGACTCTGCTACCAGTTGTGACCAAAATTAAATTTTTCAAAATTCTTAAAAAATCCTTAAAAACTCTCACACTGACAAATTCTATAAACTGTGCATATAATCCAAATAAATTTTCTAAGTCATCTACAGAATGAGAGAGCATCTCAAAGAAATTTCGATACATAAAATCCGAACATTTTTTGCATTTAGCACATTTCATCTAGAATTTGACTTTCATGAGGGGCGATGTCTTTTTATTAATCAAAAATGCTTAAAGTTCGATGTCAATAGTATTTTCAACGAAGTGCTGGTTTCCCAAAAGTGCTTCAAACTCTTTTAAATAATAATTTAGCTAAATAAATGTGAAAAAATAGTTAACTTGAATTAAATTAAATTTTATTTTTCAATTACATAATTTTCTTTCAAATATTTAACTCAAAACAAACAGAAATAGTGGCGAAATATTTCATTTAATATCTAGGCAGCATGACACGTAACAAAAATAAAAATAAAAAAAAACTTAATTGGAAACGTTTTTAAACTTCCATCATTAAAGAAATTGCAACGAATTGAATATAGAATTTTTATTAATTTAATGAATTATGTATTTGCGGAATTGCGAAAAACCAAGTTTTGAAAAAACACAATTTTAAAATACAGAATTTAATCCTGCAGCATTTTTGAGCGGTATACAGTTTTGTAAAAAAAAGAATAACGACCCGCACGCTTCTGCTTGTCTGGAAAGCTTTGATTACAAAATAGTGCAATGTTTACCAAGGAAACCGATCTTTCTCAAGTATTTGAAAAACGATCTGATTTTTGACAAAAGTCTTGTTCTCGAATGTTTTAGACGGTTGGTTGGCACATCTTTCAAAGTGCCTGCCTTTCAAAAGAAAACAATTTTTTCTTCCGAAGCTCGAATTTTTGTACAAGTTTTGTACTTGTATCTAGTTTTTAGAATCCCGAGCAGTCGCTGCATGGTTTAAGCAGCGATAATGGTCTTACTAACTAGGTGACTGTGTCTTAGTCGTCAAAATAAAGGTTTCTTATGATCGAGTTCCAGCAACGATTATGAAGGCATGCCATTGACAGCAGGGTGATCAATCAATCTAAAAAAAAAAAATCAAAAATATATTTCCTACTACGTCAACGAATTTCGAGTAAAAAAGAAGAATTCAACAGCAAATCCCTACTCGGGCGCCAATTAGAAAATAAAAATCGGAACCACATATGTGAGTTTCAAATCACTGCACAATATTTCAAATCTTCACCTTATTCTTCATTTCACGGTGAAATGATGTTAACGCCGGAGATTATCACTCCCGAAATAAGGATTCCAGAGCCAGATAACTAGCAATGTCGCCCGCTGCAAAAATATATGTGCTTTAAACCTGAGAGCTCTGATATTGAAGAGATGGGATTTTGACGGATATGGAAAACAAAAAGACAAATAATACCAATCATTACAATTCCAACGTGCTTATCTATCAGCTGTCCAGTCACTTACTTAAAGTATTCAACTACGATTCATTCAAATTCAAACTATTTGAAACTTAAAGTAAAACCAACGATCTGCATGTGTACAAATGTGAGTGTGTATGAAATAGCATTTCATTTGCTGAATTTAAACTTTTTATTTAAACGACCCCCTTTTTCCTTACGCGACTGATTAAAATTCACAAAGCAACAGAAGAGCAATTGACTTTGGGCGGTGGGATGGCGCACAGAGTACATGCTCACATTAATACGAAGACCCTGGAGGAACTTTCTCGCTTAGAATTTCCACAAAAGCAAGTGCTATACACCTTTTACAGTTACAATGGTGCCCTGTCTGCTGACAAAACTAAACAAACCTAACCTTACTCAGTTAAACGAATAACTTTTACTTTGACGCGGCAGAGAAAGGGTTTCAGTATCTGTGACATCAAAAGGGATGAAGTGGTTAACTCGTACGACGACTCCTGGTACCGGTAAAATTTCCCTGCTGCTTCGGTCTCACGCCTGTTAAATGTAAAACGTTGCTGGAGTAATATTGAAATGAGGTATACTGTTTTTGTTTTTTTTGTGGTATTTTCTTTTTTGAACCTCCCAACGGTAAAAACAATAAGACGGGAATATTTGCCAGTATGGGATTGTTCGGGTTAATGCCCTTGTGGGAGTTCCAGAGCAATGTTTCGACTGACTTTCTTTGCCAAGGACAGAAATGAGGTATTGATAAAATGTTCCTTTGCCCAACGACGACGACGGTTGTTGTTCCCGCAGTTCTGTTTTTTTTTATTTTTCATTTTTTGTGTTGCCGTAATTTGGCTGTAGCGTTCGGACCGAATAAAAATGAATACTCGTATCTACAGTATGCAGCATGAACAAATAATTTGTGCTATTTATTCCCCTTGGTATATTATTCGATTTTTTCGCACAGAATTATGGATGCGAAATGAACGGTCTTAATGCTTTCATAATTGACGCGTCGTTATACCAGCAGATTCACAGAAAAGACCAGAATTTTGAGTGAAAACCAAAATGGGTTTCAAAATGGACAAAGTAGGAAGACTATTGAATTTGATAGCAACAGAATTTAAACAGAATTCACAAAATTCTAAAAAAATCCTCGTGGTTTTTCGTAAAACCTTGGACACCCTAACTCTTGCTAAAATTATTAAGGCACTGAATATAATTGGATCGGAGAGTAAATAAGACGTTGAATCCTTCAACGCCAACGGCGTTGGGAAAAAAACTTCTTTTGGGTATCATAGACAACTAGGGCCGTTCTTTTCATGCTTTGAACCAACAATCCGTACTTCGTTCTTCGCATCTCTGCCTACTTCTGCCTACGCAGATGACATGGCAACTGTCATACAGCATTCAATACTTTGACAGGCTTTCGAAGTGGTGCCAAACAAATCTTAAGCATGTCGTAATCCATCACAGACAAAGGCTTTATTGAAATTAACGAATAATGTCAAAAAGATTTGATCAAACCTACAAAGAGTTAACATCAATTTTCAAATTTAAAAAACAAGAGTACGTTAAACAAAACTCTCAGAAAATGAATATGTTTTGGAAAGAGATAAAATAAGAACTATGAAGCTACTTAAGAAGAACAGAAGAATTGTAGTGGACAAAAGCTCGCCTCGAAAAAATCTGTTGGAATTTGCAACGATCTTGCGATACTTGAAAACCAGACCATCTGTCAGAAAGCTGGCAGTGAACTCCATTCGCCTCATTTTACAAAGTCCGTTTCATATCATTATAGAAAAAAAGGCGCGCAAAGAGAAAGATCAGATAAATATTGAACGGTTAAACGACCAAGCGCCCACCTTTCAATACTTTTGTGTATTGTAGTAGTATATTGAAACATTGCAGCCTCAAATCGTAGTCCGCTCATTTGTCGTTGCGACTAAATTATCGATGATATCACTGAAGATGTCAACATCAAAGTGATGACCCAAGCACTATTGTTCTTGTCGAATAAAATACTGCGAATTGAACGAATGCAACTATGTAGGTAAAGTTTTTGAAAACCAAGCGATACCTCAACAAAAAATGCAGTGCAGAGAGTCTGAAACATATATAGTCTTAAACGTAAGCAGGTAATCTTTCCCTCGCGACGATTGCTACCATAGCGAAGTCGGCACCAGAGGCAATAGATGTCAATGCGATGGATGAGGTCATCACAGCGGAATTGGAGGAGCTACTGCTCGCCGATTCGGATTTAATGCCTCAGTGTAAGAATGCAAAGTGCAAAGTAACTCCTGACTTGCTGCCCAAACGGGGGTTCCGCAATGCGATTTGAATCTTAGAGGTCAATACTCCAGACACGCTGACCGATAGGAAGTGAAGATCCTTGGCATGGGCCCTGAAAACAATCGAGGACGACGAGGCTAGGAAGTTCATCACTAAAGATCCGTTTAATGCAATGTGAGCGAAGGAGAAAACGGAGCGCAAAGAAGCAGGTGCGAAACCCTCCCCCTAAGGGTAAAACTAGCATGGCCACAATGAAGTATGAAGAAACATGAAGAAAGACGGTCGTTAAGACAAAAACATCGCGGCCACATTGCAAAGAGCCGACACCTTTAAGGTGGGCTCTAACGAAGTGAAGAAACGCTTAGAAGGGCAGGCAAAGAACACTCCAATCGCGGCATTTAACGATAGGTCAAAGGCGTTACGGCAGACCCTGGCGAAAAGAACCGCGAAACTATCACACCAGGTCACCGCTTCTACCTAAAAGGTCGGCGCCGAGATGTAGGCGAACGTGTAGATAGCAAAATTTTGACCGGCACTGGCAGTAATGCTCCGATGTCCACGGGAGACGACTTCGGAATCGATCCCGAGAAGGAGAAAATAATCCTTCCAAAAGACCGAAGATAATTGGTGGAAAACATTTCAGCGAGGTGGTCCGGAGTTCACTGCTGCATTGGAATTTGCAAACCTTTGCAAAAACAAGCAGCCATTACTCCTTCGAACAGGGCAAGAAAAATATACGCACACATTCGTGAGGATAAGGGATCTGCTGCATCAACCTTCTGTTCGACATGTTGGAGACGCGGCATAAGTATCTTTCACTGCAAGGATCAAACCTCGTACGACTTCGCCATAAACACGGTTCCATCGCTTAATCCTTTGGAATGAGCTGCACAAATAGTCCCTAGGACAAGAAACCAAACAAAATCTGTCCCGCGCTAGCTACAACAAGATTGAGAGCTTTGGACAGTTACTTTCTTCATGGGCTGGACGACCTGGTTGATGTTGAACGCAGACTAATTTTGAGATTCATTCGTTTATTCTTCCATCTTATCTCGACTATTGTCGCAATAGACCCAATATGGTCTTAGTGAGTGGCAGGACACAAAATAATAACCTTACCTAGCCTAACCTAACTAATATTGCAAAACTACCTTACTGACTAAATCCACTTTGCAATTTTAAAAAATGTTCAAATCTCAGATCATGTAAAAAAAAATACGAAAAATTATTTGGCTTAAATTACTTCAAAATTATACACGCAAAAAAAATTGAAAAACTAAAAAAAAAATAAACAAGAACCAAGCTGATACGCAAAGTATTTATCTGAAAATTGGTTTATGCTGATATGCATCCTCTTGAATTGTTGATTTTCTTTTGCAGAAAACCATCTAAGTATGTGCGATCCTTGCGCGCCAGGCAACGTTGCAACCGATTCATTGGAGGTAAGAAATATTTTTTTTTGTGTTTGTTGCCATTCTTGTTATGCTCAAGTGGAGCTCAACTCACTTGGAAGTCTAAAATTTTGGAAATACTCTCCATAAATGTCCTTTTTAAAAAAGTAAAGGAGAATTGTAAGTGCATACTGGGGGACTGCAGTAAATTAAAAAAAAAATATTGTTATCATGAGGCCTTAACTCCTTTTCCAAGATCTGTATCCCACATGGAAAGGAATCTTGTTTATCAGCTTATTATGATATTTCAATTTGCTTAAGCGTGCTTTGGTACAAATTGTCATCAATTAGTCAAATAAAAAATTGTTCCAAATAAATTAATTTATACTGTTTCGTTCAGCCAAAAAAATGCAGAAGTCGAGAACTACGAGCTGGCGTTATGTACACCGATTGTGGCTGTTGGAAAAGAAATGGACTGCAAGATCAGTGCCCTCGTTCGTTGTGCCAAGGCAGACCTGGTTGTATGTGCACTCCGGTTCCTAACTGCTGTCCATCAACGTTCCCCCTCAAACTGGCCTACGTAACTATGGGAACGAATTCAAAACGAAGGCGGTGCAAGGATGCTTCCGCACAACAACAACCGAAGAAGAGTTGAAAACCGGGCTAAGTCATCAGGCAATATTGGATCTTCTTCGTAGGTAAGCAAGAAATTACGTCTTAAAGCGGAGAGATGCAAGTATTAAAAACCTTTTTTTTTTGCCTTGATTTATTATAAGACATCGAATTTAATTTTTTTCATTTTTTCAGGAAAAGCGAATTAACAAAGAACGTTTGAACAGCGTTCGGCCATTCCTTTAGAAACTCTTGGATATGGTTTGTTTTTGTATTACTGATGCGTACGGATACAATTAAATAAGCAATCGATTACTCCTGAGAACGTCCAAATTCGGCATTTTGTTGGATCAATCTAAGACGTCTTAAACGCAGCTGCCACAATGCTCATAACAATTATTAAGTATTTAGTTATAACTAACAATTTTGTTAAGTTAAGTTCTTAAATTTATTTGAATTCAATAAATGATATACAAACCAGCACAGGTTCTGTAAGAAATTCTGTTTTCATTGAACCAACATAATCAGACTTTTATTAAATCCAAGCCTTAGCAACAAAATAAGCTCTCGCATCACATTTATATAAATCAGTCTAATTTTTGGGCTTTCATATCCAAAAAGGTGCCAAAGGAACCCAATTATAAGTCTCTGATATCCTTCCGTTCTGTCTGTCACAGGACGTGTCTGTTCCGAAACGTAATAGTAGACCCTTGCAATTTTCACTTCTATGACTGCTATAACAACAAATAGTAAAATTAATATAAATTTGAAAACAAAGTGGTTCGCTATACTAAAATCGTGTTGTTTAGAAAACCCAATCAAATTGTTTGTAGATTATGTACGGTGGTATTGGACCCTTCGTGTGCGTGTTTGATTCACTCTTGGGTGCTTTTTCTTTAAAAAAATCGTTCAACATTTTAGCTGTTGTTGCATCTAGGCACTAGTCATATCGCTTGTAAAAAAACGAAACGCCACCTCATGTATATTGGTCGATTTAAGTCGCAGGTGACTTGTTCAGTTTACTTCAAAATTTTTGAATTATATTTTTTTTATT
The DNA here is from genome assembly GCA_963555765.1 of Orthonevra nobilis. NCBI lineage: Eukaryota > Metazoa > Arthropoda > Insecta > Diptera > Syrphidae > Orthonevra > Orthonevra nobilis. Next base: position 110,629,639 of record OY743224.1, on the reverse strand, counting down.
CATTATTTCGACAGCGTAATTCAACTATTCGAAGCAAGCGATTTCCAGCGATTGGGCATTTGCACGGTCGATTTCAGTCAGGCGCCGTATGCGGCCAGTCAACGCATGGCCAAAAGTCGAATGCTACCCTAGTTTGGTACTTGTTAACAAAAATCGTGTGACTAAAATCTCTCCTATAAATGCCGAATTTCCAAAAATTCATATTTTTTGAGGTCCTTCTCAAATTGAATACTTAAATTTACTTTTAATTGTCCTTTTTTGAACTATTTTAATATTAGTATAATTTAATATATTAGCATACTAGTATAATATTTTAATATAAGAATGCTAATTTATCGAAGGTGCAAGTCAAAGAACATATATTGACTTAAATAAGACGTTAAACCAAGGTAGAATGTTTGTGGCCTCACAATAAGGCTCCGACATATTTCACTTGACTCTGAGTTTTGGTAAAATTTGACAGTATCTGGGTTTCGTCTAATTGCTAGTCTGAAAGAGCACTGAAGTATCCGCTTTTCGAAACTGTCTTGTCAAGTCGATTTCGTAAAAGCGATTGAAAAAGTGAATGACAACCTTCCTTACAAAAAGCTTGTTTCAAAGATAATGCAGTAAATCTTATAAAAAGCTGTCTTGAAAACAAAATTCGAAGGATTGGAAGTTGCTTGGCATTGGTGTTCCTCAGGGTTCAATTTCGGGTCCATTGCTTTTCATTATGTTTATAAACGACTTGCCTAAAATTTGTAGAAATGTGGGTTTCCACATTTACGCTGACGATCTTAAAATTAATTTGTCAAGACATCTAGAGCTATCGAAAGACTCATGCAATAGAAGCAATGATGATTTAACTGCTTTTTTTAATTGGTCGGCCAAAAAAGGAATTTTTGTAAATGCCAGTAAGTCACAAGAATTTGTGATCTCGAGGAACCCGTACAATCATTTTTTGCTCCCGCATATTTATCTTGGGAAAATAGAAATTCCATTTTCGAATAAGGCTGTCAGCTTAGTTTTTCAGCCAGCACAAACCACACAAATTATGTTGTCAGCCGTGCATATAAAAGGTGATTTTTTAAAAGCTATAGGAAAGTTTTTAAAAAACAAACACATAAAATTCAGAAAAATGCATGAAATCTTTACTTGAATCGATAGTACGGTCCACATAATTTAATGTTTGAACATTATTCAATGCAAATGTTGACCTTGACAGCGCCTCAAATGGTCCATCCGCTTAGTCTAATTCTGGCATACTCTTTCCAACATTTCGGCGGGTATCTCAAGAATAAGTGCTTCAATGTTGTCTTCCATTGCGTCAATTGAAGCTGGCTTGTCTGTATAGATATGAACTTTAACATAGCCCCACAAAAAATATTCTAAAGACGTTAAATCGCACGATCTAGGCGGCCAATTGACCGGTCCCGAACGTGAAATAAAATGTTCACCGAACTCGCCTCTCAGTCCATTTTTGCGCGCGCTGTGTGACATGTGGCACCGTCTTGTTGAAACCACATGTCATGCAAGTCAAGCTCTTGCATTCTCAGTTAGGTTACGAATCGCATCATCTTTGAAAAAGTACGGTCCAATGATGCCACCAGCCCATAAACCGCACCAAACTGTGACTTTTTCTGGATGCATTGGTAGCTCTTGCAATGCTTCTGGCTGGTATTCACTCCAAAATCGACAATTCTGCTTATTTAAGTACCCATTGAGCCAAAAATGAGCTTCGTCGCTGAAAATAATTTTTCGGTAAAAAAGTGGATCTTCGGCCAACTTTCCAAGAGCCCATTCACCAAAAATTTTACGCTGCGGTAGGTCGTTCGGCTTCAATTCTTGCACCAGCTATATTTTGAAAGGCATCACACCTAAATCCTTCCGCAAAATTTTCCACGTTGTTGAGTAACAGAGGCCCAATTGCTGCGAACGGCGACGAATCTATAATTGATGGTCATCATTAACACTGGCCGATACAGCTGCGATATTTTCTTCAGTTCGCACCCTACGTAAGCGTGTTGGTGGTTTAATGTCCAACAATGTAAATTTGGCGCGAAATTTAGTCACAGTAACCCGAATAGCTGCTTAAGTGGGTCGATTGAACTGACCACAAAATGGAAGAAGCGCGCGATGAACTTTCTTAACAGAGCACGCATTTTGATAATAAAATTCAATAATTTGCAAGCGTTGTTCGTTTGTAAGACGATTCATGGTTAAATTATAGACCAAACTTAAGATGTCTGACAGTGAAACAAAACACGAAACGTGCGTCAGCTGTTTAGACCAGTGTTGCCAAAAAGATAATAGCTAAAAAATTACCCTTTACTTGTCTGGGAAACTTGTGGTTATTTGCTTCTTAAACATCTATGGAAATTTGCCTCAAATTGTTCAGAATCCCTTACGTATATTGTACCTTTCTTTAGTTATACCGCAAACGTCTACCGTATCTTAACCTCGTTATGTCGGTATAAATTCTCAGTTGCGCTTAATGATGCTGCAAGACATACTGACCGCATTAGCATAAATTGCTCTTAAATCATACATTTTATCTTGTTTCAAAATGTTAAGTTCGTTATTAATCATTTATATTATAATATCTTTATTTATATTTTTATCTAATATATATATGTATATATTTTTATTAAATTATTCTCTGAAATATATTTCCTCAAATCGCTTAAATATCTTTTAACTTAATTTTTCCTTAAGTAATCACTGTAAAAGATTTATTTTAATTGTACTTATGTTTGTCTCTAAACTGTTAAAATAAATTGAAATTGAAATAAAAAAAAAACAAAAATGTGCAATTTTATAGATTATACATCGATACACAGTGAACCATACCGGGCAGCAGTATCTAATTATTGGCCTTATGAGCTGACCAGTTATTTCGTTTTCTTGCTTAATCCGATTCGCTTATGTAGGATGTAGGTCGAAGTTGGTCTTTTTCAGGATGCTGTTGACTTATTGATTGAATTCCAATCGCTGACAGATTGATTGAGTGATGCCCAGATACTTTTTTCGTCCTTAATCGTCGTCGGTGTCCTGAAGCCTAAGTCCTGTTGATTTCAAGTCCCCACCTCGAAAGTATTTTTAGAGCGGTTTCAGAAATATAAATAGAACAATGAACAGAAAATAAAAATCCATTTGTAAGAAGGTCGATCAAGTAATAGAAGCTGGTAAACTTTGGCGTTGATTGGCAAAGTAGTTAATGAGATATCGAAGAAACCGGTTTGGAAAATCAGAAAACAGCTTCTCTCGCACTACCTTTATATCCGCATATGTCTCTCAATTTTGACTGAATCGCCTTATAAAACTCTAAGTTTCCAATTTAAATTCAAGTTTCTACAAAATTCGTTGAAGCCTTTTCATAAGTTTAACCAAATGGGCATTACACAAGATTTTTGGAACAATTGATTTCGTTAAGGAAGCCGTTCATCCCCCTTATTGAAAAAAGTGATATGATTCAAAGATAGAATCTATCCAAAAGCGAAACTGTGGAATTACTTGAAAAATTTTGGTGATGATTGTACATCATTATTTCCACTCTGAGTTCGTTGGATCCATTTTAAATCCATTTACTCGGAGATATCTGAAACCGTACAAATTCAACAACTTGTTTATAAAAATGTTTATGAAATAAAAAACGAATGTTTTAAAAACCTGTATAATGTGAAAATAAAAAAACATTCTACCTAAAGGTTTATAAACGACTTATACCTCAACTCATCCCAGACAACAGTGAAGAAGACCTAAACTTTGATTTAAAAATCAATCAATTGCGGATGCTAAGGAAGCGTGCGATAACCATCTGGAAATAGATTGCCCATGATAGTAAAGCGAAGGAAGCAGCTATAGGAAAGATGGTCTGCTAAGGAACCACATGTTTGATGTCTTGTCTCTTAAAAGTAAAATTTGAATTAAATTTCAAATGATTTTAACAATTTTCATTGGCACATTATTTTTCGTCGTTAAATTTGGATTTTTTAATCAATTTGATTACTGATAATTACTTAATTATTATGATTTATTTAAAATAAAAAATTAAAAATGTATCGTAAGCTGTGATTAAATCAACAATTTCATCCAGGCTTGTATAGTTCCGATAGTGAAGGACTGTCTAATATTCATTATTCATTTGTATAATTAAAATATGAATAGCGGCATTAATGATGAAAATATCCGCAACCAACCATAGGATTAAATAATTTATTAAGGGTACAATATTTGAAGTCCAATTTAGTGGAATTTAGTAAAAACAAATTTCAAAATGTTTCATAATTTACACGCCGAGAGGAGTGTCGAAAATTGGTTTGAGGTTTTATTCGTTACGTTCTGCACACAAGCCTACACTAGGTTCGCATTGACCAAAGCTATTATCCCAATTTGTAAGCCTTGAATATGATCGGCTTAGACTTCTATTGATTTCATATGATTTATGCATGCACATTTATAGTAAAAACATTTTGCTCTTTTTTTCAGTAGACCAGTCATGTGCATTTCAATTTGCTGTTGTCCTGCAGAACCGCGAAAGCCCAAGCGAATTCAATAACATACTCGTACAACAACAACTGTAAAATGGTGGTTTTGAGAGGCAGAACGTTTAGTTAAAATATCCCTGTTTTGGTGGCGCATTGTTTCTGGTACTTAATTTGAAAAATTCGTTTAACACAGCGAAATGAAATTTATTTTAATTTTCCAAGAGGGCTTGTTTGCATGAGAGCATTGCGGTTTTCAAAAGGATTTAGTTGCTTTTTTTTTCGTTTTTGAATAATTTATTCGAACAAAATGTTTCATAAGAGGGTGTAAGCGGATGTGTTCCCGATTTGCGAGTTACAATTAATTTAGGGCCTAGCAATCGTGCGCCCCTGATAGGGTAAACAGAAGCAAAGGAGGGAATTAAGATTAAAACGAAGTAATTTATAGTATCAACGAAATAAAATTTTTTTGGTCTATAAGCATGGAGAAAAGATGAATTAGTTTTGAACTTGGAAATTCAAATATTCTCTTTTTAGAAGTAGGCTCGTTCCAGTTTAGAGGAGTTATTATTTTGTATTTATTCTGAAACAATACAATGCTTTTCCTTGTCTTTATATATCGTATAAATACGAAAATAAAACTACGCATACAGTAAATTTCTTTTAAAAAGAATCCAATATTTGAATAATCTTGCGTGCGTCTGCAAATTACTCAACAATTGTTTTAATATCTCAACCAATTTGATTGATATTCTCAGATAATATTTGTATTATATATAGTATTTTTCGCCAAACAATAACAAACGCAGTCGGTCTTCCAAAAATGTTCATATTTGAAATTTAATTGCCGGACCGAGAAAATTATTAAATAAGTAATACATTCTAGTGGAATTGCACTTACAATTATTAAGATTACTATGGTGTTAATTCACATCCGGCAAAATGCGTCTTGTTTTAAAATGTCCAATTTTTGACTAAGCATTTCGCAAAAGAAATAGGGTCTGAATCCAATAATAATATAATATTTATAAAATAATATAATAGGAACTTGTAATATTATTTTTGTTGAACATTATTTATGTTTTTGAATTTTTAATATAAGTACATAGCCAGTGATAATTTATTCGATGGTAATTTAATCATTGCATGTTTAATAAATTTTATGTTTATAAAATACGAAAAATTAACCAATCATATTGATCAGTTCAAAAAGACGCATCAAATAATTTGTAGTACAATGAGCGAAATAGTTTCACACTAACATACCAAAAGTATGACAACGTCAGTCTCGTCAGCTAGTTTTGTGATTAAAATACATCCAAACATAGACAATCTTACTTGATCTGCAAAAATAAAATAAGTTGTTTAGTCTAAGATCCATATGGACTAAAGTTTCCAACCATTTTTCAAAATGTAAACAGTTCATTCGGTCAGAAAAATTGTATAAAACTCTGTCCTTTTCATTTAATTCAAATGGAAATGGCTTCATGATTCTTTTATTTATTTTCTCTCTTTGGTATTCAAATAGAAATTGAATTTCTTGTTTTATTGACGTTTTCCAACGCTATTGATCTCAAGGTTTCTTCACCGATCTCCTGAGTTTGTATTTTGGTGTAAGATACTGCTTTCGAAACTTTCTATCAGGTTCGTTTTAAAACAATTTTATTAAGTTGAGGCCAGACCATTTCATAGTTTGGAGAGTCTCTTTTTTCCACTTGATCCACGGCAATTCTTGAAAAACTAATTCGACTAATATTCTGACGAAAATGTGAATCCTTAAGGTCTTAACTTTTCCTGTCAGAGTTTTCTCGACACGAACGTGTTCGATGAACGAGAAACGTCCTTAGACCATTCTCGTCACAACTATGACATTTTGATTTAAAAAAGTCGGCTTACATAAATTCTCCTCTATTGACCAACAACCTCAAATCTTGACTCGTTCGCCTACAAGGCTTTGGCACTGTGGTTCGATATCTAATCCCATTATTAGATATCGAATAATAATCTAATTATTATTAGATATCGAATATTAATCTAATTATTATTCGATATCTAATAATGGCTACTTTACGGTGAAGGCCTGTAGCTAAACATTTTTTTTTCGTTTTACCAAATTGGAGGAAAGAAACTCACGGCATGAGTCTTTCCATGAGACCGATTTCCTTCATGGTTGTTGGTGACACGGTAAACCATATTGGGCAGCCATAAGATATCACTAGTCTTATGAGCTGCTTGTAGACCTGTAGTTCGCTTGTTTTGCTCAACCCGTTCCTCTTTTTCAGCATTGGGTTAACCAGATGAAGGGAAAAATTGCCCCTTTTCATGACGACTCTCGACTTAGATTAACCAACATCTACTTTGTAAATGCCCTGCTGCTTTCCGGAAGCTAGATTCTCTTCAATTTGTGTAGATGAGCAGCTATTTCACAAATTAAAAGTTTGGCAACTAAGTAATTGCGGACTTTTTTTAGAAAATAATAGACAATTTTTTCATGGAACGAAATAACTTTATCCTGTAATTTATTGTCCATTTCGAGCAATGACCTTTTGCCATCTTTCAAACAGCATCATAATTCCACGTTCAAAAGACTTTTGACATCATCATTATTGAAATTTTTACCTTTCAAGGAGTTTTGCAAAGATCGAAATAAAAAGTAATCAAGTGGTGCAAGGTCAGGACTATATGGTGGATGTGGCCAACCCAAAAGTTTGTTATCGTGAGCGGTTGAATTGAAAAAGTTAATGGACTCGAAAAAGGCTGCTGACCAAGCTCCCATACGAAGAAAGTCAAACCCTCTGTGTGATGTTATCAAATAACTGACCGGAGATCCAAAATCAAGGAACTACATTAATTTAAAAGATCATGTTGCTGGTCCTAGTATCAAATGAATAAGAAAAATGATGACGGTGAGTAGAAACTTTGAAGGACGGTAGGCGTTGTTTCAGAATACTGACCTTCATGAAGGACGACCGACTTGAAAAATGAGTTGCAACTCATCCTGACATATATAAGGGAAGGATTTTTCCTCATATTCCATTAAAGAATGACTCATGGTCCCCATAACCACATCACTTTTTGTTGTTCGACATTCGAATTTTTATCGCCTACTATGATAGATATAATATAACAAAACTATTCTCGTACTTCTATCCAAATGTAAAGTTGGTATATTCTGTTTAATCGACTACTGATGAGCCAAAATGCGACGTAATGCATCAATCCAAAAATTTCTCTCTGTTCGTAATTAGCACTTCTCATGAGTATATGAATGCATTTCAAATAATTCCTTAAATCCTTTAATTTCTATGAACAGAAAAAAAAATGCAAATGACAAATGTGCTGGCAAAAATTAATTAAATTGAAAATATCATACACAAAGTCCGAGAGAAATGTGTGTCGCTGCCAAAGAGGATGTGACGTGCCCCAGAATTTAATATTTCAAAATCTGGATAGGAAAAAGCACCAGCAGCAAAAACAGTTCCCATTGTTTGAGAAAATTCCTTATTTTTTATTTTTTTTTTTGCATCCAGCTATAATGTAAAGAAAAATCTGTGCATTTATAAATTAATTTCTTTAACAGAATTTAATTTACTTTTTCCTTTTTTCTTGTTTTGTTTGGAAGCGTTTATATGGATTCAAAATAGTAGTAATGTTTGCTACAAGCATTGAAAGCGGATATAATTTTTATGAACTTAACTAGCATGATGTGTGAAGTTTAACCAAACCTAAAGTTATCGATGAAAGGGTTCGTTAGAAATAATGTGACTGCCACCAAATTAAATGGTTCTGCTTTTTAGAGCCCCAAAGTTTTTTGAATTGATACAGCTCTACTGAACCGACGGCGATGGAAAGTACCCGGAGCTTCTTAACTATCATGGTAAAAACACCTGTTGAGTTTAGGTAAAGGAACGTAGTCGTTAATGCGCGATTCACAATGTCGCTTTGACTGCATCGCGTTTAGTTGACAAGCGTAATGAATCGTTAGAGCCACGTAATAAAGCGTCGGAACGTGAAGCAGAAGTTCAAACAATTGAACCCTCCAGAAGGCTGCAGTCAGGGAGGATTGTGAACTTTTTTACTCTTTGCAGTTTTTAAATCCGTTTTATAGAAGGTATTTTAAGCTGATTTTACATTCAGACAAACTGGGAATTATACAGAAGCCGAAAACGGTATTCTGGATAATTTTAACGAGGCGAATTCCTCTTTCACAAAGCCGGCTGATGAGCAAGCGCGATTTGGATATCTCCACATTCCTGGATAATTTAAAAGCCCTGGAGGCTCCTTATAATATTAACGAAGAGTTCATGATCAACATGGCAAAGAAAACGGCGGCTCATTTTTTTCTGTTTAAAGACTAATAGACTAATGATTCAATGTTGTATTAGGAATAATTTTAATTTATACTTTTTGAAACCTCAACAACCTTTGCGACTTGTGCCCTGAAGCCCGAAATTGAAATGAACAACGAAATAGAATGATATTTGTTTTGGTATTTTTCCAAAAAGGTGACTGTCAATATATATGTCAAAGCGCCTGAAGTCTGAAGTCAAAGCGACGTTGAGAAGCGGATATAAGGCGCATCTTCTCGTGGACAAGTTATTGTGGTAGTAAGTAAAGGTTCATTGCCCTTGCAGTGAGCCTCTTGATAATTTTTATGAGGTAGATATCCATCCTTGTAAGGTTTTTTAGTCTTTTTGTATACCGACTTTGGAGCTCTACAGAGTCGAAAATATGGCATTTCTCTTTAAAAACCAAAATCTTTTCCATCGATCTTGCTGCCAAGTTGAGTACCGCGGTACTCATATAAGAGAACATAAGTCTCACAAAGGTAACAGAAGACCTTGACCATGGCATTTAGTGGGCTATTATTTCGCACTTTCGGAGACTCTCGCTACGACAAGAGCTGAATCTCTGTATATACTACTGTGTCCAAAATATAAGGTGACATATGAATTTAAACTGCGCGCGTCGAAGGATTTGGAAATTTTTCTTTCTTTTTAAGTTGGTAGTACTGTCAGTGACATCTATGTGAAATTTCATTTCAAAATATATTCATAGTGTTTGAGATACGCGTCGTTTTGTGAGCTGCTAAAAGTGAGTTTTTCGTTTTTTGCGATGTCGAAATTTATTGAGCAAAGAATTTGCATTAAATTTTGTTTGCGGAATCAATTTTCTGCTGCGGATACGTTGAGGATGGTGCAGAAAGCCTTTGATGATGCGGCTATGTCTAAAAAAAATGTTTACAAGTGGTATAGTGATTTCCAAGCCGGCCGTGATCGTGTCGAAGACAAAGAGCTTTCTAGGAAACCATCAACCTCAGCCGATGAAGCTCACGTCCAACAAATCAAATATTTGGTGTTGAAAAACCATCGATTAACGATTAGAGACCTTGCTGATGAAGTTCGCTTATCAAAAGGCTCAGTCAATACCATTTTGAAGGATGCTTTGGGCATCAAGCGCGTCAAATCTCGACTGGCACCGAAAACATTGAATTTTTTGGAAAAAAGGCGTCGCGTTGAAGTGTGTGAAACAATGCTTTCCGACTACCACGATGTCATGAAACGCATTATAACTGGCCATGAGACTTGGATCTATGCTTACGACCCTGAAACAACCGATCAGTCGAGCGAATATCGTGCCAAAGGAGAGCCGAGACCAAAAAAACCGCGCCAAAGTCGCTCAAAAATCAAGGTCATGTTGACTGTTTTCTTCGATTATCGTGGTGTTGTGCTTTATGAATTCCTTCCAACCGGCCAAACGAAAGACCGCTCCGGGGACACCGTTTTGATACGACAGAGGAGATTCAAGCCGCAGCGAAGACGGAACTGAAGGCCATCCCGAAAAGTGACTACAACCAGTGTTTCAAAGATTGGAAAATCCGTTGGCATAAGTGCATTGCATCGGGAGGGGATTACTTTGAAGGGGATGAAATTGATTTGGAAGAATAAATAAAGAATTTTCAAAATAAATACAATGTCACCTTATTTTTTGGACACAGTAGTATTTGGCAGAATCAACTAATTTGATCACATGTAACGCTGGAAAAACTTAATTGTTACCGTCACTTCCATTCGAATTTTCCAGCTATAGTCCTTCCACTCATCAATTTCGCTGTAACACTCACCCCTTCATGAATGTCAATCATTTAACTTTGAAGCCCAATTTCGGTAGAACAGTCAAAATTAAGATCTTGCGAATAAGCCGCCAAACTAAACGTGGAACGCTCTTCCACATTTGGCATTTCCAAAACATTACTGATCCGTTCGACCCACTTTATGTGCTTTCATTATAGGGTTATCCATAACCCCTCGAACGTGTTTATATTAAAAAAGAACACTGGTGGAGCGAGAGCCCACGATATTTTGGCACATTTCGCTTCAGTTGTCTGCCTGGGTGATAGCGATAGAGAAGTTTCGCAAATTTTTCAAGTATCGCCACAATCCGTAGACAACAGAGTGCTTAAGAGGATAATTTCGTATTTTTGGTAAAAACGATGTATTTTGTCGTGTGAGCAGTGGAAAAACCTCGATGTTTGGACAAGTAAAAATCAATAAAGTCGTCTACAAACACGATAGTTTATAAGATCGCAAGTAAAATCCAGAAGAATTTCGAATTAAAAGCACCCCATTGCAAATCTTTCATGCTGTCCTTATTTACATACAAAAGTTAAGTTAATTCATGAAAGACCAATTCTTTTGTTATCGACTTCCTTACTGTCACTGTTTTATTGGAATAATACCGTGGCCCATTCTAAAACCGAGTTCACTATCTGAAACTATGTTTATTCTTTTTTCACAACCCATTTTCGTCGGAGCTCTATTGACAACTTTAGAAAACCTTAGAGTTGAGGGTTGAAGATCGCCTGAAAATCTGTTGTCGAAATGACAGACAGAGGATTTATGCCTTCCTCGGCAACTGCTTTATTTGCCAAGTTATCATGCTTCGTAAATACCTTTTAATACTTATCATTACTCTGATGGATCCATATTAAATCGGTTTTAGGCAAGGAAAGTTGAAAATTAATCACATTCAAGCCCGTCTGATTTCGGATATAACACTGGAGTTCCAAACAATCTTCACCAACAAAGCACTCCCAGAGAATATTTTAATTTAACTGTGAACATAGGCTACATAAATTTCAAAAGGACTTTTCTTGGCTTTGCATCTTAAGTCAAAGAAAAGACGGTCGAGCGAAAGGGTTTTTTACGAACGCTTCCTTAAAGACATGAGATATTATATTTTTTTTGTATAGAGAGTTGAAGAACTCGAAAAGTTATATAAAAAAATCCACATAAATATAAATAAAAATATATTTTAAATTAATTTCAATACATCAAATGTACAAAATGTTAAATTCTAATCAAATTAATTTTACTTACCCCCCAAAAAATTTTATATAGATGTACAAAACTGAAGGAAGCCGACTGGCGAGATGTAATCGAGATGTAATGTACCTCAGATTTTATCGCCATCGAAGTAAGTCAGAAATATGTAAAGACTAACATAAAATAGACTATCTTTAGTGACGTTTTCCTTCACCGGTAAAATTTCTTTAATAAGGAACAATTTTAAGAAAAATTAGACGAAAAAATATAAATCCTCGTACATAGTATAACAAAAAATCTCCTTCTATTTTCTACTACGAGTATGTAAATCATAAACGAACTAAATATTATATCGTATATGTACATGGCTGTATTGTCATACAGCCGATTGAAATAGGACGCCTACTTCATCACCCCACAATCGCCAGAGTGAGGAAAGGACATTTTTGTGCTTATCTCTCTCATTATGACACTTTAACCACGAAATTAAGGAACCTGCAAACCACTGCGCAGTTATTAATCTCATTAATATATCGGCTATTAAAATACTTGTTTTATGGCCTGAACACGCACCGTCACATCTATATTCTGTCCCCTAATTAACTCTCGAAATTATTGTAATCCACCAAATCAGGACTTTAATTTTAAACGAATTTGTTACCGCAATTTTAAACGTTACAATGTATTACGCACACTTAAATCCATTCAGGACATTAATGAAATACGCTGAAAAAAATGCAAACACGCACAGCGCAAAAAATTGTGGCTTTTAAAATTATTTAAACGATTTACAAATGAACCGCATCCACTTCCACACAGAATTTTTGTGTTCACGCCAATCCTCAGGTATTAAGCATTCAATTGTGAAAACGCTGGTTGACGATTAAATTGAAAGTAGGGGGAAAAAATATCGCACATTTGTATTATTTTTTCAAACTGTTTTTTTTTTGTATGTCTAACTTCACGGCATTGTTGACTGAATCAATTCAAAGGTTGAGTACTATGCAAATTATCGACTGCATACTATTTCATTTCAAAGATTTCAGATGATTCGAAAAAGATCGATTGGTAATTCTTAGGGTCTATAACGCTTCTTCAAAGCTCGGGATCAATGAAAAATATTAATTATAGACAAGAAGTTTTTCTACAAATTTTAAATGGAAACTGAAGATGACACTCTACGAATGTTACAATATATAGTACATACACTGCGAATCGCTAGGATGATGTCATAATTTGTGCGACTGATTTTCCCAATGTTTACTTGTCACAATATTTTTATCCGGTAATATTATGTTGGGGAGAAAGTAATTTTGTTTTTTTTTTGGTGTGAAAGGAACTCTTTTTTAAAAACAAATAAAATCAAGCAATTATAAACTATCGATTTTGTTTGATGACATTCTACCATCTTACTGGCAACTTCATGATTCAGTGCTAATAGAACTTCTGGTCCTTTTTGGCACAAAACTGGTCCAAATGCGATTGCGATGCGATGATTCAAATATTCTGCAAGCTTCGAAACAAATGAAAATATGATGGTGCAGGATCGGTGTTGTAGGTTGGGTGGGACATCACTTCCCAACACGAGTCAATTATGCTTTGCCAAGTCTGACCTGTTTTGTTTGATTGCATCCGCTGGTTTCGTATCGTTCGGTTCCTTGGAAGCAGTTCTAACTGAACAACATAGACTTTTTTTGATGCAGTTTAACTTTAGATACGGCGTGTGCTGGCTTATCACGCTTAGATCATGATCTTATGCGATTGATGTTGCTGTAAATTACACATTTTCCATCAGCAGTGATGATTCATCTCGAAAAAGTATCCATTTAACTGCGTTTCAAATGCATTTCGCCAATATTGATTAGTTGTACTAGATGAGTCTCTTTCAATTCATTAAAAATTCAAATATCAAGTTTTTTTCTTACGAGTCCAGATCACAGATCTGTTTGTGTAGCTCAGCAGCTTTTCCGCCTTTACATAAATAAAACAAAAAATGTGTCAAAAATATTCGTTTTTGCCCTTCATGGTTAAGTAGACACTGTACAAATAACGTGAACCAAATTAAACGCGATTCGCTTCTGAGTCAAGCTTAAGTTGACTGCTATCAAACGTCAAAAGAAAAAAACATTACATTGAAAAAACCGGGAATACATTGACATAACGCCATCTTCTTTCAAAAACCAAAATTTCTTATTGCGAACCAATATTAACTACCTGGTTGTACATTTTTACCCAAAAGAAACACATGCAATATAATTCCATGAAAATATTCCAAAATCAAATGTTGAACCGCTGAAAAATCGTTTTAAAAAGGAAAAATAAAAGAAAGGTATTCCCGCCATTTCTTGATATAACCTCATTAAATTGAATCACACGATTTTTATAAAAGGACCGGGCGGTCATGTCATCGTCTTTGAAAATGAGCGACCAAGCAAACATTTGTAGCTATTTTTCGTGAAAAGAAACTCCAATTCGATTGTGTAGTAGTAGGTGGAAGCTCCCCACGCCGTAACGTCTGATGCATGGCTGTAAGCTCCTTTTTTCCTTGATCCTGGGAATTAAAATTGTTAGCATCGGGATTATCAATGAATGAACAATTTTTACTCAGGAAAGACCACGCGATTCTATTCACTGCTCGACATGAGATTTTCTCTTGCGAATTTAATCCGAACCTCCGTATGCACTTGCTTCAAATCAGGTTTCTTTTTCATTTGTCTACGCTGGACAGAATCACATTTTTGTATTATCCTTCTGACCGTCGGCGCATCGTTATACGCTTCTTTAGTGTCTTATTTTAGTGGCTGGCTGAATGGTGTTTGATGCAGAAAATTAAACACTTTCTCAATAAGCACAGCCTCATACTAGGTACTCGTAGTATACTCGTATATTTGCTTGTCCCTGCTCTGTGCCATGTACTCAAGAGCCGTGTATGTTGTCGCTGATTCTCAACAATAGGAAAACTTGTGAAGTTGTTTGAAATGTAGATACACATATGTGTTCGAATTTTTTCCAATTTGAAACGTTCGAGTAGGGATGGAGAATTAGCTACCGATTAATTGGCATTCAGTAATCTTTCTGGTGATCTCAGAAGAAATGTTTCCCATTTGTGGAATTGGATTTACCCCCTTGACCTTGTTCGTGCTCGCAATTTATTGCAAGTGTGGTGAAACGTCGGTAAGTGAGTATTTTATCATAACATTTTTTGATGGAATCTTTAACTAGCCCCGCTTCTTCGTTGCTGACTTCGCGAAGTATAGTATTGCCTGTTTACCTATCAGCACCGATCACCTTGCGACGAGATTTTTTCGTCAGTATGGTTTTACTCAGGTTTATAGATCGATTGTTTGATCGAGTAATCCAGTCTCTAGTTGGTGGCGTAATCGACCAGCGATAGCAGTCTACCAGAAATCGAAAACTAGTCTTTTCAGAACTCAGATCAGCACTTGACTGCATAGGCAACCATTTGCAAAGTGAAAGGTAGTCAGACATCTAGGGATATGGCCCGGCCAATATTTATATATTTAAACAAAGATGTCGCTCTAACGAGGGCCAAATCCGCTTTTGCCATGACAAAAAGATGGTTTTGTTGGTCCCTAAACTGCTTCTTGGTGTCCTATCTGGAGCGATATGAAAGAAAATTCGATGGAAGAGATTTGAGATTTTGAAAGTCAATGGCTCAAGACTTATGTTCAATGCAGTCGTATATAAAGTGGCTCTTTAAAAGAAAGGTTCGGTTAATGAATAAGGTTATTATAGGTACATCTCACTTTTTCCTTCAATCAGCAAGATACTTTAAAAACTTATGAAAACGAGGATGATGAGCTTTTTAAACAACACACATTTTTTCAATCCTGTAAACTTCCGTCTTCACATTGGTAGATCAACAGAGGATGCTCTTTTATATTTTTGCACACAGATTTATGTCAATTTGGATAAAAAAAAAAGCTGGATTATTGTAGACATTGCGAGAGCATTTGACACGGTTCACCATGATATACTGCCTACGAAATTGGAAAACGCTAGCTTTCGGTGGTTACGTTTTGCAAGTAGTTTACGTCGTACCTGGGAAATAGGTTAGAAAAAGTAAAAATTGATGACATTACAAGCCAAATAAAGTTTCTCAACATTTGCCTATGGTTCCAGCAGTGCTTTAAATCTAATTTCGAATATCAACGCTAAACTTAATTTTTTTAGACTCTAGTTTGCGGATCATAATTAAGGTATAGGCTCAAAGAGTTAAGCCATGTTCTTTAAATTTTGGAGCGCAAAACAATTTCAATACAGATGCATACTTTCATGGAACTGACTACCCAAGGTTTAAACTAGGTCACTGCACTGTTAGTATAAGTTTTGTCCACTTGTCCTTTTCGTAGTTGGCTCAGCTGTAGCGAAAATTGTTTTCGTATTGAAAATGTTAATCAATTTAAGTAATCAGGACTTGTCATTGACTCGAGGATGAACTTTAATAACCATACAAATAATTTAGAAACTACTATATTTTCGTGGCATACTCAGAAACTCTTATTTTCTGCACATTGGCTCTACACAACTATTGTTGAAGATTTATTATGGAGTTTTTCATTCTAGATTCAAGCAAGTAAAAATATGTCTTTTTTGCCTTCAATGTTTTATTTTGATTTTTATTTTTTTTTTATTTTCATTTTTTGTGATATGATTCGCATTCTTTTATATTCACTTTTCTGTTGTAAATTCTTAAAGACTTTGAATTTAAAATAGGTCAATTTTTAAGGGTCACCTCACCCATTTCTTTATTTAATTTAAGAATTAGTTTCTATAGACGTCTAGTTTTCATTTAAAAAAAAAATATTGTCACAATTTAAAATAAAAACCTGCCGGTAAATCTCTTTATTACTACTTCGTTGCGAATAATTTATTTCACTTCTATCAAAAAGATTCCAGGTATCACTTGGCGGCGAATTAATCATTTTACTTACCCTATCGGTGTTACGAGTCTATAAAGTTAGAGCAAATAAGATAAAATTCGATAAAGATGATGACGTTTTTATTATAGTCTCCACCATCGCTGATGATGAGGTGAACATTTGCAGGCCCTCACCTTCCTATTTAAATAGAAATTCAGTATCGTCAGGGACAACTTCTATTGGATTAGTTTGTAGTTTCAACATGTTTATTTTTTTTTAATTAAACTGCAAATTAATGAAAAAAAAAAATTGCCAATAAAGATGCCCATTGAGTCATTCTTTTATGGTTCCGTACCTCAAAAGCAAAAACGAACCTTTGTCGAATCACTTCGTTTTCCGTCTCTCTGTTTGTGTGTGAAGACCCTTTTGATCAGGAATGCGTGGAAGTACCAAGTTGAAATAAATATTGACGGGTCCCCTTAAGCTGTATTAAATCAATCAGTCAAAAGATTCGGCTTTTTATTAATATTTTGGGTACCTCCAGTTGAACTAGAATCATAAAATTGAGTAAAAGGCACAAGTAATCGCAAACAAACTGAATTAAAATTAGGAAAATATGTTGTACATTGTACGTTGGTGTGTGTACTTAAAAATGAATAAAAATATACAAAAATGCAATTTTTCCAATAAATCTCATTTTACCTTTATTAACCTTTCATTTATTTTTTGTATGTTTTGTTTTTCCTAATTTCAAACTAACTCTTACACGTCTAACATTTCTATTTCCATTTTATTTTACATAAGTTTTACTTCCATTACATTTTCACGTAGCTCTTCATCTTTTTTATTTGTTTTTGTTCTAAATCTACGACTATGTGCAAAAAATAAACTGGAAAATTACAAATAACCAACGATTTGCAGCTGAAAAACACACTCAAAGCAGTACAACTGCCACCTTATGTCTAATTTTATATTTTAGATTTCTTCTTAATTTGTGTCTTTGTTTACTTAGCAAACTAGATACACATGTATCCATAAACATACATCAATGCATGTATACATTTATGTTTGTATATTATGTGAACGTGTACGTGTCCTTTTGTTAAATGTCACTTAAAAAACTACGACAGTGTGCTTTAGAATGAACTCCTTGGGTTCGGTGAATTTAACTGCACTTAATATTTCTTTCGTTTACACATTCGACAGACAATTGCCAAAAATAACGAGAGGACCAGACTTAGGCCTATCGTTATCAGTGTAAGTTTCCCATACGGAAGTTCAGCCATTTCAATATGCCGCCGGCAAATTTCCGGCGATTCATCATGAAGCACTACCTGGCCGCCTAACTGGCCGCTCAACTTATCGTTAGTGATGCCCAGCTTTTGGAGATTCTCCTCGATGTGCTGTGTCAATTGTTCCGTTGTTGAAATGTGGGTCACATTTGGGCAATTCATTGCTCCATTACAGACCAAATGTTTTGGTATGCAAATTAACGTATCCCCGGGGCATTTAAAGTCACAGTCGCCATCCTGCAGAAGGGATGATGCTAGGCTTCCATCCGGATTACGAGGTAGATGAAATAGTTCAGTCCAAACTAGTCGAAAAGCATTTTTCCCCGGCTGGCCATCGCCAGTATATTGGATGAGAACTGGCAGTGGTTCTTGATCAGTGCCCAAGGCACCTAAATCGGCCGCTGACAAAATAGGCAAGTCACGAGCCAGCGATATATTCTCCGGGCAAACAATGAATCGCGGTTCTAGCCTACCGGCCAGATATACCTCGATTTTTGCACTCTCACACGAATGGTCACCGAAGCGAGCCTTTTCTAAATGCAGCCACAAATCACGTTGCGCGGCAACCTTCAATTCCCAAATGCATTTCTCACGCCGGTACTGATGGTCCGGACTGTTGTGTGTAATTAAGCCGAGTGCCTTGCGATAGGGGAAAACAAGCTCACCATCGGGTGATGGCCCAAATGTAATTGGGCCGCAGAGGGGTCCGTGAGCAAACTCATAGTTAGCCTCAAAGAGGGGATTTGGATTCTTGAAGTAGCTGGTGATGGCATGTTGACCTTGGACAATCATTTCAAGATTCATTTGATCGCTCGAGGAGATGACACGTACCGCACGTGGTATGTTATCGCAAAAGCACGCTAAATTATTCTGAAACTTGTCCTTGTCCTCCCAAATAACCAATTTGTCTACACGTTCCTCATGACAACGCGTACAGGCGTTAACGTTGTACGGCAACTCTTTAAACGACACCGATGTGACCTCGATGACCGCACGTGCATAAAGTCGCTTGTCGGTGACGAATTTATATTGACAGCGTACATCACTACCGCCGGTTCGTTTGAATATTAACGAGTTCATGGGTGAGCGAATCCTACCGCCTGGGTGTTTCCATGCGTACATCACCTCGTCGCACAATGTATTTGGGACGGGGTCACCGAAACGGGTGTTGTTGAAAAAATCATAGTGCGCCCAGTAATATAATGAACTGCCACTGTAGGAGCCAGTTTTGCTATCGAATTGCACGAATAACGACGGACTGGTGCTCACGAAATCCACCTTTTCCATCGGTCGAGAAAATGTATCACAGAATGTTTTAATTATTCTGGCAGGATCTGGCTTCGATGAGTCGTATATGGTGAGGGATTCACCACAATCGCCGTCATACCTGAGAATTGGTGATTCGATGCGATTGATGCGGAAACTGAAACGAAAACAAGCAAAAAAAACACATGCAAGAATTACAATAGGGATTTTATACAAAAGTTATTTTTGTGTATAACAAGACTGTATTTTCGATAATTGGAAAAATGAGTATGTGTGAGTATATGTGAGTTTCTCCTGTGGAGAAAATGAATGAATACAGTATAGAATTTGACCTACAAAAAATTTTCTTCTATTACCAGTTTTCATAATCAGTGCATTTCAGTGTTAAAAAAATGCGATACAACTAACTTGAATAGGAGAACGGAGATGTTTTGACTCTGTTTTTTATTTTTTTTAAATTTTTTTGTAAAACCTATGAGAACAACAATCAATGTAACACATACCAAGTTATAAACTGAGATGACTCAAAAATAGTGAATTTGAAGTAATGCTTGTGTTCGAATGCTCGGTGATCATAAAAGAGTTTGATTGTTAGCCCCAGTCTTTTTTCGCCTCCTCAAAAAATTCTTTATTGAGTTGTCTCAGTAGATTTACAGAGCTGTACGATGTATCGAGTTAATGGCCTGCCAAGACTAACCAATATAAATTACTCTTTAAAGAAGGTGGATCCTGGCGGATCCATTCCATCTCCTTCTATTAAATTCGAACAACTCACTGTCTGTTTGTCTGTTAACGCTCTTGACTGAACCAATTTTCATTATTTTTAACTTCCCTTTTTGAAGTGTTCTGATTTTCAAAACTTAAGTTTATTTATTTAGTTATTTATTCATTAAAAAGAGTTTATCTCTTCCAGACTAAGATAGAACAATATTGATTTTTATACTATCATAGATTTAGTTTATTGACGAAAATTTATTTAGCACATTCAACTTAAATGCATATCTAGAACAGTTCAAGAATATATCAATTTCATTACTAATTAGGTTAACAGCTTTAATGATACGAGAGGTTCATTTTCGCTGAAATAATATCTAGTCATTATATCTGTATTATTATATATATATATTTTTTTTTTTTTCTTTTTTTTACAACTATTCAGTGAAGGTTTTTTTCGAATTTTCCTTCGTGATATACTTTGTTCATATCAAAATTCAACTTCATCAATATAAATAAATGTTTCAGTAGCAAGATAGCTTAATATCGAATCTCTGTACTGTAAAATGTGTGGTAACTCCAATATTGTAAATTTAGTTTCGAAATAAAGATATCTATCTATCTATCTATCTGGTGCGATAAAATTGCTCATAGAAAAGATGCCGCGCTGATATTGTTCTGGAGGGTGCATAAAAACAACCTTGGTCACTTAATGCGATTTGTTAAAATATCCTTAATAAACATTACGGAAAAACAACTACGCCGAGACTCAAGAGGTTGAATGCTAATCAGTAGGCATCTGGTTTTATAAGATGGCATTTCTATTTTCCTATTTAATTTTAAAATAGTGTATCTAATGAATCTTCTTTGTACTTTTTCTATTCTTTCCGATGAATTCTCATAAAATGGGTTCCAATTTGTGCAACAACATTCTTATACTGATCTGACAAGTGAAACGTATAGCGACTTTAATGCATAGGGGTCGCAAAGATCTCTTGTATTTCTTTTTAAAAACCCGAGCAAAGAATTAGCTTAATGATGATAAGATCTTTATGCGGCAAAAATGTTAACTAACGATCAAGAATCACTCCAAGATGCTTCTTACAAGTTATTCTTTCAAGTGCGATATTGAAAATTTTATAAGGGAATTTGAAAGGTCTACTCTTCCTATAGTGAACCATAGCTTGACATTTTTGAACATTAAGATGCAAAGAATAAATTTCACACCAATTTGCTAGTGCATCTAAATCACTTTGGAGAAGCAGACAATCATCTACGGACATTATTTTGCATATAAAAGGCAAAACAAATGTGAGAAGATGGATGGGATGTCATTTATAAATAGAATGAACAGCAGAGGGCCCAAATGACTACCTTGTGGGACGCCAGATGGAACATGAATACACTCCGATAAAAACTCATCAATCTTTATAATTTGAAGCCGATTCGTAAGATATGACTTGATCCAATTTAAAAAGCTTGAATGTAAGTAAAATTTGTGATCGATTCTATCAAAAGCCTTTGCAAAATCTGTAAAAATGATGTTAGTTTCACATCTCTTAGCGCAATTATCAAATATAAAATTACTCAATAGAGTGAGATTAGTTGAAGTAGAAAGACCCGGAACAAATCCATGCTGAAAGACGGAGATGTGTTCTTTAATGAGAAAGTAAACTTTGTCAAATAGCTTTGGGATTGAAGAAATTTTGCATATTGGCCTATAATTTCTAAATCTTGTTTTGACCCGGGTTTAAAATAGGATTAAAATAGGATATCTTCCACTTTTCTAAAAAAAAAATTCAAAGACAAATTGAATATATGATATTATGCATACCGGACCATAGAACAAATCTTGAATTTTCTCTCTCGAAACAACCTTAGGCGCCTTCATCCGCTTTTGAAAATGTCCATTCTTCTGAACCATATAGTCGGACGGGGATATTAAGGGACTTTTAGAGCGACACTTTAAATATTCAAGAGAGGGCTTAATTCAATTATTTTCTTAGCCCAAAGAAACAGCAATGAGTAAGATGTCTTCTTCGTTTGATATCAGCGCTGGTATTATTTTGTGTATTTACAGCGGAGCCTAGGTAGACATAGTCCCTGACTACCTCAACATTTTGGCTGTCTATGGTAACGTTCTGAAGATGGTCGCAGCCGATTTATAACACGAATTGTAAACTAATATGTTGGCAATGAAAAAGGTCGGAACGCCCATAGATTGAGTTATTCCGGAAAATCAAATAAATAAAGTAGCTCAAGCCCAAGACTTAGTTTTTCCGGTGACAGGTAAATTTCTTCCAACGATACGGAATATTTCAGAATCTGCCCGGTAAGAACTATCAAAATCTATTAAAGAAATCGAAGTGGACTTTTTAACACCGATAGCTTAACGGTAGATCAATTCCAGAATGTCCCATAGAGCCTTGGTGGAAACGTCTTTGACTTTGTCAACTGCGAATTTGATGTACTTTTATGATAGTTTTCGAGCGTGGAAAAGGACGTCTGGGGGAACCATGGCATGATTGTAGGGTGGCCAGGGAACTGTAGTCAATTTTAAATAGGCCAAGAAGAGGATCACGAAACAGGGGGACGCTTTGGACACCAGTAGACCATTCTTTTATGCACAATTTTGTGAAAGTAACTTTCTAAAATTTTGAATGTCTGTGACATTAAACGAACATTCAAACTAGCACTTTTTCGTTGATGGTGTCTTGAATGCTTTCCAACAATATTTTCATCCCTGACTTAATTACGGACTTCATGTGCCTTCACTAGACTTCGTATTGTGATATTATATCATAACAAGAGACAATATTCACTCCCAAGGTATTGGCAACCCTGAACTACATACAACAACAACATACAAATGTTCTGCCAAAGCGAAATATAGATTGGAAGAAAAGTTTACTGGAGTGAGTGGGTTCTGAGTTGCGGTTGAAAATATTCTCAGGTTTCTAACAAACAATTTATCTTGAAACCGCCCAGCTAATGATATCGGTGTCCATATATGAAAAAACAGAAACAGAAGTTTTGTGTTAGAAAAGATCAACTAAGGCAGTAAGAAGTCGCGAGTAATTGTAATAAAAAGATGAAGATGGGTTCACGTATAAATAAATGACCAATTTATCTAGCCTGGTCAGTGTTGAATGGTAAAAGAGGCACATGATCGACACTTGAGATCTTCGATTGAATAAAGGTTATGTAAGCAATCGAATTTGATTTGCCTTTGTTTTTGTTTAGCCCTTAGATAGTTATCTTTTGTTGTTCGATCAGATGCACTCTCAAATTAATCGAACTCAATTTCAATGAAAAATTATTGCTTTCACTTGTGAACAGTTGCATTGATACAAAAACAGAAGCATCGTCTTAAAGTCCCTTTTGCGGAACAGTATATGCAAGGAGGCAAGTTCTGGCTTCATTTCAAGCAACCCACATTGTGCATTATCTTGAAGGTGAAACGTGTGCCAAGTCCATTTTCCTTTTAAGTTTAATTTTCTTTACCCAGACGAAAAGATTTTATTTTCGTCGCTTACTCTTCTGGCTTGTTGCCATTCTTCTCAAGACCCAGCAACTTACTATTCCCCTCCCTCAGACGTGCTAGTATTTGTAATGCTTGTGAAATGTTGCTTTCGTTTATCTTCATTGGTTTTGTGCATCTACTACTCCTTTGGCATTTTATTTTGGCCAATGGTTTCGGGTCTACCATCGAGGGTGAACTGTGGGAGGCAGCGGCAGGTAAACGACATTGCATCCACACAGTAGTTGTTGAAAACGTTGTTCGTTCGTAAATATTTTCATCCAAAAGAGAAAAAAAAAGAAATGGAAATGAAATTTGTGCCATTACAGCACCTACAGTCAGGGCCAACTTAACCGAACAAAAAAAAAATAAAAATTGTAAAATTGGATTTTGCATTGCTGAGGGAATTGAGGTAGAATATAGGTCAGGATGGAATTAAGGAACTGTGGTGAATTGCTTATAAAAATTCTGCAACTGTCTAGGGAGGGAAAGGAGACTTTATGGAAGTTAGGTAATATTGGGCACATGACTAAGTCCGTGTGTTCTCTTCAATTTGTTTCAAATTTTTCGCCATTTGAGCACGAATTGTCAGTTTTAAACGAGAAGGCGGCGAGCAACTTTCAAGGAAGGAAATGACTGCCTTTTCTTTGTGCTGCTGCATTTTTGTTTCTGGCATCGTCAATCATTATTATCGTTAAAAGGTATAAAAGACAATTTAAGGCGAAAACATATGTGTGTGTCCTGAAGGGCACAGAACGAGCAGTTTTGTGGTTACTATACTACATAGTATATAAATGTCGATGTAGGTTATTAAGGGCAATAAAAACAAATAGCGCTAAGAAATTTCATAACCATGCATAAAGGAAGGCCAAAAGTTTGCTACACTTTGCACATTATTAACGAAATATTATACTCATTTAAAAAAATGAGATATGTTTTGACTGCTATCAAGCCATCAACAGTGTTTAATGTATCTTTGTTGCCAGGCGAATGATAATTTCATCACTCAAAAATGGGGTTTTTGAATGTAATTTGGAACACATAATTTAGCATTTTTAAAAAATATCAAACGCTCAATTGTTCGGGGTGTTTTTAGAAGTTCTTTTGGATGTCCGTTACACGATATTCTTATTTTGTCACGTTCCAGAACTGCGCGGGGATTTTCGGCATTAAAAAGCAGCACGGAACGAGAATAGACCTTTTTTTCAATAGTCTATATACTTTATATTCAGTAGCCAACTTTATCAAGTTTCTTAATGATATAGATAAGCAGCGCCAGATAAACATGTTCTGTGCCTCTGGCAACAGAAACTCTAAACATAAGGGCAGGTGAACTCGGCAGAAAATTAAAATGTTCGATACTTGGAGCAGAATGCAGAATATATAAATAGATCACTCTACATTCCACTTTGAAATAGTACCTCGGAAACAGGGCATATATTTCCAGCGAAGATTATTGTATTTTTTGTGCTTATGGTAAGAAATCTATTAAGAACAAGAAGTCTCTTGTTTTGAGCATCAACCTCGGCATCACCTCTAATGACTACTGTAAGATTTGGAAAGCAGAAGAAAATTCTGAATTCATTAAACACCTCGTCTTTATACTCCCTTATCTATAATTGTGACGTCTCTGCTTTTTGTGGAATTCATGAAGAGTTTGGAGAACTTGAAAAAGTTCCATAGTCGCCCAGCAATAAAGGAAATATTTGAATGAGGAAAAAGTGTTTTTATAGCTTAATGCACCTCAAGGCTCAATTCGCCCCATTGACATTTGCCAGAGTCTGCCGAAAGCAGTGCTTGAACCAGAAGGAGGAACTAAGTTAGTAAAGTCATATTGAATCTCATTTTATTATTCAAAAACAACTAAACGCATACCATCCTTTCTTATGACCCGGACACTGTTCTTTGTTCCACATATGCATTTGAATTTTATGTTCACTTAATTCCAATACGAACTGCAAGCTTTTCTTTCGAAAATGCGAATTAAAATATTTTAATTGAGCTAATAATTTTACTCTTTTCTATAAACTTCGAAACTTCTGATTCGATTTGAAAAATTCCATCATCAATCTAGGCTATATCTTAGCCCGTTTAAATGAAAGGCCCGAAACATATAACTCAAGAACGATCGAGCGAATTAGGTTTTGTGAATGCTGCCTTAACGGTTATAGACTGCCTTCCATAGCAATGTCGTAGGACAAGAGATGTTTATAAGAGTCCGCGATGACAAACCTCTTAATCTGCATACCAAAGACTAATGAAAAAATTATCCACCCTTATCAAGTCGGCCTCATTCTAAAGAACCTCATTGCGGACATTTTTTGTATTGGGACTCTCGAGGATTTTTTTGCTTTTTATTTTTATAATTCAGAAAAAACTTAAATGCTTGACAAAATGCTTTAAGCTAGCCTTATTAACAAGTACAATTCTTAATTAACTTGCTGGCCTTATACTTAGCTAAACCTTATTCTTAAAAGTGTCTTTCGACGTAAACAAACTAAACTTACAAATTGAGAACTAAATTACATATTAGAACTAAGAAAAAAATATTAAAGAAAACTTAGTAAAAGGACGGTTTTGTTTGGATCTTAAAACTAACCTAAAAAAAAAGCTTAAAAAATACCTTAAGCCCAGACAACGGCGTCCTAAACAAAATGGATTCGCACTTTTGGAAATTGATCTTCAACTTCCAATCGTCACAATATCGAAGGATAGTGAAAATGTTAACCGCTTCTAGAGGAAGGTGTCTAAGAGCAATGTTTGATATACCATCGATTCCTACAGATTTCTTACGTCTAGGCGAACAGAAGATGACCAAGAGATCTTCCTTTGATAAAAATGGGGGATATGCCCCTTCATCGAAGACGACATCATTTGCCAAATTATCGTCACTGAACATGGTTAAACCAGTGTTCTCCGATCGCCAGTTCTCAATATCATTTTTAAGGTCGGGGTTGTGTACGAGGACGCGATCTTCCAAGACATGGTTCGGGCGAGTGCTTACATTCACCTTATACACATCTTGAAAGGTCGCACATATCACTTCAGCTTTCTCCTGGGGATCTTCGATCACAAAAAAGCTGTCGTCTTCGATTACTTCGACTGGATCGATGCCTGCTGTTGTAAGTATTTGTTCGTTGTTGGTAGTTCGGGGGAGCTTAAAACGTGGAAGCTTGTTCTGGTTTTTCCTTTGAAAAAAATTAGTAGTTTTCGAGAACATATTAGGATTATAAGCTTTAACAGCCGGAAATTTTGTATTCCAATGCGCATTAATTGCAGCTCGGTAGTTTGCTTAATTAACTGCTGTAGGTATTTCAGCTCGGACTTCATTTTCTTAACTTCTGAGTCTTGTAGGTCAGTGAAGCGTCTGTACAGTAGTTTAAGTCTTGTAAGTAGTCTACTCTTTTGTCGGTGTATATATATTAACATTGTCAGTTTGTATGTTTTTCGGAAATGTTCTGTACATAGTTCGTTTAATAGTATCGTCCATCTTTTTCAGATAATCGTCGGTCTCCTCGTTCAACAGATTTCTATTGGATGGTGGCTTGAGCAAGTTCGAGGAGAGGGCTCTAGTGAAACTCTCGAGGTCTTGAGACACGAATGCAAGCCATAAGACATTGTCTTTTAAGAACCCGAATCTTTTCTATCGAGGGCCATTAAGCAGATGGCTTTTACCATTGCATTGAGTTGGCTGCTGTAAAACAACCTTTTTTTGTCATGAAAAAAAATTCTTTGGCTCTGGA
The DNA here is from genome assembly GCA_963555765.1 of Orthonevra nobilis. Classification (NCBI taxonomy): domain Eukaryota; kingdom Metazoa; phylum Arthropoda; class Insecta; order Diptera; family Syrphidae; genus Orthonevra; species Orthonevra nobilis. Next base: position 110,602,433 of record OY743224.1, on the reverse strand, counting down.
TAGAGTGACATCGAGCTAGAGTCTTTGGTATCTTACTTTACTTCGAATTGCTAATGGTCGCCCATGATATCCAACGATCAAGAACTTTCGCCAATTCTTTCTTGAATCCCAAGAGGCTATAGACAATGGAGTCCTGAAGAGAATAGTTTCCGATTTCTGGCAGTTGGTCTTCAACTTCGAGTTGTCGCAATAATGCAGAGAACCTATAAGGTCAGCTGTTAAAATTGGTGAAAAGTATCGGAGAATTAACCACGCCTTTTTGTAGACCTTTTATTAACTCGAAAATATTTATAGAATTAACATTGCTATTCTGCAAAACGAAGCGTCTATTGGTAAACATGCTATAAGGCATGTTCATTAGTGGTTTGCTTACACCGAGTCTGCCTAACTTAAAAAAGAGCGATTTTTACTTACTAGCTTAGAAGCGGCATATCATGCCCCGCACTGAAACCGATTTGATAATCTGAGATTATATTTTTGTCCTCGACCCTGATAGAGATTAGGAGATGTGCTGTACTATAGCTGTTTTCCAGTGCGTCATTGTGCATTATTCAGTGCGTTGTTAAGCAGTATAGTGAAAATGTCTATAGCTACCAGAGGAAGATGGCGAAGCACAAAAGTTGGTTCCCCATCGATTTCTGTTTTATCATCATTGAAGTCGGTGAAACCTTGGTACTCTGATCGCCATTAGTGGATATCACTCCACAGGTAGAACGGTTCTCGAAGTCGCGGTAGACGCGGTTCTCGAAGTCGCGATTCGGGCTAATGCAAGCATTTTTAAAGTAGTTATAGGTAGGACAAGTTTTTATGCTATTTTTAAATACGTTTTAACAATAATTATTTTTTATAGAATTATTATCTTTTAAGAAAGAATACTTTTGAGTTACGTTTCGACGGCAATTAGTAGTCAAAACTTATGCAGGTACAGAGAAGCATTTAGAAAACATTGCAATGTAAAACGTATTTGTCAAAATATGCCCTTTTTGAACAAAATTTATTTCAAGTATATTTTAATTTATATTTTAGTAAAATGCAACCTCTGCATAGCGACCGCTAGTGACGACGGAACAATAATTTTCTTGTGCATTGGTTAAAAAGTAAAAAAAAACAATAATTTAAAACAAAAACATTTCAACCTTACCTGGGAAAATAAAGTCGTACAATTTCTCCTATGCGTCCTTTTATATGATAACTGCATGATGTATTTGGTGGATACCAATGGGCGATACTAAGAAAAATACCTTCCGATGCACTACTGTCCTTTAAAGCGTCTGAACTTAATAGCCAATCACATATACCATGCTTAATGCCGGCGGTCTCCACATGTCCTGGCCAATTCCCAACATTAAAATGAAATCCTGAATTCAGTAGTGGTCCAGCGGGGGAGGACACAAATTCAACATACATGTATTGGGATGTGCCTGTAAGTAGAAATGAATGCATTTTATGTAGTTATAGTTATAACAAAGGTAATTGCGATATGAGTTACTCCATTTGTAAGTGGATTCAACGGATGTACAGATAAAGGTGTACTCTCACATTGAATATGCAAATTATTGTGCCGGCGTTGTTCGGCAGGCAATGTTCTGTACTGGCGTTGCGTTGCTGATGGCCAATGCATGCGTGTGCATCATTCGTTTTGATATAATTGTCAAAATGGAATGTTAATTAGCATTCATCGGTGTGTTCAGATGATGTAATTGCAGCTGATAGTTGGGTTACATAAAAATCCACATTTATACGGACTTACAGTTCATTTACATAATGAAATTGGACACAATGACACAAAACGAGTTTTATTAATTATAATGTTTGCATAATTCACTTTATGGTGCGATGCTACGATATCATATCATAATTAACAGTCAAACAACTGTCTAAAGCTGCTGTTTCAAAAGTAAAAGAAAAACAAAATAGGAGTGGAAGAAGTGCGAGTCAGACACGCACGCGAAGGATTCCGTACCACTACTTAATGGGTTTTGTTTCAAGCATCCTTTGCTTAAGTAGACTAAGGCTCCGCTTCGGAAAAATTTGTTTGCAACGCATTTGTTGCTCCTGAAAATTTTACGTTACATTTGATAAGCCAAAGTAGTTTACATTCAGACGAAGCAGATGGACAGCGTAGAAACCTGAAACATTGATTAGAGAGGGTACTAGTCTTGTGCTTCGTTTTGCAAAATATTGTTTATCTATCCTTGATTCAATGTTAAGAATTATTCAACGAATTGTCGTTGAGCGGAAGCATATAGGTGCAGATTAATGCATACCGCATGATGAATACATTGATGCTTTCACTAACCGCACTAATCATGACTGCAGAAAGCGAGATAAATAATCAGAGAATCAAATGGATGACGAAAATGCACGGTTGATTAAGAAACGCAAGACTATGATGAGTCTTCCAGGGCAATTAGAATACACTGATTCAATGAAGAAGACGACGATGTTGGCATGGGTCTTTCAGGATTGGTATCGCAGTGTTTCAGAGACCGTCTCTTGCAGAGTTATTCTGCACTCAGTTTTTGTCTCTTGACTTAGAAGACTTAGAAGAAGAATGAAAGAGAACTTAGAAAATCAATTTTTTTTTATAACAACGAAAGTTAAAACTGTCTTAATCTAAGCTTTAGAAAACAAACTTATTTTTTATTAAGAAAATAACTTTAACATTAAAGGAACTAAACATTACTTAAAAACGATGTTAGCTGATGAAGTAGTTACTTTGACCTAAGCAAAAGAAAGTTCCTACAAGAATGACGTTGCTTCTTCTCCTCCCTTAAGTCATCAATAGCTATCTTAATACATTCTCATTCGAAATCGTCTTTGTCGTGGGCTGTTACAGTCTTATTGAGCCGGAGGTTCTCCGCTGAGCTGCGTACTACGCCCCTTTTGTGTACTAGTTGGCTGTCTACACTTGGAACACTTGGCTGTGGAAGATGAACAGTGTATTTTAAATTAGGCCTTTAAGCTAGAGCAAGGTTTCTATTGGAATGCAGCCGTAAAGGCGAATTATGTAGAAATCCTATGCTTGTCCGAGGCCACTGCCTCCAAACCAATTTATTAAGAAAATATCTACTGAGACTTTGGAGTCTCAGGACTTTGTCTCTCGAAAACCCGTATCTTTTTTAATAAGCTTGCTTCTTTACAAAATATTGTAGTTTCGAAATTTTGAAAGTTGATTTTCAATTGCCAACCGTCGCAAATAACGCTGAATGTTTTTGGAAATTGCATTGTAAGAGGACTTTAATGAGCCCATTTGGACCTTACCTGGGTAGGCTATTGCGTGGTGATGAAAACCTTTGATATCGCTCCTGAAAGAAGTGATTAAAATTACAAGTGAATCACTATCTTTATTTCGAAAGTTCCAGCAAAAGTCATAAGTACATTGCAATTCTTCACAATAAACTTTCTACTTTTTTTGAAATGGTGTATCTTATTTTACGTACGAGTATCCCTTATTAATAATAAAATAAATTGCAAAAAAAAAAAAATTATGGAAAAAATTGGGCAAAGCCGCGATAATGCATTACCATAAGAGGTGCAAAACAAGGTCGTTAAGTATCTTCTACAGCGATCTCTTCGAGTGGTGACCCGTGCAATAATTCAGAGTTAGGAAATTCGATAGCCAAATACGTTGCAAGTTTTTGAAGACTCCGTTCCTTTACTCTTAGCCCGGTGAAAGCCTGAAATCATTTATGATTTTTATAAAACCTTTGGGTGGATTAAACGACATTTCTATCATTGGTTTATTCCTCATATTGTGCGTTTGAGAGAAGAAAAAAATGTTCCTTGTCAAGCTGCTTTGCCAAAAAAATAATATTTATCTCCTTCGATTCCCCAGTCGCTTGTTGCTTCAGACGTTAGACAATGATGTTTTTGGTCATGTTAAGATGGCTTGGGAAAATGCTTTGGTAATGCATGGATAAGAAATGACAAACAAAGGGTTGTTTCAACTGTCGAAGTCTAATTTTGCAATACAACTTGGAACAGTTTGGAAGAGCCACACTCAGTTTAAGGTAATTCAAATATGAAAAACAGAAAAAATTGAAGAAAAGAGGAAGAAAGTTTCAAGACTATAAAAAGACACACCAGCTGATGATGATATAGTCGAATAACACTGTTGCGAAGAAGGAAATCGAGATGGCCCAGTTGAACTTGACATTATGGAAGACAATTTCATTCAAGATTTCAAGTGGGAGAATTTATTTTAGCGTTCTTCAATAAAGGGAGAAACAAATCTACATCTTTAAAGAAGAAATTGGAGATGCAGAAATTAAGTTCCAAGGTGTAGCTGCTCTGCGTCCATCAAAAACTGCATTTAAAATATTCCAAAACGATGTCAGCTTCAAAAAAGTTTCTCAAGTTATTGTTATGCTTCTACCTGCAAAGAAGACATTAGAGGATGCCGGGAGCATCAATTATACATTTGACAAATTTGTCACAGTCAAGAAGATGAACTGATAAATCACAGTTTTTTCGCTTACATTACTTTTGAACCTTTATATGATCAGATTTTTATAATGAATCCTATTTTTAATTAATTTTAATCGGGTTTACACTTGTTAACATAGAACTTAGGGCAAATGCAAACATTGATTTTATGCTCTTTTCTCACAGCACAACATTAAATATCTCTATTTGCTTCCATTTACTCTTTAAAAACCTTATGGTTCTTGTGTTTTCACTGAAATCATTGTTTCCTCAGAATTATAAAACCAAAAATTATTTACATATTTCGTAAGTGTAAACTATAATTAAATTTTTCAAACAAATGTTTCTACTCGTAACAGAGATATACAATTCTTTCATGTTAATGTTTATAAATTTTCTTTGGGTTATCTTGTATAAAAATCAAAAAAAAATATTTAAATTCATTTTACTTTTTAATAAATATGACGTTGTTTAAAATTACCCATATTGAACCTGTATAACTTAAAACAACGCCTCAACTTGTTAACTTATTTCACCACGAACGCCTGAATTATTTGGCAGCACTAGTTTCGCTGCATTTCTCTCGCTCATCTGTCAAGTCTGATCAAAATCTTTCACAAAGTGTTAGTTCCTTTGAATATGCTCGGTGAAATAAATTTGTTTTTAATTTTGTAAAGTAAAATCGGTCTTTCTATATTTCGAATTTGTGACGAATTTGTGCGTGAAATTATAGGCTTTCATTTGAAATAAGGTTTTGTGTTGTGCGTAGTGCAAAAGTGTGTTTTTTTTTCGAATAAAAATGTGTGTAGCTTTCCATTGTTTGATTTCGGTGCAATTGGTGCGTCTTTAAAATCGTTTGTAAATGTTAAAATATAAATTATTTTGTCTTAAATTTATAAAATTCGTTTGCGTTTATGTCTTGGCTCTCATTTGGTGTTAATTGCGCGTCGAAAAAATGTGTTTTTAAGTTAATTCAAGTCCCTCGCGGGTGAAATTTCCAATATTTTCCATTCTTGTGTGTGTTTGTTTGTGTGAAACTTTTTTCTGCTGACTTCAGGCGTTACAACTGCCGTTCCATTTGAAGATTTGAATTTGAATATTTGAAAATTGCAAGGTGAGTCTTTTAAAATCATTTTCCTTACATTATTGTTATAAATTTATGCAACGTGTGTAGTACACTACATTTTTTATTTCAGAGAGCGAAAAGCATTAATTAATTAAGAAAAAAAAAATCTTGTAACAGCGCAACAAAAATGCACATCGATGTTTAATTTTTGAAATAATTACAGGTAGTTCTGCAACCTTACTTTCGATCGCATCTTAGATCCTTCATATTGTATTCCGTGTCGGTTAGAAATGTTGAGGTTAATTGCTCGTCACTTAGGCCTTAAATGGACTCGTTTATTTGTTATTTGTAGTAGATTAGGGGGTACTCGAAAAATTCCTGTTTGAGGTGCGCAATTCCAATATCAGTGGCTGGCAAAGTAATGTTCATGGCAGTTGGAGGCTATGGCAGAGAAGATTTTCTTGGTCTTGCTCTTCGTCCTCCCAGCTGTGGTCTTTCTATTAATGAAAGATTACTCAACTTAAGCTAAGAGTTCGTTTTATAAGTTTGACGCCTTTTAAAATACCAACGTATTTTGAAATTGCTGGTTTATTTAATTACGTTTTGCAAACATCTAATTGTTTTTGTGTTTCCATCAACTTATATACCCCAATCACTGAGCTCATTTACTCAATATAGATTGAAATGTTTCTAAATGGGCACTACATGCAATTGGTTTGTTGTTGCAGTGTTCCCCTCCTAATGATTTAAATAGAATGCGTCTTGTCATGTCTTCTTCTGCCAAATAATCTCACGTTTGGAAAATTGTTTTAATGATGTAAAGTGTATGTTTTTCGATGTAGCGTTGCGCGCCTTTTGTAACCAAACATTTCATTCCTTTTGAGCATCTCATCGTGTCATGTTATGGCATGTGAATCTCTTTATCATTTTTTTTGGTAATGCATACCATAGAAATTAAGATAAAAATTAATGGAGTCCCTATACAAAAAACCTGCACAGAACACTTTGTGTGCGTGTCTGACTGGCACTCCCGTATACATTGCCGATGCAATGTATATAAACATCTTAATAACCAAAGAGAGGAATACTACAGGCAAGATACTGGGATACTCCATGCCTTGTCTTCGAGGAGACTCCAGACCCAAATTTCAGCCTGCCGCGACTACACTTGAAGTCACATGACATTTTTATGGTGACCAAAATCTGACTAAACTTAAGTTTATTCAATCAGGCAATGTAAGGGCAGGACGATTACTTTGGTGAATTTGAAGCACTCTGTTTGCGCAAATCTGCAGAAAACTACTTGATTTTGATCTTTGATTTGCGAACTGGTTTATACACATGTAAATGCTGTATGTAAATAATTTTTTTCTGTGCTCGTTTTCCGGGAAGAACGGAGGAATGTGCTTAAATCAAAGAAGGACATTGAACACAGACTTTTTGATCACAAGTCCAAGAGAGGCAGGTATAGCTTTGAGATAGTAAAGGACTTCGTTTGCTTCAGTACCGCAAAAATTCTGAGAATGACATCTTTTCAGGGATTTAGCGAAGAAAAAATCGTGCCAATCTATGTTTCTTTCGACTCAGAAGGCGTCTGAATAATAGAGTTATATCTCAATTGACATGGCGCCGAAGCACGGGCTCTATCTATTGCGGATGATGGAAGACATTTTTGGCTAATTCGAGATAAATACTCTTCGAAAGATATTACGATGACGGAATACGGAGAAGATGCTTCTACAATGAACTTGGCGAGCTTTACAGTCACATTGACCTCGTCAAAACACTGCATTTTACGCGTCTCTTGTCTCTTGATCTCATATTGATTCCTTACTCAGTCACACCCAATTGAGTAAAGTCAGACAAATTAATCTTATTTTCTATTTTAAAGTAAGTTTCCGTGGCCTAGTGATAATTTTGTTACCTGTCCTTTTCATTTGAAGCGTAAAACCGATTTATCCTATACCCCGGAAATTAAAACAAGTAATGGGTTTTTAGTAGCAATAAAACGAAGATGAGATCAGTCAAGATTGTCCAAAAAAAATGATACGTTAGGAGGAAGGTATTATTTTTCTTTCGGTACTTTTAAATATGATTTGACATGATGGAATACGCAAATGTTCCGGGATATGACGGTGAAACAGGAAATGAACTTCGCTGTGAGGACAATAGGAACTCCCCTGACTGCAGTTGACAAAAGGCATGAAAGGCTCTAGAAATAAGGAAATTAAGACTTACAACTTCTGGCAAAGTTGGAAATGTGAATGGGGATGTTGCTTTGCTGGAAACCCCAAAGAAGAGGTCCAAAAATATTCTGGTTCGTTGTAAATTTAATTTTAAGCCAACATTATTAGCTTTTTACGTTCTTTGTTGTGAAAAGAAACTCGAATTAAATTATGCCATAGAAGGTGATAGCTCTTTACACCGTGGCTCCTTTTTTTTATTTGATCCGAAAAAGCATCGCATTATCAATCATTGCTCCAACGACAATTTCTTTTGCCATATTCATTTGAAGATCCAAATGCTTCCTTTATTATCCTTCTGACCGTCGTTATACGGGCTGATACGCTTCTATTGGACCTTATTACTGTAGCTAGCTTGCTTGAAGCAAGTCGCAGAAGTAATTGCTTGCCTCGCGATGTTGTAGCCTTAACTTGCAGTTTTTTTTGCAAAAGTATTGCTTCTGCTCACCACCCTTCCTTTTTCTCGGGTTGATAGTCCAAAGTCCTTGAAAGTAAATCATTTTTCTTTTTCTTTTGGCGTGAGCTCTTGCAATGTAAAATCCACAATGGCCTTTCCAAGTGGCACACCTTTTTCAAACCATTTTCCACTAGTTCATTGTTTGATTCTAAGACTATCTTTTGGGAAATATAAACCTACTCACACGAAGTAAATGTTTCTAAGTAAAAATCAGACCTACATGGCAAGACTCGATTGCAGAAATTTTAAACCTTATCCTAGTGCTTTGCAGTGTATTTAGAAATCACAAAATATAATGTTGTGAGTTTTTATATAAAAATTACAGATTCGAAATATTGATAGAGAAGTAACGAAAATACAATTCGAAATTATCGTTTGTTGCAATCACAATTGTTCCAGACAACTTCATGCCAACATTTCGAGCAAAAGACCAAGTGCATCATCAATTAGATTTAATGTTACCAATTACAGATGGAAACCATAAATTCTTGCGACTCTGTGTTAGGGGATAAACCGACGAGTTTACACAACAATTGGGGTACAAACAAATGAATTGTCACCGATTTTCAAATAATGTTTCGTGCCAACAAACCATTAGTAGATATGTTCAAATATGAAAGCCGATTGTGTTCATTTGTACTCATGCAGACAAAACTCCTATGTATTTCCATCTGTCAGGAATAAGCTTCTATTATTTAAAAAAAAAAACAAATAATAAATAACAACTGTTTATTTAGTTTCATTGGGTATAGCGATGTACTCTGGGCTCCACTAAAAAAAAAAACGCTGCTCATAGACATTTTTGTTTTTTAAAACCTGGATTTTTTGAAGCAGATTAAATATAAACAGCCAGGCCGGTCGCTGGCTGTTTACACTCAGGCCAATGTGCAATAACGATTATGCGGCTGAAAACTGAAAAGCGCTCCCGAACAGATTCTATAATGCCCTATCCGTTCGACTGCTTCTTCAAATGCTTGTAATAAATCGAATTAAGGGCGGTTTGAATAAGGGAGTAGAAAGGCTATTTAGAGTTGTTTTTAACGAACAGATTTGAAAAACAGAAAAGAAATACTTGACAAAGAAAATCTTTTTTTTTTTGTATTTTAAGTAATTTTGTCTTATTTTTGCACAATTGTTGAATATTTGCTGTGAGGCTGTGAAGCTGTAAGGCAACCGAAATGGCAGGCTTTAACTAAATCATCAAAATTGTATATTATTTAAATACTAAATTACTTTTTGTTTAGCATAAATCCATAACAATGGTATTTTACAGTTTAAGTAAGTTAGTTTTTTTTACTTTTTCTCAAGGCAGTGAGAAATATGTTTTTATTATAATACATGTGAGTTGTCCATTTTTATCCCTTTCCTTATTGTTTAAAAATGCCAACAGATATTGATGGTCACTGATCATTAATTCACTAATCGCAGCAGCATCCACGCATTAATTGTTCGTTATAACGTAATCGAGCAACGTTCTTGATGTTTTTGTTATCCTTTCAGCCTGTTTCATAATTTGTGCATATGCATTATCCTTGATCATTTTATCCAGGCGCTTTCTATAAGTGTCCTTTGTTTGAAACCAATCAACATTGAATTCATCCAAGACTATAACATCATCCTCCAATACACAGATCTCTTCCATAAGTATTTCAAATTCATCACAGAAAATAACTTCAGATGAACAGGACGATCTATACACTCCTGCCAGTATGCACGTGTGGTTATTAATATTAACTTGATTAACAAACCACCAAAAATTCATGCCATTCGCACAGCCCCGAGTTCTTGTTTTGTGTATATTATAACACCACCTGCACGAGTTGACAAGTTATAATTTTCTAATTGAATTTCATAGCTGGATACATCCTCTTTAATATGTGTTTCTGTCGCACTGTTATATCATAATTTTTATTATTAATAGTGTCTTTAGTTCATCGAAATTGTTGACTAGTCCTTGAATGTTTAAGCACAACAGAGTTATTGTCTTTGGTTGTTAATTACCAATATTTTTTTATTTTTCGCCTTGTTTTCTCAGGTAAACAGGACAGACTCTATCACGGGTTCATGTTTACACAGTTTACACAGTTTATACATTTGTTTATTGTTTCATTCACACATTCGCTACTCTTATGGTTTAGCATGCATTTTATGCATATTTCCTCATTCTCGCCACCGCTTTATCGTTGTAGCCTTTGCATTTATAGCACGTCACTTTACCCAGCTCCCACCCAATGTTCACCTTGCCTGTATCAATGGCTCTTGGAAATAATTCTTCGTCTTTTTATAAATCTCTTTATTTTCAAAAACTTTATTCGGTTTCTTTAATTTGTCGATCAGTTCTTTTTCATTGTTGACCAACTTCAATTTGTATATTTCGATTCTTTGTTTAATTTTGTTTGCTACTTTTATTTTGCACTTTTCAACTATCTGTTCCTCTGCTTTCTGATCAATCGATCTTACATTGTTGATCTTAAATAGTGTTTTTTTTTTATAGTATCATACTTCAAAAGAAACCTTTCACAGGATGCGATTGCTATTTCCAAAGGTAGCTATAATCTTCCTACGTTTGGGAGCTAAGCCATTAGTGAAAATATATATAGTATCATTAAAGGCCTGCGGATCTTTAGACTGGAATCATCTTAAGACTTAATCTTTGTTAAATTTTTATAAAACAATCATTACAGAATTAAAATAAGTTATCACTTAAAAAGTGAAAGGCTTTTAACTCTTTGAATCTGTCCTTTTATTCTGAAAAAAACTGTATTTGAGAGTGGAGTCTGGTGATGGTTTTCTAACTGGGCGAATCTTGTTTATTTGTAGAAAATCTGTTTCCTTAACCTGAGCTGAACCTCTCATATGGTTCATCCAGGCCATATGCGTTGAACCATAATGAATTTATGAAACAAATTCACACAGATTTCAGTATTCATTGTGATGTTTGCAACATTTTGCTCAAAGCATTAATTTTTAAAACAAGAAACCAAATTATTGCTGCAAATTAATCTTAAATTTTGAATATTCAACACAAGCGTGTAAGCTTTATGAGAACTTGTGATGAACACATAATTTCATTCCAACAAATTATTATCTGATATTTCCAGAAAAGCATAAAATATTTTTCCAGCCAAATCGACGCAGTCATCCATTTCGATTCTTCTAGACTATCTTTCTATCTAAATAAATCATTCCCCTACCGGGAATGGAGGCGCTGTTGTCTACGAAACTGGTTTTTGACTCCGCATTTGTTTTTATTGTACTTGAATTTCGAGTACGTCTCGGACAGTTCGAACTTCGATGGACGTTTCGCACTTTAATTCACGCCATGTAAAAAAGTTATTTTGCAAAGCCAGTCTCGTAGGGGTTTCATTCTCTATACGATGATTTTTCTTATATTTTAGCTGGATGTTAAAACTTATACCATACATGATTTATATTTTGATTGCTGAATTTACCGCCTCCCTAGACTTGCTGCCCGCGTGCAATGAACGCCTTGTACGCCCGCTTACTGCGGTGATAGCAATGGAGCTAGACACTTCCAGCAAAAATTCAATTGGTTTAGTTTTATTTTAAATTGTGGAGAGACCCAAAAAACTCTGCAGTCTAAATGAGAAATTCGGCCTTGAAATGATTTAACAACCTCAATAGTAAATCTCCATTTAATCTCCATTTATGGAAAAGCTACAGCATGACAGTGGTATTAGGAAAATCGAACTTTAAATAAATATTCCTTCAAGGTCCTTATTTATAAAAGCTGTTAACGATGTCATTCACTGAACAAGAACTTTGAATGAGCACCCATAGAAATGTGTGATTATAAAACTTTTCCTACAGAATAAACATTTCGAAAATAAACAAGGTTTTTTATGCACATATTGTGTGTGTATTTAAACTTACCGATTATACTGAATGGGAATTTACCCAAACCGCAAAATTTTCCAATAAGTGGTGAGTGTTCGTCACGTCCATCGTAAACGGCAAGCCAATCATATGGGCAGTGTTCATTACCAGAGCCAATTGGTCTTATGGGACAGGTCATAACGTTTTCACACCTGTTGGATAAAGAAAGCCACAAAAAAGGGGAAAAATTCAATCGGTGTTTTTTTTTTTCAAGCAATTTTAAGTTCAAAAGCAAAAAATTATGAGTGAATTTTTTAAGTAAAAATTAAAAACGAAACCAATTAAAAATTATTGAACCTGTCGAGACAAAGGTTGATTTACCAAAAGAAGAAAAGCGTTAATAAAAAATACAGGATATCAGTTGGTGTTATTCGTTTGAGCGCCGGGCTTCTGAGCATGTGCTTTTGGGTTGAAAACCGTGTAATAACATTTGACATTTTCCACCACTCTCCTATGGCGAATGATTGTCAATCCTCCGAAAAGTTTCGGAAATAAAGTAAAGGTGGAAAAACAGCGATAAGGTCTTTCGATCAAAAACGAGCTGTCACAATGGCCAAGCACTTCAACTCGATTTTTCAAAAAGTTTTAAACAAAAACTTTTACAAAACTCAGTTTTCGAAGACTTTGAAGCCTCCATTCAGTTTTAAATTTCGTACCCGTTCCCGGATTTTTTTTGCAATCATAAGCTCATCTTCAGCGGTATTAAATGTGCAACATTATGGCATTAAGAATGAGGAAATTCCATTGGTCGAGGTTGAGATTGTCGAGAAATCGATGCAACATCAAACAGCGATTGATTTGCTGATTTTTGGTCTGGAGAGCATAAAAATGCTTTTAAAATCCTGTACAATGATGTTGAAAGAGTACGCACATCACTTCTTGTAGATACAATTTATTTTTTCAATTTTATCGACTCCAAAAAAAAAAAACAAGTGGACTCATGGACGTAATTTGTGTTTTTTCCTCAATTTATCGAAAAAAATTTCTTCGTCTTGAGTCTCTCAAACAAGATTGGCCCGATCTCAGTTGCGTCCAACGAAGTGAGTACCCATTAACCTCAACAATGGGCAATGAGACTTCGGGTGGCCACGATGGTATTGCTCCAATTGTTGTAAAGAAATGCTGTGATATTCAGGCAAAATAATAGATCCTTCATATTTTTGACTTCCGTACCAATGGCGTGTCAACGGAATCCCATTTATTAGCCTCCACTATCCGTCCGTCCCTCTTTCACAGGGCTGTATCTTCTGAACCGCAAAAGGTTGATGTGTACTACTCGACACTATAATAACAAATAATAATAAAGAGGGACCAGTCAACAAAATCCGAATCGCATTGCGATAACACAAACTGCAGATCATGCGCATGCAACATGATCTGAATAAACACGTTGAATTATTTTCCCACAGCTTGCCGACTTGCTTGTGCAATTGAGCTGATTCGGCACACACGCGCTAGATTCAACCAGGTGAGCTTCCGTCGATTAGGATTTCGCTGACACTCGGGTAATGCCGTCACCAGGGAGTCAACGTATGGGAACCTTGGGTAGGCTTAGTTAGTAATAAGTACATAGCGTAGCGGTAAAGAATTAAAAATTGCAATTTCACGGAATAAAGTTCGTTTTGTAAAAATATAAAAAAGTAGTCTTTTCCTCGGGCTGTGGCTTTGCTTGATTAAATATGTTTTTTGAATACCGCGGACCAGAAAAGTGTCCCCATACAAAACATGTGTTTTGAAAAATCCCAACTCAATTTGACGGCAAGAAGTAGAGAATTGAATTTGTAGTGTTGCATATTGAACGGTGGTAGATATGGAAACCTTCGTGTGCGTTTCCAACTCTTATATGGCAGATTTTTCATTTTTGTCAACACCCAAACAAAGTGTGTTTTGTAAAATTTTGAAAAATGCCTTTCGGCTTACAAATACTGTGTTATGCTTGAGAACTTAATTTTTCTGTCCGCATATGTGTTTTAAGCTATTATGTTAGACACATTCCATTTCAACTGCAAAACCATATGGTTAAAATCCACTTGTTTTGTTTACAAAGTTTAAAAAAAAAAGGTTGTTAACAAAATGTTTTGACACCAATTCCACTTAGACTTTTGATATGATTTACATTGGTTTTTAGATTTTGAGAAGATTGTTTGAAGCATCTTACCCTGCAATTGAGATACCTAATTCTGCTATGGCTTCTATTTTTAATTTCCCATCTGGAAGCACTTTCTTGGTACTGATTTCAAATCGGTTTCCTTACTCTGTCCAGGAACAACATATGTCTACTGGTCTTAATGACTAGAAAGATTGTAGTGATCCTCTTTTTGTTGACCACCTTATGTGACTCCATGTACTTTCTGTTAAAGAATTTAATCCGCGCCTTTAAGATCATTGCAAAGTCCGTCTGCAAGAGTCTTCTTTATTCTCCTAACCCTAAGAGCATTAAGCCTTTAAAATTATGTGAGTTTATAACCTAAAAGCACCTTATTTTCCCTCCCAGCCAACCAGAAAACTGATTGATTGCCAAACTACTTTAATAATATATATATTTATGTACGTTCAATGCGAGTATGTAATCTGTCCATTTTTCCGAAAGTCCTTTTGCAGGCGTAGAAAGCTTTAATAAAAATAATTTTCCCATTACTCTCCAACACTCACTTGCATAGAATATTTAACAGATAATGATTCCGAGGAAGTCGTGCAGCTGACCTTTTATTACTATCTATCTATCTATCTATCTAAATTGACAATTATTCATATAAATTCAGTTAAAAACTACAATATGGATATACAAAAAAAGAAAAAAGAAAAAAACGATGAATAAGAAATAAAAATAATAAATTAACAGGTTGTTAAGGTACAATAATTATAAAAAAATTCTAGGCAATCAAACAAAAAAGGCTTGCAAGTTATTAAAGCTGTTGCGATAGTTTAGGGCATGTTTACAAAATCGAAAACACAAAAGGTGATAAGTTAAGTACAATGCAAATTTCATTAACCGTTTTTTAAGATTTTCAATTGGCCTGCGCATCACTCTTACTATATAGTTGGCATTGGCTTTCAGATTGCGTGAATAAATTTTAGGTAGGCCGGACTCAACATGAATGGCATATGTTGGCATTGTTGAGAGAAGCTTAAAAATACGCTTAAAGAACAAGCGTTGCACCATTTCTACCTCGGCGAAGTTTTGGAACTCAAAAACCTGATTTGCATAACAAAGACAAGCGTTTACAGTGGCATTAAAGACTTTGAACTTCGACCCAGTGTCAACATGTTTTTTTCCGAAAAAGTTTCTCCACATGAGATTTATCCCGTCTTAGCGGCTTTCGACTTTTCGTGAATATGGGGGTGGAGATTAAGGTTCGAAGAAACGAGCATCCCTAAGTACTTAAATTGCTTAACAACTTCAATTGGCTCATCGCTCATAGTCCATTTCTCCTGTCATGTTGGTCTGCTACATGTAGGTCCGAAAACCATGACCTTTGATTTAGACGTGTTCACTTTAAGATCCTAGAGGTCACAGTAGCATTTTAGTTTATTTATTTGGAGCTGGAGAGTTAAAGGATTGTCGGCTAAAATGACTAAATCATCGGCGTATAGAAGAACTTTTACCTCAACATCACCGACTTTGACACCACTCGGTCGTCAATAAAGAGCGAAAATAGTATAGGACTCAATACACATCCTTGCGGCAAACACACTTCTGCGAGAAATTCGTTGGACATAACGCTACCATTCCACACAGTAGCGGATGTGCATGAGATAAGCTTCTCATAAACTCTTATAAATTTACCGGACAGACCTATTATTGACAGCTTATATAGTAGCGATTTCCTGTTAACCGTATCGAAAGCGGCCTTAAAATCTACCAAAAAGGCATGACCTTTTAAGAGTGATTTTTTTTTCTTGAGAAAAGAGTTGGATCGATTTTCGAGATGTGCACTTCGTTATCAAATCGTTCGTCTTAGATAACGTGTGATAAAAATGTATAAGGGGTTAGGTTCAGGGTAAGAGTTCACTACAGTAATGAGATTTCTCCATCTTCCCTTCTTTCTTTCCGATTTTTCTTATCGTGGTTCCTAGTGGTTCTCTTAGCCCTGAAGTCTCCAGACAGCGTTGGAAATTTTCCTTCTATCCGAAAAAAAAATCCTTGTAAACATTAGAATTATTATTTTATTTGGTCTTAAATCTGATTCAATTTTTTTAAGGAAAAACTGGATTATACTTTAAGTATTTCGTATCAAGGTATGCCAACAGAATCCTTTTACTTAGCCTCCGCTGTCTGTTCGTCCGTCCGTGCTTCAGTCACAGGGCTCTATCATGTGAACCATAATATGATAGGTAGACACTTGCAAATTTCCCAGCATGTGTACTACTATGATAATTATGATATAAGTTCAAAAATTACAGGGAACGTGTTTCTTAAAATTAAAAATCGAAACTCAATCTTGCGTCAAAAAGTTGGCATTGAAATTTAAAATTAATTTGAAAACGCAACTTGATTTTGCGACAATGGGCAGTGGTACATAACCCTTCGTGGGCCACTTAAATTGTTTTAAAAATTAAACAGCCTTATCGAATGTGACGATATTCTTCGCGGAAGTTCATCATGTAACTACGTGTCGACTGAAATAATTAATCTGGATAGTATAATTCGTTCTCATACGAAAGTACCCTTAAGACACCCTTCTTAAAATAGGGCAAAATGAAAAGCAAGTTCAAAATCAAATTATTTTAAGTCTTACATTATGTGTTTACGTAATCGGTTTGGGCTTAAATAAAATGTGCTGCTTTTTCTGTACAGGGAAGGAGGGCCAATCTCAAAGCAATAATACTGATGACGGTTGAAATAATATAAAATGCGAAAATTTTCGTTTTTCTAATTTTCTCCTTCAAAAGCCCACTTACCATTACAATCAAACGAAAGCCTACGAGCGAGAATTTCAATGGAAAGCTCACTTAATCCCCTTTGCCCTGAACTGGATCTTATCACACCTTTTCTGTCCGAAAGTATACCACATTATATACGAAAAAGAAAATTGCTTGTGGCGCAGTCACCAGTCGCAACATTTGTTATTCTTTTTTCGTTTCTATTATTGATGTTCTGGAAAAGTAACCGCCCGGATTTGTTGCGAATACCAGATGACCAAATTTATATTAATTCACTTGGTTTCAGCTATTCGGACATGATGACAGGATTTGTTACAAATCCCATCGACCATTCAGTAAAATGCCGCCATGTGTTTGCTCACACAATAACGATATACATACACAGCTCAGCAGGATATCCCAATGGGACCGCATTACTTGCCAAAGGCTATTGTGTTTTATTGCGACATGTAATTTTTTCATTTGATAAAGTGTAAAAGGTGAGTTGAAACAGTCACGACCACGGCCATGCAACGGAAACGGCCTCATTGATTTGTTATATCTTTATCATTATCGGGTTTTAACTTTTATTATGCCTCCCACAGCTTAGAGATAATCTGTGTAGAGGCCCTTTTCGCCACGGGAAATACTGAGTATACTCGTATGCTGAAGGGATATGTTAACTGTTATGTTTACGATTCCGGACGTGGAACTAGGCATTAACCACTGAGGGCTCTTGTTTAGGGAGCCACAATATAATGGCATTGAGAATTGAGAAACTCCTTCTGTATCTATGCTGGGAAGTACATATAATACAATCGACAAATGATTAAGCTCTAGGGATAAGTGGGAGGAATGTGATTCGAAATTGTGTGCACGCGATTCCTTCGTCCTAGTCTAGAGTTATCCCAAAATGATGAAGATAATAATAGCTTAATTTATATACTTCAATAGAAGTAAAAAAAAAAACAGCACCACGTTTCATAGGCACATATAGATAAGTTCTAAGTAAGATACTCTTGTAAATTGTCATATCGTGATATGTAAGTCTAACACAGCTTGTGTTTTTTTTAGGAAGGGGAGATTAGCTACGGAGAAATTTGGGACCAGCTGTTATGCCGCGTACTTTGGGTGCATTCTCATTCATACGAAAATATGATAACAGTATTTATTTTTTACTGAGTGAAATATAACTTCCAGATAGTGACTACGAGTCCTTATCCTGAGCTTAAATTAAGCTGATAATACGAATTACGACATCTAATTCATGGCTAGCATTATTTGCAGCCATAGAAAGTGAGAAACTGATGCTCTTTGAAAATATGTAATTATTAAAATGGTATTATTAAGCTTTTTAATACCATGAGGAAACTATGGTATTCAGTCGATACTAAAATTATTTGAACAATGCAGTTTCCATATTTTACGTCTGATTTTATTACATTGAAAAAAGAAACACTCTAACACACTAGCCTAAACTCTTTGAGGCTATCAGTTTTAACAGTTTTTACTTTAGTTGCAAGCCTTTCCTCACTGACAAACCGCATGGTTTTGTAAAAAAAAAAAAAACAAATCTACTGTGACTAACTTTCTGGAGTTTACTTCTTTAACTAATAAAGCATTAGAAGAAGGGGTTCAAGTCGACTGCATTTGCACCGACTTCAGTAAAGCATTTGATAAGCTTTGCCATAAGTTAATAGCTTTTCAAATTAAATCCCTTGGTTTCTCTGCATCCTTTGTGGAATGGAAATGCTCGTATCTTGACGTATCGACAAAGCATTCAGTGAGCGTTTGCACAAAATTAGACCATCTCCGCAAGCCTATAAAGAAATCGATAGGATAACTGGAAGGAAATATTTTGGAACAGATACTGCTAAAGATAGTCTTAAGTATAACGGTCGAGAGTTACTGTAGCTGATATTGAATCTAAACTAAACGCATTTAAAGACTTGTTCTCAAATTTATATCTTGGAAATACACCTAATTTTGATCAAAACCTGACTAACCAAGTACTTCAAACAGTCGACGATTTTTACAAATCACAAAAAAGCGTTTATCTAACATCCTTTTCCCCCAACAACACTGCTTTAAGTCAATTGTCTTCTCCATTCACTACCCCAAATGAAATAAATTAATCTACATAGAATGAATATAAATAACAAAAGATCGCATGGCCTAGACCAGATTTCAAATTTTGTGCTTCGAAAATGTCCGCACTCATTAGATGTTACACTTTCAGTTATATACAACCATTGCATAAACAATGGTTACTTTCCCACAGCCTGGAAAAAGTCGAAAATCTTACCCATAGCAAAAAAAAGAGCACTAGAGATGTTAAAGGAATTTCGTCCTATATCATTGCTCTCCAATGTAGGAAAATTATTTGAGCGTGTTTTAGCAGAATCCCTGGATAATTTTCGCGAGGAAATGAATATCATTCCAAACAACCAGTTTGGTTTCAGGAAGGGACACTCAACGGAGCATGCCTCTTTACTTCTATGCAACAAGATAGTTCACAACCTGAGGCAAAGAAAATGTACTGCTGTATTGGACATAGACCTACAGGATGCCTTCGATTCTATTTGGCACAAGGGTTTAACTTTCAAGTTAGTAAGGAATAACTTTCCTGCTGCCCTAACTCGAATGATAGCCAGTTTATTAAGCTCACGAATTGCCAGTATATCTATTGGTTTGGAATTATCTGATGAATTCCAGGTACTCTCGGGCATTCCCTAAGGATCTATACTCGGACCCAAGCTATTCAATATATTTCTTCGGGATTTTCCATTCGGTGACCCGATTGCAAACGAGCCAGGGGCTATAAGACCTCATACTGCTCTAAATAGAGTCAGAAATTCGATACCTACTTTGGTTTCCTATCTAAGTGCTTGGGGCCTAAAAATAAATACAGAAAATTGTGGATTGACATGTTTTAGAAATACTTATGGAAGAGGACATCGATTAGCTGTGAAGGAAAGTAGAATGCTCTCCTTACATATTCTTGATTGCCGAATACTTCTTAAAACAGAAACAAAGTACTTGGGTATACATTTGCAAAACAGACTGTTATTTAACAAACACGGAAGAAATGTTGTAAGTAAAGCGAAAGTAGCTGCATCCATGTTAAAGCAGTTGCTTTATTCCAAACAGCTATCACAAAATGCCAAGTTATTATTGTATAAAACTCTAATCAGACCGATAGTAACATATGGCTTTAGCTCCTGGTTTACCATATCGCCTACGGTAGCCAACGAAATTGAAGCTTTTGAAAGGCTAATGTTAAGAGCTTGCAGTGGTAAATTCCGAAACCCAAATAAAATATATAAAATAATATATTTCACTTATTACACTGTAAAATTTATAAGGTTTTCGTAAATGAAATTGTTCTTTAGATAATATGTATCTATTCCAATATCGAAAACTATTGTTGTGCCAGATAAAATTATGACAGTCGGCTAATTGACACCAAATATATTAAAAAAAAAAACATATAATTTTTTTTGTAAGTCTCAATAAAATGAATGAATGAATGTATCTTGACGGGCGAACCAATCAAGTCTTGTTTAGGGGATCAACCTCTAAATCAATTTACTCTACCTCATGTGTGCCTCAGGGTAGCCACCTAGGTCCTCTGTTATTCATTATATCCATTAACGATATTGTAAGTGTGCTCAAGAACTCTAGAGTTGTAATTTTTGCCATATTCTTTTCTAGAAAACTTAATCCTCTGACCTGTGCGTACACCTTAAAAAGTTCATGAAATCCGACGATTAGGATAGACGAAAAAGCTTTCGCAATGGCTTTGCCAGCGCGGAAGTACATCTCGGCAAAAAAATCCGCGGAATACTATCTGGAGGTCTTTGAGAAATCTGGGTACTGTATGAGTACGAAATTAAATCCATTCCATGGACAATTTGATGCGCTCTAATGCAGGAGCGAGCAGAGCATAAGCTGGGTGTGTTGGGCTGGCAGTAAAATAAGCCGCGAGCAGATTTGCTTTATCCACATAGCTCCAAAATGGTCTCGAGAATGAGCCATCATCGACATCAAGCAAGGATAGGTTTATCTTCTTGTAATATCGCCGTTGCTCTTAGATACAGCTGTTGTTGGAATGGTTGTAGATATTTGGTGGTGCTTATGATTTTGTTGCCGCGAGGACCCTCCTGAATACCAAAAAATCTGAAGAATCCCTGCGGAGATCCTAGAATCTGTCCTCTTGTGCTTCCAGCTTTTTCATATATGTGTTGGAATCATAAAGATATACGCGGGTCTGATGAGGCCGTTTAGCTTCATACACAGACCCGGTGAAACCCGAAATTGGCCCTTTTGAATGTAGACTCCCAATCGCTTGTTAAACTGAATCCGTAGATAGCGGGCATATTGGGACTTCTTCATGGCGGTGCCAATTTGGCGTCCGAAGCTTGCGGCAGTTGGTGGTAGAGCGAGTTCCTCTTGTTGCCCATGTTGCCCGTGTTTTTTTATTTTTTTTTATTTTAAATATCTAATCCTGCCCAAGTGGCGGAAACTGCAATCTGAGAAAAAACCTATTGTATCCTGTGGAGTAAGTTAAGGCTAACAGACATTCCATCCTTCTGATGAAGGTAAGAATGTCTTTAGCATTGGATTGTCTAATGTCCATTGGGGAGCATATAGCCAAATTAGAGCTGGACAGTCACAAAGATTGTGTACTGATCATTTATTTTAATTTACTTAGCCGCGGTAGATTTCTCTGTTGCCCGTGTTAGTAGGCTCTTTATGCAGAGCAAATCATTTTTGAAGGTGTAACTCTATGTACCCAAATTGTCATAGTTTTCGTAGAGCCGACGGATGTGGATCTCTTAATTTTTTTGTGGAGAGTCTTCCGCGTAGGGCCAACATATGGTTACATGCCATTTTATTAATATGACTTTTAAGAGGGGTCTTTTTTTTGTCAAATAAAGTAATACTAAACTGTAACTTTAATTGATGAGTAAGGAGAAGTATCGCCGATCGAACAAATCCCTGACAACAAAAATTGTATACTTGGGTATCATGCACACTGATAGTATTCCACGTGTCCCCTTCCAGCATTGATTAAGCCAGCCCATTATAATGGTAGCTCCTAAAAAATTGAATACTTATTGTGCTCACCCCACGATCAATCATGATGATATTTAAGTCCAATCATGGCTGGAGTTGTTGCACCAATTAAGAAATGCATGCAAATTCTACTAAATTTATCAAAAAAAAAAACACAGATCAATACTTCGAGAAAGTATTGGTGCTTGAAAATATTACTTAGGAAACACAAATAAAAAGTATATTTTAAGGAATCGATTGCTTTCGTTAAGATGATTTTAAACTTCTTGCGAACATCGCCCGAGTACATAGCTGGTAACTGAGATGAGATACTTTAGGGGGGCGGTCAAGTTGCTCGTTGCATTGAGTTTCCACTTCAAATGGTTTTTTTTTTTTTTTGTGTTAGTTCAACAAGTTTATCTCGTCCTTACAACAGGAAGGAGCCATAGTAGTAGTCTTTTTTCAATTGGAATACAAACTCATTGAACGTACATATATGTAGGTGTACTACACGAATAAGCCCACCATAGTGGGTTGGTTGCTTTTGTTTGGCATCTGCCGATTTGTTGGCTCTTTGTCTGCAAAGTGTTTTTTAAGTATCTTCTTAAACGTCTTCAAGCGCTTTTCAACAAGAGCATGAAGTATTGTGTGGGTGATTCTGCTGAGCTCTTTTAATTAAAGTCGTCGTAATAAGCGTTTTTTTTTTTTTTGTAAGAAAGCAAATGCAATCTAAGCCTTATGTTTACCCTCGAATTTGTGTCGTTACATTTTTATTGTGCTCTATGAAATTCTACGAATTTTGCTGCTTTTTTTTCAATCTCTGTTCATAAATAAGTTACCTTGAGCCATCACGTAGCATATTCGAACTTTTCAACGTCACGCTCGAATTTTGTCAAGTACAATTGCAAACCATGCAAAGGATAAACGATGAAGGAACGATTCAAAAAGGAGAGCAAGCATGAGATGTAAATACAAAACTTACCGTTGGCCATCCACTGAAAATTGTTCATTCTGCAGATAAAGTTTGATGTAAGGTTGCCTGGTGTGAAGTTTGTATCGACAATTCAGTGCTCTGGGATATAGTCCTGGATATGCGGGTGACTGCACGTAGCAGGTTTGTAGACGGCAATCTCGAAACTCTCGTTCACAATATGATCTGAAATTGAATGAACGTATGGAATTATAATTATGTTCAAGGTATGGAACAGACAAAGCTTATTTTATGCATTCTGTTTGGTTTAATTTCAAGCTGAATCATTTGACCGTTTTGTAAGTTTAAATAATGAATTAAATACCAAACGCTGTTTCTGATGCTTATTTTAAACACTTGTCAACTTGAGAAATTAGATTTATTAAATTATACTCCACAACTGTTTACGAATAACACTGAAAACAAATTATGTGTCAGACTCTTGTACTACTCCTATAATGCGAAAATTGCACCAGACCAATGAACAGACATCAAGTCTCTACATTATTGATCTCTACATGGCTGGTTTCTTGAAGATAATCGCCAAAAATTCCCCTTGACTCCCTCTCTTAGCATTCACCATATACAGCAGATATTAACAGGAAGGCGTCTTTCATAAGGATTGGAAAAAGAAAAAGCTGGTGCTTATAAGTAAAGGAAAATGTTACTCTGCTATTCCATCGGCGATCAGGCCTTCATGCATGCTGGACACTAGAAGTTGAAGGGTATGCAATTACCGCCTAAGCAATATGGCTTCAGATAACGACACTCAAAAACTGGAACCTTCCAGGGAGCCTAGGAAAGTAGCCACCATTCGAAGAGAGCCATCATGCTTGCAACTCTAGACGTAAGAAATGGTTTAAACCTTGTAAGGTGGAGTGACTTTCGGCTCTTCAAAGTCAACTTCAGAGATAGAGCGATTTTAAAGGAAGCCGGACAAGAAACGGGACAAGAAGGAAATTACAGTCAGTGCTGCGCGTCTTACAACGGAATCCTTCGCATGGAGTTGCCTCAACATGCCTACATATAAGGCTTCACCAATGACATTGCGGCAGTGATTATCTCAGAAGACACTGAAGACACACAAAGATGGCTCAATCAAGTCATGAGTCGTGCCCAGTCATGGATGGAAGTGAGTCTGGCAATAGAAAAGACAGACTTAGCCCATACAAGTGAACATTTACATGATGGCACGACAGTGGTATTTCGTTGATAAAAATGCAAAACAGTAATGGGCCAAGAATCGAGCCCTGCGGTACTCCTTGAGTTACAAATTTATTACCGCCTACCACCCTCTGATGCCTGTCACTTAGATAACTGTAAATTAAATGAACCGCCCTCTAACTAAAATTTAAATAAAGCCGCAATTTCTAACAGAGAGGTTTATGATTTACCGAATCAAAGGCCTTTGAGAAGTCTAACATGCACAGAATGAAACGAAACCCTTATCAATATTCTGTCTGATGTCATCTATTATTTTGGGCATGGAACAACTGCTCTAAAACTAGATTGCAAGCTTCTACAAGCTTCTCAGAAACCTTCGAAAAGCAAGGTAAAATGCTTATCGGTCTGTAGTCACTAGCTGAATTAGCTTGAATAAGGACTTTTGGCAACTGGTATTACCTTTGCTAGTTTTCAGATTTGTGGAAACGTGAAGGACATTGAACATGAATTAATAATTTCAGTTAAGTCACCGACTATAAAAGGAAGAATCAACTTCATGAACCGTAATGGAACTCCATCTTCACCAATGGCATTCGATTTGATAGAAGATATAGCTTCAATTACATCTGCACATGATATGCGTTACTGTATGAAACCCAGCTCAGGCAGTGAATAAATGGGGCTGCAGGGGTGAGGATCGAAATTTGTTGTTTGCAGCCCATTCGAAAGAAAGTGATGGGTTTTTGAATAAGAGCGCTACAAAAGTTTTTTTTAAAATAAAGCAAAAACGGTTTTGAATATCAACGAAATTCTTTATTCCTGTGAAAGTACGTTCGATCCATACATACATAATGCCGTATGGAATTCGATTTCTTTTGCATGGCCACCACGGGCACGCTAGCAGAAGTCCAGACGCTGAACCCAATTCTCGATGGTTTTCAAGCATAAATCGGCCGACACTGCTGCAATTTCACGTTCGATATTCGTACGAAGTTCATCAATCTTCGCTGGCTTGTTGGCATAGACCATAGACTTGACGTAGCCCCACAGGAAATAGTCTAACGGCGTCAAATCCCACGACCGAGGCGGCCAAGCTACTGGACCATTTCGTGAGATAACACGTTATCCAAACTTGGTTTCCAATAAATTGATTATGACATTCGCTGTGTGGCTTGTGGCGCCGTCCTGTTGGAACCACATGTCCTCCAAGTCAATATCATCCAATTGGGACCAAAAATATTCGGTTATCATTGAACGGCAGCGATCTCCATTCACAGTAACGTGCTGGTCTTGATCATCACGGAAGAAGTACGGCCCAATGACGCCGCCGGCCCATAAACCACACCAAACCGTAATTTTTTCGAGATGCAATGATGCCTCATGGAGTACGTGTGGACTGCTGCCTGACCAGTACCGCATATTTTGTTTATTGAAGGAGCCATTCAGCCAGAAATAAGCCTCATCGCTGAAGATGATTTTTCGATGAAAATCCGAATCATTTTCAAGTTGTTGCTCAACCCAATTCACGAACATACGACCCTGCTGGTGGTCAAGCGGCTTCAGTTCTTGCGTCAATTTAATCTTGTAAGGATGTAGGCTAAGATCTTTTCGCAAAATTCGCCACAACGACGTCAAAGAGATGCGCAACGCTTGAGAACGACGTGTGATAGACACATTTGGGCTTTCTGCAAGTGAAGCCTCAGCGGCAGCAATATTCTCGACACTACGGGCACTTCTTTGTCTCAATGGCACGGGAACATTTTGTACTGTGCCTGTGGATTCAAATTTTACCACAAGACGCTCAATTGTTGATCTGCTAGGACAATTATGACGCATAAATTGGACGTAGCGCTCTTAACGTTGAGGCCACTGACTCCGAATTTCGGTAGTAAATTTTAATAACTTCGACTCGTTGTTGGCTCGTATATCTTTTCATCATGAAATGGCAAACCTTACTAAGAGCGGCAAGAAATATGGCGTCGTTTGGTGTCCCTGTCGCTCTACTTTTGTAGCGTCCCTGTTGAAAAACCCGTTATATCAGGATCAGTATAACAAATAGCCTTACCAATTTGTCGAAGATTACGCTTGAGAGTTTTTGGCGGAAGCGCAGTATCTAACTTAGAGCTGTAGTAATTTCTTTTTGAGTCACGAATAACACAAGTTGCATGATAACGTGCCGTCTTTTATGTCGACCAATTATGGTTATTCGGCGCTCTCTTCCACAGATCATAAAGCTTATTTTTTATTTAAGCGCATTGATCACTTCAGTCGTAAACCATCGATAGTTGGAACATGATTACATAGTATCTGCTGGCTTCTCGGATATTGAAGCAGGCTTTGTATTCCGAACCAAGTGCTCTTATACAAGGATTTTTTGTTATACAATTTTGGCGTTGTACGAATGTTAAAGCCGTGGATGGTGAAAAAGAAACTTTCCTCGCAAGCTTACTATCCGTCTTCATTATGATTGCTTTCGGATTTTTCACCAAAGACTTCATTGACATCAAAACTTGGAATATTTCCAAAATATAGAATTATGAAAACTTAACGCAGCTGTAGCATAAAACAAACTAATATCGCAATGAAACTTTATATAAAAATAAATATAATAAAAAAAATTAACACAGTATAACGTTTAATACATGCTAAGAAAAACTCTCGATTATCCACGTGAAAAAAGGTAAACTTTCTCCTTAGCTTCCTATAATCCTACCTTTTCAATAATTTAGATTAAATGCTTCACTGCCTTGCAAACTTTTCGTTAACTTAGCATCCTCATAACAGAAATCGGGATACATCCAAATGCGATGTGTATACTCATCCTATCCAAAGCAACTCTCCTTTTCAACGATTGCTAAAGTTTTTCACCAACGTATGATGACTTCACAAACTTAACTTAGACAACTTAGTTGATTTTCTAGTCTCCTCCCTCAGCGTTCAAAATACGAGTGAAACTTTTTTAATTTAACCAAATAAAATGAAACCAAAAAAAAAAAATATCTCCTCGAACCTCGAACCACGAACCTCGAGCAACGAACAGCATTAAACTTCCCTTCTGCTGCTGCCCTAGATATAGTTAAACAAATTACATAACAAATCAGTTGACGACAGCACTGTCGTTTCTGTGCAACGATTTATTGCGGCTTTAGTACAGACCATTACAGTTTGTCATTTATTTTTATAAATTGGATGGGAAACTTTTTGCAATAATTAAGGCGCTAGTGACAGCATCTCATACTCACAGTTATTGAATGAGATTATGTAGTTCAACAGATATTTATTCTACTATATTTATGTATATAGAACATAAGTACTTATGTGTATCAAAACCACGATTTATATTATCAAAAAAGCATGCATTACATTTTGTTGGATTACAACACTTACCCTTGCACAACCTCCCCCCGGCGGTTTGGATAAAGTTCTGGATGTTGACCATACCTTAAGTAAACCTCCATTTGTTGTTCAGCTCTGGAGTCAAAGGCGAAGTAAGTCTGAAATATTTTGTATGCATTTAGCTTTAGTTAAAATTTATAGCTATTCAGCAATTTTTTTTTATTATATTTCACTTAAAATACTTTTGAGAACACGTATTTTTACTTTAAATTACGCAAAGTTGGCCAGATGAGGGTGTGGAATTTTATTTTAGTAATTAACAGCTTGAAGTGTAGGTACACCTGTGCCGTACTGCCCGTGAGCAGGAACATTTCACACAGTAAAAGTTAACCCTTACAGACTGGGTAAGCATCAAATAAAGAAAAAAATGATATAGAACTTCATGAACTTATAAAATTTATTTAAATCTCAGAACTGTCAATTTCCACTGACGGACCAATTTCAATTTGAAAAGCTTCAGAAGACGTAGGTACGGATCCGGATAAAGAATTTTTTTGCATTAAACAAGTTAAGTTCCATTTTATTGTCACAAGTGAAAAGATTAGAAGCGAGAATGTCTCATTTTTGGTTTCAAAAAATACACCACATCGTTCTGAAATTGCACAATATTTTGCCACGTTTTCTCGAACTAACGACTTTATTCGAGGCATGCCCTTCTCGGAAATACCATTTTTTAATTTCTCATTTGAAAGTTTTCGAAATGGGTCCAATTTTCCTTAAATTTTATTTCAGGTGGTTTCATTTGGCCAAACAGCTCTAGGGACTTTTTGCTTTCTGCTGGTCACCGAATATAAGATCTTCTTTTTTACAAATATTTCGAACTTTGACTCGTCCCTTAATAATAGTTGACTGGTATTCAATACTTGATACCAGTCCTTGACTTCGTTTGACTCCGTTTTGAAGCCTCGAGGCAGAGAAATATAACAGCAAATGAACCCGTAGTCACCGCTTGTATAAAAGAGTCAGAAGACACATAGATGGAATCTAGATAGGATACTGTGCAATGACTTAAGGGAATCTATATGCCTGCCTACAGAGACGTTATAAGAACATTCATGTAAGCCATCATTACTTATCTGAAAGTGAAATTTTATATGATAAGAGGCATAGACATTTTCAGGACAGGTGAGATCATGTCTTTATGATCACGGATTACTTTCTAAACAAGTTAATTCCGAAAATGTAAAGATGCCAAACTGGAAATTCCAACTACGCCAGCAAACAATTGCAATCGCCTAGTTTTATCGTCTGGAATTAACAGAAGGATTAAGGGTTATTTAATGTTACTACCGAAACAATAAATAAAGTTTGGAAAAATAGAACCGACCAAGTGTAACTATGTAAATAGTTCGCCCATCACGGGAATGTGTGCTCAAAGAGTTTTCCTGCTTTAGGTTTGGTGTATCGAAAATTTCCACAAAAACAGCAATATCTTTCGATTGTCTCGATTATAGATCGCTTCAAATGAGTATGCAGTAAGTTCGCGCATGTTTTCTCTTTTCCAGTCATTACGCATATATCCTCCTTCTGCGTGAATTTTCAACGCTGACTGATCATTACTTGAATACGATTGGTGGATCAGGTATACAGAAAATAAGGCTGCCGTTGCCAAATGTGAAAAATACGGAAAATGAGTGTTGAGAGAATGTGCGGAGGATGCATTCATTATTTTTTTAATTGAAGTGGGTAATGACAATTTGAGCGATCAATGGTTAAAGATCTATAGTTCTCGGTTATTGTGTTAAGAGGAAGAACGAATGTTTTGCCAATATGAATTTCGCTTAAAAATATGTATATGAATGTGTATTTTCATAATTTGAATATTTATTAGATGCTTTTTTTTACGCAATAGCACTTAATCATCGCCGGTATCATCATCATAAGTATTCGCCGGGTCTTATGACAATTCTTTCGGTGAAGGTATTCCAACTCTGCATATGTTCCATATGCCAAATAATTGTCTTCCGTCCTTATGGCCTTATAACAGGTACTTTGCCACTCCTCGACGGTAATTTTTGCGAATTATTCTCCAGCCTATTTCTTGACGGCATCCAGTTTAAACGTAGTATTTCTATCCGCCACTCTTCATTTTACAATACCCCATATATTCTCAATTGGGCTTAAGTCCGGTTGGTATGGTGGTAGCCAGAGTTCTTCATGCCCCGCTGCAGATCCCTCTTGTTTCGTTTAACTATATCATATAATTAGTTCAACTTTAAGCATTGAAGAGCTGTGTGCAATATTATTTGCTACCAGCCAATTAATTTAGTTAACTCAAATTTTCTTGTTGATGAAGTTGGCGTACGGTTTTCTTATTTGTTGTGATATGAAGCATTGTGCATTACAATAACCGACGGTTCATCCAGCTGCTGCAGAAACTGTTCTCTTAACCATTTGGAGAAATTTTCAAAGTTCATCTTATTATGCCAGATTTGAATATGAGAAGAGCGCCATCAACAAATCCATGCAATAATAAGTCGTGATCCTTCTCCAATAAGCTTTTTTAATCCTTCCGTACTTCAATCAGTTCAAGACATGCCTCTTGTGTGGGAGCTATATATATATGACTCATCGATATAAATAACTTGCTATCCAATTTCACCTTTGAATTTGTATGTCCGTCCTTTCATCGATTATCCTATTGTCTTCCGTCTTGCGAAAGCTAATTCCTTTGCATTTCAGAACTCTCAAAAGTGATGTCTCATGCTTATTTCAAGTTCATTATAGATTTATTGCTCAAGGCTCCTCAATGTTACGGTTTTTTTTTTGTCAAATTGGTGGAAGGAGTAGATGATCCTTCTTATGGCCACCAGATCGAAATTGTCCAAATCAGTGATCCAGTGCCGAAGCGGATTTTCTTCTTGGGTGAATGTAGGGTTCAAATAACCCTTTTTCGAAAGTTCAACAAATTCTGATGTTTTCTTCACAGCTATAGGTGCGCGATTTTGTTGATTGATGGCGAAATCCAAATTTTGGTTGTAAATTTTCAGCATAAGCACTTTTGCTTTCCTTGCTTGAAGCAGTCCATTATATATTAATTTTACTATCCATACATTTAGCACAGGATGTAATAAAATTTTGTCGAATAACGCTTTTGAAGATGAAGCTCGGAAAAAACCCACGCTTACCCATTGAGTACTGTAAGAAAAAACCGGTATGATAAAAAAGCAAAGAAATGAGTTTTCCTATTGCATAGTGATTTGAAACGAGCTATAAGATGCATGATTTATAAAGCTTTAAGGGACTGCAATCATTTCAACTTTATAACTCCACGCGTTCTTCAGAACAAGCGTGGTGTCAGACAGACGGACAACGAAGTGATCCTATAATGGTTCCGTTTTTCTTTTTGAGGAACGAAGATAAATTTATTTTTCTACTTCTTATCAAGACCCAAATCCAAGATGTAATGATATCGTACATCCGTCTGGTAGATATAAGCTAAATCTGCGAAGAAAAACTAGTCCAGAAGAAAAACCTTTTTTTCAGTAAAAAAGTGACGATAAACGAATATTTTGCATGAGAACCCGCTTTCAATTTTGATTATTTGTTGTTAGAGTGGCTGAGAAAATTTTGTGTCTTCCTATTGTCATGACACGGTACGCAACTCTAAAAATCGGTCTTGACATAATCCTCTCGAAAACCTAATTGCCGAAGTTTACTAGAAAAAATTAAGTCCCGTAGTGCACCCTTAAGAAACAAAACGTTCCTTCCGCCTACTGAGGTTATGTATTTTAATAGTATCTTAACTTCTAGCTTTCATAGCAATGAAATGTTTTAAATTAGATTTTCTTTACATAATTCAGAAGAAATGGTGAAAAAAGGACTTAATATATTTCAAGGTCTCTGATGGTGGTCTGTCCTTCGGACTTAAAAATAGATGAAGTGTTTTT
Source organism: Orthonevra nobilis (assembly GCA_963555765.1). Lineage (NCBI taxonomy): Eukaryota > Metazoa > Arthropoda > Insecta > Diptera > Syrphidae > Orthonevra > Orthonevra nobilis. The sequence goes on along the minus strand of OY743224.1, from coordinate 110,571,001 downwards.
TAAGGAAAAAATGAATGAATTTGAATATAACCATTCTTGTTGACAATCAGGTCAAACCCAACATTATATCCAAATTTGTGGCGAAATGTCGAAATATTTTATTATTGAGTCCGCTTTTGGTATGCTAAATTCAGCCCTAAGAATAATTTTGCAAGTGCTGTACAGAAATATTTTCAAATGTATAAATCATATCTTTTTTGAAACAAATAAGAATTTTCTAAGTTTATCTTAATAAATGGGTGAAGTTGAAGTCAATTTATGGTTTTCTGGACAATCAATATTCATGGAAATGAATATTTTATTGGTTTTCGTTGCCCACACTAAAATATAATACTAAATGAGTATAATAAACTAAACTGTCCGAACCTATTCCCTTTGCCTATAAAACCATGATATTGAGGAACATCTGCTTGCTACTTGTTTTGTTCCCGTCTCTTTGAATGTCATAAAGTAAATAACTTTTTGCATAACAAATTCCATTGCAGTGAGCAGATGTGCTTAGAAAAAATATTTGCCTTTCAATAATTTTCGAAAAATGTCAGAGGAACATTGCTTCATTTGTAATAAACTTTTGATTGACAGTTTGTTGAGTAATTGAAAGACAAACAATCTGTGGCAATTCGATTCGCAAGAGAATCGAATACTATAGGGCACTTCCGGTGACCTCGAATCATAAAGAAGAAGCAAGAAGCAATGCCTTATAGCACAAATAAAGAGAAAAACCGAAAACCGTAAATTTTTAGTTACATTAAAATATTTTTTTTTTAAATCGCAGCTCATTTCTAGAAAAATAACCTTATCATATTTTTATATTATGTTATTACTAATTGTACTTATATTAATAATTATAATGATAAAATAATACACATTATGTAACACATTGTCTGTCAGCGTGTCCGACTGGCACTTGACATTTGTTTTTTTTTAAGGTGATGTGGTTATTTATATCCTAAGGGAGACTTTATAATTAAAATTTTCAAAAAAACATTTTTTTTTACTACGGATTCTTAATCAACATGAAAGTAGAAATAAATCTGTCGAAGCGTTTCCCGGATTTCGAACGTTCAAAATAAACGCGTTTTAATTTGACGCCATCAGCGCGCTCTGACCATTCAGGGGACAAAGCAAGGATCGAGCGCGCGAGGAGGTAGGTGATCGACGCAGCAAAAAAGCCTCGGATTGAGCAGCGGGCGATGTAAGCGTCCAACATGAGCAGCTAGAAGAAGGGGAGGCCTCTATGGATCAGGCGTTGTCGATAAGCGGCAATTATTTACATATTTGTCTAAGCTCATTACAAAACTTGAAACGCGGTTTTCCCGAAAACACGTTTTTAAAAATTTCTAAAATTCTCCTGACCGCTGTAATTAATATATCGACCTAAAATAGAATATAAGTACCTCTTCACGGAATGACTGATCGTTAAAGATACATTTTTGCATTTATTATTAATTTTTTTATGCGAAAAAAAAAACGCAAAAATTCGAAAAGGGTCACAGATTGATAAAGAGGGGGTAGTGATGTCAGCCGGTTACCTCCCGCAATTTGAGGACCTGTGTTCGCGGAGCTTCAACGACCGCCATTTTGTTTTTTTTTCGCAAAAAAAAGTACTTCTAAAAAATCGTGGTAAAATGATTTCAAAAGGACAATCAATCAATCATACTATACATTGGACGAGGGAGTGAGATAGATTCACTCGATGTAATCAGCATTGAAACTGCATAAATCCATTCCCAGATAGTTTTAGCTTTACATTTTTTTTAATATTCCTTTACATTTTTTTAATAAGCATAAACAAATGTGTACAAGCTACCTTTTTCGTAATGCTTCACAATCTGCGAGAAGAGAAACCTTCAGTGACATACCTTATAAGTAACAGTTGAGTGCACTCCTCCAGCTGATTTATCTGACTGCCAAAAATTTCTATTCAAAACTGCATATGTTGTTTCAAGTTGGCTTAACACTCAGAAAGAAAATAGGATTAATGTTGAAATTTCCAACTCTAAGAAATACGTATGCAATCCGATGTAAATCCGAAAAGGAGTGCAACCCGTAAATATTTTGAAAAAAGTATTCAAAAAATAGGATCTATCTTTTTTGTAGGTACTAAAGGCTTTCCCAAACAATTGAATGGTCGTAGTAATGTTGAGTTGCTATCAATCATTTTTCCTATTTTTTATTAATGTAGTTTCGAAGTACCACGAGAATTTAAATATTACGGTTGGACTGTTTACTAGTATTAATAAAAGAATTTTTAACACTCATTTTTAAGATATAATTCACCTTGAATGTTTAAATTCTTAGGACTGAAACAAACAAGTAAATGTCTTGAAAAAAGTTGCATGTCAAATAATCTTACTCCTTGCAATGTTCTCATAGAACCGATCGATTAGCTTTTCTATCCGCTTTGTTATGTGTGGGAGTTCTGTACGATATTGGGCAAGTGTCAGACAAAAAAGGGCCACGTGCAAGGCGGTCACGTACACGAAGGTCCCCGCGCAAACGTACAATATTTAACAAAATATATTTTCTTCAAATACTTAAGTACATAAAAAAGTACAATAAAAATATGGAAACCCCATTATTTGTGGTACACATTGCAAGAATTGCAAAATTCTACCTTTAACGGCTCAGAAGATACAGCCCTGTGTTTAGTAAAAGAACCCGCTGACATTCTTTGGGCACGAAACCCTTAAAAAAAGACTTATAACTAAGGATGCATATTGTCGGTTCACAAAAGGGGCCCAACCCTTTCTATTATTTAATTTGTTGATTCCTTTAACAAAATTATTTTAATTGCGACTTAATCTAATTTTTCCTAACATTTTAGAAATCGTAATTGATGGCGAAAATAATGAAAAATAATATATAACAATATGGTTGTCTGCTTTTTCGTAGAATTGTGTGTCCTCACAATTGATCACGTCATCGAATCTTTGGTCGATGATCACCTGAGGGCTGTGACATCTGTTCGATCATGGTTCGATCGTCAGCTGATTGAGGTCTTGAATCTGCGCATTTGGGTGGTTTTGAAGTCCTTGTATGATTTTTCGGTTTAGCTCTAACATGTACCTCTCTATTAGGACTATCCCCACGTTTTCGTATAACATGGTGTTAGGGTTGTACTTCCGTGTAGTTTGGTGTCGCCACAATCATGAACGAAGTATTCTTCTCTCAAACTTAAAGATCTTTCTCATTGCGTTTGGAGAGATAGTGAACCAAACTGGGGAACCGTATGTTATAACTGGCATGATGAGTTGTTTGTAAACTAGTAGATCATATTTTTTCTTCAATAGCTGGTATACCAGATGTAGGGCGTAATTGGCCTTCTTCAATACATTGCACACTTATTATGCACACTGAACTTATTCCAAAGTACTTGATTATTGGATCAGGCGCAATGAGTGTGCCGTCTGGGAGGGTAATCTGAATGTTCCGACAGCGGCTAGCAAATTTGCGACTTCCTCCAGCTGCAAGTGTCAGTATCCCAAAACATATGTGCTCGGTTCTGCAACAGTTAATTTTATGTCCCCATTTAAGGTAGTACTCCCAAAGTTTTGTTATATTGTCTTGTACTTTTTAAGCTACATTTTACAGCGTCTTCGTCAGCGTATTGTTTCTTGGTTGATCTGATGTATGAATGATGAAAAGTATTGGCGATAGTCTTCCTCCTTGTTGGACTGCTCCCACCAGTGTTCTGATCGATGATATTGCGTTGAATATCTGTACAAAAAATACTCTATTTGTTAAAGAACTGTGAATGATTCTTACCAAGTGAAAAGGAAATTCCATTTTTATCTTCATAAGTTTGAAGATAATCCCCTTTATCCAAACGCTGTCCAAGGCCTTTTCAATATCCAATAGACACGCAACGGTTGTCTCCTTTTTGTTCAGACCCAGAGTAATATCACTGTGAAGTTTTATCAGTGTATGAATGGTTGAATGCTACTCCCGAAATCCAAATTGGTTGTCGCGTATGAGCTGCTTTCTTCGACAAATGGAAAGTATTTGTTTCAGCAGAACTGAGTCCAATATTTTTCCATGCAACAGAGTAGCGTTTTAGGCTGGTACCCGTCGATGTTTGTCCTTTTCATCTTCTTTGGCACAAGAACAGTTTTAGCTACAATTTTTTCCTTGCAGTGGGAAAATGCCCATTGTTAATGCAGTTGTGAAAGATAATTGTGAGAAGAAGTATTGCAATATTCGGCAACTTTTTTAACAAAAGTTGGAAATGCGATCCGGTTCTGAGGATTTATTTGAATTGCCACTCAAAATCATCACCTCTATTTCTACTGCATTTGTAAGAACATTATTGATGTTCGGATATGTTGCCGGATTTTCATTGGTAAATATTGTAATTGGACTAACGTTGCTTGCAATTGCATTGATGCTCGTATCGACTTCCTCCATGACCACTGGAAGATTCATTGGAGGCCTCCCCTTAAAATTTTGCTAGAAATGTAACGCAAATGCTTCTGCCTTTTCCTCCGACACAATATCTGTATTGGTCTCTTTTCATATTGGCTCTTAAAAGTATTGAGGATGGAATTTTTAAGCGATTGATATGGGAACTGGCGTTTGAAGACGAACCGTGAAAAATAATATTATTCCTGTTTTTAAATAAAATAAATCAATTGCCTGATGATTTTAAGTAGATTTGTGGTTTTGTTGACTAATTAATTTGTTTATGTACTTTTTGTGAGGAGAAAAAGAAAAATCTATCTCTACAGAGAATGTGATAAAACAAAATAAATTCGATGAACCTGCCTTGCTCGTACAAAATGCAGCTGTGCATCTGAAAAGAAGGAAACAAAAATGAAAAAAAAGGAATATGCACTCTATAGGTATGTAGATGTGCTCAGTTTTGTTTGGTGTAGGTACATATAGCAACTTATCCGTACAACATCTAGCACACAATGCTGATAGAGGGAGGAAATGAAATTCATTCTCGAGCACGTAAAGAAGTTTATTTACTCCTCTTCGTATGGTCGTAAATATTTATAGGATACTTAGGAAACTTGACGGTATACACGACCTATGAGTAACATTATTCTTTCTTTTTTCTGACAGTCGTAATTTGGAAAACAAGTCAAACTGGGTTCATGTTGGCAGCACTTGGAAAATATGTATGAGTATGAATGTGCATAACTTACCACCAAATGCAAATTTTTTTGAAAATAAATATAAAGAACTTCATAGCAAACAATAATACCAAAGCCATTTTAGTTATGCTAATAAGCTTTTGTGAATTTGTTGTCGATTCAATTTTTGATTAATTTTTAAAACAAAATGAATTGCACACGGAACTAACGGTAGTGTATTTTATGTACAAAATAAAGTTTGTGAATAATAAAATTGGAAGCATTCAAATCACTTCCTGAACACGTGTCGCGACAGTAAAGTTGTATCTTCTTTTAAATGCGGTCCTTTTGCCGTTGAAAAGATAAACCCTTATGTGGGAGAAATGATTATGACAAAAATGTGTATGCAAGACGACACCTTGACGTGCTGGCATGGTTTGAAGGCATACCGTCGACCCTAGTTGCGCAGCAGTGAATTCCATCCTCTTCATGGATCCTGAAAGTGACAACAGCTATAAAATTGTCTGTAGCTGCGGGCTATGTAGAGAATGAATATGTTCAGCAATGACAAGATTTTTCTCCATGGAAATATGTTTGTATATGTCATGTACATACATATGGATATGAGATGAAAAATCTTGCGGGGTAATCGTAGAGATAAGATTGCAAAGGAAACACAATATTTCAGGACTCTGACCGTTGTATGAAAATATATAGAAGAGAGCAAAAATAAACTAATTGGTTTGAGGCAGGGAAGAAATAAAAAGATTTGAAAAGGAATTCTTATAGAGTTGAGTTTTTCACTTTCGAGCTAAAATAAAGTTTCTTCAAATCTTAGCCCGAAAAGGGATGTGTAACACACAAATGGAGCACTACATGCTTTATTTAAAATCGTGCTCTTTGTTTAAAACATATAGCCTGCCACAGGCCAAACACAGCTAATACTGAGCTGTCGTCGAATTTGTGGATTCCCTGAGTTTTGAAGGCATACAAAAAGAATATTAAAAGAATTTGGGATACATTGGAATTTTAAATGGGGACCCACTTGATGAATGCAAGGACATCTTGCATTGTTGGTCTATTGAATCCAAACCTGTAAATCTGCAGGACGGGCTCTAAACACATTAACTCAGTAGCGTTTTAACTTTTTGAGTTTAAAAGTTCACGGATAGTATAGAAAGTAATCAAATACCGAAAATAAAGGATCCGCCAAATAATTTTTTTTTTGAAAATGCTTCAAAAAAATTCAAATTCCTTTTTTTATTTGAAAGTACAATCCTTCCGGTTGATAATGGAAAATAATTTCATTCAAACGGCTGCCACGGCTGGCAATGCAGTAGCCTACACGATCGGTCCAATTTTTAAGCACATTATCGATTGTGTGCAGCTGTATTTCACCAATGGCTTCACGAATATTGTCCTTTAAAGCGTCAATTGTCTCTGGCTTGTTGGCGTAGCACTTATCTTTGAGGGCACCCCACAAATAATAGGCCAACGGTGTCAAATCGCAGCTCCGAGGTGGCCAAACGACATCAGCTCTGCGGCTGATAATGCGATCTTCAAAAACAGGGCGCAAAACATCGAGTGTAGCTTCGGCTGTGTGGCACGTAGCGTCGTCCTATTGAAACCAAATGTTGCCAATATCCTCCTCTTCAATTTTTGTGAACAAAAATTCGTTCAACATGGCCCGATAACGACCGCCATTGACTGTAACGGCCACTCCTTGCTCATTTTCGAAGAAAAATGGCCCAATTATGCCTTTGGACCAAAATCCGCACCAAACAGTGACTCGTTTTGGGTGCATCGGCTTTTCAATGTATGCGTGCGGGTTTTCTGTGACCCAAATGCGACAATTTTGCTTGTCAACATAGATCAAAATGAGTTTCATCTGAAAAGATGATTTTTTTTGCATAATCGGCATCTTCTGTAAGTCGATCGCAGGCCCACTTAGCGAAGCGAAAACGCATTAGATGGTCAGTTGGCTTCAACTCCTGAACCAATTGGACTTTGTATGGCGTCACACCAAGGTCTTTATGCAAAATTCGTCTCAATGATGTCTCCGAAATGTTCAATTGTTGAGAACGACGGTGAAATTATGTTGTATACTTTCTGCCACAGCAGCAATATTCCGGGTATACGCACTGTTTTTGGCTTTTCACGCTTTGATTTATCGTTGAGGATGCCAGTTTCTTTCACTTTTTTCACAAGATAACGAACATACGGAGCTGACAGTGCTTCTCTTATTCCAAAATCCGTACGCAATTTTCGATCACATTCTGCAACATTACCATGATTTTCAAAGTAATGTCGCAATATTTCAAAGCGTTGTTCAAGCGTATACACAACCATATTCGTTCAGCGGAAGGATAATACTAATTATCTGTCAAATCAGACATGAGCTAAGTGTTACCATTAACGAAATAAGCACTTGTTGAAAAAAAAAGTTAGATGGCGGACCCGTTATAAGAACTGTCTATCTTGTGTGAAGTTCATAAGCATCCTCTGATTTCTTCTTAAACCACTTGAAAGAATACTAAATACACCAACATATACAGAGGCCGACAAAATTTATCGGCAATAAACAAATATTTCTTATGGCTAATGATTTTTTTATTACCCATACCCCTTCCTTCATTCCATCCCTTTTACTCAAGTTATTCCAAAAAGGAAAAAAAAATGTTGTAGTACAAACGACAGAATTCATCGTACGCTGACTGATCTCGTTAGTTTTTTTAAGTTTTCAATTGCAATTTTAGCAAAAATTAATACCATGAGTGAGTTAACATCTTTGCAAAAAAAAAAGTGATCATGTCAGTTGAACAACGGAGAAAAGAAACGACCCACGATTTCCGCCAAGTGGTTGTAAATTTGTTTACCAAGGAAGGCAACTCTTAAGGAAAAATTGCCCGTTCAGTGAGCAAAAGCTCCATCGAAACGGCCAAAAAAAAAACGGGAAGTGTTAAGTACGTGCGAAGAACAGGTCGTCCACGCAAATTAAATGAGAGGAGTGAAAGGCTCATTCTAAACACTATCGGGAATATCCAAAAAAAACTAATTGTCCGACAATCAAACAAATAGTCGCGGATACATGCAGCGCAGAGGTCAGCACGCGTACAGTCAAAAGGACTCTCAACAGACATGGATATTTCAAGAACACCATGAAAGAAACCGTCCATAATTGCATAAGTGAAGAAAACGTAAAGACTTTGCCTTTGCACAAAGACGCTGATCAGTCTTTTGGAAGAAAGTTGTGTTCACCGACGAGAGCAAGTACAACATTTTTGGTCCTTAAAGATTTTGGCGAAAGAGCGGCACTAAAATGGAAGTTAAAAATCTACGAAGAACAGTGAAGCACGGTGGAGGTGGTGTATGTATCTTGACATACCAAACAAAATCTACGCCCATCAGTTGAGAAATTAAGATTGGATCCCGGCTGGATATTTCAGCAAGATAACGACCCTAAACACACCGCTCTAAAAGTAAAGGATTGGTTGTGGAACTATGCTCCAAGACAATTAGATTCTCCACCACACAGGGCGGACTTAAACCAAATAGAGAATTTATGGGACTACTTGGAAAAACAACTTAAAAAAACCCCAATTTCGTCAGTCAAAAGCGACTCTGAAGGAAGCTCTCCAAAAATAGAATGGGATCGTGTAACCCAAGATTTTACGCAAAATCTAAAAAACCTTCGTTTTAATTCTGATTCTTTCTTTTTCTTTGTCCTTTTTTGAGAAAACTGTGGGGATACCGAACAACAGCATTTATACCTGCCGTAAGATGAATTATATCGGTCTGTGATTGTATGTACAAAAGTAGAGTGATTAGGAATCGAAAAAATTTGTGCACTGTTTAGGCTACTTTGCCTTCAGACGAAAGCGCACTACACCAAAACGTCCGAGTGTTCGTTAGTCAATTTAAGAAGGATGTGTCTACCTTAAGCAATCCTGAAACAATAAACATAGCTTTATAATGCAACCATACAAAAGAAAAAGAAACAGCGTGGTCACAAGTTGGGTTGACGAAATTAAAAATCCGAAACATAAGCATCGTGAAAGAAAAACTTTGAAAAGATACATCCGAGGATGTGGTCATTTCATCACTGTTCTGGATTCCACCGTATACGTAGAGATCTATACTTGAAAGCCGAAATTATTTCGAAATTATATGGCATCAAGAAGAAGGTCTAAAGCCCTTCAGAGTATAAAAAAATAACATTGAACAAATTATTATTTTAATATTTAGGCCAATTTGGGCGATATTGCTTTAAGTTTGGGCGTTTTGTCATAATTTCTTAGAGTTTCGGTGGAAAGGTTTAACGCCCAAATTCGCATTGTCAAAATTAATAAGCGCCATAACGCCCAATAACTATGAAATCATATGGCCTAAATTAAAAAAAAAAAAATTAATCCGCAGTTATTTTGGGTGATGAGTCATTTCATTTGAATTTGTTACCAGTTTATAATTCGCAATGAGCTGTATAAAATTATTACATTTGGTTGTAAAGACCTTGGATGATTTGAGCTTTTGCTGCCACCGCAAAAAGATATTACCAAAAACGGGAAACCAAACTCGCAAATCGAGGTTCCGATTAAACACGGCAAGACTCTCTGTAAGCACATTTATATTTTAACACAAACAGGACGGCAGCATCTTTATTTATATTTCGAAATATTTGAGAACATTAACGAATTCATAAGGGTTAAGCAGAAACAAATTAGGACTAAATATCACTCCCGGTGGTTCTCAAAATTGCTATATTTCATCATTCTTAAGAGAAAACTACTTCTGGTCCACTGAATTCTGTCATAAACGCTAAATAAAAGGCTATTTGATATTTCTTTAATTAATTTATTTAATCTTTAAATATCAGTCTTACATGACTAGCAGTTCTCTGAGACTTGGTCCGCTTAGATTTATTGTACGTAAAGAAGCTATAAAACTCAAAAAGATCTATTCGCCGTCCTCTGACACAAGGCAATTTTTATCGCATAAAATTTCCTCGAGGTTAAGTAAAAAATTAGTTTGATAAGAATTAAACAATATCATTAAATAACGCTTGACGGTTTGAAGTTTATTTTAAATTTAGTTTTGAGTCTTTTCTTATAAGTTGTATATTAGCTTTAACATATAAAGATATATCACCGGGGACTTTTTATATACCTTTTTGGGCTTTATAAATTTCCTTAGAAAGCCTTAAAAATCTCTTAACGTTAAGTCCCTGTTCGCAAAAGAACGCATTCGCTCATCTTTGACTTAAATAGGATAATATGTACCCTATGTTCATTCTGTCGGTCCATTTGTAAATAGTGTTCAATTTTTTTTTAAATCGCATGAGTAGTTATAAAGAGGCATGCTTTGTATTTTTTTTATAATAAAATTATTATCTACTGTTATTTTTATACGCAGAACATTTCAGATTCTTATATGGAAACAGTATTATAAAAATGTTAAACATCTTTATCAAGTGTTTATGATTTTCACAGACAAAAAAAATTAAAGAAAATGATAATCTTAGCAAATAACATGAAGACAATATCATTCTCGAAAAATCGCTTGAAACGTACACGCCAACATTAGATAAAAGAGCTTTCGAAATCTGTCCAACTATTTGCATATGCAGATGATATTGACATAAATGGAAGATAAAAACGAACATGAAGAAGTGCTGCCAACAAAAAAAGAAACCCGACATCGACGCATAGCCAATATGTTAAAGAAGACACAAGTAGAAAGTGAGTTCGTCCACTTAGCACCCTCAAAATATGGAGAACATTCGAGTAAAGACACAAGCGCTAAAAACAAAAGAATAATCACTTTTTAAACCGCTGGCTTTTATGATTTGCTTGCTTTATTAAGATAAGACTTACAAACATACAAGGGAAGAAAGATTTTAGTTTCGTTTGCGGTTCATTGGGCTTCATTGGGCTAAGCATGCAACTGATTGAAACAGTCATTTTTTGAACGACCACACTTTTTTTTAATTTATCACTCTCAAGCAAGCCGATGGATATTTAACTGTTTATTCAAATGACTTCCTCAGCTGGCTCGGCAGTAGGTGTGTTTCCAACCCTATCGCTTCTTTTCCTGTTGATTCGACCATCAGGATAAGGAAAACAAAATTGTGGATTGAAACTCACATAGTTTTCTGATTTTAGTTGCCCTCTGAGTAAATTCCAAGTTCGTTATGCTTTTTTTTACATTCGTTTGATTCGCAGTTTTCTATTTGACGTCAGTTGAAATACAAGAACTTTGTATTTTGGGTTTACAAAAAGGTGTTATACCTGTACAGCAGAGTCAGCTACATAAACTTTATAAATCATTATTTCGACACCAAAAAATAAAAATTTGAGCAACCGATGGGATGGTTGGATTTTTATCGGACAATTCCAGTGATGGGGCTGTTAATTCGATCACAATGGCAAATGGTGACCACAGTAGACTCAAATTAAAGACTTGCTCAACGATTCGAACCTGGAACCTATCAATTAATTTAAAAGCAGATGAAAGATAGTGTACGAATTTGGAGGCAGGATTAAAAATTGACCCAAAAATCGATTAACATAATTTTTTTTCCCGGATGGTCAACTGACAGAAAACAGGATCTATACCCTCCCATTAATTAATATTTTAATACATTTTCCCATTAATTTCTTTTAAGCCAGTCATTTGCAAAACGCCCTTAAATTTTTATAAATTTTTGCATCTCAATATCGTCCATACAGAAACTGCAAACCGGCTGGAAGTTGATAGTCTCATTTCATTTAGGACATTGGCAAACAAAGGAAAGCAGGAAAATGTATCTAACTGAAACACGTGTGCAACATACTTAATATTAAAACATCGTTCACGTGAGCCGTTTGCCAATATGCATTTTAAGCCCGCATGATGGCATCATACACATCAGAATGCATACAAAACCGTCAAAGGTGGTTTCCTGTTAAATATTTGATAATGCTAGCTAACCACATATAAATCTCATGCTGGCTTTTGAACTTACCTGATCCGTAAAGTTATCGGTATGGAAGAGCACTTTGACGTAGCTCGTTTCACTAATGAACGTTTGTGGTTGTTCCGCTTCACCACAAAACATACCGGGCTCTCGACGATTCGATACATCCGTTTTGGCGTTGCCATCGACAATCTGAAAGCAAATAATGTTGTGGTCATTTTATGTCTTATGGTATTCCCATAATGAAAGGAAAAAAGAAAACTCTCCATGGTGATAAGATTGAAAGGAAAATATTTTCGAAAAAATGGAACACTTGATTGAAGTGATAGTTAAGTAGTATTGGCCAATATTTCGGTAACCAGGTCAGAGTTTATCCGATTGTGTAGGCAGTGCGTTTTTATGAATGAAGAGAATTGTTGTTGTATTCGATCTTGTTGGAGCAACCCACACCCAGAAAAAAAGAGATAAAAACAGAAATTGGAAGAATTAAAAAATGAAGAAGCTAAATTTCTTCACATTCTGAAACAGCGAATTTTTTTAAGTATGAAAAATGTAGAGACTTTTGAAGTTGGTTTAGCCAAAAACACCCATAGCACACCAGTGAGCCGGTCACTGTCTAACCGGAACCCTATTTTGGCCCAATTTCGCACTCCAGTCTTTTACTTCATTTTTACTTCAGCCAATCAAATGCTGGTTTTGCTCGCCTTTTCGTTCGATATATACTTTGAGCAAAACTGTACCAACTTGGATGGTCATGCTCTTCTTTTGACCAGACGGACTGTTGACGTAAAGGCTTCTTCCGCAGAGCCAGCTATCGAACTTCTGTAAATCCAACTCCTCACTGGCTGCAGAGGTTTCTAACTTTGATCACAGCTCTATTCCATTTTGATTTAAAATTATAAACACGCGCAAAAAAGAACACAGTCGCTTACTTCGAAATATCATAATTTTTAAGTTAAGGGAATCCAGCATCATCATATATTCTAGATAAAAAGCACACAGCACTTAAAACTCAAAACACAAACTGACTTACCTGTAAAAATCCTCCATCACAGTATGTGGCATTGATAAGAGTACCAACTTTGAATTTTTTAAAACGTAGCCGAAGGACGAAATCTCTCGGCGAACCACGTAGACTACGAAAACGATACCAACATGTTAGAGGGCGCCCTATGTTTTGATTGGTTACATCTGGCGAAGTAACGTCCTCGAATATATCCACAGTCTTGTTGCAGTGGTCTTTTGTTGTATCAGAAGACCCTGCAAAAAAAAAAAAAAATGCAAAATAGTTTTTTTTTATTATAATCAATTTGTTTATAAATAGATTTGTTCGCGTTGTTTCGACAGAAGGAAGTTCTTGAAAAATTATATAAATTTTTAAAGATTACATTTTATGGTGACTTCACCTCGATATAGAAAAAATAAAAAGGAACGAACAAATGTACGATTATATTAGAGAAACATTATTGAAAATTGATAAAAGATATTGTTTAGTTTCCACTTTTTAAATATTTTTAAAATTTCGAATATCAAATTCGTTTCGTTTCGGCTAATATTCTAATAAAAATGTTAGCTTAGGATAATATTGTTTGACATGGCTGAATGTTTGAAGGCAAAACTCGCTCCGAACTTTAGGGCACTTTAGATGAATTTCACCAAATGGCAGAAAACCTTTGAATGGCGAATCTTAACTATTATCACGCAGTGATCTGTGCTGTGCCCCATTTTTTTCTTGATCTTCGTTGATTCTCTCTTTAAACAAAGTTTAAATAGTAGTCCTATAGCGTTTGCAGATGATGTCGCATTCACTTACAATGGCAGTTCATCTCTTGAGTGTATAAATCAAGTTAACGAAGATCTACAAAAGTTGAGAAATTGATTCGCATTTCACAAACTGATTATTAGCGAAAAAATAATTATGTCTTTCAAGCTATTTGGAAATGTTTCAACGAACTTCAATGTTTTCTATCACTCACATGACTGTAGAATGTTCTGTTCGCCAGTACATTCGTGCGGTCGGCACAATTTTATAAGAGACAATCATTGCTCTAATAGTTGCTTCGAAATTGAGTTTGTAATTTTTTAAAGTATTTAGGGGTTTTTATTGACTGTAATTTGAACTGGAAGATTCATATTCAATCAGTAAAGTCTTACATGATGATGCTAACCCGTAAAATGTATCTTCTAAGACCATATTGCTCGAGGAATGTTTTGAAAATGATTTACTATGGTCTTGCTAATTCCAAATTGCAATACGGTATTACGAGTTGGGAAGGTTCTTACATCAACAATTTTGGGATCCTTTTGAAGGCTCAGAAGCACTTGATTCGAATTGTATGTGGAAAAAATCGGTATACGCATAGTTGGCCTCTCTTTTGTAAACTAGGTATTCGTCCTCATAGGCATCTTTATGTATTCAAAGTACTCAAGGAATTCTTCAAACAAAGTGGTAATACTGAAACTAGAAATACAACCTACGCGTTAATAATATGACTCTTGTCGATGTTCCAATCGTTCACAAGACTCACTTTTTAAAATTTTACTTAACGGCTTCACCAATGGTTTTTAATAAACTTCCCATAACCATAAGAACCACGAGCAATTTTCACTCATTCTTAAGAAAAGTAAAAAATTGGCTTTTTACAATGGATTTCGAATGTATTGATCAGTTTTTAAGAGCAGTAATATAATGTTGTCTGGAAAAAGGATTCTTCTGAAACTTTTTTATAGTAGCTTTTTATTTCTTGTATTGTTTTTGATTTATGAAATATGTTTTTTTTTTAATTAAATTAAGAATTTGTATTTTATTTTTAATATTTACATATTAATCAAACTGATAGTACCCCATGTCAGTTCTATTAATCAGTTACTTGAATTAAAGTGCCATTTAACACTAACTTAATTAGTTACCTAATGACTTCTATTTGTTCAACTCGACTTTTATAATATAAAGAAATTTTTGTTTGTAAATAAATTTAAGTGCTGATGAATAAAATGTATGAAATGAAATGAAAAAAAAAAAATATCCTGTACATCAGCAATCTACAACACTAATCCAACTTATCTGGCTTATAAAAGAACAGAGGGAGTACCACTCTTCGGCCATGGATATGGAACGGCAGCATATGATTAACTCATTAAATTCCGATATTAACATCATACTATCAAGGGGCTCTACGAATAGAGTGGAATTTAATGCCTTCAATACTCAATGCTGTCTTCTGTCACTAAAGGGAAACGAGAACCCTCGACCATTATCCATGAATGGCACTTGCATTGAGGAAGCCGAAAAACTTTCAATACTTGGTATGTTTATCAATAACAACCTCGGTCGGAATGATCACATAACCGTTATCGCAAAAAATGCTGCGAAATGTCTAGGTTTCCTGAAGCGATGCAAGAAATACTTCACCCTATCTGGTCTGGCTGCCACATATAAAGCGTACATTCACCCCAAACTGGAATACAACTCCCATTTATGGCCAGGCGCTCCAAAGACCATCTTGAGCTTGCTTGATAGAATTCAAAATCGAGCGATAAAACTCATAGGGGACAAAAATATTACAAAGTCAATTGACTCTCTTCACCACCGTCGTAATGTCTCCTGTCTTACCATGTTTTATCGCTTCTACCATAAGCAGTGCACTAGCGAATTAGCCAGCTGCATTCCACCCCCCTATCATTTACACCGTAACACCCGTCTCGCCAGGATTGCTCATCAGTTCACCATCAAGCCCAACTTCGGTCGTACAGTCAAGCATAGAGGCTTGTTTATTAGCCGCACAATACGAATGTGGAACGATCTACCACGCTCGGTATTTCCCACTCATTGCAATCTGCAGAAATTCAAAAACAATGTGCACCAGTACTTATTCCTATTTCCTCCCTGATCCCTTCCACTCGCGTTATGTACTAGCATTTTAAGGGTAGTCATAACCCCTTGTACGCGCGTTTCCGTGTAAAAAAAAAAAAATTATAAGAAATCTCGTCCGGACACAGAATAGAATAACCAACTTTATAATCATAATCCATATCGCAAGCCGCTGAAATAGTAAAAACCCCTGTTTAATCAGCATATAAAGAAAAGCTCGCGAAGTTGTTCATCCACCCCTTCCATTGAAAACTTTTCCCCAACCACAAAAAAAAATTACTGACCTTGATGAGATACATCAAAGGTGCAACGGGGAAGCAGAACATCGTATTCGATTTCCAAAAAGAAATCGCGAAAGGAGCGACGCCAGAAAATGTTCATCCTTGACAAACTATATCTTCGAATTTATTACTAATATTCGTAAAGCTTTCTGTCAATCAGTCTAAAAAAAAATATAAAAAACAGAGCAGCAGTCTTCAAAAAATAAAATATTGAAAAAACACGTAGCAGGGACTAACTTTCCGACAAAATATTGAGAAAACTTTGCGAAGTATCAGCTATCAGACGGTTTACTCATAAGCTCGTTATGAGAACCGCGCTGGATACTTCCCGATTCCTTGGAAAAAGTCACATCTCATCGTGATTACCAAGTCAAAGAACATTCTACAAAGGCATTATCAGCTTACAGGCTAATATTTTTGTTCAATCATTTCAAAGCTATTCGAAAATCAATTAAACTTTGCAGCCTTTCCTTAATGAAGGTCAGGTCATTTCGCAAATCCAATTCTGCAACAAATTTCATTGACATCACTGTAGCAATCGACTTGGTAAGGAATTAAGCTGTGATTTGTTTTTATTGCAACAGTATACAACTTATTTTTTAAAAACCTTAGAGCATTTGATTAGGTTTTCCCATGGACAACATCTTGGGCCATCTTTCCAACCCGTTCTTTGCCTGTAAGACGTTCAGAAACTATTCAATTTAGCCCTCACCTCAGCATTCGAGTATGACACAAAATTTCTCAAGAGGTGATAAAAAATCACGTTCGTGAATTGGAAAAAGGTCTCATGGTCACACACCCAACCCTTGATGCTTCGAATCACCATAGACCACAGACTAACTAAGAAAAACCATCAAAAAAGCAACTCTGTTAAGTTCAAACGAAAATGAATATGTTTGGTTATAAATTCATTCAGTCGCTTGACATGCACAACATTCACTCTTGAGCACGCAATCATACGTTAACATGGACAGTGATGGTGATATAAAAGGGCGATAACAGGTGCATGATGCCAAGGGGACACGGTCTCAGTCTCAATCTTTTACACAAAACAGGACAAAGAAAAAAGCTGAACTTGCAGAACCTGCATTTTGTTCAACAGAAACATGCGATTCAAGTGCAACACTTTGACACGGAAACTCTTTTCACAAGAGACTTCTTTCATGGACGCCACTTCAGAAAGCCAAAAACGCATGACAACGTTCTCAAATTAAAAATGTGTAGAGCGTTGCGGCGTGACAAAATGTGCATAGTATTCGGGCAAGAAGCTTCTTCGGTTTACAAAAGTTGCACCCTTTACGTTGATTTGTAACAGCTTGTGCATAAGCTACGCTCAAATAGAAAAGTTACAGAGTCTTGTTACAAAACAAAGGATTTTTTTACCTTATTGATGTTCAAAAGTATTTTAGCGTTAGAATTATTTTGCGAATTCAAAATCATTTTGTGATCGGATCCACTGATGGTTAAGATTCCTCACATCGATTTTTGAATGAACAAACCTTGAAGTAAACCTGAGAAGTAAATGATTGGCCTTCTGAAATTGATTAATAGTTGGCGCTGATTTTACTTACAGGAAAGTAAAATGTTAAAATCAATGTCACATGTGACTTTATTTTAAGTTTATCGAAAGTTTTAACATCGAAAAAGCGTTTGCTGAACCCGCTAATAGCAGCAAGCCAACGTTCAAGTATGCCTGCTGCTGGTTGTAACTATATTTTCGGGCTGTCAAAAAAATGATATGGCCACCACATTTATTGAAAGGATTTTGAGTTAGCTAAGTAGCTTGTTCGTAGGACTTGCTATCCAGGAGAAGTCTCTCATTCCCATAGCCATCTGAAAATAAAGGAGTCATACTGATTTCATGCGAGATGAAATTGATACTAGGATTGTGACAGAATGATGCAATAAGTTAAAATGATATAAATTAAAAAAGTAAAAAAGTCCTCATACATAAAACGTGTTTTTAAAAATCCCAACCTAATTTAACGCCTAGAAGTAGGCTTCGCAGGAAAATCTGTGAAACACTTATGCTTTGGCGTATGAAGTATAACGTCAGGCGCAAAAACGCGTAAAAGAATGCTTGGAATGAGGGTATTGTACGGTGGGTGCCCTTCGTGTGCATGTCCGATACCCACTCTGCTGTTTTTTTTTCGACTAAAAAATAATACTAGCTCAACTTTATGTTTCCCGGGAAGGTGAAGTGGAATATTTTTTAACCGCGCGTGAGCAGGATCCAGGCTTGCTTGGAGGACAAGAATCACTCCAACAAAGTCAAACAGCTCCGTTACGAAACTGGAATTTAGTAAAACTTTCTTTTTTAACTTGATTGACAAGTGACAGACATTTGACATTTATGCTAAAGGGTCCAGAGTTGGCTTATTTAAATGAGGTTTAAAATTTATGAAATGAATCAAGGTTTTTCACACCACCGCGGTCCTTATGCGAAATCTGTTGATCAATGTGGGATCGCAGAAAAAAATTGGAGGGCCTTCTTTCCATCGATACATGACTCATGTTGATCGTACGAGCGTACAAGATAAAGCCTAATATTTTAATATATTCTGTGGGCCCTGAAACGCGAAAGAAGATAGCAGCCATCGTCGCAGATTGCTTTGCGAGCTAAGCCGTCGAGGGAAACAGTGGATTGAATGTCCGTTTTTATGAAATTTGGTTTGCTGAAATTGCAGTAAAGGGTAAAGCGATAGCGGTCATATTGTTGAAGCCACATTTGCCAAAATGACACTCATTAATTTAGTTTGCTAACTCCATGGATAGATAAAGCGTTCAACAACACGTAAAATAATAAAATTTTTATATCCAAATGGGTGTTCTGTTCAGGCAACGTTTCGCGCGTTTCGCCCTCTTACGTTCGCTGTAATCGTCCTTCCGAGAGGAATACTCGCAGTGTGGTGGATAAATTTGTATGTCGATAAGTATGTCGACGAAACGCAAGATCTGCCGAAAACATCGCTGCTGTCCGTGAGACAGTGCAGGAGAATCCGAGGCAGTCGATTTCACGTCGCTTACAAGAACTCGGTCTTTCGCAGACCACAACGTGCCGAATTTGCGTCGTAATTCGGGCCTGCACCCGTACAAAATTCAATTGATCAAGGATCCAATAATGGGCTCTGGAGCATTTGGAAACTGACCTTAATTTTCATCGAAATCATCTTCAGCGATGTGGCCTTAATGGGTACGTCAACAAACTATATTGTAGAATTTGGGACGATACCAATGCACATTATGTCCAAGAGCGTCCAATGCATTCTGAAAAAGTCACTGTTTGTTGTGGATTTTGGGTTGGCGGTCCATATTTCTTTGAGAGCGACGTTGGGCAGGCCATCAGTGTCAACGGCGAGTGCTATAGGTCGATGATTACCAACTTCTTTTGGCCTAAATAGGATCATATGGACACCAACGATATTTGTTTTCAACAGGGTGGCGCTACGTGGCACAGTCCATGCCACTTTGGAAATTCTGCACGAGCGATTCGAGAGCATGTTCATCACACAAGGAATGATATTAACTGGTCACCGAGATGGTGCGATTTGATCACATTAAAGTTTTTCTTGTGGGGTTTTCTGAAGTCGCAGGTCTATGCGAATGAGCCACTAACCAGAGCGACCCCCAAAGCCAATATAATCCATTCCATCGGTCGAGCTCAGCCTGATTTAGGTGCCGGTGTCATGGAAAATTGGATCGTTCGGTTGCGCCCCGTACAGAGAAGCCGTGGTGGATATTTTAACGATCTTATTTTTCAACCATAATGACATCGAAAGGCCCTTCAAACGAATAAAAAATTTCGATGACATCGCAAACACACTTTGTTTTATTTAAATTCAAATATAGGAAGCGCTTAATGAAAGAACCCTTATAACACGGAGGACGTGATTCATCGTGGGCTGATAGTTCAATTCGCGAAGATCTTAATGGGCATTATTTGGTTTTGAAGTGATTGGTTATGTTTCGAGGATTGAAAAATGCTTTTGTGTGGCTCTTAGGGGGCATGGAGAGGTTTTAAAACAGTCGCCGATGGTTTAAGCTTTAAGGATGTGACCAAAGAGAATAGTCACTCGCATCGCACACCTTTTATTAGAAAATTTTCCATTATTGTGCCCTGTGATTCTTGCTATCCGATAAGTCGTTAATCATATTAATTTTCATGTTTCTTTAAATTAACGTCTAAAGAGTATGATAACTCAGTTAGTGTTACTCCTCTGCCAAAAGCTTGGTTTCTGACTAGCAAATAATTGTTTGCACATATTTATACAGTTGCATAAAACCAACTTCCTTAACTTTTTTTCCGTTGTTCGAAAGCATCTGTTTAATGGATTCCCCGTATAAGTACGAAACATCAAAAATCCATTAGCCTTTTTGGAAAGAATAAAGTCGTGGTTCTTGTTTTTGAATTGTGCAAATGTATTTAAAATTCTGCTGCACAACATTGTTTGATTGAGGGTTGCCTTTTGGCCTCTTCTCGCTTATTTTTTTATTTATTGAAAATTACCTTGAGTTATGTGCCATTATGTAAATGCTATTTTCTCTTTTTCAAAACAATTTCTCGATAGGTGGTAGTAAATCAAACAAAACTGCGTCTGACAACCAAAATGATTAATTCAACAAAATGTTTATTTTCGTATAAAGATATAAAATAAAAGAAAAAACTGAATGGCGCAACAGCTCTAGCCAATTGACAATTGGTACTCATCGGAGTGATTGTAAGTCACTCAGGAGCAGACGCACTTACCACTGATCCACGGCATAAATACGTACGATATCAAAAATTATTAATTATTTAGTATCCTTTTGTTTTTTTTTATTTTGAATTTCAAATTAACCGCGAATTGTATTTCGTTAATTTTTTTAACTTTGTGGACATTTTCGGCGCATTGCATTTTTATTTTCAACAAAAAGGCAAACAATTTTTGAATCACTTCCAGTTTGGTTGTTTTGAAAATTGAGTTTAACAATAATAGACTCATGGTATGCTATCTTGATCCCACGAAAAGTATCTGCAAAGATGTTGTTATTTGCTTGCGCTCGTACATGGTGCACTAACGTATGTGTTGTTTCCGGTAGTCTTCTACGTTAAGCTATTATTTTTTTTTTTCATGTTTCTGTTTTCTGTTTCCTCCTTAAGCAAGTCCATATTCCACTCAACCACGACAACCCGATGAGTATACGAGAGAAATGTTGTTCACTCCATTTTCAAAACATATACAAAAGATGTTTCTCGCTAAACTGCTTCGGGGTCTGCAAAGGGCTGTTATGGCTTCGTTTATTATTATGTGTAGAGCTTACACTCAGACACATTCTCATTGGGACGTTGATCGGATTTATTATCCTGAACTTAAGATTGTTTTTTTTTTTATATAGAACATAATCGCACATGTGTGAGTGTTAGTCCAGTCACACCTTACCGTGCAATAATTAAGCAAATAGATATCACTACCACTTCCGTTGCGATGGCAACATCTAATCATTCGATCCTGCTTAAAATTAGTAGAGGTTATTGTTAAGCCACAGCCCACATTAAATGCTTTATCTGAATTCGTTCTTTTAACTCTTTAAATCATCACATAATTAAAGGGAGCCTCTAGTTAAAAAGAATCGTTTAAGTTTGTTAAATATTTGCAATTATTTTGCAACCGTCATCGTAAGCATATTTTAAGCCAAGCTTTAGTACTTTAAACATTTAGTCATAATTTCAAATAATCTTACAGCACATTAGATCCAACCTTATCTTTTTAATTTTGTGCAAACAAGTACCTAATATATATTTCAATGATTGCAATTAAATTACCCTATTTATTCTTATTACTGTGAGTTTTGTGATTCCATTTCACTGGGCTTTGTTTTTAGGGTTCCATACCCAAAAGGGTACCAAGGGAACACTATTAAAGAGACTCCGCTGCCCGTATGTCCGCGCGTCCATCTGCCATAGGTCTGTATCTCTTGAACAGTAACAGGTAGATAATTGCGATTTTCACAGAATGTGTACCAGTATGATCGAAAATTATATAAACAATATAAAGTTAAGGAAGAGGGTGTCCCCATTTCGAAATCGTATTTCTTCCTTAATGACGACACATTTAATTGCACATCTCCTATAATTCCTTTTATTGTAATGATAATGCCAACTGGAAAAGGTTCTTTAATTCTCGTTGTTGTTTAATCTGATGGCTTTTTTTTGTTTTCGTATAAGAAATACATATTTCTGCTCCCTTTTTAAGGTTCCGTACCTCTAAAGGAAAACCGGAACTTTATACTATCCCTTCGTTATCTGTCTGTCTGAATGTAAATGGAAAATGAGATGTTCTCACATAAGTATGTAGTTCATTGTTCCGTGGTATGGGACCCTTTGCGTGCTTTTTCAGATTTTAAGATTATATTTAGAGCATAGTTGCATGTATTATTTATGGTGGTTTTTGATATTGTGTGTTTCCATTTCGGCCTTAAGATAAAACTCGTCACTCGTACGAAGGGGCCGACAAAAATGTATTTTGGACCAGCAATAGCCCCTTGAATATAGTAAAACCTTTTTTTTTAATAAGTTTTCAATTGTGTTTACGCTTAGGAAATAATGCGATTGATTTTAGTGCTAATTATCAATTGAGCAAGTCAACAGAATGCAATTAATAATTTAAAAAATGAGCATACACTCGAGAACACAATGACGCATTGAGGATGTATGTTCGGGCTCATTTCGACTCTGCTTGCGGAGTAATAAATAAATATAATGGCTGATATTGGGGTACCGAAAATCCTTAATTGATGCCCACAAGACCAGTACATCCTGGCAGAATAACGGCAGCATTTTTGGACAATTTCCCCATCCGGATGCTTGAGGAAGTAGTTTGTGGTGATCGACCTTGAGCTCGAAAAAGATCATTAAGGCGCACAAACACATGGAACCAAAGCGACGCCACATCACAAGCAGCTCTAATGCGAATTTTCCAAAAAAAAAATTGCTCGGCCCAATTCTGTGCGTCAAAAAGTGGTGTAAGCGACTGCCGCCAGAGATCTTCTAATAAGAGCTCGCCTTTGTGGCACGCAAAATACATTGTTCGAAACATTATATGATCGACCATTAAATTGTCTTTAAAATAATTGGTCTACCGATTTTCTACGATCTTGCCACAAGAAACATTATTTTTAGTATTTCTTAAAATTCGAACTTGCGCAATCCAGGTTGTACATCAACATCATCAGCGACAAAGACTGATCTGGGAGTAGATTGTTTAATTTGTTCATAGAAATTTTATGATCCTTATAACAATGCTGAACAACATGAACCTGTCTAGCTCTGTGAGATGTGACTTTCAGTTATAGAATCTACCTTTAACCAAATTCGGGTAAACTTGGATAGAATTTTCTACGCTTTTTAGACTCTCAAGGTAGCTAAAGTTATTATAATCTTGTAAACTTTTTGCAGTCAAATAATTACAGCCTTTTCGCTTTAATTGCATGGTTATGACTATCTTGTTCTTCTTTAGTAGTCGCTACAGTCCGGGGTAGAGCTGGGCCTCAGTCAACATGCGTCTCGACCTATCATGAGCTAGGCGCTTCCAGTTTCGTGTACCCAGCTGATTGAGGTCCCTTTTCAGTTGCGTATTTGAGTCGAAGACTTTCCGAGTCGGAGCTCTGCCTAACCTGAGATATTCGGATTCATTTGACTAGGTCGATATTGTTGTACAGCTCGTAGAATCTTCCACTCGCTTTGCGCTGCCGAATATAATCCGAAGGGTTTTCCTGTCGACAACATAGCATACAGTAGAACAAGGACTATCAAGGTTTTATAAAGACATCGCTTGTTTTTCGAGAAACAACGATTGACAAGCGTTATCCTTCATTTTATATTCGTGGTCGTGTCATTTCCGGAGCTTACTCCGTAATTTAGATAGACAAAGTTTTTTTCTAGCTCGATGTTGTATCCGTCTATTCTGATGTTTTGTCCAATTCGTCGGTGTTGAAAAAACTTTTTTGAATACACCGCATACCCATCTTAGCCGCTTCCATCTCGATGATAGCCAATTGAGTGCTTCCGAATGTCAACTGCATCTGACGTCTGTTTTTCGCACGATCTTCTCCGTCCTTTTTGACACCAATTATCTATACCGACCTTAATGGATCAACGGGCGTTCTCCATCGTTATCCTGCCAAAACGGACGACTTTTGCAGGGATGCCAAAGCTAGATAGCCTTAAGATCTATAAATAGATGTCGTGTATCGATCTGGAACTCGTGAGCCTTTCCCAAGATCTGCCGCAGTGGAAATATCTGGTCAATGGTGGGCTTTGCTGAACTGAACCCATACTGATATTGATCAATCAGGTTGATTATGAAAGGTTTCAAAAGATAACAAAAACAGCAAGCATGATTTTATACGCGATATGACACTGTTGTTGGCGCAGTTAAGAGTGTCTTTTTTTTAGGAGTTCAGACTGTCTTATTGACTGTAAAAACAAAACAAAATTCATTAAGTTCCTCTCGAGTTTTGATGAACTAACAAGCAGTCGCAGTTTTTCCACAGTATTTCCATTCACATTTCCGTCATTGTAGCAATATATAAAAATGAACCAGAAAAAACTGTTTTGGGTCATGATACTTCCACATAAGTTGTATATATAATGCACACGTTTAACTCCATTCAAACATTTTGTACCGTATTTTTCACGCTTTATTCATGAGAGTTAAGGAACTTTAAACTCTACGCTTTTATTTTTGAAACAAGTCGTCTTAAAAGCACTCAACTTTATATTTTTCAAACTGAATTTCGAGAAAGAAAACAGCTCAAAGAGTTCCTTAAATATTGCAGCTGTCAGACGGTGCCGCGGGTGGTGACAAATCTTGAACATGAAAACACTTTTTCACCCATACCAAATAACCGCGATATTGATTAACATAGGAACCCTCCTAGACTTATTCAACTTCAAACTTCAATTCTTTGTATTTCCTTCTGTATCAAATCTTCTGCTTTTCTTGTTCACCCAAATCCATTATAACGCTGCAAATACAAAGCTCTATGTAACAGATTGTCCTTCTTTGATTCTATATAAAACAAAAACCTACACAGCAATAATGAAAAGGGATACAGTAGTACGGTACACCAGTAACTATTGTGTTTAAGAAATATATATACATGTATAAGCAGAACAATAAATGAAGGTGGGACTGAAAGAGACTATGGCAGGAACATACTCCCACAACAAATTCAAAGCTCTGGAGCCTGTATAACCTATTGCCACTACTCTTCTTTCGTAAGTTGGCGTCTTCAATATTCTGCAGCGAACGTCCTTCATTCTAAAATTTCGCCCAGTTGTTTTGTAACTCTATGGCTCCCCATCAAAGGACACCGATGTAGCTATATCCACTCGCATTCATACATACAGGAGCAGCAGTCCTCTGCCACAAAACCACCATGATGGACTCTTGTCCTCAATTTATTTTACGGATTTTTAAATGAAAAGAGAATGTTTCATGATTGCATTTTTTTTTTGTTTTGCTGGCGTTCCTTCATTTGAAGAATGTTTCGAATTTCTCGCATCGTTGAAATTTTTTGCTCTTGCTTTTTGTTAAATAAGTCTCTTTTGACTTTTGATTTGAAACCACGTCGAAATTATCTTACTAATCCGAAATTTACGGAAATTTTAAACATCTTTTTAAGCTCGGAAAGAAGCATTCATGCAGTATGTTATTAGATTTGGTATCCTTCAGATGTCAACTCCTGGAATGCTCATCAGTTTACCTCCAAACCCGATTTCAGTGATACGGTCAAATAATGTGATTATTTTTTTATTTGTACAACATGAATGTGGAACACATCCCATTCCCATCGTCTTTATTTTATACTCATACAAATTTTGAGAAATTCAAAAGCAATGTGCTTCAGTTCTTGTCTCTATCCTTTTCATCCGTGTTATGCGTCGTTATTCCTAACCCCTTGAATGGGTGAATTTTATTAAAAAATGTTTGCAAGAAAAAAAAAATATTATTATACAAAAGTAAAAGTAAGTTTTTAAAGAAAATTAACAAAATTATCGAAGGAACTATGTCCAACGAGATCCGAGCAACAGTCAAATTAAGGGGGTATTCTAGACTAGAAATTTAAAAAATCGATTTTTCGATATTTTCAATGTTTAACTATTCAACAATATATCTACAAGAGAATTTTTGAAAACTCAAACTATTTTCGGAGATATCGGTACTTTGTTGACCCGGTATCCAAACTGATTGGGCCGGAACTAATCCAACATTAGGGATTGTCCGTCTACCTGAATCCATATATCTCAGTGAAACCTTTTATCCTTTGTATATATTGTAACACAAGAACCCAAGGTGACTTGTATTTTTTATATTTATATTTAGTGTTCACTTACGTCCAGCTGTAAACAGTTGAAATCTAACCTTCTGACCACGTGGACGTACATATGTGCTGTGAGTGATATTTTATTAAATAAAAATAAAAAATCCTCAGGCGCAAAGGATTACGCGTCCAGATCGACAAACAAAAAGGCGATTTCGCGCAACAGATTCACGGCACAGGAAGAGACCAGTTTTACGAGTGCATCAGCAGCAAAATTGAGTAAATCAAATAATGAAGAGGTGAACATATTCATTTCGGACCTAAGATGATTGAGATAGCGACATTTATTGCTGTTTGTATTTTTAATGAACGCTTCATTCCTATTTTAAAAATGATGGAGCTTAGTTGAATGAAAATTGGCCCGGAAGCTCATTCATTTGCTGTGAAACGAGACAACGTCCGGATTGAACGCTCCGAGATACGAGCATCCAACGCATCAAAGGAGGGCAGAACTGCTCGATATGAAGAGAAAAATGCGGCAAATATTTTTTTCGAAGTCGAGGAAGGTCCGATGTATGAAGCAGGAATGGCAGATTGAATAAATGTAAGGCTACAATATCATTTCATGACTTAGACTGCGAAAAACTTAATCCGAATAAAACGTGTTTTTCTCGAAACTGTCTTTTTCAAAACAATACCTATGATTTCTCAGGTTCTACTGGACCGATTTATCTGAAATTTTACGAGAGTCTTCTTTATAGACTTGTTCTGTTTCTATTACTTTTTTTTTTAATTCGAAACAGTCAAAAAAAGTCGTACAAAAGTCGCCATTTTGTGAAAAAAAAATCTTTAAATTTTTTCCGTAGTTCCAGACATTCTGACATTATTCTAAATCAAAAATCTTTTTTTCTTTTGATTTCAGATTACTAGGAGGGTTTGAAATCGTGGGTTAGATTACGCCCCAATTTTTTGAGACCCCCACTTCATCAACTGCTAATTTTTGAAATTTTCAAGTTTTTTAGTGAGTAAGAATTTCACACTAGTCGTCGGTGTTTACCTACCCACGAAAAAAAAAAACTTTCAATTCGTAATAATGTTGAATAATGTTTTTAAAATTCACCGATAGAAAGATAAAAAATCGGAGGCTTAGCCTACGCTTTTATACTTTAAATTAAAGTAAAAAGTCAGCTGATATATGTAATTTCTTTTCCTTTTTTTTAATTTAACTTTCGACGTAAAAAGTTTGTTGTTAATCTTTCATAACTGACAAATATGTTGGCTTCGTGGAAAAAAAATTAATTTGTTGGAGTTAATTTTGTTAAGAAAAGAATCAAGTCCACTTCTTATACTCTACAGACTTCATTAAGACCTTTGATAGGCATACCCTAAACCTAATAACTTTTAAAATAAAATTGGTTCACTCCGTCTCGGTTCTCTTCATTCACTTGCTGGTGGTGGCGTGCTTGTTTGAGTATGGTGCTCTAAGGCAAGTATACTCTTCAATGTCCTTTAGGTTACATTACACTTGTATTTCCCGTCAACGCATTGGGTCATTAGCTAGATGCATTGATTTTCATAGTCAGGGTCTTAAAACCCCTAAACTATTCACAAAATAATATTCCATGCTTCACTTTGTATCCCCATTTGTGGAAAATCGTGCGTTCGCTGATCAAGAATAATGTGCCAAAAGAATGATTCCGACTTTATAATATAACGACATTTATAGTCTCAGAAAGAAAGTTCAAAATAAGCATTATAACTTTTTTCAACAAAACGTTAGGTTTCTTATCGAACAAGGGACTTTATTTTTTATTCGTAGTTTTTACTCAAAGGGTGCCACGGGAATCCTATTACTTAGCCTCTGCTGTCTGTACCTCCACCCGTCTGTTAGAGGGCTATCTTTTTAACCGTGTAAAGTTGACACTTGGAACTTTCACAGAATTTGTACTTCTCTGACCGCCTTAATAACATGTTTTATTCTAAATACAAACTCAATTTTACGGCAAAAAAAGGCAACGAAAAATTCAAATTTAATTCAAAAAGCAACACAATTTTCAACACGAAGTGGCATTTGTTCGGAGGTACGGAACCCTTCATGAGCTAACCAAGTTTCGCTACACAATTGGCCATCGATTTTTCTGGGTTCGATTTCGTAATTCGACCTTAAGATATGCGAACAAAAAAAAACATGTTCGCACCCACACGCACAGCCATCCTTCCCAAATAATTTAAGTGGAGATATAAACAAATTTTGCATTCCAAAAAATCGTACCTATTACAAGGACTTCCATTACATGAATCATGGTGATTTTTTCGAATTGAGTCCGTTTTTTTTCTGTAGATAAAAGCTTACGGACACCATTAAACAACTATTTGTACTGAGTTTTCGTTCACTTTTCATTTAATAAAACAACGAAGCAGTAAAGCATTCAAAGTTAAGGGAAGAGTTAACTTTCGAGTTTCAGAATTTTAGCAGCTTTGTTTTGCCTCTTTAAAATTTCCACGGCGTTCTTCGTCGTTATTTTAAGTTAGCTCCGACTACATGTTCGTCAGAGCGTGTTCAAATTACAATTGGTTGTAGAAAATTTATATTCAAACAAACAAACGTTCATGGAATTTGGTTGTGTACACACAGGTACATTCAAATACTATACATACCCTTAGGAATACACCCAAGGGAATATTAAAAAGCTGAACTTATTGTACTGCCCACTTTATTTTTTAAATTTGAAATGCTGTTTTAAATAAAGGTGCACCTGAATAAATTCGTCAGCAAAAGGTTAAATTTTTTTTTGCAGAGAATTCGTGGAACAGGCTCTTTGTTTTAACGATTTTCAAGGATTTCAGGGACGAAATGTGCATTTGTGTGCGCGTTGTTAAAAAAAAAAATTGGATGAGTGTACAGTGTTAAAAATATCAATAATGTGTACATATAAAATTAACTTTCATACATATGCATTTGTGTTTGCTGTTCGGCAAGTGTTTACAATCGCTTCATATCACACCCTTTAATTCATAACGACATTGAGTGTTTACTATTTTAAAAACATGCTAAAAAACAGATTTTGACAGTCAAATCGAGAAAGTTGCCCTTTAAAATAAGTTTAAAGTGTTTGGTTTATGAGTCCGACAGCTGTGTGAGGTTCCAGATTCAAAAGCTGGAAGAAACATTCTTTTTTTTCATGCTCAACGTTAAGATTTAATTTTTTTGTTTACGTACTGTTTTTTCAGAATTAACATTGAAAAGCTTGGGAAATTTATGGTGGAAAGAACCAACAAAGAATTAAGGACCAAAGAAGTTCAATTTTATTTTGCAATTCGACATTTAATTATTCAGATCCAAGGCGTTGTCTGTTATCTTCCGAATACTGAAAGACCTCGTATAATTCAAAGGGATGTGAACATTGCTCGGGTGCAAGCAAGTAGTGAGGAAAACCCCGAGCCTTTCACCAGGCGATGTTCTCAGCAGTTGGTGATGTCTTTGTGGTCCTTGCAAACAATTTTAAGGCAGCCACACCTTTTTCCATATCAGATTCAATTGGTTCAGGAGTTGAGAAAAAATGATCCACAAATACGCATTCAGCATGCTCGGCATTTTCGAGACATTTTCCGAGAGAACAACGAACAACAATTCCCATTTCCACCTCCACGGTAATACTACTGTGTCCAAAAAATAAGGTGCCATTGCATTTATTTTGAAAATTCTTTATTTATTCTTCCAAATCAATTTCATCCTCTTCAAAGTAATCATCTCCCGATGCAATGCACTTATGCCAACGGATTTCCCAATCTTTGAAACACTGGTTGTAGTCACTTATCGGGATGGCCTTCAGTTCCGTCTTCGCTACGGCTTGAATCTCCTCTATCGTATCAAAACGGTGTCCCCGGAGCGGTCTTTTGAGCTTGTTGAACAGCCAGAAGTCGCCAGTTATAATGCGTTTCATGACATCCTGGTAGTCGGAAAGCATTGTTTCACACACTTCAACGCGACGCCTTTTTTCGAAAAAATTCAATGTTTTCGGTTCCAGTCGAGATTTGACGCGCTTGAGGCCCAAAGCATCCTTCAAAATGGTATTGACTGAGCCTTTCGATAAGCGAACTCCATCAGCAAGGTCTCTAATCGTTAATCGATGGTTTTTCAACACCAAATATTTGATTTGTTGGACGTGAGCTTCATCGGCTGAGGTTGATGGTTTCCCAGAAAGCTCTTTGTCTTCGACACGATCACGGCCGGCTTGGAAATCACTATACCACTTGTAAACATTTTTTTTTAGACATAGCCTCATCATCAAAGGCTTTCTGCACCATCCTCAACGTATCCGCAGCAGAAAATTGATTCCGCAAACAAAATTTAATGCAAATTCTTTGCTCAATAAATTTCGACATCGCAAAAAACGAAAAACTCACTTTTAGCAGCTCACAAAACGACGCGTATCTCAAACACTATGAATATATTTTGACATGAAATTTCACAAAGATGTCACTGACAGTACTACCAACCTAAAAAGAAAGAAAAATTTCCAAATCCTTCGACGCGCGCAGTTAAAATTCATATGTCACCTTATATTTTGGACACATAGTATAAGGCATCGAATCCAAATCCAGTAATAATTATTGCACGTCAAATGCACCCACTTAGATGCAGAGTATAGTGTGGATTTTCCTCTGAAAGAATCATTTGTTTAATGTGGAGGTAGAGGTAGAGAGGTAGAGAACAATTCAGAATTTTAGTTCGAAGATAGAGCCACATCTCATATAGCTTCTGATGGAAATGTTTGGTGATCGGATAATAAAGCGTTTTTCTGATTTTAACTGACCACTGCGTTTGCCCGATTAAACGGCTTTAGATTTTTTTCTTTGGGGCTAGCTTAAAAGTAATAAGATTTGAACGAAACAACAGCTTGAGGCCAATATTCGAGAAGTGAGGGCACTCGGACCTAAAGGGACCGAAAGAAAGAAAAATTTTATTCGTCAAGTTAACCTTAACGTTACTAATGCGCCGCTCTGTACCTGGCTTTCGAATCGCTGACTCCTCAAATCAACAGCGCTATCACAGGAGTACCAAACGAATCTAGTCAGACAAAGTCGATGGCCTTGGTGTTATTGAAATTATGTTTTCTAATAGATGATCTGTCATTGGGTCTGCTGTGAAGGCATAACACTGACCACAAGGTGATGAACCAATCTTCCACAACACGTGATTCGCGAATTTCAACTAATATCGAATAAAATGCTGCAAATTAAGCAAATGCTAATAAATCCATAACAAATTCTGCTCCCCAATTTGTACTACACCCCTGGAAGAATGGAAAGCCATTTAAGTTCCAAACAACTACATAGTCATTTCATTGTTCTCCTAACTCTACTCCTTGTTCTGTGAAAAATGCATTGTAGGGATGGTCACATTCCCTTGAGAGCGAACAAATTATCAAAACAAAAATAAAATAAAAGGCTTTCGACCAAAGGCGGTTTGGTGAGTGGCTGGATCTAGTATCTTTTGAAGATTTACAGCTTCTCTGTCGCATTAAAACGAAAAAAAAAACAACAATTAAATATTGTTTACAAGATAAGAAGCAACTGATTTTGACAGGTTAAGTCGCTCTTTCCCTTGTTATAAGTCATCAGAACAAACACGGTTATTGTTAAGGAAAAAGTATTTTGTGTTAAAAATAAAATAAACAAATGTCAAGGGAATAAACACAACACAACAAGACATTTGCGAGCATTTGGTTAAATGAGTCTTAATAGCCATGGTCATGGACCTACATATATTTCCTATTACTTCATAAAAGTTAAATAATTTATAGTGAGTGAGTGGTCCAATGAGATCTTCACAAATTGTTCGTTTCTTGATGGAACTTTTTTAAATCCTTTACATATCCTAAATTCAGTTGTCTGAAACTTTTGATCGATCTCTTGGTCAGTTTGGCATCTTAGCAAAATATAAATATTTTCAGGGCTTTTCTTTCCTGAACATATTGGTAATTGGCGAAAGGCACGCCAGTCAGATTGCACCTTTTATTTTTATAATCGGCCTTTTGTATAGCTATTAGAACCGTCTTTAATTTTTTTTACTATCTCCCGTTGGCTGTGTTACGCATTCTATGGAGTAGTTCGTTGAGTTGATCCTGTTAAAAAGCGCTCTTGGTGCCACAGCAGTGTTGTAAAGGAATTTAATCATTTAAGAATTAAACTCATTTGATTTATCCTCAAAAATGTTTAACTCCAAAATTCACATAAGGCTTCAACTTCAAAATATGAAATCACGATTCATTTCGAAGTCATTGATTGGAAATTCATTCAAATGAATCCAAAGATTGGATTAAAATTAATGCTTTACGATGAATATGTTGACTAGAAATATTTTAATGTATTTTGAAATAAAAATGACACAGTAAAAGAAAATTAAAAAATAGACAAGAAATTTATTTTTCTTACAATTTTATTTTTATAAAAAGAATTTAATATATAAGACCAATTAGCAACAATGAAAGGAAAATAGTTGTTGGATATTGCTTCCATCTTGAATGCAATTTTCCGCGAACCCTTATAGCGTTACGGACCTCAGATGTGAACCACGGGTAACTTATGTTCTGTAGTTTTTAATGAAAAGTGTTTGTCAAAAAAATATTTTATTTAGGATTGTAAATGATCTACATAAGCGTTCACATTGCCAATAGCCGCAAAGTCACTTAATTCAAAAGATGAACCAAGAGATAAACGAGTCATCTGGATATACTATATTATGCACAGAACATTAAGTCATTGTCCCACACTCCTCCTACAGACAACTGATCCTGAAGCAAGACATAAGAGTGATCAGATACAAAAAACCATATGCAGATGCAGTCACACAATCAAGAAACTGGCAAGCTCTTTTGTCGGATTTTAAGAAGATCAGCGTTGAAGTCACTGCGGATACTGCGGTCACTGCGGATATAGTATACTTGGAAGAGGGAAGAAGAAACTGCACCATCTCACTCATTGTACTCCTTTACTTTATAAAAGTAGTGTAGCATTAAGCACTACTGTTTGTAGAGACTACATGACTGCTCATTACGCACTCAAAAGTAATCGTGTTAACAGGCTCAAAATTAATTTCATTCCCATGATACTAATTTTTGTGTGTAGGCACTTCGTTCATGGGCATATCTTTCAATCCCATGCTCGTGTGGCACTTGGCCAGGCATTAAGACAGTACTGTTTTCGGGAGTGACACTTTCATGTATACAAATACGATTGTTATTGTTGTTGTTGCTGTCAGGTAAAGGGCTATTCTTGATACTGCTGCTGCTGGTGGTGTTAGTACTGATTCCAAGATTGTCATTGTCGAGTTTCAGTTGTGACAAATAGAGCCCTTTTCCATTGCGGAAAGCGGATAAAAATGCTCTTATTTCAGCATGAAAGCCTGATACATATCGGCCGATGGGCATCGGTGGTTTAAGTTCTCAACCGAAAAGCCTCAATGTGAGGAGAAGCTTGGTGGCATAGTTTACCAGCGATATTCTTAGCTAAGTCAATAGCGCTTTCTAATTTTTTTTTAAGAGAATAGCATGCACAATTATCATTATCATTAAGCCTCTCTTTATGTTGAAGGTCCGCCAAATCATCTCTCTCTTTCAGTCTAGCGATTTCAGTTACACACAGTTGCACTTTGGTT
Organism: Orthonevra nobilis; assembly: GCA_963555765.1. NCBI lineage: Eukaryota > Metazoa > Arthropoda > Insecta > Diptera > Syrphidae > Orthonevra > Orthonevra nobilis. Next base: position 110,536,854 of record OY743224.1, on the reverse strand, counting down.
TTAAGAGAGGAAAGGGCATCGCTAGTTTTCTTATTTATATCGTTTTCAAATTTGGAAAGCAAGGGTGCGAATTTTGTCATTAAGTTTTACTGAAGATCTTTTAAGTGCACAGATAGAGGTGTATTGGAACTACTGTCCATGTTTTTGTTGGGTGCAGGAACTGATTTTTTCTTGATCCTGGCGGTGGGTGATTTCTCTGGTGTTGCTGCAGGTCTCTCTTTAACAGCTTTCAGGTGTCAGTTTGACATTGCGAACGGCTTGATGCGCAAATAATTTAATTACTGCTTTTATTCTTCTTTATTTTAGTTTTCTTAACGTCTTTGTACGACTAAAAAACCACTATGAAAACCGAAAACTAAGTTCTGAAAAAACAGTGTTTAATCCTTTATAACGAGGTAAAAAGGGTATAATTGTCAAGAGCGAATTTAAAGCACGTCTATTCTATTATTTTTGAAAGTGAGGTGTAATACAACTCCAGCCTCATCCGCTGCATTTTAGCGTTTATTTAAATGCGCATGGTTTTAAGGTATCTCTCTACATCAGAAGTTAATATCTCTTACAATTAAGAAATCTTAAACCTTAAATCCATTAACTTGTATGCCCAAAATGATAAATCAGAAACTGAACAAAGTTTACAATGCGTCACATGATTTTTGTCATTCTTAATGCATACGCTTTTAATTATTATTATTTTGTCGTTACATTCACTTGTTCTATGGTTTTTAAAGCACCTTAAACACGCCTCCTCCTTATGGTAAAATCGTTTGCAAGCCACAAGTTAACCCCAAAAATAAAAGCATTTGTATGCACTTAAGTCAAATTTCTACTCGATAATGCGACAATAAATATTGCAGGAGCTATCAAAGATAATCCCGATTACATTTCTTTTCTCAGAATACGATTTATTATACCGGGCCATGAATAAAGAAAACTGCGGCGCTGAACCTAATGCCATAAATAAGGATCAAACAGAGTGATGTAAACAATTTTCAATCTAATTCAAAGGGCTTTCATAATCAATTTGATATCCCAAGATAAATTTCCTAACTCAGTGAGGCGAAATTTTAAATCAGTTCTCATGAAAATAAATACATTGCTTGGTAAATTATGATACAATTACTAAAGTAGTTGCTCCATCCCCATCCCCATGTGACAGAGAAAATTGTCTATAATGAATACATGTTGGCACCAGGGGACTATATTGCTCTACAAAAGTGTACACAAACAAACCCCCTTTTATAGAATGATGCGTCCATGAAGTCAATTAATTAAATTACTGCAAGCTCTCAAATACCGACCATCTACACCTTTATGGATACATCTATATGTACATACGTCGGCCATCACCCCTAACTATTATGCTACATGTGAACACATGTAAAAAATATGGAACGCGCAAAGTGATATATCATACATGAAGCATTCACATTCTATTCTCGCAAATTGCCTCCCATTCTGTGAGCCTGAAAAACTAATAACATAATGTGTGCAGTAGTCTTCTCCCCAATATCCCATTGCCTATGGCTATGAGAAAATTCACACATCGGGATGAGTGTTTCCTGCGCATTCGCTTGGTTGCTCGTTTGTTGCTTTACTCTACGATATTCTCTCATTGTGTGATGGTATTCAGTTTACTATCAATGTGATGTCAAAAACGCCTTTCGTCATACCCCACGTATTCAGCGAATGCCAAATTGGCATGATTTTGATTGAATTGTGTTTGACTTTGATCAAGGAACATTATTACTCATTCAGACCTGGAAATTGGATAAAATTTCTCTGAATGCAATTCAAGCTTAATTTAATGTACGAACCGCCATTTTAAAATGTGTGTCTTTTTTGTTGACTGATTTTAAAGCTTGAAAGATTCTTTTCAGCACTCAACTCTAATGAGTTATTCTGATTTAAAAAGCATTCACATCAGTAGGAAAAATTATAAGTTTATACTTTTATTTTATTATAATGTTATTATTATATTATCAACCACAATTTTATGCATATTTGCAGTCGTGTTTAACACAATTATATAAATATAATTTAATCCTTTAACCTGGATTTTAATGCATATTTTACGCATACCACACTTCGTTCAATCAACAAAGTCTATCTTTAAGCAGAAGTGACGATTGTTATTTTTAAAATTCTTTATTATTATTATTATTATTTAATTATTCATTATTAGATCACCATTAATAAATATTTGGGTGGTGAGTACCAAACATTTTTCAACTCGTAGAATATAAGGTCTTTGAATTGGGGGATAATTTAAACCGCCCACTTATACGAACTAGCTTGTGAAACAGGTGTTCTGGAATTGCTTGTTAAGTTTTATGATTTAAAACAATTTTTTGCATACAAAAGGCATTTAACTATAGGAAGAGGAGGAAACCTTTCTCGTGGAGAGTTACAGCCGAAAGGTGGAAACTCATTTCATTGCCGCCTTACCAGTTGTTGAGATGGCAGACAGCATTCAGGGATTCCAACGCTGAACAATTGTTGATCCTTTCGAATTCTTTAATTTCTGGCATCACGAAAAAAGTATTCAGGGCGAAGCTGTGTCAAACATGACGTATTAATGTATATTGAATTTGAGTTTTTAAGACCTCCCTCGTTGTCGTTTTTTTTTTTTTTCAAATTATTAACTTATTCATATTTTATTAATGAAAGCCTAAATAGACTTAAAAAACTTTTACATATCATTTATATTTGAAAGACTTTTAAAGTTATCCGTACACGATTGTTCTTAGTATTTTTATATGATAAGGATAACGACTTTATTTTCAAATTTGTGAATTTACACAAGCGCCATTTTTTCTGCTATTATGGAAATTGTATTTAGAATTAAAAATCTTAAGAAGCAGTTTCAACTTTTATTTAAATCTTCTTAAAATCTAATTTAACAATTAAGTTCCGACACACTTTACTCATACATCTAGCACCCTGCTTGACTTGTTCCAGGTTAATGACAACATTGAAACAAATTTACTATATATAATCAACTATCCGCCCCTGCTTTTTCGAAACATGACTTTATATTAGAGATCTTTAAAAAATCAAAGCGTTGTTTAGAACAAATCTACTCATGCAGGGACTCTAAAAATATAAATTAAAAGCTTTAGGAGGAAGATATTCTGAGAGTAAATTGGCAGCAAATATATTACATGACCTCCTAAGACTCACAAGTTAGTTATCGGCAAAACCAAATACTTACCTTGTTCAATACTCATGTTCCACTTAAAACTATGCACCCCAAAAGCATAAGGTGTCTTGGTTTACAGAGCACATTTCTGATCTAAGAAATACGCGCGACTCAGACTTCAAAAGGTGAAAACGATTCAAATTGCCGGAGTTGTTTGTAATTTTTTGTGACTTAAGTAATGAGGTTAATTCCAAAATAAAACTTGCTTAAATCGGCTAAGAAGAAGCCTGCCTCCAAAAATATAATGGAAAAATTTGCGAAAAATAGGCCGGCCAGAAAAATAAAGAAGACTTGGACAACTTAGATCCTGATCAGCTTAATAATGTTTGTGCATAACTTAACTCCACAACGACTATCTCGCCTCTCTTCCTTGAATTATAGTGAGATAAATGCAAATTCATTCCCTAGATTTCGTTGTTAAAGCTATTTTGCATATGAATTCAAATGCTGTTGGCTTGGATGAAATTCATCTTAGCTTTGTGAAGATTATTCTGCCTCATTTACTTCCAGCTCTCACACATGTTTTTAACACAATTATTTAAAGTAACGTTTTCAACCTCTATGGAAATCATCAAAAGTTATACCGATTCTTAAAAAGCAGGGGGTCGCGGGGTTCTCCGCCTGAATATAGACCTTTTTTCATCTTGCCTTATTTGTCCAAGGTCATGGAGAAATTTGATTCACTCTCAAGTGTCTGCATTTCTGCAGAATAACGAACTGCGCCACAGGAACCTATACAAATTCAGACAGAAGCACAGCTGCATCTCTGCTCTTTTAAAAGTTACAGACGATATTCGCATTACCATTGAAAAAGACGAGGTTACATTCTTAACGTTGCTAGATTTTTCCAAAACTTTCGACATGGTTTACCACTCACAGCTGATACAAAAACTAGAGAGTATGTAGGTAACGCTTGTATCCGAATTTATAAATGTTTCTTCAGGTGTACCTCAAGGGTCAATCTTAGGTCCTTTTTTGTTTTCTATTTTCCGCTGTCGGTCAAAAATAGCGTTATACATTTGTCAACTGATGACGTACAGATATATTCAATTTGCAAAGCTAGGTCTTATACAAGATGGAGCTCATCGATTAAATGTAAACCTCAGACAAGTTTTACTTTGGGCGGTAAGAAATTCCTTAAATTTGAATAAACTGAAATCGTAAACTTTTCCCAAAGGTATACCTTGGAACTTCTGAAATTGAGTACTTTTAAGTGAACTCTCAGTTGGGATGATCATATTAAGACAATAGTAAGTAAAGTGTATGGTTGTTTAAGGAGTTTAGATATTTAAAGCAAAGACATTAATTCTTCTGCTAATCACTTTTGGGTCCCAAATATTCTGTACTCCGAGCGCCGCAATGAAAAGAAAACTTTTTGTTGTCTTTAATAATCTTATTCGGTATGTTTATTAAATCAGGAGATATGACCGTATTTTTCCTTTTTTCAACAGCATTCTCGGCCGTACTTTGGAAGCGTACTTTGATTACTTTGTCACAATTTATTTGCATATAATCATAATCAGTAGATTTTTCTGATTTTTCATGTCTTACTACTGAACGCCAATTTTTCATTCATGCCACCCATCTCTGGAATGCACTGCCCTCGACGAAAGAAGAATGCACAATACTGATCGATTTAATAAAAAAATTTTTCTTTATCTAATTGGCAGACAGTATAATTGAAGCAATTCGAATTATGGTTAATTATTTAAATTTCTATATTACATAAATTTGTTTAGCTTTTCAAAATACATCATTGTCTTAGTTAATTATTTTAAATTCTAAAGAAAAAGATGCAACGTTTTTAATTAATGTATCAGGTAATGTAAATATTATAATCTGTCTTACTCCAAAACCAGTTTCCGCCAAATAATCGATTAGCTGGCAAAAAGAAGCTTATACCGCGTGTTAGAATGTCAGAAAGTTGGATTAGAAAAGACTTTGAATGGGACATGAATGCCGCTTTGGCCCTTCTTATTGGGTATTTATGTGCTCATTAAAGTACAAAAACTTAAACACCTAAACATTCTAGAGTCGTTATTCTAAGGCTCAAGACTTCCTTCGTGTCGTTTTTTTGCCTCATTTGTCTAGACATTACTGAGGAAAAATACCCAAGATTCACGTCCGGGAAAGGAATTGAGTCATTTTTAAAACATATCTTCTAAAGCTACATCCAGTTTGTTTTGAGGCTTTGTGTAATTCTTCGGAAATTAATTCTATTCTTTCTGGTAAATAGTGTTAGTTTAGTCTTCGAGGAGATCACACCTAGTCCGATTTTGTTTACAGATTTAAATATTTCAAGCCGGTCGAATTCCCATAGACTGCCAATCATTCAAAGAATTTTGCCTGTGATCAGAATAACTTATCTTCTCAAAGGTTCGATGGTTTTGATCTTCCATGTTGAGTTTTTCTTCAAAGTAGGAGATCACAATTCTTCAATTGAGTACCTTGCCAACCGAATCTGTTCATCTGTGCTCATGCTTGTTTTGGTATTTTGTTCCTCATTCTCTTATGATATGTGATCACTTCTGCGACCTCATCTTTGTATATTAAGCTATGTTAAGGTCTCTTCGATTGATGACTTCTAGCTATAACTCCATTGATTTAAGGCCGTATGGGTAAATGCTAATGCTAATTTAGCTAATGCTAAATGGGCTTGCCATTGTCTGTCGCGCAGCTGTTTGACATCCCTATTTTTTCGGATAAGAATTGTTTAGTATACGAGTGTTAGGTGCAACAAAAGCAAGGGATTGTTTCACCAATACACATTTGGTCTCAAATTTTGAGGTCCCTTTGTATCCAAAATTCTTTTCTTTAACTTTTTGATTGAGGCGAGGTTGGTGAACTGGGTTCTCTGTCAGCATATCGCTTGATCTTGAAGCGAAATCACGAAATTCACGATGAGTTATCGCTTGTTTGGCAACACAAAAATTGTTTTGTTACCTCAGACTTTTACAATCTGGCAGCAGTCGAATGAAACCAGTTTAGATCTCATAGCTTTTTTCTTTCTCAAGATATGCGAGACGAAAAAATACGCACGAACGTAAACACGCACACGCATAAATCTATATAGAATTTCTGTAACCCAACTCTGATGACCTCGAAACATGGAGATGTGTCTTAACATTGTATTTCGAAAATCGGACGAAGAAGTTAAGCAAAATACCACTTTTGCTTGTGGTTTTATCCTGCAAGCAAGTGTTTCAACTTCTGACTACAAGTTTACATTAATTTTGAGTACCAACAAAATCCGACTTAACACTTCCTTCCTGTAAATAAAACTCAGGGATGAGACCATAAATATGATGTGCTTAACAACGACGGAAACACTTTTAAAAGAAACCAAAAGTAGGGCAAATTTCGTAAACAAATAAAGTTCCCTTTCATACTCAACGAAGACAAAAAGCAAAAATTGTTTTTTTCTTTCATATTCCCTTTTAAGTTTCAAGCCAGCCCAGGTACAAACAAATTATTCCCCTCGATCTGGTCTCTTCCACTTACTGAATCTTCCTTCTACTGGCTGCTGCTGCTGCTGCTGCTTCCCTGAACAATTCAATTTCAAGTGGCGCTGTTTGCTTTTTCTACACCTTTCTTTGTTTCAACAAAAAACCAACATCTTGAGAATACTTTACTCTTCCACAACGAACACAATAACAAACTCAACACTCCAATGAGCTGAAACCACAGGAAAATGGTCGCAAGTGCAGCTGACCTCATTTCGCAATGCTAAAATGCATAAAAGCATAAAAAGACAGCAACAACATAAAAGAAACATGCAAAATGTACACATCCATTCACAGCATGGAAATAATTGTGTCCAAGGATAAGTGATGTCATTAAAGTTTCGAAAACAAAACAAAAGACAAAAAAAAAATGGCAAATGCAGGAACTTCCTGCGCACAGCATAAAGTCATTAATGAGATGACTTTGATGGCCGACTGGCAGATGGGTTGAATTTTCAACAGCAGAATAAATACGCCGCGATGTGCTTGCTGTGAATAAAATATTCGCCAAGGGAATCTTTCTTAATTAACTCTCTCTCTGTGTGTGTGTGTGTGTGAGTGTGAAGTTGTATTCAGCGCCAGTGTCCTTCAAAAATATAAATTTTAGCAGAAGCCTATGCAATCTGCGTTCATTTTTAATTCTGCCACAAGGATAATCCTTGACGGCATCCTCTTATTCAGGTTAATCCTCAATTACAGTGTAAATTACTTTCGCCCCTCACCCCAAGCAATACGCCCACTACAATGATCCTCCGCCATACATTCAGCTTCACCCCACCATTGTTCTTCATCGTTATTAAACTTACAAGCAGGAACAAATTGCATTACAGTGCACTAACCCAGCCTGAGAGATAATGAAGTTTATCCATATGAGGACGCGTCCATAGTATGCGAGTATGTGTGGATGGGTGAGGAAGCTAGTACTTGGCAGGTTTTACCTAATTAATGACTGAGGCTTATGGACCGACAAATTAAAGTTTGAGTGGAGGTGACCGGTCATGCACGTTATGCATTCAGTTTTTCAATTAATTTTAAATATAATAGCAATATTGGCGGCTGCGGATCACACTGTTGATGTAGACTCATTTTAAACCGACTTTAAGTGGGAGGACGGTCATTTTGTAACGTTTTACTTCGACGAATTTGAACCGATTTTAATCATTTTTGTTTTTATTGAATCGGCCGTTTTCTGATTGTGGTGTTAAATTTGAGGAAAATATTTAACTCCATATATACCCACTGATATGTAAATCCAATGACAGTTCAATAGTATGGTAATCTGATAATTGCCATCATGAGTTAGTCGAGGGAAACTCCTCCACGGTGTACAGTAGTTTATTAATTTGCATCAAAATCATGCATTATAACGTTTTTAGCCGGCTCAGGGCCACATAATGCTGTCTCTTTGAATGATTATTATTTATATTGTGTAAATTTTGAATATTATATTTGTTAAAGGAATATGCACAGTTTTACTTTTTTTGACAACTAAAGCATACAATTATTTTTGATTTAAGCTTAATTCAGGCTTTCAATGCAGATTTAATCGAAAGTTAAACAGACACATTAATTCCGTAGCTTAAGCAATTAATAAATAGTGATCAAGTATATGGAAACATTTAAAATAGAGTTGAGTCTTCATTATAAGCCTGCATTATTAGGCTAGGTAATTTTCTTTGCTCCTTTTCCAAATAGTTTGAAAAACAATTAAAGATTATTTAAATCCAACTGATATTTTTAATAATTCCTCGTTTGTCTAATATCTCAATATTAACATTAATGTGCTTTACTTGCGACGATTAACTACAAAAAAAAAGGGTCTTGTGCGGATTGACCAGCAACGATAAACGAAGGGATGGTCCCAGCTCGGGCGCCAGTTACGGATTCCTTATAAAAATAATGCGGGTGACAGGCGGAATTGTAAAGGATTTTCTGTGAAACCTAGCAAAATAGTTCTGATACCCTTTATAATGAGAAGACAACTAATTGTAAGTCAACATTGAGGGAACCTCTTTGGAATACTCCAGTGCAGTCATTTATCTCGGTGTTATCGAAGATGAAAAACTGAATTGGACTTCACATATCAACTCTATCAGAGAACGCGCAGCGTTGGGCCTTTAAGCGATTCTATGGCATGACTTTTGGTCTCAAACCTAAGATGCTAAACTGGTTGTATATCATTTTGGTAAGATCTATTATGAACTACGCAACCATAATTTGGTGTCCTAAAACCTAAGAAGCAACAACTTTCAACTGCATTACGGCAGTAGTGGAAGTTGTCATAGAGTTGTCTCCATTTCGCATTTTCATTAGGAAAATTGCCGCCAGAAATAGCCTAAAAATGCGACTGGCAATAAAATACATAGCAGGTGACCAGACGGGATACTTGAGACTACTCAATTTCATTTAACGGATAACGACATGTTCTGCTCGAGCCCAGATTGTATGATTGCGAGTTACTGCTTTGGGCGACACTTTGAAGTAGACATTCTTCACCGTGACCTTTGGTCGAGAAGCACGCTGCCCCGACCCCATAAACTTAATTTGGTATACTGATGGCTCAAAAATGGCAAATGGTGTAAGTGCCGGTGTCTATGGACCCAACACAAAAATGTCTATACCTATATGCTTTCCAGGCCCAACTTCGACACAGCGAATCCTGCGCCATAGTCAAACTTGCTTAAGGCCAAAAAGGCGCCAGAATTCTCATATATCCAGACAGCCATGCAGCGCTTAAGGCATTGTCATGCAATCTAATGGAATCCATATCAGTCAAAAGCTGCTGCGACCCCTTACTATTCATAGGATAGGTTCCAGGTCATCATGGAATCGAAGGAAATGAAATAGCGGTTGAACAATCCAGGGCTATTTCTATAACTATGTTCACTGGGCCGGAACCTTTCTTTGGCGTGAATTGGACTACGGCCACAGGTCTAATCAATAATTGGAAAAACCAACTCCGTTTCAACCACTGGACAAATTTACCGGGGCTTAGAAAATCAAAATTATTGATCAGTTCTGTAAGAACAACGTGAGCATCTAACCAAATTATGACTTAGTACAGTCACCGAGTGCCGACTCTGTTTAGAGGACGACGAAATTCTTTGTGAATGTGCGGCTCTAATTTGGTTTTATAAGATGTATCTTCCTAAAAGAGACATGTTCCTTGTTAGACATTAGACAGTCAAATGGTTCAGACATTCTGACCTACATCAGGGGGATGGAATGTGTGTTAGCCTTATCTAACTCCCGGTGATACAATAGGTCCTTCCTGTGAAACCGTCTGCCCTTTGACAGCCGATCGCTCAGTGAGGCGAATTCTTCACGATGACCCTCGTTATCAACCATTCAAAGTTCGCGAGCATGCAGGACGAAAAACGGCTCACAATTCAAGGTTATTTCGAGGAAACAATTCCTGGAGCGAGCCTTCTCAATAATTTGCGATTAAGAGAGGGGCAGCCAAAAAGGAAGTTACATTGCCGCACCCTGTACAAGCAATTAGAGGATATTTATGTTCAAGATAATTAAAACAAAACTAACAAAATCTTTTAATTATAACCAAGACTACCCGGGGGGTAGCTGACATTTACGGTTCACGCCTTCTTAACGCCATTTTTCTTTGTTCTATTTATGTCCGACCGACGTCGTTACAATATGTTTTTTTTTTTTTTTTTGCTTGAGTAATTTAAGGATAATTCGGCAAGGGATTCTTTGCTCATAAAGTTTGCTCTGTCACTCGTGGGTGTTGGTTACTTAAACACAAAACAGATGCTTTACTTTCTTTGAGACCATGCCAAATGTAGGTACATTGTTTAGTGAGCGAATTCGGTTGTCTGGAATACGGCCAAAAAATAACATAATTTTAACTAATAAGTTAATATTTATTTAATTAGTTAAATTTTACCTTGTAAAGGTCTCTTAAGCAAATCTTTATTTTTTAAGTATTTATTATTTGGACTAAACGCTAAATACTCTAAGAAAAATAGAGCTGATTAAAACGTATGAAAATATATTGTAACAATATTTAATTTAATTATTTTTTTTCATTCATCACCCGCATTTATGTATAATTAGAGCATCTTTTATAGGATTTGATTCTTTTCGAGACCTAACTAGCACGTTTCAAATTTTAAACATAACACCAGTACAGCTGGAAGTAAAGAAACAAGAAGGACTCTCGACTATAAGATTCAAGGCACTGGGTCGCTTTGATGACAGAAAAAACTTCGGGCATAGAAAAATTGTGAACATTGTATGGGCAATGACACCACTACGAGAGGCCCAAAGTGACCTAGGTGAGAAAACTTTCACCTTGAAAAATAATCTTAAGACAATTTTCCCAACCATAGCTTCTTGAGCGAACGGAATCGTGACAATTTATACGAACGGTTCTCACATATCGTCTGAATCAGGGGCACGGGTCTTCTGCGCAATACAAACAGGAGTAGAACAGCTCGCCGACCTCAATTTAAGGAAGAAGCAAATACTCATCTGCTCCGACAGTACTGCAGCAATCAAAGCCATTACAAATTCCGCTATCAACATCGATATTAATAAGAAATTGCAAACACAAACTAAACAAACCAGCAACACTAAATGACGTCAGTCTAACATGGTTACCGGGCACGAAGTTGTAACAGGGAATGAAAATGCTGGCGAACTGCTTTAGAAAGGAGCAGAAAACAGCAACCGAAACCCTGTGAGAGAAATAGGCGTTCCGCTGATAACTATTTAAATGGCTTTAAACGAGTGGGCAACCCAAGAATTCAAAAACTACTGTGTCAACCTAACAACGTGCAAAACGGCAAAATTGCCTATAAACAAACTAAACTAGAGCAAAAGAAATCTACGTGTTAAAACTGTGAGGAGGAACAGGAAGATCTGAAGCACTTCCTCTGCCACTGCCCAGCAACAGCGAACAAAATACTCTGATCTCTGACCGACATCAGATCCTGCACACATCAAGTAAATAGGGATCGGTGAGATCATGGAGTTCGCAAAACGAACGAAAAATTTTCCGACCATACAAATCAAGACACTCCATAGAAATCTTTCTGATATATCCGCCCCTCTTTTTTTTCACTACAACCCTTCTCTTAAACTAAAATCTATTCCACACAGAAAAAAAAAGGAAAAAAACGGGCCCAACCAGATGCCTTAGTGAAGAGCAAACAAAGCTCATCCTAACTTACCAACCAACCAATTTTTTTTCGTCCACCTGCAAGGGTTTCTAACTATCCAGGTGACCAATCGGTTGAAGAGCGAACATAAGAGTAGTAAAATGCTACCGCGCTCAAACTAGCATCTAATATCCCATGCGACAAAGCTATAAAACAATGCCCTGGTGATATAGTCTGTTAAGACCGCTTGCAATAAATAGCCCACTATTGCATGTGCTTAATGGTTTGCCTTTTGATAGATGTTCATTGTTGAAATGCCAATGTAACTTCTAATCGGGTGTTTTAGTTAATAAAAGGTCTAAAACATGGTGCGGATAACTCGCCCACATTCTTCAGCATTTCCATAATAAATTTTATAGTTTTCCTTTACCTTAGCATGGCATACTCAAAAAGCTTTTCTGCGTTCAAATCAAGACTAAAGATCGAAGTCATCACACTGTTCTTAATGTGCGACTGGAATACTATTCATGCATGGGTCTGGAAGATCTACCAGAAGTCGAATACCATTCACATTAGAACTTCTTTACATAAAGCCTCTTGGGATACCACACCAAATTGTTTATCTTTGTTTAGAAAATCACATACTATAGATAAAATTTTAGCCAGAGCGACTGTTTTGATGCAGTCAATTTCGATTATATTAAGCATCGTCAGACTTTTGATTACTTGTGTTTTTATCAGTTTCGTTCAGCTTAACAACAAATTTGATCGCCAAGCCATTTGTTTTTTTTTTAAAAGGCATGGCTTATTTGAGGCTAAAAAAAGAAGTCTTGGGTCACAAAATTATGGCTATGAAGTCCTATTCGATGGGGCCATCGTGAATAGGTTTGACACCTTTACGATGATATGCGCATCTTTCTTCTTCACTACAAGAGTGTTTATGCCTTATAGCTTTTTTCCTCAAAAGGTATTCTTCTACTTCGATTTTGGCATTCAGAGTAAGATGGCTTTGCCGACCAGATAGTTGTAAAGTTCTTCAGCTTGGGGAACATTTTTTCTTGCAAAACATTCATATTTTTATATGGTACTGTTGAGCCTGAAATACCTTTTCAAATGTTGGCTTGTCTGCCTTAAGCGGTCTCAATAAACGCTGTTTTCATGTTAGAATCTTTGATAAACTATTTGCTTAGTGCCACACTCCTCTAATCCTTTAAAACGATGATGTTAGTAAAATCATCTCCAACAATGGTACACAAACAAAGCTATGAATTATTCTCAGCAAGTCATTTACTGATTTCTCGGAAGGTTTATCAGTCACTTATCGAAAAAATAATAATTGTGAGTGAATCGTAACCATCTAGGTATCCGCTCAAATACACACAAAGTATTGCATCAAAATCGGTCCATCCGTTTCGGAGTAGTTAAGTGACATACACACACAGAAGAATTTATATATTCGAATTCGGATACATGTATAAAGTTGATTATACATTTATATTGAAATAGAAGAATTCTTTGTTGTTTTGCCGCAGATTTAGCAAAACCTCCACCAACTTGGTTTTGAAAATATTTTCTCAGCTTAAAAAATCGATAATTTTAAAAATAATTAATAATGGTAAAACCGAGTCGAAAGACATAGACTATGAACTGGATTTGACACCGAGGCTAGATTAAGCAGTTCGTTTTAGTTGGCATCAGATATTTTACATCTGCATCTTCAACACCATATTTACCATGACCATGAAAAAAACAAACAACAAAAACCTTCTCATTTCAGCCGTCATACGTAAAGTAATTTATTTGTTAATGCATGTCAAGCATAAATTTAATAACACAAAATAATAAACAACATAATACTTTTCGATTACATTAATAAATTTCAATTAATCACTTTCAAAGAGGGGACACTTGACAGAAACTCTTAACGATTCGTGTTCAACAAGACCTACGAAAGATGAAACCCGCAAGCAATGTCATAATTCTGTCCACCCAATATTGCTTAACTTATAAAGTTTATTACACACGCTTCAATGGAACACACCTCTGAGAGGAAATGTTTCCAAGCTAAAATGCCTCGGAGTGCTCATGTGCTATACTATACGTATCCTTAGCTACTCTTAACGCCTTTAAGTAAAACCATAAATTATTTCCAAGAAAACTGTATTTAACGGAGATTTAGATGAGGGGACGACCAAAATGAAAAACACTCAGCGTGTCGAAAATGGCATTCACTTAGAAATATTGGAAAAATAATGAGAAAAGTGTTTCAAAATACACTTGTCCCCGTCTCTCTGAACAGTTTTTTTTTTTGTTTTTTGTTTTGCTCAATGAAAATAAGTCTTTCTTTCTTTTTGAAAACTGAAAAATAAGTAAGGGTGCGTCAAGATGATTAAGATATAAGTAAATATTACTGTGTCCGGTGAGTTAAAGGTTTTGAAGAACTGTTAAATTGTTTCAACCAGATTTATGTCAATAAAAAAGTATTGAAATTAAATTTAACCTCTAGATGGTGATAAACAAAAGATGCGATAAAAGGTTAGACCAAATGGATTAGGTCAACACAGGAAAAAAATCGTAGGGGGTAAGGTCTATTTCCAAATTGATCTATAGCGGCAAAGTAAACAAAAACGAGCCGATATTGCATAAAATCCGGCCAGATCACCAGGCGCACAGAAACGCAGGAAAGGTTGCAAATATCCAAACCACGCTTTAATATCGCACGCCAGGCAGAAATCTGGTTCAAAACTTGAACGGCAAAGTAGACAAAAACGAGCCGATATTGCATAAAATCCAACCAGATCACCACCAGGCGCACAGAAACGCAGAAAAGGTAGCAAATATCCCAACCACGCTTTAATATCGCGTGCCAGGCACAAATCTGGTTCAAAACCAGAGCGGCAAAGTAAAAAAAAGGGATGTTGCATAAAATCCGACCAGGCGCCCAGAAACGCAAGAAAAATAACAAGCATCGCAACCACGCTTTAACATCGCACGCCAGGTAGAAATCTGGTTAAAAACTTGAACGGCAAAGTAAACAAAAACAGGCCGATATAGCATAAAATCCGACCAGATCACCAGGCGCCCAGAAACGCAGGAAAAGTAAGAAGCATCCCAACCACGCTTTAATATCGCACGCCAGGCAAAAATCTGGTCTAAAACTTGAACGACAAAGTAAACAAAAACGAGCCGATATTGCATCTAATCCGACCAGATAACCAGGCACCCAGAAACGGAGTAAAAGTAGCAAATATCCCAACCACGCTTTAGTATCGCACGCCAGGAAAAAAATCTGGTTTAAAACTTGAACGGCAAAGTAAAAATAAACGAGCCGATATTGCATAAAATCCGGCCAGATCAACAGGCGCCCAGAAACGCAGGAAAGGTAGCAAATATCCCAACAACGCTCTAATATCGCACGCCAGGCGAAAATCTGGTTCAAAACCAGAATAGCAAAGTTAAAAAAAGAGGATGTTGCAAAAAATTCCGACCAGATCACCAGGCGCCCAGAAACGCAAGAAAAATAACAAGCATCGCAACAACGTTTTAATATCGTACGCCAGGCAAAAATCTGGTTTAAAACGTGAACGGCAAAGTAAACAAAAACGAGCCGATATTGCATAAAATCCGACAAGATAGCCAGGCGCCCAGAAACGCAGGAAAAGTAACAAGCATCCTTACCACGCTTTAATATCGCACGCCAGGCAGAAATCTGGTTCAAAACTTGAACGGCAAAATAAACAAAAACGAGCCGATATTGCATACAATCCGACAAGATAGCCAGGCACCCAGAAACGCAGGAAAGGTAGCAAATATCCCAACCACGCTTTAATATCGCACGCCAGGCTAAAGTCTGGTTCAAAACTTAAATGGCAAAATAAACAAAAACGAGCCGATATTGCATAAAATCCGACCAGATCACCAGGCGCCCAGAAACGCAGGAAAAGTAACAAGCATTCCAACCACGCTTTAATATCACACGCCAGGCAGAGATCTGGTTCAAAACTTGAACGGCAAAATTAACAAAAACGAGCCGATATTGCATAAAATCCGACAAGATAGCCAGGCGCCCAGAAACGCAGGAAAGGTAGCAAATATGCCAACCACGCTTTAATATCACACGCCAGGCAGAAATCTGGTTCAAAACCAGAACAGCAAAGTTAAAAAAAGAGGATGTTGCAAAAAATTCCGACCAGATCACCAGGCGCCCAGAAACGCAGGAAAAGTAACAAGCATCGCAACAACGTTTTAATATCGTACGCCAGGCAAAAATCTGGTTTAAAACGTGAACGGCAAAATAAACAAAAACGAGCCGATATTGCATAAAATCCGACCAGATCACCAGGCAGGAAAAATATTTAAATTCAACGAAAGTACAAACGAAAATGTTATGTAGTTTTTTCAATAACCAAAATCGCATTGCTTAATTAAATATTGACCTCAAGTGGTTTCAGTGAATGTTTTTTGAAAAAATTAAATTTCAAAGTCAAAATTTCGATAAAACGAAATTGAATTTTTACAAAAGTTTGCATTATTAAACTTCTGTTTCTAGTCAAATGATATCTTAGATTTTGAGAAATTGAAAAAAAGGATTGTGCATATTTCTTGGAGAAACACTTTGTTCGGGCATGTCTACGTTTGGACGTTTACGTCAATTATAGTCACCCTGTATACACACTGAGAATCACAAGGATGATATCACAATTTTTGCAACCATTTTTCGCGATGTATTCTACTTGTTAAAAGATTTGTATTTTCCAAGAGAAAGGTAGAAAGTTTAATGGCTCTTAACGAAAAAAAACCTTTAAATCAAATAGTAGGGTTATCTAAAAGGATACACAAAGGTACGCCACTTGGCACTTCTACTGAACCGGAGACAAGTCGCCAATCTACACTTGAAAGAATAACGTGGGATATAACTAAAATGCCCCGGAATCAGATTGTTGACCAATGTTATTGCTCTTGCAATGCGCCTTCGAGTTAGTTTTGTGAGGAAACTATTCACTCTGATGAGGTACCCAATGGGATAGCATTTTTCTTTGATGCTCTTCATAAACAAAAACAAACCCTTAGGTTTGTCTTCCATAAACCAGAAGCCATAAGCCAAACCATTATCGAGCATGGGCTTGACGAAGACTTTCACCCAAGCATCGAGCTAGCTGCTCGAAAACAGTCCCTTTGTAATGGCATAGATCGCTTGTCAACCGCATCTTATTATGTGTTTGTTAAAATTAAGTAATTGATATGTTCGCCAGCGGCTGCCTGTGTTGCCCAGCGATTGAGAACTTTCGCCAATTCCGTCTTGTGTCGCTAGAGGCGACGCCCTATGCAAAGATGCCTCATATTCTTGAAAGTTGAACTTTGAATCTTATCGAAAGCGTTGTAGCAATGCGAAGAGAGCTTACAAGATCGCTCGTCAAAATAGAAAAAAAATCGGTTTATTAAATACACTCTGTTGAAGACAGTTGTTATTGTCGAATGTTCAGTTAGATGTTGCATTGTCATTCTTTACAATGAACTGTCTACTGTCTGACCATATGACCGTATGAATGGGAGTTGTTTGCTTTTGTCCAAACCTACTAATTTGTATAAAATCTTTTGTAGTCAAAGTGCCCAAGGCATTTTGTTAGTCAACTAGACAAGCATCCGCGCACTGTTTCTTGCTTTTGTTTCAATGGATATGTGATATCAGTTTGGACGCCGCATGTACCCATAGAGTATCACGGCGAGCTCTGAAAGCGCGCTGGTTATATGGGATAATGTTTTCGCCCTCATTTTTGGTATACATTTCTACCGGTTCTAGAGGGAGGTAAAGTAGAACAATAAAATCACCGGAAGATCTTTCTTTTATAGAAACCCCTTCATCGGCGATGACATCATTTGCCAAATTATCGTCATTGAAAATGGTAAAAACACTGTTCTCCGATAATTAGCGTTGAATGGCATTTTGAATTTCGGAGATGAGCAATTGAACGTGATTTTCCATGACATGATTCGGATCAGTGCAATCATTCAACATATACACATCTTGAGAGAGTTTGTTTTTAGCCGGTCCATGTCAGCCAATGGTAACTAGCCGTCGACTTCATATCAAGTGCGCAAGGAACACTCAACAGTATACGATCCCACTCGTTGCACACTACAAGGTATTTGGTAAATGCTCTTCCGACTGCAGTCATTCGTATCGAAAAAGTGTCCGACCTAAAGTCTCTGAAATCTCTTTCATCAAAAACATAGTTAAATGTAATCAAGCTCTTAACATTCATCCACTTATCGCACTGATAATTTAAGATAGGTGTCTAGTCTAGAGAGAGATAAATGAGCTCATTTTCGAACATTTATTTCTCAGTTTCTATTGGACTTTGGAAAAAAATTGTTCAAAAATTGAGGTCAATTTTGATATTGTGCATTTTTTTTAATTTGGTGAATTACCACACAAAACGCCTTAATAAATGATTTCGAGGAAAACGCTTTTAAAGTTTTCTGTACGGATCGATTTTCGAACTGTATTGCTTCGGTACACTGTCAAAATCAGACTGAAAACTTGTAGAGGGCCGGAATAAAACCGACTGTGTACATATAAACAAAGGAAGCCGGAATTTTCGGAGTAGGGACTCACAACTGGCGCTCCTACAAAGCGCTGTAGCACTTTATTTATAACGAATCTTGTCACCAATTTTCGAGAGGTGATTATTAAAACTATAAGACATTGGAAAACGAAGAACAAACTCGAATTTCTGAAAATCCAGACTAGACAAATACCTTAAAAGAGGCTTTGTGCTTTTTAGTTTGTTACTGGGCAATAATTCAACCGTATTCGTTTCCCACTTTTAGCCGTCAGTGTAGATATGACTTGATTGCCATGAACTGGATCGTAACAAACCTTTGTTTTCACCTCGTATAAAACCTCTCGAGCGTTTTTAGAAGAATCCAGCACTCTAAGGTGCATTTTTAGTAGGTCTTCCCCCTTCGAGATGAATGAAAATAATTCCATATATTATTTCCGTTGTCTTTTTAAGCTGCTCTTAAGTGGTGCAGCAAATAGTTAAGTTATTACCTATTACCGATTTGCATTTCAACTTTATTTTGAACCTTAGTTTGCTCATCCATTTGCTCGTTCTATAAACCACTGTTAAATGATTCGATGCCATTGGATTAAATAGTTCTGTGCCTCTGAATTATTATTTTACTTTTACTTTATTAGAAAAATAAAAAATAGTCTTTTGAAAACCTCCGTTTTGGCATTGACCCCAATTTTTCAGTTGGCAGGTCGCATGCTCTTCCTTCCGCTTGACCAAACTTTGACTTGACATTGCAAAATTCGTGTCTGAAAATTGTTTGAAGAACTTAGGCATTTGAAAATAATCCGTAACGCAGGTTCACTTGAGTGGGTCTGAGGATCTTTTTGTTAGCCTTTTTCAAAAGGTAAGCAATAGCATATTTGGTCTGCAGAAAACCCTAAGACTGTTGAAATTGTAAAGTTTCATAACTGGTAATACTTTCACATAAGTATCAGGTAACTGTGTAATCTCACTATAAGGGTCCAACCAATCCCTTGAGCACGTGCACTATTTAAAAAAAAAATAAACGATGCACGATATTTGCGGGATTTGCATTGCCAAACAAAGCTAACTTAAGCAACTTTTGTTACATATTCGCATTGTTTCGGACTTTCATTTCAAGTCACAAATTACTATTTTCTGCATTATGAGCGACTCATTGTTAATCAGCTTGTTGGTTTTGCTACCAATTTCCATATGCTAACGTCGAAATGTTTTGTTTACGAGCTGAACATTTTCATTTTAACCCCATTTTCACTCATTAAAAAAAGGGTTTTTACTATGTTCCCATCGTTTTTGTACATGTCACGAAAGTATCACATAATTTTAAGTACCCAGCTTAATGAAAATTGTTTTATATTAAATAAAAACCTTTTGTATTTAATTAAGCTATTCCAAGGCTTTTATAACGAAAGTATTTTAAATGCTCGCTTTCAAAGGGTTGAAAATACCATTTTAATGGGTTAAGCAGAGAACGAACTAAGAACGAACTGGAAGTAGAATTGAAAAACTGTTTAGAGTTTGGAAACTCAGATATATTTTGGTTGCGATCGCTGCAAAGGTTGAGCTCGAATAGGGATGGTGAATAAGTTATCGACTCATTTACATTCGCTCAATTCGCAGTATTTTATTCGCCATATGTCGATACGCCTGCAAGTGCATTTTTTTTAATTCTTAGCAGATTTCGTTATCACTTTGGAATTCGGGCCTAAAGTATGAACAGCCGCTATAGGTACAAATTCAGCATTACTCTTCTGTTCGGCCCCTACAGTGGTACATATTTTGGTCCCAACTACGACTGGCGATTGGATCAGATTCGAAAATTTGACAAAATTTCAAGACTTATTTTAGGATCTGAAACTCAGAACCGTCAACTTGAGCAATTGAAATCAGGTGCCTAACCACTTGCGCCACCCAGTCATAGGACGTCTTTTTTAAACATGTAACATCGTGTAAAATCATATCAATAAAATAAATGACTTCCCCTGCTAGCACATTTCAACTGTTCTCACCTTCTTAAAAATAACAACATGTGTTCAAAATTGAAAACATCAGAAAACCAGCACACATCATTTTTTTTTATATTTTTGTGTGTTTGTGCAGATGTAAGATTTTGTTTTTCATGTAAAAAAATATCTTCAAATGTATTCACTAATAAAATTAAGTTCCCCTCTGTTCTGAAAACTGAAGCTTGAAGAGTAATCCTTTGAGATATGAAAATCAAAATATTTCCAACGTTGTCGGATGGAAAAGGAATCTCTTCTTTGTGGAGAACAAAGCCAAACCACTTTGCCAGTGGATAGCCAGTTAAATAACACCTTCGTTGTTTTTACATACACATGTGAAACTGAACATGAATTTGAAAACGTAATCACAAGTTTTGACGGCACATGAATTATGATTTGATTTGTGCTCGTATTTTATTCTGTATCCATGTTTTTCTTCCTTACATATTCCGGCACGTAAATAAATAATCCGAACGAAAACATGTGTGTGAATTTGCAGGACTCTCAGTGTCTTGCGTTTAACACGAATGTACCAATTGCCACATCAAATATGACCTTACTTTTTGTTACAAGGACAAGGATTATTTAAGGGTTGTTCTGGACGGGGGAAAGAAATTCCCAAGCTGCATTTCATCAATAAAGAATAAAGGTACTAATATTGCCAATGTATACGCAACGTATAAAAAACAGGTGGGACACGAACGCGAAGGGTTCCGCACCACCAAATAATATGCAACATACTTTTTTTTTTAACTCAAAATTTCTCGAAGACTACTTCTAAGAATAAAATTGAGTTGCGATTTTAAAAACACATTTTTTATATGTGTACTTTTATAATTTTTATTTTTCATTCTGTGGACTTTGTCTAGTAGTGTTGTGGATGTACATCTTTGTAACGAAAGGACTGACGTAAACACGGACAACGGAGTCCTAGTAATAGGTTTCCGTTGGCACCCTTTGGGTACGGAACCCTAAAGAGTAAAGTTGCTAACGCAAATACATTAAGGCATTATAAGAAATAAGAGATGCAGGAAATATGTTTAAACTTTCTCGCTACGTTTAATTTTGAATCTTCATGTTATTGTTCGTCTGAGATTCTTACTCACTAAACAACCTCCCATGTCCTCGAGGCTACGACTTTGTCACGGCGTTCGGTCGAACGCTCTTGCTCTTTTAGTAGGCGCATAAAGTTGGTCGTGTCCACTGTTCGGCTTATTTCGTGATCATGGAGACGAGGACGAAGCCTGCCAGCCAAGTATGTTACTCCGCCATTAACGAAAGCGAAACCTTCACCGACATATAACTTGATTTGGTACCACCGCATACTGTACGATGAAAATTTTACCAGTTGCTTATACAAAAGCTGTTTGTTGTAAAGTTTCATTATCGAATCTTTCGAAAAAATTATATATTTCCCTTTAACTTTATTTAGACCTCGTCGTGCTTCTTTTCAACACATGATTTTCATTTTAGTTTCTGAAATCATTTCTTAATATTTCGGCCTAATATATTTCCCGCTTTCGGAACCATAATATACAATAGCCTTTTAACGGAGCTTTGTTATTTTTCGACTTTCTGATGGCTTGACGGAAGACAGACAGTGATACGGTTTTGATGTCAGAGTTTTAAAAAAACTTCAGAAGCCAACAACAAAATTTTCCTTTTTTTTATCAATGTACAAATTTCAAGCAAACACTTAGCCTCTTTACACTTTTGCAGATGATTATTCGTATGTAGTTATTCCATATGAATGACGTCATCCATTGGATCTGCATTAAAATGAACGATGTATACAGCTTATCAGCGGCATCTCTATAGTTATTCACGTTTCGGTCTACGTACGAGGTGAATTTGGAAACAGATCAGGTGCATGAAAACGCGCATCATGAGTAGATCTCAGAAAAAAAAAAAAACAGAACAACCTTTGGAGTCTGTTAGCACAAGGACAAACGAGGCAGAAGCTCCAGGCTTTGAAACAGGGACCTAGTAAAGTCAATCTTATCACCAAACCGCATGGAATAGTGAATTTATGAAAGCTCTAAGACAAAAGAGTGAACGGGCTCTCGAATCTTCTGCACAAACCAAGACCTTAGAATCTCTTTAAGACTTTCGGATGCTTGTAGCGTTTTATAGGCAGAGGTTCTAGCAGTAGAAATGAAATCGATATCGGCCGGTATATCGCTATCGACATCGACAGTCAAGCTGCGCTTAAGGCACTAGAATCGTGAGAAACAAAATCGGAAATAGTCAGAAACTGAAACACTCCGAATTAGGTGAAACTATATTGGGTGTCGGGACACTCCGAAATCGATGGAAACGAAATAGCGGAGGAATTAACCAGAAATGGTTGTAAACTACCTTCGGCCAATAATACTTTCATATTAAACCTCATGCGTATGCCGTAAGGGCAACACTGCTAGATAAGGCAAAGAAAATTGCCAACCAAAGTTGGTCAAACTCAAGGAAAAATAGGGTATCAAAGCTGAGCAGGAAGCGACTGAGGAAAGCGGTGGACGTACTCTCGGAGCACTGCCTCTTAGGGAAACATGCAAGGGGACTTGGCTTCTCGGTCACGGACGAATGCAGATACTGCGGTGATTTCAGTGTCGAAGAGGATATTACTCATTTATTATGAGAAACTGTCTCGAGGATGGTGCTTATTGATCAGTATTGATGATTCCAAACCGACATTGTCTTCGCTCTGCTTTTCGAAACTCAGATATTGCTCTTAGCAGTCTATTTCTCTCATTGTTGGAGTTTAATAAAAGTATCACTCATAAATCACTCATATTTAAGAATTGGAGGCATGCATTCAAGTGGACATCATGGTTTTCGTCAGCCATCTGCGGCGTACCAAAGACTATTGCGTCAGTAGCTATTTGTCTTCTTTTCAGGACGTCGCATCTTTTCAGCAAGGGAATCGGATGCTTCATAAGGTTGGACGTCTAATTTTTTCACCTTTTATTGGATGTTGTTAACATTCTTCTCAAGTTTCCGGAATTGCTCTGACTATTTCTTCCCGATACGTAGTATCTCTTGCATAAATTCGTCACGAAGATCAGCTAGGGCAGCAGAGAATCGACACGTTATGGTTTCTGAGTGTTTTTTCATACTCGGTTCAAAAGTTTCGATGGCCAGCGTATTTTATGTGCCCGAGAAAGATTTTGCTTGACCCGCGGTTGCACTCTTAGGAATTGCGCTTTGCTATGATGTACAGAGAGTTCCTTCTGCTTCACTCTCTCGTTTTTTTTTTTTGCGCGCGCGGATGCCCATGTCTTAGAGAGAGCAAAGATTTGTTTAGCTTGAGTAATTATTTTATTATTTTTAGTAATTATCAAGGTTTTGATGCAGTTTAACGCGTTTGAATTACAACTTTCAACTTTTAAATTGAATCACACAATGAATTAGATCTTTTAAAAGAATACTTTGATGGTTGTGAAGCGAAAAAAGAACTTGAAATTGTATGTTTTACCGGGACATAGCAAGTAGCACGTCTATTTACTTCGACATTCTATAAATGTCCTCGTACCAAACTAGTCGTCAATGAAGCCTTAAATCAGCCAGAAGAGCCAGTCTTCAAATTAATGACGACAACACAAAATTAATGCTGTCGACAAGAAATCGACCAGTCAGCTGCTACATAACATCACAATCGACAGCTATAATACAATATTAATGTAGCAAAGAAGTTTATTTATCCTCGAAAAAATAGCCACTCCACCAGCGACAGTCAAGTGGAGATCGGACGAAGACTTATCCAAGGCAATGGATGCTTCTTCAGTTTATCCAAAGAACGAGGGTCAAAACTCCTGAAATAGAGTCACCTTGCGAGTTCTTCTTTATGTTTGACGATAAGAAAGACAGTCGAACAGATTTTCAGATATAGAGTCCCGTCTCTGAAGAGGGCAAATGAAGCAGAAATTTCAACCGCCACTTCTACGTGCGGAGAGTAAAAATCCTTTGACTATAAAGGATCATCCACATCGAGCAAGATGTGGTTCCAGTTGAAAATGTCTTCGAACCCCAGCCAAGTTTTTAAGTTCAGTGCGTCAATCTTAATTTCACCTGATCGACGCATGAAATTGTTTCACTTTGAGTTGAGATTTGTTACCAAATTACCTTACTGCCGGTCATTGGGAAGTGTCAGTGACGATTTATAAGTGTTTCCATGATCTCAGAATGTTGATGCTAGAAGAACACATCGATAGTTAAAGGGGTTAGTGGCTCTAACTAATCGAATTCAGATATGTTGGTCGTATAAAAAAGCAGATGCTATCGCTTTGCGAGCGCGAAAAAACACCTGTTAAAAAGATTGGGAGTAATAGCTTGTGGACAAAGGAATTTCGAGATCTTTCAATACTCTTGCTGCTGTAAGAGTCCGAAAATTGATCAGTCGTATGAAGTATTTGACGCACTCACGTACACACGAATGCAAAGCATATTCTGGCAGTGTTAATTTTTATAAATAAATTTGAATGAGACATTTGAATTTCCGCAAGTGAATCTTGGCTGGATAAACTTTGAAGAGCATGCAGTAATAAACACATTTTCAAGCAAATAAAAGGGCTTATTTGGATATGAAATCGAGTTTAATGATTGTGTCTTCAAACCACAGCCACTCAGAAAGGAAGCACCGAAGCTTTTTTTATATATTTAATTTTAGGAGCTAGCTCGTTCTCAAAAGATAATGACTTCCATTTAAGTACATGTGCATAGAGCGACAAGAAGGTTTGGCAGTGGTTTGAATGTCAGGAGTATATTGGTTTGGATTGCTCCTTTGGTGGAATCCAACGGATATTAGACATAGGGAAACAATATTCGAAATTGACACTGAATTCGCATTGTTTTTTGTTAAGATTGTTTCAATACTGCTGTCAGTAGTCTTATGAAAGATCGTCTTTTCAAAGTACTATTTTGGCTAGACAAGCTCGGAGATCCACCATCTCAGGCTTATAGAATTGCCACTTTCTCACAACCGCTTACTTAGTGAGGCTTCTTCTGTTTGTTGATTCCAATGATATTTTTTGTTTAAGCCCGACGGCAAATGGTGGCTGGACTAGATAAGAAAACCAGATTTCAATACTTACCCTGGGAATCAATTATTCAAATAAAGCCAGGCGGAACACTAGCAAAAAGATTTTTGGCCAAACTGTGCCATAAAAAATGGAGGGTATCGTAACAATATTCCGTTCTCAAGAGCTAAATATACATGTTACACTACTTGGTTTTAAATACATCAAATATTCTAAAACCAAAAGCTTTAACTCTCTGGGAAATTTAACTTTTTGCCTATTCCCCGATGTAGAAATGCAAACCCATTAAAATTCAAAATTTGATTGGACATACTTAAGGCTAAGACTTGATTCGCATTATAAGATTCAGTTCATTAAAAGCGACAATAATGCAAGTTATCAAATGCATACACATGTCAGACGAGGTAAAAACTTTCCCCTATCACCAAATCACTTACCTCTCTTCTGTGGGGGCGATATCGATGGGGAAATACACTGCACAAGCGCTATTGTAACAGCTATCCATATCCAAAGGTATGCTATCCATGAGCTACTGTATACCGGTAGAAACGATGAATGCAACGTCCATTTATTGCCGCCGCGACACTTTAAGCTATCTCTACTAAATTTCCTTCGTACTGCACTTTTGTCAAAACGATACCGACTATCTTCTCCTTGCTCCTTAACTTTTCCTTGATTATTTAAAACACGTTCGAATTGATTGAAAAACCTAACAGACATGACGTCAAAAATTCAAATTTAACAAATAAGACAACAAAATCCAAAAGTTTTTCTTCATTCCTTTGTTGGCTCCTTTTTAGTATGCCGACTTCATGTGATAGCTCCTCTGACACACACACAAATACACCACCACAACGCTATGGTGAATCGAACTTAGCCCGCAAAACAAAAAAACAATCGAAAATACCCGTTTGTATAAGGATGTTAGCGCACAACCGATACGAAGATGGTAGAACTTATTGCAAGGATACAGAAAGATTAAATAAAAAATATATGGAACACTTTTTCCAAAACGAAAACACAGATAAGAGACGGATGGCAGAAAAAGGGGAGAAAGCGACACTTTACAAATATGTATGGCTCCTGGTTTTTTATTTTTCAGAAATCCTTTTCTATATTATCTCAAAAACAACAAGTAGTGTAACACAATCACAATCAAAGCCAAAATGACATAATGGACCTATTTTCCATTCCTGCAAGCTTTTGTTTCCTTCCTTTCATTCACTTCATTTTTCATAAAATTAGGTGATTCACACTCTTAAGAAGCGATTATAACTATGTATGATGACTTGCTCAGCGTAAGCACATGACACTCCGGAAGACGAACAACATTTGTGACATCGTCAACCCTTGAACTATTAAGAGCACTACAATTTTTTTTTTTTTTTTTGTATCTTTCTGTTGTAAAGGGGGTTTTCAATCAACACTTTTTGGGTGCCCAGATGTGAGATCCGCGAAACGAACTAGCACCTTACCGCGTTGACCATTTCACTTCAACTGAATCCGAGGGCTATAAAAATGATAGCACAAATGCCATTACATTTTGCACATATGAAAAAAAGCTTCACCGAGATTCTGCGCAGGAATGCAAATCGGTAAAAATCTGTTGGCTTATAACTTTCGCCGGATGAGTACTTTTTTGCAGCTCAGGGGATTGAATAACACAAGCATATCGCATAAGGCAAGAGAGCCAACATTTCGGAATTCTGCTAAAATCTGTAAAAAGCTCGTGTGCACATAAATGAGTCCTAAATTAAGTATGAATTCGGTATTCCAGTGGTACGAACTCCGTTGAGGAATAATTTTTTGTGTACTGTGCAGACTCAAAGTTTGAGGCTGCTTCGAGTGTTTGAAGGAAAAAGGCATAAGTCTAATGTCGAAAAATTAAAAAACAGGGACATTATGAGACCAAAATAAAATGAAAAATATTTCTATATTATTTTTAAGACAATGGAAATTTTTTCAAGAAAAGAAGATTATTTATAAGTGGGTTTTTGTCAAAAAAACATTTTTAAATGCTTTACATCTTTTTCAAATTGCAACACGGCTTTTAGAACAGAAAAAGGATAAATTTATATTTCTCAGAAATTAACAGCTTTTGATTCAGCGTGTAGTTCGATTGTTTTTTAAGGGCCCCTTACCTCAAAACTCGTACTGTCAGTCTGTTCGTTTGTCTGTCAAAGCTGTTGTTCTTAGAAACGTGTGGAATTATCAAGTTTCAATTAATACCAAATACTGATCAATAAGGTCCCTTAAAGAACCTCTTTCTAAATCGACGCAGTCGAAAGATGATGCTACTTATGCTGAAGTATCAACATAGGGTACTTTACTTTGACATAGAATCGTGAAATTTGCCAAGAAGCAAGTTCTTTTTAGCACTGATAAAGGAAAAAATCGAAAGACCGTGAATGTAAGTTATATACCAATTTTTTATTTTTAATTCTGAACTCAATGAAAAACGAAGAAGAAGGCTATAAGATATTTAAATTTTGAAAAACATAAAAGTGCGGTGGTACGGATCCCTTCGTGTGCGTGTCTGTCTTGCATTTGGCCAATTTTTTTTCGCTTCCTTCGACCGCTCAACCGATGGTCCTATCAAGTTATACTCTTTTTTAGTTGTAGCAACGAGCCGTCTCGACCTTAATTTGTAACATTCAATTTTGCATTTAATGTGCGACTATTCGGGTCGAAGAATGAGATGCGGCAAAACTATTTGCAACTTGGACCGAGAGCATATGTACATCATTGAGACCACTTTTTAAATAAAACCACTTACACTCCAAGTCACTCGCGTTCATTATATTTATAAAGTATATTTCCTCCTTTTGTTTTTTCGAATAAATTTAAAAATAAATAATGAAACCAGTTAAACTGTCTGACTTAAAAACAATTGCGACAATATCGGACCCTTTTACGAAAGAGAATACAGAAATTTAAATTGCTTTCTATTCTTCTGTCCATGACATGTCTAAGGATAGCATCATTTAAAGCCTTTTGCAGAGTGAGTTTTATAAGATTCAGAGCCAATATGGAAGGTGAGGGTCACTTTTCAAAAACTGAAAATTTACCTCAAAAGTGGGCCTTTGCTGTGACAAAGAGACTGCTTGACACCAGTCAAATTGATGTCAAGATAAATGTGGACTGCTACGCGGCCAACCAGACAATAGGTTCGAGACAAAATTCTAAGGCTTGCCCTCATTTATATATAAGTTTAGAATTTCAGTAAAAATAATTCTATTCTAATAAGGACCTGTACGACGGGTTCAAGTTATCGGAGTCTACTTATCGCAAGATAAATTGCAGGGGCAATGACATCGGATAACCTGACATCAGCTGGGGATAAGTGACTAAACTACAGTCGAAAGATCACTCGCAGCTCCCTGGAGAATCGCGGGTTAAAAACGCCGCTGCGGTATAAATCCGCAATACGGAAGATGTGATTTACAAGCACATCAA
This sequence comes from Orthonevra nobilis, assembly GCA_963555765.1. Taxonomy (NCBI): domain Eukaryota; kingdom Metazoa; phylum Arthropoda; class Insecta; order Diptera; family Syrphidae; genus Orthonevra; species Orthonevra nobilis. Next base: position 110,507,980 of record OY743224.1, on the reverse strand, counting down.
TATTTGGACGGACGAAAAACAGGTTGTGATCCTTCACAGGGGTACATTTTTCCCTCTTATTTGGTCTGTAAAAGTTATCTTCATCGTTAAATTATTTACCCAGCTTTAACGTTTTAGTCTAGCAAACGAGGACTCGAGAGTTTGCTAAGTCAGCAGTTTCCTTTCGGCGCGATACATTTTGGCAACGATATTCCAAGTGTTTTCAGAATCATAATACGATTTCTTTAAATCTGCAAAATGGGCATTTGTTGATCGATAATATCATTTGAAATTGCTACCTTGATTCAGCGATCTTCCAATACAATATTGGTTCTGTTGTTGGCGCGTTTCACAATACATTGATTGCTTTTCGTGGTTGTAAACGCAAGTGTTTTAAGTATGAATCTTTTCCATAGTAATCCAATGAAGTTTTCAGTCAATTCTGCAAGTTAATCTATGTTTAATTTTTATTGTTGATTAAACGGTGTTAGGTTTCCTAAAATTGTTGTAAACAGCCAATCTTTCGGTTGACATGTGGGACCCACTAGTTAAACAGAGTTCGGAAACTGTCGAAAGTCCTTTGGAAACTTAGCATTAAGGGAACTACTTCACAAAACCCATGCACATTTAAAAACAGCAGCAAATACACATATTTATATGTAATTTATCAGCAAACCGTTTATTTCAATATTCAACTCCATGATACTATTCCCCATTTTCAAGCCTGAGTAAGAGTGTTTTAAAGTGCTGCCTTGACAGTAGCGTATATATTTTTCAGTTTTGTGAGCAATCTCTAGCTCAATGACAGTGATTATTTTCTCCGTATTCTGACTCCTTTTTATACAAACAGAAAGACTCGAATATTTCAAAACAAAATTTTGTGCTATAAATTTCCCATTGCAGAATGTAAAGAAAACAGTGTATGACTTAATGTAAGGTAAGACTTTGTGCGAACATTTTTTAAAATTTTGTTATCTACAATTGTAATTCACGATCTACAATTGTAAGCTCAGCGTCTTTTGTGTACGTACGACGGCAACGAGATTGAGTAAACCACTTGGGACTGAGCAGATTCTCCAAAATATCAGGTTGGCAACTAAGTAATTGCCGATTTTTTTAGAAAATATAAGACAATTTTTTCATGAAACGAAATAAATTTATTCTGTAATGTATTGCCCATTTTGAGCAATGACCTTTTGCCATCTTTCAGGCAGCATCATAATTCCACGTTGATACAACTTCTGGTTTTTATCAGAAAAAACTGAACTGATTTGTCATCATAAATTTTTTTCAATTTTTACCATGCAGAGAGTTTTGCAACGATCAAAATAAAAAGTAATTAGTAATCAGACATCCCAACCAAGCTGCAATAATTTTTGCCGAGTGACCAAAGATGTGTGTGGCCTTGTATTGTCATGATGGAATACAACACCTTTTCGGTTTGTCAATTCGGGCCGCTTTTGTTCAACTGCATTGTTCAATTTTGTTAGTTGTCCAATGTAGACATCTGAATTGATCGTTCGGTTGGGTGGGAAGAGTTCAAAGTAGACAATTTCTTTGTTATCCCACCAAACTGATAACATAATTTTCTTTTCATGAATATCAGTTTTTGATGTTGTTCGAGCTGGTTCACGATCTTTTCCGAATGACATTGTTGTAAACAACCCATTTTTCATCACCAGTTATCAATCGTTTAAACAAGGTTAATTTTCATTACGTTTCTTTAACAAATCGCAGATGTTAATTCGTTGTGTTAAATGACTTTCTTCCAGTTCATGAGGAACCAATGTTCCGAGTTTTCGAAAATAGCAAAGTTGTTTTAAGCGATTTTCAATGCGTGTATGTGATACATGAAGCTTCACTGCAATCTCACGTGCTGTACTGTGACGATCCGAATCGATTATTGATTTGATTTTGTCGTCATCAACTTAAATTGGACAACTAGAGCGTTTTTCATCTTTGAGTGAGAAATCACCAGAACGAAATTTGGCAAACAAATTTTGACACTGCCGTTCTTTTAAAGCTTCGTCACCAGAAACAGCACATAACTTTTTGTGAGCTTGCGATGCGTTTTTCTGGAAATTAAATAATCAAAATATGACGCAAATGTTCTTTTTGATTTTCCATTTTTCAGCAGACGCCAAACAAAAATTACATAACCGATCAAAAAATGTTTCTTACTGATTGACAGTTGAAGTACCAATTTTCAAATAACAAAATGTGTCTGACATTTCGATTACGTCAGCAAAGACTCAACCTAAGCCATCTACGAGCGAAACCCGCAATTACTTAGTTGCCAACCCAATATATTCTTAGCCTTGAAACCAAGCAAAAACCGTCTTTTACAAATTATGATAAATTTCTCAAGATATGCTAGGATCATATTATTAAGTTAAAACAATATTTCTTGACCGAAAATCCATACTCGAAAAGCTCTTAAATAAATTCTTAGGTTAATCAATTTTTCTACTTTGTTTTTGTCAAATTAATTATTATTGTGTTCATGGAAATACTGTGTTGATGTATTTTTTTATTCAAATAATTTTTTGTCCTATTTAAGGTAAATAAATATATGTGTCTATGCATTTATTTATTTATATTTGTATTCTTGTGCCGACTTCTTCTTTTTTGTTATTTACCATTTACCTCACAAAGAGGGTAGCAGTCGTTGTACATCTGATTCTTCTAGTTTCGTATGATTATGTGGAACTTTTTGTGAATGTTCTTGGATTTCTAGTTTGTCCTGTAATTCCTCTTCAGAATTGTTTGCTTAACTTCTTGGTGGTGGCTCTTGAATTCTAAGTGGGTCCTGGAATTTTTGTTTTCAACGCTGGTACGATGTTCTTTTTGGCTGGTGGATCTGGTATCAGCTTCCTGGAATTTAAAACTATGTCTATGCTTTAATTTGTTGTAGTGACGCCTCGAAGTTTTATATCTTACTTTAAAAGCACACATGTTGCCCATAGTTTGTGGATACTATGATAATTCCGCTCATGTTAAATATGTTAGACCGGGCTTAATCTTTTTTCTTTGGCTCTTGCTTTACGTTAAATTAGCCTCCAGGTTGCTGGTGTCGCTGATCCATTGGGATTTTAACCAAACGTCCTAACATGACTTCGGCTGGCTAAATGGTAATTGAACATTTAGCGTGGAGCAATAACATTATAATAAAATTTACGGAGCCTCAGATTTGTATTCTCCTTTCAGCTTTGCATTCCTCGCTTGGATTACCATGGACCATAATTAAAGTGATGTTGGCCAAAACGATCATGGTACCAAGACTGTTGATGGTGTGTCGGCCCAACGGCTTCGTATGCAGAATACCTGGGTGCCCTTTAGAAAGTTCTTCTGTAACAAAAAGAAAATCTTAAGTTTAACATAAGACTTCCCGACGATGGAAGAAAATTTTAAGGGTTTTTGTCTTGTCATTTGCCGTCAAGATTTATCAGATGACCAAGTCATGGGTGAACAGCGTTAGATCCCCAAAATTGAAGCCGATGTGTAGTGTATACTGATATTCCTCTCTTTGCTCCAAAAATGGCTAGCAGGGGTTGATGACCAGATTGCAACAAAAATTATCTTCCATAAGTCGACCTATGAGACTCCTTTACACAAGACCCAAGGGCTTTTCCGGCTTGTTACAGTTTAAGCCCGTCTCGGTCGCACCCCTTATATATTTCATTTTTCTGTCGGATCAAAATGAATAAGGAAAAGCTCTGATTGGTGAGTGGTCTTTGTCTTGCTAAATGCTATTTTGAGTTAAATTAAACTCCGTTTCTTCAAGCATTACTTAAATAGGAAACTAAAATCTGGTTTTGAGAAAAAAATCCTTTTGGATGGAAAAAATTAAACATTCCTCATATTTAAGGTGAAACTGCATTTCTCATTGCCCCATGTAACTTGTAAAGTAAAGCCCAACTCACTAGATGAAGTACCACTCCTACGAGCAGAATAGGACTGCCATCGTCTTGGAACAGTGATCAAGTACATCGTTTCAAAATAGCTGTGAGGATACCGAGAGAGAACGGACACGTGGAACGACGCTATTGGGTGATCCTTGCAGCAATCAAGTTTTCCCACTCGGCATGAAAGGATTGGGCTGGCTACTGGAGGATAATTCAATGGGAGCTGAATTGGGTAAGTACCTCGACGACAAAAGTTGCTCCTACAACTGGAAAGGAGATAGTAGAACCAAAGTCGGATGGTAATAGAATAGAAACGGAGAGCGAGAATGGTCACGAAGAGTGGTGCGAATAGAGACATCGCAAGCGAACGATTTGGTCCTTTTTAATGAAGCATGTGAACCATGTCTAGAACATTTCTGTCAAGCACCGGGATTAACTCAACAGCGTGATGAGTCCGGACAAACTAAAATTATGGTTTGAGTTGCCAGACATAATTTGATGACTTCTCCGATCATGTGAAGATGACCGAGCTGTTGACTGACTATGCCGAGCGAACTTCAATTGTCGCCTCACCACCAAATAAATTATTCAATGATGCAAACAAGCGCTTTTTTTTCTTTGCACTAAACGTATTTTTTCGTTTAGTTTTCAACTAAAATAAGTCCAGAGGGACTTACAAAATATTTTTACAACCTATTAAACGATAGGGACATGTCAACTGCATTTGTGGAACACATAAAAAGAGAGGAATTTACTCCTAATACGTTGTAATTCCATGCTTGTTTGCCATTTGTGCAAGATAATAATTTTCGATTATGTTAGGCTGTACACAAAGCGGTTTAGTTGTGGGCTTTCATTATTGAACTATAACCAAACTGTCTGCTTCAGTAGGAATAATTCCCTTGGGGAAGGCTATGCTTCATTCTGCACTGCCAAAGGATATTTGTATTTTATTGCATTGCTCCGCAATAAACAACCAAAGCTATATTGCATTATGTTCTGTTATCCGTTTGTGGTAAATTGAAAATTAATTCACAATGGATAATAAATTTTTTGGTGACTGACCTTAAAGTTTATACCATGGGATTTTTTCTAATATATGCTGCACAAATAAAATGTCTGAATGGTAGCAATCTCCGTAAAGGAAGACAGGAATTTTCAATAATAAAGCAGCCCCTAGTCGGTTATGCTTACATGACTCTCCTTGGAGCCCTTTGATGTTCCCTAAATGAGTCCATGATTCTTGATCTTGTTTGGCTCTCAAACGTCTGCATAGTTTTAACAGATAATTTTTTCGGCTTTCTCGGAGACGAAGCGTATCTTTTCATTTCATTATTTAGAAGGTTACTCATTATATTACCGTATTTGTTAATGGTTCTTCATTAAATAGTCCTCGTGGTTCTGTATGAAGAATAGAGAATCTCTGGAATTTTTTGCATTCGATTGATTCGCAGTATTTTTTTTCAGATATCAGTGTTATGCCTTGATCATCTACACAAACCATTATTTTGACTACGCAAACTTGGAACTCCAGCAGATAAGCCGATCAATTTATCTTTACAGCATCTATACTCACAAGATTGGGTAAAATTGTATTCTGCACTCATTTTGTAGCTAAATCACTGAAAATGCGTCTTTTCTGAAACCTCCTTTCGGTTAAGAATTTCTTCTGATATTCTGTACCATTTTTAACGACTCTTTTGACCAAATTATAATTCGGTTTTGGTGGACCCTTGAAAAGAGATGTGTTTGGGTTCAGATGGTCTCTTGGCAGGCTCATATGCCATAATCTTTTTAGAGCTGTTACTAGAGGTGGCATTAATGGATGTGCCATATGCCTTTTGAGTTATCTACTTTCGCTAGTATCCGACCTTATTCAATTTTTTTAATCTCCGGTAGCAGTTTAAAAGTCATTTGCGTCGAGCCTCAAAAGCTTTAACATTTTCGCATTGGTATCATTTTTGGTCCTCCTTTTGTACTGCGATTACTGATGGTGATTTACACGATGCTTAAAGAATTTAATCTCCTTCTGTGGTCAAGATTCCCAAGATTTCGTTAGTAACCAAGTCCCCACCGACGGGCATTATATGTGAATACTCAGTTGGTTTATTCAACACGAAAGAGTTTAACTCAGTTCATTAACAGAGTAATTACTCATGTGCTTTTGTGCGGATTTCCAAGACCCAAATGGATGGATGTACACATTTGTCTGGAAACTTATAAATTGAAGTCTGCAGTTTGTCGCCGCGTTGTTTACATGTCATTACACAGAAAACTTTCTGTTTGGTTATCCTCTGGCATGTATCATTACGTTATGCAACTGAACACTGAGAAATCAACGTAACTTTTCCCTATACAAGTATAGTGGTTGAATTGAATACATTGCATGATGAGTCTACTTGGTTATCCACTGGGAGCAACTGCCGTTGCTTTCGAGGGGAAAACAATCCGCTCAACTGCTTGTAGCCATGTTAAATGTATGAAAAAATGGGTTAATAACAGGAAGTAATGCTACCCTTAGCCTCTGAATAGAAACTGAATGAAACTTGGAGGACAATAATTTCCAGGATTGTGAAACACATCCCTTAAAGCAGTCCAAGTAAGATATTGATGTACTCGTACATTGATGTACTCCAAGTATGAAAAGGGCATTGAAATCAGTTTAATTACTTGGGTAAGATAAAAGCCTGATTTAGCCCGATTTCTTTTTTTTTTCTTGCAATGTTATTATGGTTATTGTTTGTCTTCTTCAAGTAATTACCTATAAATTATAATTATTTATAAAGTTGTTAAAAAAAAAACAGGAAAGGTTTCTAATGAGCGCCAGAATTTTTGGCAACAACACACAATGGAGAATTGTATATTGATCTGCAAAGTCTGCTTATAAATTGGAAAGTAAATTGAAGATACCTCTTCGACGATGAAACCTATCACTGTGAAATTTAATTATACAACTAAGCCTTCTTCTTTATACGTTCAACATAACCATATGTAGTTTAAACGAAACTTTATCTCTGACAGTAGGTAGATTTTAATCCACTGAAATCTATCATTAACCTTAATTTAAAACACTTGAAAACCTTTCTTTTTTAACTGCATTTTGCGGACTAACTTGGTAAGAGTAATATTTTGAATGTACCGGTGTTCAAATCTCACTTGCGATAGAAGTTGTACATGACAACTTTTCAGCCCGACTATCAAAGAAAATTGAGAAGGATTGACCTTAAAAACTATGAAGAACTTCTGATGATGTGGCATATAGGAGGTACGTCTTTTAATCGTTCTCAAAACCAAAAATACCAAATGCCGAAAGCCTTGAATGTCTAAAGTCCTGAAAGAAATTACATCAAATTAGTGAAATTCTACAACTTAAACTTATTACATATTTTAAAACCGAAATTACGCCAATTAAGGAATTTTAAAGTTCAACAAGTGTAAACAGTGATCTAGTCAAGTAGAGAATTCATGAGCAACGTCTCTCGAAAACGCAATCCTGAGAGATTTTTTTTACTTTATATAATCTTATGGCATTGCGTTTTTGGGATCCAAGATTTTCGGGATGTCGGGTTTTCGACAATGTGGATTGGTCACCACCGAAGTTTCGATTTCTTGCCAATATGAATAACTTTTCTGCAAGAAAATTTTTAACATACCCTTCAATATGTTTTGCCTATTGCTCACGAAATTATGTTTACAGTACTGTTATCAATTATGTAGTAGCATAGTATGTTATATGCTTGTTCCTTTTTTTATTTAATGCAACAATGAAATAAGAAATATATCATTCAGAAATGAAAAATAAGTAACACAATAATTTTTTGACCATGTCTCACATTAAGCAAATAAAATCGTTGGATATGAATTTTCAAAACTCCCTCAAGCTTCGTATCTTCGATATTCTTTTTAGTATTATAAAAATACGGCAACAGTCATATCTCTACAATAAAATCAGGTTTTCGACTTCAAGCAAATTTGCTTGTTTGATTCTTTCAAAATTTTCATCTGAAAGACAATTTTTCATTGCTGCTACTCGCGTCTAGAATAACATTCCGCGTAACCCGAGGGAACTGTATGACACACGTCGGTTTAAGATCGCTTAATGGTGACTTCATCCTAGCCTTTAAATAACCATAATCCTTTCAAGCAAATTCAACTCAAAAAAATGTAATGATTATTTCCTTTTTTATTTTATTAATTTTAATTCTTTATTCAGAGTTGTAAGCAATAAATACAACCATTTTGAATTATTATTTTTCGTCCATTGAAATATTTCATTCTATTTTATATAACCGGGAATGTTATTTTTGTATATTTATTTGTTTAATTTAAAGTTATACTGAAAGTTAAGAAGGGCCATAAACAAAAATACAAATACAAACAAAAATCATTGTAACTTGTGGGGGGCTTTAGCCTCCAATTTGTTGATTGCGATACTTGAATCAAATAATAAGGGTGATCACTTTCTGTACCTTCCTCTGTTTAGTTTTATTTAAAGTTTCACAATAAGTTGTAACATGGTTTTAATTGGGTTCCTGTTTTAATAATGATTTCATTTAGTTTTCACATGTTTTTGTTTCTTCTTGATCTTCAGAGCAGAGCTGTTAAATTTCAAGAACAAGTACCAGTACCAGTATCGGGACTTATACTTATACTTGAAATAGAATGAGTACCAGTATTTTCAAGTATTTACCAAGTACCAATGTATTCGTGCAGTACTTGATCAGTTCTTTCAATTACTGGTCGTTTCAAAATTGCAACGTCAATGTGAAAAGGCAGTCCAGATATTGTTATAACAATCATAAACGGAAAATAATCTCTTCGAAAGCTTCCTTATTTTGATTTAAAACAATATTTCTTGCGATCGACTAATTTCTAGTCATTTTATTTTTATTATTTAATCAGAGCTCGGCTCTCCAACGAGAAAAACCGCTAAGAAAAAGAAATTCAACGTAGAAAGATTTAGCAGACCTTGATCAGCCAGAGCCTACAGAGAGCGCCTAAGCGAAATGCTCTCCGCTGTGCATTCATAATCCAATAACGCAAATAATCTGTGGAACCACTACCGCTAAATAAGCAAGAACGTAAAAAGGACAATCATGGGTTATGACCCACCATTCAAAAAGAGCCCATGGTATGACGAGAAATGCGTACGGCGGAAAAAGTGACAGAACAAGTCACTGCAACACATTAATCGGCATATACCAGTGTGGCTTCCGGGCCGGCAACTACCACCAAATGTTTACGCTAATGTATAGTACATCCTGGAAAAGACAAATGAGTTTCAAGTCGAGACTTAACATCACTTCATTGACTTCAAGGCCGCATGTGTGTTAGCATTCATCGTCTTGAACTCTAGAAAATGAAAGAGCCGAACTAAAACTGCTCCAGCTGTGCCGTGTAACGCTGGAAAACACACGGTGCAGTTGGCAATTTCGAATCAATTCCAAACAGCGCCTTAACCAAAACCTTCCTTATACGAGTTGTGTTTAAAAACGTTGGCTTGATTTTTATCGAGAAAAATATTTATTTGCTCACCAAATTTTCTTTATGGCTGTGAGCTCTTCCAGCAATGTGATCTTAGTTTCTTCAATCATGTGAAAACGCCGTCGTTTTATGGGTCTGTGTTCTGAGAAAAGACAAAAGACAGAGAGCTAAATTCAAATCCGGTAAAAATGGTGGCTGCAGAATTACTACGGTTTGTGGCCAAAAATTCATTCGCGACACGTCGGAAGATGTACCGAGATTCTATGCAACCTCTCTAGCGACATTTCGATTCAGAAATGATCGTTTGAAAAGTGAATTTTTTTCATTTCCCTGTATGTAAACCGATTTCCAGCTTTCACTTAATGTGTCGCATACGGCTTAGAAAATCACTTTCAGGCTCCACTTAATCATTTTCTTGACTCGTTCCATCGTCCAAATGGACATTTAAAGTAAAACAGGTGCCACAAATCTTTGCATTACATCGCGTGAATAAAAATAAACTTTAAACTTTTACCTAAATGAACATACAGACATCAACAGTAATCATTCAATTAACCAGTAATCACATAATGACAATAAAGTTGTAATAAAAAAAAAAGTTGATTTGAACTTCATAAGACTTGGCTTAATGAATTTTTAAGGAACTTGAAAGAAAATAGCATTAAATAATTAAAGCACCCCAAATACGCACGAAACGTTTCCTATAAATGCAGAGAAAAAATGTGAATCTTTTTAACATTCTTGAAATCCGCGTTTAAGTAATACGAGTATGTACTATAAGCCAATTTTGCCGGATGGCAGACCCGTCCCATTACCATGGCAAATAAAAACATTTTTTTTCAATATAACGTGGCCTTTGAAAGACAATCCAACTATGTGGATGAAAATTGTAAATAACTTAATGGTGTCCACGGGATTCCTGATATTCTTCCTTGTTGATGAAGGAGAGATACTTTATGTAGTAAAACATTCCAATGATATCAATCTAAGCGTTGAGGCTTTGGTGACGTGCGTTGTTTTGAACGAGAGTTTCTTAAGGATATTCAATATGGCATTTAAAAAAACTTCATTTAAGGCATTCCTAAAAGAATTTTACGCAAAAATTTACATTGATGAGTGAGTATACAGTTAAGATAGTCAGGACATAAAATACAGTGCTGTGAAATATATTTGAAAATAATATAAGCGATTAAAAGTGCATTTTTAACTTTTTTTTTATTTTTATTTTTATTATTTATTATTATTATTCATTTTTTTTAATAGAATGACATGAATTTCTTTAATTTAAATTATTTTCATTTAATATTTCACTACCTCAGTTCCACTTGGCAGAGCTGTTAAGGAATGTTTAATTCTGGGATTGCATTGTGCAAAGCTCTGTCTTCTGGTCAGCTATTTTTAATTGAAAAACGAACAAAGCAATTGGATAATTTTTTTCCAATTGTACTTCAATTTATTTAAAGGATTCAAAGTGCTTCAAGTATAAAATTGAAATTGAGGACACACAAACAATCATTTATATTTATGTATAAATATGCAGAAAAAAATCCTCAAGCATAGTTTCATATTTTTAAAAATATTATATCTTACATTTCAAAAGAAAAAAAAAACATATACAATTTAATCCAGTGAAAAAATAAACAGCAACGTCTTTTCTTGTAAAAAGCAAAACTTTTAAGCACATTGCAGTTTTTATACTCTTCTTCTTAAACTAAATTAATTCACTTGCTTAGAGTTTCAATATTATGATTATTTTTTAAATAATATTGTTCATATTTTTTTTACCATTAAAGAATTAAATTTCTGAAAAATTCACTGTTACTGGTTCTTCTGGAATGAAAGTTCAAAAAATAATAAATTGCGAATAATTTTCTTTCGATCTTCCAATATTTTGTGAAATATTTTATTCTACTGATTTCGAAAACTGTTAATGTATCCAGATCTGGACTTAGTAGAGTCTATTTTAAAACTTCTTGACAGAAAGTGTTTGATATTCCGAGCAGTGTGTATCTCCTAGTTATATATATGAGTTTTTACATAAATCCCGTCAGCAAGGCAATATTATCCAGAATCTCCAAATGGTAAGACATTTTTAAATGATCAATGCACCCAAACCAATAAACCATCTTACCTCTCATATCATTACATTCCCTCCCTTTGAATGCTTGTGGGCTGTGTAATGATTATTTAATTAAGCCTTCGTTTTATTTTCGTCCGTAGATTATCTAAAGCAATTTGTTGTCCTGTTGTCCTCTATAATAAATGATTATTTTTTGGCAGATTGTATTCTTGTTCTTGTGTTGTATTTTAATTTACATCTTAATGTTCTCTAACTCAAATTATACCCGCGATTCGCGTTTACCAAATTTCTACTCATTTTTCACTTCTTTACATGGATTTACTTTAAGGCAACAAATCGAACGAGAAGGGCGTGCTCCTTATTTGTTTTGAGCCTGTTTCTACTCCCCTGAATTCTGTTTCGTACACTACAAATGTTTTTTTTCTATTTCTATTTGATAATAAATCGTTCTGTGACTTCAGTGGTATTTTACGGAGAGTTTTTGAACCGAAACACCTTTTTGGTATTGTGCAACAATCACCCCACCCGTTTCTTTTACAATTTCCCTGTTTCGAGCTATTTTAATCAATGTGTCTGATTGAGGGATGATGTTGAACAAATTGCATTAACGCCCTGCATAACTTTACAATGGCTGTCAAGACATTTATCAGTCATTTCATCTCTAATGTCGTTAGGTGCGTTTGTGCAAATACATTCGCCACCCTTTTCCGTTGTAACAATAAGTTTGCCATTTTCTTTCTCATGAATTTCGCAATTTAATATGGAATATTATAATTTTTTTAGTATAACTATGTAAGCATAATGTAAAAGAATCTTTTTTGTTTTTTTTTTATCAGGATCCGGGACCCCTTCGACTTCTGCAGTTTGTAAGAAGTAGGAAATACCAAGTACGGAGGAGTGCTTCACATTCGAGTTGTGCGGCTCAAAAATAGCCCTACATTTGACTGTAAGACCAAAATTGGCGTTGAGGGTGCAATAATTAATTAATAATATCTACATGCAACAAAGATCAAAATATTCGGTTTTGGAAAGCAAGAGCACCTTTTTGGAAATGTGCGGTAGAAAAACTGCATTCTGCCAATCATTTTAACACAGACTGTTCGTTTTCACTATTCTCCTCGATAGCGATATTTTGAAGGATTCTTTAATCTCCAAAATTATCCATTCAACACTGTAGAGTATAAGTATTTGACTTTTTAGTTCAACTTCTCGCAATGCGGTCTCAATAAGGGTTGCCTTCTGTCTGATCCAGACAAATTGAAACTTGAATTGTTAAAAAAAAAACAATTTTGTGCTTCTTAGTATAGCACTTTAGTTAGACTTACCAAAATGCATACGAGCTTTCAAAATTTTCGAAGAAATATATGTTATTTTGGTTGGGTTGTGACTTTGAAGCCTGCCTTAGAGCTTTGGGCTGTATTGTTGATGGGTAAATATCCAGCTTTTATTTTTACCTTGTCTTGGAAAAATTTAAATTTTATTTTCACTTGTTTTACGGACTTACCAAGCTTTCTGAACTGATACCACTATCCCCATCTTCACAGTGGTACAACTATGTATCGAATATTTTATCGAAATTTCGCGTTTGGTAAGCCAGCCATTAAAATCTTTTCGATTTTTTTACTTCAGCTCCTGACATTATTTGTTTTCACCAATTTAACCCCACTCCGATTTCACGAAAAGTCTGTTTGCCACTAGAACCATGGGAGACACTTTATTCTTTTTATTTAACATTCCTCGTAGTATACTTCGTAACGTGGAAAGCCAGAACCGCAATTGCGAGCAAACCAATTTGATATTTTTGGATTTCTCATAACCTTTGTTACGATTTTTAAAACCCGCTTCATTTTTAGTTTTAAAGTTTATTATATTTTCAATTTCCCATCAGGAAGTTCATGTAATCGCTCCCATTTTCGGAATTCAAAATTTGTACATTTCGAGGTCCCAGAAGTCGGATGCCATTGTTTTACGAAAGATGTCCGTGCGTACGTTTGTACGGATCGTGCTTCGTTCGAAGCGTATGTGCACAATAAATAGCTTAAAAGCTTTTGATAATATGTGGAAAGGTGGCTTAAATTTTATGACGAAAAAACTTTCAAAAAAGGAACAATATAACTTCTTTAATTAAAATCAATTTAGTTTTTCAATAAATAAGTTCAGAATAATTAAAAGTTATAGCTTTCAACTTCTTTATCAGAAAAAAAACATGTGTGAATATATACACTGCCGTTCATAATGTTCCCGACTAATTAATTTAAATTATTTTCTTTTTTGTTCAATTTTCAATTTTAATTTCAAACAATTGACTATATTAAGTTAGTTCTGAACTACAAAGACTTATTTAAAGACTTAAACAGTATAAAGTTGAGCGCATTTCATATTTTGATGTTCTCTCTATTTCTTGATCCACGTTTCCACGGCATTGCTTGGAAAATTATTTCCGAAATGTGAGTCCTATAAATCGTTTTCATTTTTCATGATTCCGAAAGACGTCTACAATACTGATACATGAAAACATGGATAAAATTGCATAACTCGTAAGCGTTACAAGAAAGATCTAAGCATTCGAAAATTTTGTTTGTTTACCACTGTTGTGGTTTCTTATCATGAACGAAAATCACGAAACAACTTTAAAATCTCCAAAGAAAACTGGACTTAATAAAATCTTATTGGAGCCATCTTTTCAGCAGAAAGAAAGAGATCCGATGCTGAACATTTTCCCAGCTCGAATGGAAAAGATGGCGGAAACAACAAGTGCATCGAACAAAGTAGTAGAGATAATTTCGAAATTATATTGGACAAGTAGTTGACATAAGCGGTCAATCAATCAAAGGCTTAGCTTGTCACAAATTTAATTTTTCTCATTTCAAAACAACTTTCTAAACTTTTTTTTTACAAGAATAGTAATAATTTGTAAGTGAGGTTTCAGTGTTCGCTCAGCACAAGCTTAACATACCTGCATATTATTTCTTTAGTCTGGCTGTCCCTAAAGAGTTGAAAAACAACTTCTACAAAAAACGAATTCAACTTGCAATGTAAATTTTGTCGTAATATAACTCCAAATATGACACATCTTATCTAAACGTAGAGTTCCATGCACTTTGAGCGATGCCTGTGCCACAGAAGACTGGCAATCTTAGTATTGTTTGCCCAATCTTGAAGAAAGGAGACCGTCTAAGCTGTGCCAATTATAGAGGTATCAATCTTTTCAACATTGCCTATAATGCCTTTCCCGCCGTATAATGTGAACGTTTGAAACCGTTCGTCAACAACCCGGAAATCCGTATCAATGTGGCTTTCGAAAAGAAAAGCTCACCATAGACTAAATATCTACAAGTCGGCAGATCTTGGAAAAAAAACACGCACCACTTTTTCATCAATTTCAAGGTTGGTTGTGGCTAGGTGATGCACCGTCATGTCATGCGGTTTCTTTAACATTATACTTGAGCACTTTCTTTTAATGGTCTGTTCAATAATACGCCGAAGATATTGATAAAATTAGGGGACATAGCATGATGTCAACAGTGCGTTTATGAGTGTTCAGACAAAGATGTTGTTCAAAGGGTTTGGCGGTACACCAGGGCTCGAAGCTCTCGAAGTACTTAAGTGTCGCTCTATAAGACCTCATCATCTCCATCCTGCTATATGGTGCAGAAACTAAACACTTTCAAAAGTGGATGAAGGTGACTTAGGAAGTTTCGAGAGAAAAGTGTGAGAAATTTATATTAAATTAGCAAATCTTATTTTAAATGATTCAAAGCTGAAAAATGATGTATTTTATTTTTGGTAGCAATGCATTTTTCTAGGGAATGAAGGATGTTTTCATAACCGAAATAAAATTTGATGGTGGCGACAAATAAAATAGCATTTATCTTTAGATGGGAAGTTCATGGTTTGTCAGACCTAGTCGCACCCAAACTAATTTTTATTATTTGTTGCTTTAGCGGCGAGAGTAAAACAGATTCTGTAAGAAATACAAGTATCAACTTAATAGGTAGAAGAAGATTCAGCCCTGTGGCGGACGGATGGACAGCGGAGACTTAGTAATAGGTTACCGTTGGCATCCCTAGGGTATGAAACTCTAACAAACCAATCAATAGCCAGTGGCATATGCTTTGTATAGGCAATTTTATAGGTTTCAGTGCATATAGTATAAGCTTATTTGACGATGTCAAGAAATATTTCTTGTTTAGTTTTAATATGTGATTAAAATAAAAAAAGGTTCTGCTCAAATAACCACTAAGAACTAATTTAAAATTGCTACATCATTGCATATCAAATGCAGTTACTGCACAGCACTGTATGTCCAACTGATGACTCTCGACGACAAACAAAATAAATATTTTACATTGTTTTCTTTTAGAACTGAACACCCGAAAATGTGGCGAAAAATTCGTCGAGGACTTATACCGACTACAGTCTACACATACGCCTACATACTCACACTAACATCATTTCTAATAGCTCCGTTCTTAAAACTTCACAGACACGAAAAATCCTTGCCATATAAAATGGTTCTTCATTATGAGTATCAAGACCCTTTTGTTTATGGCTTAACGATGCTTTATCTGTGCTGGATTGGATCGAATATTATTTTCTTTTTCATTGGAGAGGCCTTCCTTTTGGCAAGCTGTATTTTACATTTAAATGAAAGATACTCTGAACTTCAAGAGGAGATACAAAAATTCACTCCCGAAATGATGTCGAAAATATCAAATTCAAAATTAACTTTGACATTCCGAAGGCATCTTGTTAAGATGTTTATAAAAGGATGCAACCTTAATCGTTTTGCAGCGCTCTTAAATGAAACCTACAACTTTCGGGTTTTTGTAATGATTGCATTCAGTGCTGCCTTACTTTGTGTTCTTATATTTCAAGCTGCTACGGTAAGTTCCATACACTGGTGAATGTACTAGTATGCTCGTTGTTAATTAAATATTTTTAGCTTGGTGCTTCAACACAAAATATTGCATATGCTTCGTGGATTATAGCGAAAGTCTCTGAACTGATCATTTTCGGAACTCTGGGATCTACACTCATGCAGACTGTAAGTAAACATTTTATTAGTCAGAAAAGATGTGTTAAAATTCATGCGGAAAATGTGTTGCGCCATTTCAAGCATCAATATTTGAAGTACTTATTTTAATTTTAGTCAGCAGCTTCCACTTCAGACTAATTGAATGACGACGGATATTCTTTTTTTGGGCTATTATTTAAATATTTCGACCGTTTCTAGACAAAAATTAAAATAGAGCGTGCGGTGAATGGCGCAAGAATGGTTTTCTGAGATGCCGATAGGCACGAGATTCTCAAACTGAGTGCGTATTTCAAATTTCAGCTCTGAGATCCTTTTAATAACAAAAATATTGAAATACGAAATCCGAGGTTTTTCTGCAAAATTCTGCTGGACTATAACCCATGATTTCAAAGTGCACTTTTTTGGCGACATCGCAAGAATGGTTTTCTGAGATGCCGATAGGCACGAGATTTTCAAACTGAGTGCGTATTTCAAATTTCAGCTCTGAGATCCTTTTAATAACAAAAATATTGAAATACGAAATTCGAGGTTTTTTTGCAAAATTCTGCTGGACTATAGTCCATGATTTCAAAATGCACTTTTTTCGCGACATCGCAAGAATGGTTTTCTGAGGTATTAATAACCACGAGTATCACAAACTAAGTGCGTATTTCAAATTTCAGCTCTGAGGTCCTTTTAATAACAAATATATTGAAATACGAAATCCGAGATTTTTTTGCAAAATTCTGCTGGACTATAGCCCATGATTTCAAAATGCACTTTTTTGGCGCCATCTCAAATATGGTTTTCTGAGGTATTAATAACCACGAGTATCACAAACTGAGTGCGTATTTCAAATTTCAGCTCTGAGGTCCTTTTAATAACAAAAATATTGAAATACGAAATCCGAGGTTTTTTTGCAAAATTCTGCTGGACTATAGCCCATGATTTCAAAATGCACTTTTTTCACGACTTCGCAAATTTGGTTTTCTGAGGTATTAGTAACCACGAGTGTCACAAACTGAGTGCGTATTTTAAATTTCAGCTCTGAGGTCATTTTAATAACAAAAATATTGAAATACGAAATCCGAGGTTTTTTTGCAAAATTCTGCTGGACTATTGCCCATGATTTCAAAATGCACTTTTTTCGCGACTTCGCAAATTTGGTTTGCTGAGGTATTAATAACCACGAGTGCCACAAACTGAGTGCGTATTTCAAATTTCAGCTCTGAGGTCCTTTTAATAACAAAAATATTGAAATACGAAATCCGAGGTTTTTTTGCAAAATTCTGCTGGACTATAGCCCATGATTTCAAAATGCACTTTTTTCGCGATTTCGCATATTTGGTTTTCTGAGATGCCGATAACCACGAGTATCTCAAACTGAGTGCGTATTTCAAATTTCAGCTCTGAGGTCCTTTTAATAACAAAAATATTGTAATACGAAATCCGAGGTTTTTTTGCAAAATTCTGCTGGACTATAGCCCATGATTTCAAAATGCACTTTTTTCGCGACTTCGCAAATTTGGTTTTCTGAGGTATTAATAACCACGAGTGTCACAAACTGAGTGCGTATTTCAAATTTCAGCTCTGAGATCCTTTTAATAACAAAAATATTGAAATACGAAATCCGAGGTTTTTTTGCAAAATTCTGCTAGACTATAGCCCATTATTTCAAAATGCACTTTTTTCGCGACTTCGCAAATTTTGTTTTCTGAGGTATTAATAACCCCGAGTATCTCAAACTGAGTGCGTATTTCAAATTTCAGCTCTGAGATCCTTTTAATAACAAAAATATTGAAATACGAAATCCGAGTTTTTTTTGCAAAATTCTGCTGGACTATAGCCCATGATTTCAAAATGCACTTTTTTCGCGACTTCGCAAATTTGGTTTTCTGAGGCATTAATAACCACGAGTATCTCAAACTGAGCGCGTATTTCAAATTTCAGCTCTGAGATCCTTTTAATAACAAAAATATTGAAATACGAAATCCGAGGTTTTTTTGCAAAATTCTGCTGGACTATAGCCCATGATTTCAAAATGCACTTTTTTCGCGACTTCGCAAGAATGGTTTTCTGATATGCCGATCACCACGAGTATCTCAAACTGAGTGCGTATTTCAAATTTCAGCTCTGAGGTCCTTTTAATAACAAAAATATTGAAATACGAAATCCGAGGTTTTTTTGCAAAATTCTGCTGGACTATAGCCCATGATTTCAAAATGCACTTTTTTCGCGATTTCGCATATTTGGTTTTCTGAAATGCCGATAACCACGAGTATCTCAAACTGAGTGCGTATTTCAAATTTCAGCTCTGAGATCCTTTTAATAGCAAAAATATTGAAATACGAAATCCGAGGTTTTTTTGCAAAATTCTGCTGGACTATAGCCCATGATTTCAAAATGCACTTTTTTGGCGACTTCGCAAGAATGGTTTTCTGAGATGCCGATAACTACGAGTATCTCAAACTGAGTGCATATTTCAAATTTCAGCTCTGAGATCCTTTTAATAACAAAAATATTGAAATACGAAATCCGAGGTTTTTTTGCAAAATTCTGCTGGACTATAGCCCATTATTTCAAAATGCACTTTTTTCGCGACTTCGCAAATTTGGTTTTCTGAGGCATTAATAACCACGAGTATCTCAAACTGAGCGCGTATTTCAAATTTCAGCTCTGAGATCCTTTTAATAACAAAAATATTGAAATACGAAATCCGAGGTTTTTTTGCAAAATTCTGCTGGACTATAGCCCATGATTTCAAAATGCACTTTTTTCACGATTTCGCATATTTGGTTTTCTGAGATGCCGATAACCACGAGTATCTCAAACTGAGTGCGTATTTCAAATTTCAGCTCTGAGATCCTTTTAATAGCAAAAATATTGAAATACGAAATCCGAGGTTTTTTTGCAAAATTCTGCTGGACTATAGCCCATGATTTCAAAATGCACTTTTTTGGCGACTTCGCAAGAATGGTTTTCTGATATGCCGATAACCACGAGTATCTCAAACTGAGTGCGTATTTCAAATTTCAGCTCTGAGGTCCTTTTAATAACAAAAATATTGAAATACGAAATCCGAGGTTTTTTTGCAAAATTCTGCTGGACTATAGCCCATCATTTCAAAATGCTCTTTTTTGGCGACATCGCAAATTTGGTTTTCTGAGATGCCGATAGCCACGAGTATCCCATACTGAGTGCGTATTTCAAATTTCAGCTCTGAGATCCTTTTAATAACAAAAATATTGAAATACGAAATCCGAGGTTTTTTTGCTAAATTCTGCTGGACTATAGCCCATGATTTCAAAATGCACTTTTTTCGCGACTTCGCAAATTTGGTTTTCTGAGATGCCGATAACCACGAGTATCTCAAACTGAGTGCGTATTTCAAATTTCAGCTCTGAGATCCTTTTAATAACAAAAATTTTGAAATACGAAATCCGAGGTTTTTTTGCAAAATTCTGCTGGACTATAGCCCATGATTTCAAAATGCACTTTTTTCGCGACTTCGCAAATTTGGTTTTCTGAGGTATTAATAACCACGAGTGTCACAAACTGAGTGCGTATTTCAAATTTCAGCTCTGAGATCCTTTTAATAACAAAAATATTGGAATAAGAAATCCGAGGTTTTTTTGCAAAATTCTGCTGGACTATAGCCCATGATTTCAAAATGCACTTTTTTCGCGACTTCGCAAATTTGGTTTTCTGAGGTATTAATAACCACGAGTGTCACAAACTGAGTGCGTATTTCAAATTTCAGCTCTGAGATCCTTTTAATAACAAAAATATTGAAATACGAAATCCGAGGTTTTTTTGCAAAATTCTGCTGGACTATAGCCCATTATTTCAAAATGCACTTTTTTCGCGACTTCGCAAATTTTGTTTTCTGAGGTATTAGTAACCACGAGTGTCACAAACTGAGTGCGTATTTCAAATTTTAGCTCTGAGGTCCTTTTAATAACAAAAATTTTGAAATACGAAATCCGAGGTTTTTTTGCAAAATTCTGCTGGACTATAGCCCATGATTTCAAAATGCACTTTTTCGGCGACTTCGCAAATTTGGTTTTCTGAGGTAATAATAACCACGAGTATCACAAACTGAGTGCGTATTTCAAATTTCAGCCCTGAGATCCTTTTAATAGCAAAAGTATTGAAATACGAAATCCGAAATCCGAGGTTTTTTTGCAAAATTCTGCTGGACTGTAGCCCATGATTTCAAAATGCACTTTTTTGGCGACATCGAAAGAATGGTTTTCTGAGATGCCGATAGGCACGAGTATCCCAAACTGAGTGCGTATTTCAAATTTCAGCTCTGAGATCCTTTTAATAACAAAAATATTGAAATACGAAATCCGAGGTTTTTTTGCAAAATTCTGCTGGACTATAGCCCATGATTTCAAAATGCACTTTTTTGGCGACTTCGCAAATTTGGTTTTCTGAGATGCCGATAACCACTAGTATCTTAAACTGAGTACATATTTCAAATTTCATCTGAGATCCTTTTAATAACAAAAATATTGAAATACGAAATCCGACGTTTTTTTGCAAAATTCTGCCGGACTATAGCCCATGATTTCAAAATGCACTTTTTTGGCGACTTCGCAAGAATGGTTTTCTGATATGCCGATAACCACGAGTATCTCAAACTGAGTGCGTATTTCAAATTTCAGCTCTGAGGTCCTTTTAATAACAAAAATATTGAAATACGAAATCCGAGGTTTTTTTGCAAAATTCTGCTGGACTATAGCCCATGATTTCAAAATGCACTTTTTTGGCGACTTCGCAAGAATGGTTTTCTGATATGCCGATAACCACGAGTATCTCAAACTGAGTGCGTATTTCAAATTTCAGCTCTGAGGTCCTTTTAATAACAAAAATATTGAAATACGAAATCCGAGGTTTTTTTGCAAAATTCTGCTGGACTATAGCCCATGATTTCAAAATGCACTTTTTTGGCGACTTCGCAAGAATGGTTTTCTGATATGCCGATAATCACGAGTATCTCAAACTGAGTGCGTATTTCAAATTTCAGCTCTGAGGTCCTTTGAATAACAAAAATATTGAAATACGAAATCCGAGGTTTTTTTGCTAAATTCTGCTGGACTATAGCCCATTATTTCAAAATGCACTTTTTCGCGACTTCGCAAATTTGGTTTTCTGAGATGCCGATAACCACGAGTATCTCAAACTGAGTGCGTATTTCAAATTTCAGCTCTGAGATCCTTTTAATAGCAAAAATATTGAAATACGAAATCCGAGGTTTTTTTGCAAAATTCTGCTGGACTATAGCCCATGATTTCAAAATGCACTTTTTTGGCGACTTCGCAAGAATGGTTTTCTGAGATGCCGATAACTACGAGTATCTCAAACTGAGTGCGTATTTCAAATTTCAGCTCTGAGGTCCTTTTAATAACAAAAATATTGTAATACGAAATCCGAGGTTTTTTTGCAAAATTCTGCTGGACTATAGCCCATGATTTCAAAATGCACTTTTTTCGCCACTTCGCAAATTTGGTTTTCTGAGGTATTAATAACCACGAGTGTCACAAACTGAGTGCGTATTTCAAATTTCAGCTCTGAGATCCTTTTAATAACAAAAATATTGAAATACGAAATCCGAGGTTTTTTTGCAAAATTCTGCTGGACTATAGCCCATTATTTCAAAATGCACTTTTTTCGCGACTTCGCAAATTTGGTTTTCTGAGGCATTAATAACCACGAGTATCTCAAACTGAGCGCGTATTTCAAATTTCAGCTCTGAGATCCTTTTAATAACAAAAATATTGAAATACGAAATCCGAGGTTTTTTTGCAAAATTCTGCTGGACTATAGCCCATGATTTCAAAATGCACTTTTTTCGCGATTTCGCATATTTGGTTTTCTGAGATGCCGATAACCACGAGTATCTCAAACTGAGTGCGTATTTCAAATTTCAGCTCTGAGGTCCTTTTAATAACAAAAATATTGTAATACGAAATCCGAGGTTTTTTTGCAAAATTCTGCTGGACTATAGCCCATTATTTCAAAATGCACTTTTTTCGCGACTTCGCATATTTTGTTTTCTGAGGTATTAATAACCCCGAGTATCTCAAACTGAGTGCGTATTTCAAATTTCAGCTCTGAGATCCTTTTAATAACAAAAATATTGAAATACGAAATCCGAGTTTTTTTTGCAAAATTCTGCTGGACTATAGCCCATGATTTCAAAATGCACTTTTTTCGCGACTTCGCAAATTTGGTTTTCTGAGGCATTAATAACCACGAGTATCTCAAACTGAGCGCGTATTTCAAATTTCAGCTCTGAGATCCTTTTAATAACAAAAATATTGAAATACGAAATCCGAGGTTTTTTTGCAAAATTCTGCTGGACTATAGCCCATGATTTCAAAATGCACTTTTTTCGCGACTTCGCAAGAATGGTTTTCTGATATGCCGATCACCACGAGTATCTCAAACTGAGTGCGTATTTCAAATTTCAGCTCTGAGGTCCTTTTAATAACAAAAATATTGAAATACGAAATCCGAGGTTTTTTTTGCAAAATTCTGCTGGACTATAGCCCATGATTTCAAAATGCACTTTTTTCGCGATTTCGCATATTTGGTTTTCTGAAATGCCGATAACCACGAGTATCTCAAACTGAGTGCGTATTTCAAATTTCAGCTCTGAGATCCGTTTAATAGCAAAAATATTGAAATACGAAATCCGAGGTTTTTTTGCAAAATTCTGCTGGACTATAGCCCATGATTTCAAAATGCACTTTTTTGGCGACTTCGCAAGAATGGTTTTCTGAGATGCCGATAACTACGAGTATCTCAAACTGAGTGCATATTTCAAATTTCAGCTCTGAGATCCTTTTAATAGCAAAAATATTGAAATACGAAATCCGAGGTTTTTTGCAAAATTCTGCTGGACTATAGCCCATGATTTCAAAATGCACTTTTTTCGCGACTTCGCAAATTTGGTTTTCTGAGGTATTAATAACCACGAGTGTCACAAACTGAGTGCGTATTTCAAATTTCAGCTCTGAGATCCTTTTAATAAAAAAAATATTGAAATACGAAATCCGAGGTTTTTTTGCAAAATTCTGCTGGACTATAGCCCATTATTTCAAAATGCACTTTTTTCGCGACTTCGCAAATTTTGTTTTCTGAGGTATTAATAACCCCGAGTATCTCAAACTGAGTGCGTATTTCAAATTTCAGCTCTGAGATCCTTTTAATAACAAAAATATTGAAATACGAAATCCGAGTTTTTTTTGCAAAATTCTGCTGGACTATAGCCCATGATTTCAAAATGCACTTTTTTCGCGACTTCGCAAATTTGGTTTTCTGAGGCATTAATAACCACGAGTATCTCAAACTGAGCGCGTATTTCAAATTTCAGCTCTGAGATCCTTTTAATAACAAAAATATTGAAATACGAAATCCGAGGTTTTTTTGCAAAATTCTGCTGGACTATAGCCCATGATTTCAAAATGCACTTTTTTCGCGATTTCGCATATTTGGTTTTCTGAGATGCCGATAACCACGAGTATCTCAAACTGAGTGCGTATTTCAAATTTCAGCTCTGAGGTCCTTTTAATAACAAAAATATTGTAATACGAAATCCGAGGTTTTTTTGCAAAATTCTGCTGGACTATAGCCCATGATTTCAAAATGCACTTTTTTCGCGACTTCGCAAATTTGGTTTTCTGAGGTATTAATAACCACGAGTGTCACAAACTGAGTGCGTATTTCAAATTTCAGCTCTGAGATCCTTTTAATAACAAAAATATTGAAATACGAAATCCGAGGTTTTTTTGCAAAATTCTGCTGGACTATAGCCCATTATTTCAAAATGCACTTTTTTCGCGACTTCGCATATTTTGTTTTCTGAGGTATTAATAACCCCGAGTACCTCAAACTGAGTGCGTATTTCAAATTTCAGCTCTGAGATCCTTTTAATAACAAAAATATTGAAATACGAAATCCGAGTTTTTTTTGCAAAATTCTGCTGGACTATAGCCCATGATTTCAAAATGCACTTTTTTCGCGACTTCGCAAATTTGGTTTTCTGAGGCATTAATAACCACGAGTATCTCAAACTGAGCGCGTATTTCAAATTTCAGCTCTGAGATCCTTTTAATAACAAAAATATTGAAATACGAAATCCGAGGTTTTTTTGCAAAATTCTGCTGGACTATAGCCCATGATTTCAAAATGCACTTTTTTCGCGACTTCGCAAGAATGGTTTTCTGATATGCCGATCACCACGAGTATCTCAAACTGAGTGCGTATTTCAAATTTCAGCTCTGAGGTCCTTTTAATAACAAAAATATTGAAATACGAAATCCGAGGTTTTTTTGCAAAATTCTGCTGGACTATAGCCCATGATTTCAAAATGCACTTTTTTCGCGATTTCGCATATTTGGTTTTCTGAAATGCCGATAACCACGAGTATCTCAAACTGAGTGCGTATTTCAAATTTCAGCTCTGAGATCCTTTTAATAGCAAAAATATTGAAATACGAAATCCGAGGTTTTTTTGCAAAATTCTGCTGGACTATAGCCCATGATTTCAAAATGCACTTTTTTGGCGACTTCGCAAGAATGGTTTTCTGAGATGCCGATAACTACGAGTATCTCAAACTGAGTGCATATTTCAAATTTCAGCTCTGAGATCCTTTTAATAGCAAAAATATTGAAATACGAAATCCGAGGTTTTTTGCAAAATTCTGCTGGACTATAGCCCATGATTTCAAAATGCACTTTTTTCGCGACTTCGCAAATTTGGTTTTCTGAGGTATTAATAACCACGAGTGTCACAAACTGAGTGCGTATTTCAAATTTCAGCTCTGAGATCCTTTTAATAACAAAAATATTGAAATACGAAATCCGAGGTTTTTTTGCAAAATTCTGCTGGACTATAGCCCATTATTTCAAAATGCACTTTTTTCGCGACTTCGCAAATTTGGTTTTCTGAGGCATTAATAACCACGAGTATCTCAAACTGAGTGCGTATTTCAAATTTCAGCTCTGAGATCCTTTTAATAACAAAAATATTGAAATACGAAATCCGAGGTTTTTTTGCAAAATTCTGCCGGACTATAGCCCATGATTTCAAAATGCACTTTTTTGGCGACTTCGCAAGAATGGTTTTCTGAGATGCCGATAACTACGAGTATCTCAAACTGAGTGCATATTTCAAATTTCAGCTCTGAGATCCTTTTAATAACAAAAATATTGAAATACGAAATCCGAGGTTTTTTTGCAAAATTCTGCCGGACTATAGCCCATGATTTCAAAATGCACTTTTTTGGCGACTTCGCAAGAATGGTTTTCTGATATGCCGATAACCACGAGTATCTCAAACTGAGTGCGTATTTCAAATTTCAGCTCTGAGGTCCTTTTAATAACAAAAATATTGAAATACGAAATCCGAGGTTTTTTTGCAAAATTCTGCTGGACTATAGCCCATGATTTCAAAATGCACTTTTTTGGGGACACCACAAGAATGGTTTTCTGAGATGCCGATAGGCACGAGATTCTCAAACTGAGTGCGCATTTCAAATTTCAGCTCTGAGATCCTTTACATAACAAAAATATTGAAATACGAAATCCGAGGTTTTTTTTGCAAAATTCTGCTGGACTATAGCCCATGATTTCAAAATGCACTTTTTTGGGGACACCACAAGAATGGTTTTCTGAGATGCCGATAGGCACGAGATTCTCAAACTGAGTGCGCATTTCAAATTTCAGCTCTGAGATCCTTTACATAACAAAAATATTGAAATATGAAATCCGAGGTTTTTTTGCAAAATTCTGCTGCCCATGATTTCAAAATGCACTTTTTTGGCGACATCGCAAGAATGGTTTTCTGAGATGCCGATAGGCACGAGATTCTCAAACTGAGTGCGTTTTTCAAATTTCAGCTCTGAGATCCTTTTATTAAAAAAAATATTGAAATACGAAATCCGAGTTTTTTTTTGCGAAATTCTGCTGGACTATAGCCCATGATTTCAAAATGCACTTTTTTGGCGACTTCGCTAATTTGGTTTTCTGAGGTATTAATAACCACGAGATTCTCAAACTGAGTGCGTATTTCAAATTTCAGCTCTGAGGTCCTTGTAATAACAAAAATATTGAAATACGAAATCCGATTTTTTTTGCAAAATTCTGCTGGACTATAGCCCATGATTTCAAAATGCACTTTTTTCGCGACTTCGCAAATTTGGTTTTCTAAGGTATTAATAACCACGAGATTCTCAAACTGAGTACGTATTTCAAATTTCAGCTCTGAAACTGAGGTATTAATAACCACGAGTATCACAAACTGAGTGCGTATTTCAAATTTCAGCTCTGAGGTCCTTTTAATAACAAAAATATTGAAATACGAAATCCGAGGTTTTTTGCAAAATTCTGCTGGACTATAGCCCATGATTTCAAAATGCACTTTTTTCGCGACATCGCAAGAATGGTTTTCTGAGATGCCGATAGGCACGAGATTCTCAAACTGAGTGCGTTTTTCAAATTTCAGCTCTGAGATCCTTTTAATAACAAAAATATTGAAATACGAAATCCGATTTTTTTTTTTGCAAAATTCTGCTGGACTATAGCCCATGATTTCAAAATGCACTTTTTTCGCGACTTCGCAAATTTGGTTTTCTGAGGTATTAATAACCACGAGTGTCACAAACTGAGTGCGTATTTCAAATTTCAGCTCTGAGATCCTTTTATTAACAAAAATATTGAAATACGAAATCCGAGTTTTTTTTTGCGAAATTCTGCTGGACTATAGCCCATGATTTCAAAATGCACTTTTTTGGCGACATCGCAAGAATGGTTTTCTGAGGTATTAATAACCACGAGTGTCACAAACTGAGTGCGTATTTCAAATTTCAGCTCTGAGATCCTTTTATTAACAAAAATATTGAAATACGAAATCCGAGTTTTTTTTGCGAAATTCTGCTGGACTATAGCCCATGATTTCAAAATGCACTTTTTTGGCGACATCGCAAGAATGGTTTTCTGAGGTATTAATAACCACGAGTGTCACAAACTGAGTGCGTATTTCAAATTTCAGCTCTGAGATCCTTTTATTAACAAAAATATTGAAATACGAAATCCGAGTTTTTTTTTGCGAAATTCTGCTGGACTATAGCCCATGATTTCAAAATGCACTTTTTTGGCGACATAGCAAATATAGTTTTCTGAGGTATTAATAACCACGGGTATCACAAACTGAGTGCGTATTTCAAATGTCAGCTCTGAGGTCCTTTTAATAACACAAATATTGAAATACGAAATCCGAGGTTTTTTTGCAAAATTCTGCTGGACTATAGCCCATGATTTCAAAATGCACTTTTTTCGCGATTTCGCAAATTTGGTTTTCTGAGGTATTAATAACCACGAGTGTCACAAATTGAGTGCGTATTTCAAATTTCAGCTCTGAGGTCCTTTTAATAACAAAAATATTGAAATACGAAATCCGAGGTTTTTTTGCAAAATTCTGCTGGACTATAGCCCATGATTTCAAAATGCACTTTTTTCGCGACATCGCAAGAATGGTTTTCTGAGATGCCGATAGGCACGAGATTCTCAAACTGAGTGCGTATTTCAAATTTCAGCTCTGAGATCCTTTTAATAACAAAAATATTGAAATACGAAATCCGAGGTTTTTTTGCAAAATTCTGCTGAACTTTTTTCGCGACTTCGCAAATTTGGTTTTCTGAGATGCCGATAACCACGAGTATCTCAAACTGAGTGCGGATTTATCTGTCCGCAAGGTATTCGATCTGCTTTCATATCTTCGGGCTGGTGTTATTTTTCCTTGTCCGGCTCGTGACATCTTTAAAATGAATACCATTCAGTGTATCCACATCCTGAAGCAATCTAGGAACTCCGATATCTCAATGGCCTTTAACGTCATTGTCTCGATGTCCTCACACCGGTCTCCTTTGAGCGGAATATATTCGCGCATTTTTTCAATCGTTGCCGCACTTGATGCGAATTCGTTTATCTGACCTTTCCGTTTGCAAATTCGTTTATCTGACCTTTGGCTTAAAAACCCTGCGCGAGCCAAGGCGACTCGGCGGTAATCGCGGTATTCATTATGCCCCGCAGATCGGTAACTTTTGCTCATAAGACGTAATTTAAAACCTGCATTTTTGTTCCTAACACCTCAACAATGGAATAAGAAAAGATTATGGTGGCTAGGATATTATAATGACTTATTAAACTGTGGTGACTGCACAGGTGTGAGCCGGTGTGTTTGGATGTTGAGAAAGAACTTTTTCCATCACTTTTCGGCCAACGGTGCGGCCTACGCACTATTAAATATCAAGGACGAGTGAAAGCGCATTTCGAATCTGAATTTGTTTTCGAAAAACGTGGAATGCAAAAGATTTAAATTAAATTTTTTTTCTACCTAATTTAGACGGATAGAACAAGCCTGTCTTACTACAATTCAAACTGGGAGGAAATAATTTATCGATCAACGAAGAGACGCGCAAACATTCAGATGCTGAATGACTTGCATATAATTATTACCCTCAACAGAAATCCAATTCGATTGAAAGGATATAACTTTTTTTATGTTTCTCTGGATACAGTAATTAAGGTAACGTTTATGCTGGAGTAACCAAATATCAACATCAAAGGTCAGTTCGGTTTATTTCCAGGTATTACGAGGTGCATTCTCTTACTTCACTTGTTTGTATACAGTCAAACAAACCACTGGACCGTAAATTTCTACTTAATGAAGTTAATTTCGATGTGACACTCTCGAGCAACAACTTTGCACATATTCTTTTTGCATAACATCACAATTATAAGAGTAATAAAGAACTTAAAGGACATGTTTTCGAATTTTGCAGTGTTAATCATTTTTCTTGGAAAACGAGTAGAAAATATTCTCTGTCCGGCAGTTCCTTTGGTAGCCGGGGCGTAGCTTCGTATTATTTTCGCACATATGGCGGGCGTGGACCTACGTTTTATTCCGGAGGCATCGAGCTTTGGCATTTGATTCTAGTTGTTCAGATACCGTTTGCCTTTATGATGAAGATGGCATATTGATTGTCATATTGGTTGTAATAATTCACGGAATCTAGTCTCATGTATTTTTAGAGGTACAGATTAAAAAGGAAGTCTAAATAGTTCTTTGGCAGATTTCGACACACTAAAAAAAAATTGGCAATTTCAGCTTCCTAAGTGCCTCAACTGTTGATGTTTTTTTCAACACGGCCTTCAAATGCAGCATACATTAAGTCTCTTTCTTAGCCCCCGTTTAGGCGCGAGAGACAATTTTCTAAAAAATTGACTTCAAATGGAAAACAAATTCTTTAAAATCAACGAAAAACTTTTGATACCTTTAACCTTTAATACTTTTCGGGAAAACTTAAATCATATTTTTTAATAAAATATTTGACACAAGTTGTTTTCGTAAATGATTTTTGAAAAAAAAGGAAAATAAAACAAGATGGAAGGTTTATTTTTCCTGGAAGAACACTTGTTTCGATTTTTCTACTTCTGGACTACTAGGATAATTATTTGAGGAGCGGATTTTATTTTTTCTAAATTTAATCTATCCTCCTGGTGTGAATTGAGATAGATAGATAGATAGATATTTTATTTGGTATCACAACTTTACAAGTAGGGTTGTTACCGCACATTTTACATTCAGAGATATGATAATTTACTTGTTATCTTTCTACTGAAATATTAATTTTATTTTATAAAGAAAAGCGATTTATTATATAACATAACATTAAGATTCTGAAGGAAAATACCAGAAAAACCTCCAATTTAAACAGCAAAAAAAAAAAAGAAATTATTAGGTATGATATTTCATAAACAATTTGATGTTAAATAATGGTTTAGCTTTAGGTGTGAATTGAGATATTCCGTCATTTCATATCCAATGTTACCTTATGTTTGTGGCAGCAGATGACTCTCTCCCTCGATACTCCAGCACCCCATATTTTGGAAGACTGTTGTGAAGGCTTGAAAAAACTGTATGGTGGGCACATGTCTTTTTGGGATATGTTTACGATTTAATTTCAATTCAATTTCGATTTATTTGTTTACATATAATTCCTTACATCTTAAGATTATAAAATCTTATTATTAAAGCTAGAACCTAAAAAAAATTGTTAGCTGGAATTTAATAGAACAAAATTAATATAAATCATAAACATAAAGTTAAATATAAGGGATGAAGATATAAATAAATCTAAAAATGGGAGATTAAATTCATGGATGAAATACATATGTACGTATATACAAAATTCGGGGAGAAATAAAATGAAAAAAATACAATAAAATAAACTAAAGGAGAAAGAACAGTTTCGAGTTGCAAAACTTGCAAAATTTGAAATAAGTTTTCAAAACAATGTTCTTGCACATGTGAGTAGTTTAAAAATATGCCTCTTTTATTAACTTCAAATAGTAGTCAGTTTAATTTTATCAAATTGAACCAGTATTCCAATAAAATAAGGGTAAAATATACTTTAATAAATTTACTTTTTTTATTTGCTTATTAGACTCATACTATGCAAAAAAAAGAAGGGATGATTCGCTCATTAAATAATTAACACTAAAAGTCCAAACTCATAAAAAATCCAGAAATAAAACTGTATCTTCTATGAAAACAAAACACGTTTTATAGTTTAATAATTTCCACACCCGATTTTTTTTTGACATGACTTGGATATGACTCAAAATTAATAAGAACATTGAATATTGTCAAAAAAAAAACACTTAATTAAATTCAAATTCAAATTCAATCAATCAAACTTGAGTCAAACATAAGATTTAAGATTTGAATTTTGGCCTAAGAAAATGCTTTATTATCTTATCATTTGAGCTTTCGTTCATTAAAAATAATTTTTTCTTCATTTTAAATAAATTTTTCAGTGAATTTTCCTCCAGCCTTAACGGAGCGAAATAAATCCTATCCCCCTCCCTTACTATATTTTTCTTGTATTGACCCAACCTGCTCGCTCTGACGTTTTGTTGCACCTTATACAAATCACTCTGCTAGTTAACGGCTAACGCTCAAATTCATCCGGCGCAACCTAAGCAGAATTCCAGTCGCTGAGCCGCTCCATTAAAATTAAAAAATATTTGTAAAATTAGAATTAGCTCGATAGCCGAGTGAGTCGGCCAATAAAGAAAAATGCAATTTACTTCAACTGGTCTTGTTTTTGAAATAATATAAGTTGTATAATGCCTATGAGCTCCAAGCACACACATTTGTTACAACAATTTAAATTATAATTATAATAATAATAATTATAATCATAAGGTACCTATGAGGTACCACATAGTTTTTATGTTATTTCCAGCATTTGATTTTGAATAATTATTTGTTTTTTTTTTTGTTTTGAACGCTATCAATGCAAGCATTGTAATTGACCAATCGTTTCACAGTCATCATTTAACGTGGTTTTAGTTGTTAGTAAATATATACAAATAAAGCCTAACACCACACAGAAATAAACAGTTTTAACAAATGTTTTATTATAAAATAAATACAAATTAAAAAAAAAAATTTTAAATAAAAGACGGAGCATGTACATTTAGACCAGGCACCAATTTACCGGAAACAAATTCGATCATATTACAATTTGCATTTACTGGTGGTATTTTATATCAAATTTGAGTTTGAATTTCAAAAATTGAATGTCTTAACGCTTAAATTTACTTGGTTAAGACTTCCCAACGTTTCTGCAAGGAATCAAGCCCGATAAGAAGAGGACGGTCCTCTAAGGTGGAATGCGAAGTGGATCAGTCCAGCTTCAACGACGAAGTTTGAAACGAACAGTTTTGTGTTGTACGGACTCGATACGGTCAATATGTGTTAAGTAATACTGACTGACAATTGAAGTGTACAGCGTACTAGTGATGTAATGGACATGAACTTTTTTTTGTTTTTTTTTACGATTTAGAATTGTTTTTATTCAGTCTATTATTTACAATTTTGACTTAAAACTAGACTTATAACTACAATTTATATGTAGTTGGCTCAACAAAAGGGGCCCAACGTACTTTAACTGTTTTCCAAACATTTTGAAAATTGACTCTGACGGAGTTGTTTTAAAAACGAAAAATAATTAAAAAATTATACAGGGTATCGACCTCTGTAGTAGTTCCTGTTGGCTTTTGTGTAGAATCAACTCCAATCGATGATCTCTTGAAAGTGCTCATCGATGATTGTCCGTGTGCTGAGTAACCTGTGGGCTGGTTCGATTTCTTGTGTGCTGATAATCCTGATCTCTACGCTAGGGGGGCTTGCTAACCCTTCGATGATTTTCCTTAACAGATTCAACATGTATTCGCTGATTGGCGTGATCCCTGCGCTTTTGTAGCGCGTTGTGTTGCTGAAGTACTTCAGCTTGTTGAAAGTCCTCCAGAGTCCAGTGTACGATCTGAGGATTACTCTTTCCAGTATCTGATTTTTTTCATTGATGTTGGCGGCACCGTAAACCAAATTGGGAAGGCGTTCGTAATTACTAGTCTTATAAGCTGTTAATAGACCAGTAATTTGGTTTTTTAGAAGTGGGAGCACAAGATGAAATTGGCTTTTTGAATAGCCTTTTAGCGTGTTGCCTTAACTGGAGCCATCCGCTGAAGGTGATCCTCAGGTATTCTCTTTTCTGTCTAGCAGTCCCATAGCTTTGCTATGTCTTGTTCTACCCTTGCGGCTGCTATTTCCGAGGAGGACATGAACATTCTGTACTCCATCGTTTTATGAAGCAGGGCAAGTGTTGCTTTTGTTGAATGTTTGCTCAATATTTGGACCAAATTGTATACCTAAGTTCTTTGTCAATTTTACTTTGACCAGCGCAGAACAAAGAGGACAGTGGATTAAAAAGGAATGCCAAAACATTAAGATATGTTCAACGATAAACAATGTGAAACGCTGTAGTCGGAAATATTTTAATATCGTCGTCAAAAATTAGAACATTTGAGTTCTTTTAGCCAAATGTGTATACAACTAAGTTTTCTGAATCAAATTGTAACCATTCGGTTCAGCTTGGTGATGCTGTAGTTAGTTGTCTAGTTATTTATTAAAAAAAATAAAAACTCATTGAAAATGAAAAATGTAACGCTCTCTGTCTTTTTACGGAATTCGTTCGAAACTCATAATGCATTTGCACAGCACTGCACACCCTTACGTTATTTGATAACTGACTTTTGGATGCATTTTTATCCCTTATACATTGAAATTTAATTTTCGCGAAAGCTTTTCTCGGAATTCCATTTTGTTTTTCTGCAATTTTGCAATTCTGCAACATCAGTTATAAAATTTTGTTTTTCTTGTTGCTGATGAAATAAACAAACTTTCAGGATCCGGTTTTGTTTAACATTAATTGAAAAGCATATCGTTCAACTCCTTTTAATATTCTCTGGAAAATGCTGGAATATTCTCTTAATTACTATAATTTTGTATGAAAAAAATGTGAATTAAAGCATGGGAACAAAATTTTTTGGGTAAATATCATTAAATGTTAAAATGATAACATCCCTCAAGTTATTCGGAGTTTTTCCTTCGGGCAAAGGTGCTTAGAATTGATGTAACTTAATTTGCGTATCCTAACAAATATTGATGTTGAAAATTCTTCGCTCATACTTTATTAATTGAATGAGATATAAAAGCATAATGCGACTTCGCAGGTGAACACATTAATGTGTAAAACTGAAACTCTACACCATAACTGTGCTGCAGAATTAAGTTGATAAAATAAAATCGAGAACAATAAAAAAAATAACGACCGACAAGTAGACTACAGTAATCCTCCTCAGTTGCCGGTTGTGTGAGCCGAATTATGAACGTTAAATTTTAAGAGTTACTCATACCATATCAGGCAGGGTATAAAGGGAGCACAGTTTTCAAATACAGTACGTGCTGTTTTATTTCACGACCGTCCTTCCAGCCTGCCGAAACACTTTTGATGGCACATATAGAGTATAAGTGGAAATGAAAGCCTATAAAAGTGTAGATGGTTAGGACGGTAATTTAATCAATTTATTCCACGAACGTGAAAATTATTTCTATATATGCTAATAGATACAAAAGGATATCGTTAAGTATTTTTACTTTTAGTATTGTAAGGGTCTTAGGGTTTTCGATGTTATAATTGGATAATTGGTTATTTAATCAGAAAGTCAAACTGAGTTTTGCTCCTAGAATTTTAAGTCGTTTTTTTATAGCACATTAAATCGGGCAAAAGATATAGAAGGGTTCAAATAATATATGTAAAGACTGGAAAGAGAAAAAAGAATCTAAGACTTTGGGACAAATGCATTAACTATTAACTTGGTAGCAAGACTTTATCAAACTGCAAGAAAAAAAACACTCTTACTTATTTTTTATTTTTTTCAAACTATTTTTCTCGGACTGTTTTGTTATTGTTAAAGTTTATTAGTTTGTCTGTATGAGGTAGTCTTCAAAACTTCTCATCCGATTGCAAACATTCTTTCATCAGTATTCAGAATAAACCTTCAGGATGAACATAAGCGAT
The DNA here is from genome assembly GCA_963555765.1 of Orthonevra nobilis. Taxonomy (NCBI): domain Eukaryota; kingdom Metazoa; phylum Arthropoda; class Insecta; order Diptera; family Syrphidae; genus Orthonevra; species Orthonevra nobilis. Next base: position 110,473,013 of record OY743224.1, on the reverse strand, counting down.
ATATTATTCCATTTCAATGAAAAGCCCTTGTGTGGCGAATGATAAACTAACTAAATAATGATTGAGCGAATGTGTTTTTTTTTTTGTGAACGGTGTCTGAACGATTATAGATATTTAATTGTTTTATAGAAATATATTTAAAATTAGCGGACCCGATAAATGTTGTCATTTCCAAATTTTGGCTTGTATGCGGACTCAACACACGTTCTTTAGATGTTCGAATTTTCGATTAACTATATGCTTATACTCAGTGACATTTGACATTGAGTTTTACATTTTCCTTTCGATGAACCGTTTTACGCATTAATATTTTAAGTCTCATAAGTCAATGAGTCCGGGCCGTTTTCCGGAAATGCTTTTCACATTTCGATCGTTGAGAAACAGGGTGCACAAAAAAGTGAGAGAAGCCAAATATAGATTGTACTCTAAGCGTTCAATAGAATATAAAAATATAATGTAATTAAAGTTATAACAATTATAATAAATAATATAAATAATTGATTATTAAATGTTAAATATTGAATTGTTAATCATTTAGGGATAAATCCTAAAAATGGGGGTAATCCACCTAATGATAATAAATTTAAAAATAAAGAAAATTTTAATGTTTTATTATATATAAATAAGGAAAATAATTGATTAATATGAAATAATTTTCATATATTAAATAATAAAATTAAATTAAATGATAAAAAAGTATAAAATCTAAAATAAGTAATTCATAAAGATTCATTAGAATATATACTAATTATGATTCATCCTAAATGATTAATAGAAGAAAAAGTTATTAATTTTCGTAAAGAAGTTTGATTTAGATTGTACTCTAAGCGTTCAAGCAAAAACCTTCCATCGAAAACTCTATGGCAAAATATTCGTGAGCTCGGCGTTAATAAACGAAAAGAACACTGTTGTCCGGATATATGCCCCAACTGTCTCAATGAAGAATTTGCTAAAGTTCAATGAGATCTGCTTGATGACCAGTTTGCGCTACCGGATGTTGAACCGGCTTATGGGAATGAAGGTTTTCGGGTTATTGACTCTAATATCTTTTGATATAATAGAGTCAATGATGGGGAAGTTGTGTTGCTAAAAATCATCGGCTACAAGTTTAAATGAAATACACTCGCATTTAATCATAATGATTCTATTAAACCTCACATTCTCCCAGCACTGACATATATATTCTATTCTATCATAATGACAACTTTTGTATCGTTCCACATGGAAAACTGTAAAAGTTATACCTGTCCTTAAAAAATCGAATTCGCGATCTTCGCCGAAAGAAGTCTGCTTTGCTCCAGGGACTGGAAATTGATGAGTTGCAAACGATGTGTATAGGGTGGGAGGTTAAAGCTGTCTGTCCAGTGGAGACCACGCAGTAGTGGTCTTACAAAAGTAATCTAAAGAGCTTTGGTGACATAGGGGTTTGAAAATTCTTCGGACCATCGCTTGACGTAGCCAAGGGCGGAGTTAGCTCGACTAAGGATAAAGTCCAAGTGTGTGCGAAAATTGAGTTCTTTATCGCAGATAAATCCCATACCCAAATCGCGGAGAGAAGAGACTAGCGGAACAGGTTGTGGAAGACAATACGTGTGTATGTGATGATCTAGATATGATGATCTTTTTTTGGCACCAAATTGAAAACCTGCTCAGATCATCTTGAAGAAGGAGGTGGTCAGCGGCAGGCTAAATGGGCGAATATAATTTTATATTGTCAGCGTATATAGAGTTGCGGATAATAAGGTCGACATCGTTAATAGTTAGGATGAAAACAATAGGACCAACGTGGCTCCCTTGAGTGGCCTGAGGTGGATTAGATTTGGAGGATCTGAAAATAACAACATATTGATGGTTTTCAAAGTAGGACTTTATGCATGCAATAACAGTAACTGGGAAACCAAGAGCGTTGGGCTTGAGCAGAATGATCTAGTGCGATATTTTGTCGAAGGCGGTGGCGACAACATCAACTTCTTTACCTTCCTCCAAGGCACATAGGGTTCGAGAGACAAATTCTACTAGTTAAGTGGTTGTCGATCTTCCTCTGAAAATCCGTGTTTGTTAGGAGATATGATGTAAATATTTGCAATGGAAAAGCATAACGTCGTCTCAAAAAGTTTAGAAATGGATGAAAGTTTCGCGATTGACCTGTAGTTTGCAACATCATTTTTTTGACCTTTCTTATGAATTGGGATTATGTAAGACATTTTCCAGATTATAGGGAAAAAGCCTTATGAGATGGAGAGTTGCAACAGTGAAATAAAGGGCTGAATGAGGAGATTGGGGCATTTTTTGAGCACTATAGCAGGCAAACCGTCAGGGCCCGGGGATCATTGGTGATCATATGTCCCGCCTTATCAACCTTTTCTCTGTGGTTCCACAAGGATCGATTCTTGGTTTGCTATTATTCACGACACGATATTATCATCAAAGATCTTCCAATGCTTACAACATACGCATCTATAGAATTGTTTGCAGATGATGCTCAAGTTCAACTTTGTTGCAAGCTGGGTCTGATTGAGGATGGGGCTCATAAATTGAATTATTTGAGAATATCACAGCTCAGAAAAGTGCGGGATCTGGATAACCAAGAAAGCGTGAAAATGAGCGTCAGCCTTTGTTCAGTCATTGATGGATATAAAAAGGTTCGCTGAACTATTGAGTTCGATGGGATCAGATTGACTATGCTTTACAGATTGCTTGTGAATATATGGTATGTATTTTTGTACGCTTAGCATACAGTAAAATAAAGACCTTCCGAGCCATAAAACAAAATGAAAATGATCACGTATTGTTTTTCTAAAAGAAAAACAGTTTTTGTTTTTCCTCCATATTTTTTTTCCCATCAAATTCACTATTTTCCATACACGCACAACAGTTTTAACTGACAGGCAATAAATTAAACGTCAAAACATGTCAGTTTTCAAAGCATTCGCTTTTGAAAACATATTTTGCTCTAAAGCAAAATCAATTTCATACTTTTTCACTTTGGAGGGGAAACTTTTCTGAGTCATTGTTATCCCCAAAAAAAAGAGAAAGTCCTACGACACGTCAACATATAAACAAGCTGTCGACTATTAACAACAAAAGCAGACTAACAGACAAGAAGCTATCGTAACCTTTTACGAAAATACATAAATAAATTGTACCAATTGAATGCTATTGTCAAGCGTATTTGATTTATTTTCGTCCATTAGATTTCCTTGGAGGTTTTGGTGCGCATGAAATATCCTCCCTCAAACGGATACAACTTTGACACATAAATGGAGCAAAAGGGTTTTGGCATACATTTGTGGCAACAAACTGGTAAAGTTAGGTTTTTTTTTTGTTACAATAGTTGTGTCACTGGCACGACGAGGGATAGAAATAAATTTAACATTGAATAATTAAGAAGCCGAATAATTTTATTATATCGGAAATATTCAAATCTGTTATTCACTAAAAAAAATTATGAATTGGGTAAAATGATTTGATTAACGCTCTTCTTACAGTGATGGTCCTGAGAACTAAACTTCCTGCCGCAAGTCTTTTTTTGTCAACGCTTTGAGAATTGTGCAAATTATAATTTAAATGTGTTCATAATTTTTAAAAAACATGAATAATTAATAATAATTAATTAATAATTTTTCGGTGTCACAACACACATTATACACAAGAAGTTTTACATTTCTTGTTACTTTTTGCCTTTTTTTGTAATTTTATTGGGGATTCAACAAAATGAGGTCCTTGATAAAGTGCTTCGCAATCATGTGACGCTTTATGAGGACTATATTGGGGCTTATATGCTCTTAGTTTCAAGCTTGTGAATTGATTTCAGCATTATAATGAACTCTAATATAACAAAGACATAAAATTTGTATGTTTTCTGTGTAGGAGGATATCTTCGTAACAACTCATCCAAAATCAAAAATTCTTTCCACATTTCGAAAGTGCTTTCATGGTGGATATAGGCTATTTCTTATCCCGTTAAAGAAAAAGGGCGTATCGGGGCAATACTTTTTGTAACTAAATTTGAAATTGTAATAAATGCGAACGCTAACTTAACTATAAGTGAGTGCCTCAGTTGTAGGTGACTCTGCTCCTGAGCGTGGAGACCAGGGTTCAAATCCGGATAGGAACATTTTCACGGCTCCACTTCTCGCGATCGACTGTCAATCACTCCGATGAGTACAAACTGTCAAAAAATATTTCTGTGACTCGGAGTCGGCAGTAAACTGTAGGTCCCACCCTCGCCATTTGCGAAAAATGTAAGACGCTACCACATATTGTGAAGCCAGTCGATGGGCCTCATAGGAGCTGTAGTGCCACCAATTTTTAAGTGATATTTGATTGCATTGCTTTCCATTGAAAAGTTGTTGAACATAAACATTTCTATAAGTCGTACGCGTTAAGAAGTCGTGCATAGCTTTTTACTCATGCAGTAGAACCTTTGGCAAAAAATGGGGTCTCCAATCAAAGTTGATCCTACGAATGTACACGGCGGTGGTTCGCCCGACTAACATACGACTAACATACGACTAACATTACTAACATACGGATCACTAGATCCATAGGAAAAAATATAACGTCATTAAACTAAACAAAGTACAGAGAACAGCATGCATAGGTACCACAGGCGCTCCGCACTATACTTCATCTTATACTAAGAAATTTGTTATCATCACCAACGGACTATACGGTCCCTAGAATAAATCCATCAAATAACTTTGACATTCTAATCCCAGAAAGAAAGGAATGGAATAGTGGGGAGATATGCAAGGATTTTAACTGGACAATCTACAATGATGGCTCTTTTCCAAGCACAACTTTTTGCAATCCGGGAAGCATGTCGTTAAATCAAAATACCTCCAAATATCCTGCCAAGTCAGAAGGTTGCCATATGCATTGATAGCTAAGCAGCTTTTAAATCTATTGCCACCTTAACTTCACATTCAAAATAAGCACGGGAATGCCGAGCTGAAATAGCGTCGTAAGAAGGTCCCTTTCATGGGTTCCCGGTCACAGTGACGTCCCAGGTAAGGAGAGGGCCGATGAACTTGCTAGGCAGGGATCTGCCCTTCAGCACTCGCCTGTAGGGCAAGTTCTCGTTTCACTACATGCAGTTAAGGCTATTATATCCCCATACTTCCTTGAAGCAGCAAACCTTAGATGGACCAGTATGACTTACTCTGCAACATCAAGGATAATATTGCCTGAATACAAACAATTAAAAACAAAAGATCTCCTCGGGCGAGTCCGTCAAAATATTGCTAGACACACTGTCGCAGGTGCAAAAACACAGCTGAGAGGGAGACCCTAGCACAATTCTTCTCCGCCTGTCCGGCCCTTGCAAGAGCTAGACAGCGAGCGCTTGGTACACCCTGCTTCAATTCAATTTCTATATCGATTTCTGGTAAGGACGCTAAGCAACTAATGTACTTCTTTAATACCTCAGGCAAATAGTGCTAATAAGGTTCTCACTGAACCACCACTTTTACATACCTACCTAGTACGCGTTGGTGCCGGCGGCGGGTTAGAGATATTAATGAGCTCTACTACTTTCCTACGTACACTCTTTCTACTCTTCCGAGAACGTGTGTGACTGCTTGTGTTAAAACGTCTTAGGGGGCTTACACGGGTGACTTTTTGCACAGGTCATTAAAAAACGCAGGTTACTTGTTCAAAATTTCATAAAAATGTCGGCAACCCTTTATTCAAGAATAAGCGCAAAATAACTTTTCTCAGCAAACGACGACTGAACGTTTGCACGGTCAATTTTAGTCACCAGCCGCATTTGGCCGGTAACCGCACGAACAAAAGCCAAATTCTAGTCTACCTTGGAACTTGCGATTTAAGTCACATAGCCTACTCGAATTGCAATTTCGATAGTGCGGCTTTAGTCTTCCGCTTTGTGCTGATTGAAAGCAAACTGATAATTGTGTTTCTTAGTTTTAAGGTTTAAGATGAGAGCTCGAAAAGTTCTTCGCTTGTTTCAACGCTTGACTTGACTGATAAACCCTTGATAACTAATATTCATGTTGGCAAGAACCCGTAATGCTTTGAAAACACTTTCGTGGAAAGTCAAAAGTGGCTCATCAATGGTCACAAAAAAGGATGGATTGTTGCAGTTCAGTATTGACTACTTCTTTATTTGTCTCTTTGAGGCAAATGTGTCTACTTCTGTTTTCCTTATAATTGAATTGTCAGGAAATAATTAAAACGTGTTAACACTCCGAATCACGACAATGAGGCCACGATTTTTTCGAACAACTTTCGTGATGTTAGAATTTGCTTACCCCGAAACATTTACTACCGACAGTAGGTACGTTGATGAAAGAAAATTCAAGGATTGATTGAGAAGGCACTAGAATTTCTTAACAATGTTCGATATAAAAGTGCGCCACTTGGATGAAGCGACATGAAAGATCTTATAAGAGAAAGAAATATGTCAATGAAATGTTTTCCTGCTTTTATAAAATAATAATTTGTTAATGGTTTCATCGATTAAGGATGCCCACAAATTTTCAGTTTTGAATTGAATCATGAAGTTGCTCAAAATATATAAGCGAAGTCTAGTCGCAGTTAGCATCAAATAAGTTGTCATCATAAAATTTTCGAGAGCGATAAAATATCCTAAGTTCGGTGAATAGACTTACTTCTCTGAGTAAACCCAGCTTCTGGAAATCTGGGAAGTGTGGAGATTGTCCTGTTAAAAAATCTAAGCGAGAGGTCTAAAAATATTTTTCGACTTTGGAAATGATCAGCATGTGTACATATTTTCGTGCATTGTTTCCGAGAGTCTACGTCTTGACACCCGATGTATAAGCCCATCGTATCTTATATCGTGAATATAAATATTTAATATAAAATATAAAGCAGGAAGACTCGGAAGACTCGGAATAAATAAAATGCCATTTTTTAAGAGAAATAGCATTGTACGTTTTTAACTTTCTATTTAAAGTTATTGTCAATTTAGCCATATTCTTTTGTTTTGAGATCTCCAGCCACTTGTTAAGCTACAAAGTATTCCGAATCATAAATGTTGACGGAATAGCATATATCTAATTATTTAAAGTACGAGTACACAATAATTTAGTGTGCCTGATAAGAAACCTTCAGCTGTAGTGCTGAAAAAAATCGTCCAAATGTTGTGAAAGGCTCACTTAACTTTTGAAATGCTGTCAGCTTTCAAATGCTCTGAATTGCGTTTTCTCATTGACAATAGTACATCCTTTTAAATTTTGGCTGACTTCCTTTTAGTCAAATTGCACTGTCTAGCTCCCTAAAGTACAAATATTTTCGTTTCCAAACCAAAATCTTCATCTTCACGTTGCCATGCACCGTATTCAACTTCAAATAATTTAAGGTAGGTGTTATATCTTTCTTTCTAGTTACATAACTTCCTTCTTTCAATTCGAAAACAATTAATTAAACCAAATGTTATTTATTTTGTTTCAAAAATGTTTAACCAACTCCAAATAAAGAATAGTTAAATTTCTGTTGAAGAAAATGTCTAACCACAACTTTAACGGGCACAATATGCTCTTCTGAAGGGCTTTCCATCGTATATCAATGCCCTGCTTCTTTTATTTTCAATTTTTTAAAACACTTAAGAAGCTAAGTCATGCTTGCCAGGAAAGGGCGAATCTTATCGCATTAAATCATATTCTTTTTACTTTTTCACGGTATCCTTTTAATGGTTGTAATAAATTTAAAAAGTTATATTTAAGGGGGTTTGGATAATGCTGATAGGAAAAAATGGCCTTTGGAGAGAAATAAAAAACTATGAGCTGTCATGCGGCAACTTCATATGTGTTTATAAATTCCTGATATACGGATTTTAGTTCAGGCAATAAACGACGCCGCATGATTTTATTGAAAAACTTTTTATCCATATGTAATTTTTATTAGATTCTGAGTAATTTTATTCCAGAGAGTATAAGTGTATAGGTCTGCGATTGGAGGATGAACTGAACAACAGTTTGAAGTTTATTGGCATTAATACGATGCAAGACTGTGGGGATTGAATGATGCGTTGTTCAAATAAGTTTGCATTCATGAAACTTAAATAGCGAATCAAATAAAATTTGATTTAAAGTTAAGCTTCACGAAACTTTAGTTTCGTACATTCTCTTATTTCGTCATTTTAATGTGCAAAGCTTATCACCGTTAAGGGAGTATTCTAGTCTAGAGGCATGAATTTCATGAAATTTTTGAAGTTAACTATCCATATTTTTATTAGTTTTTTATTAACATAACAAGAATACGGAAAAAAAACAAAAAGTAAAAAAAGTTGAAAATTTCAAAAATTAGCGGTTGATAAAGTGGGGGTCTCAAAAAATTGGCGCGTAACCATACGCACGATTTCAACCCTCTCTTCCAGATCGACAAACAAAAATACGATTTCACGGCACAGGAAGACACCAGTAATCTAAAATAATGTCGCAATGTCTGGAACTACGGAAAAGTTGGAAAATTTTTTTTCACAAAATGGCGACTGCTTGAAAAAAAAACAATTTTTGTACCAATTTTTTTTTTACTGTTTCGAATTAAAAAAAAAAAAAAAGTAATTTAAATTTGGGGAAGAGCATAGTTCCAGACATAGACAAGTCTAAAAAGAAGACTCTCTGAAAATTTCAGGTAAATCGGTGCAGTAGAACCTGAGAAATCGTGCCTATTGTTTTGAAAGAGGCAGTTTCGAGAAAAACGCGTTTAAAGCTTCGCGTAAGGTTTTTCGCAGTCTAAGTCATGAAATGATATTGTAGACTTTATTCAATCTGCCATTCCTGCTTCATACATCGGACGTTCGTCGACTTCGAAAAAAATATTTTCCGCGTTTCTCTCTTCATATCGAGCAGTTCTAGCCTCCTTTGATGTACTCGTAAAGCTGGTGTCTTCCTGTGCCGTGAATCTATTGCCGTGAAATCGCCTTTTTGTTTGTCGATCTGGAAGCGTAATCCTGAGGATTTTTTATCCATTGTGGACATATGTACGTCCACGTGGTTTGAAAGTTAGAGTTCAACTGTTAGCAGCTGGACGTGAGTGAACACTTAATACAAAAGATACAAGTCACCTTGGGTTCTTGTATTACAATATCTACAAAGGACAGAAGGTTTTACTGAGAAATAGGGATTCAGGTAGACGGAGAATCCCTAATGTCTTTTGTTCTATTAGTTACGGCCGAATCAGTTTGGATGACGGGTCAGCAAAATATCGATAGATAAATTCTTGAATAGTTAAACTTTGAAAATTAGTTTAAGTTGGTCTAATAAAGTACGATTCACACAATCGGTGACGCAACAGCTGTGTCGCCTATGAAAGTCGCTTTCTTTGCGAGAGAAATCACTCGCGTGCAATAAATACAAAACGGGGATAGGAACACTTCCTTGTGGAACGCCAGCAGAAATATCCTTAAGCGAAGAATAATCAATCTCTTATTCAATATTGAAACACTTGGCAAAGTGTAGCCAAGACTAGAGGAACGCCAATCAAGAAGCTGCAGCATTTTTTTCTCACTTTCCTTTTTTTGAATTTTCGGTTATAATTATTAACCTGTCCAGCCGATAAATGTTTGATCTTGCGACCAAATTGATGTCCAGGAACAAGACGTTTTTCTTCTATGATAAGTTAACGACGCTTCAAAATTGTGTGAGCGTGAGTTTTTATCGTTTGGTTATGAACCACTTCTACTGGCCTGGAACGCATTGTAACCTAAACGCGACATTTATTTTATCACATAATTTTGTTACTTACAGTTGTCTTTTATAAACTTCTGAAAAATATAGTTAGTTCAAATCATCACTAGTGGCTTTGTGTTTGAAATTTTAAAGTAACTAGCGTCAAATTTGAGTTTACATTATTTTTTATTCTTCAGGTTCTGTTACCGATTCGCAATAAACGTACCTTTATGCTTTCCTGAAGTTGGTTTGCAAATTTGTCCAATTTATCTTTATATTGTGTAGCTCATTCGCCATTTTTATAATAATCATATTATTCTCGGTCTTTGAAATCTCGAATAGTATTTTTTATTTTATTGCTCAGTGCGTTTAAGGGACTTTTCTCTTTTTGCGCAGAAATTCAGATCATATCCGGTGTACATTTTTTCCAATCGCGTCTGCTATGATCACAATAATTCTACCATATTCCATCATTCTTCTTCAACGGGGCGATTTTTGCAACATAGTTAAAGTAGAGTTGTTTTCTACACCTTTTCTGAAACCTTAACAATTTCAAAATATTGGTGTTCTTATTTTTTGCGAGTCTTTCACTCAGTTGGTAAAAAATGAAGATCTGTGGTGGAGTAGTTCTTGACTTTCGTCGAATTTTCATTAACGCCTTTGGGACAAAAAGTTAAAAAGCTCCAGAGGTTTTATTCTATCGATGATCAGTCTCTGCCATAAATAGAACAAAAAATTCGAACTCGTGAATATATTTTGAGTTAAAATCACCTCCACCAACAGTTTTACGGCTAAACTCACAGAAATTTTTGGCCGAAGTCTCAAAAGCGAAGCACAGAAATTTCGAAATAAATACTTATCCAAATTGCTGCAGTTCAACATAATGTAGGTACTTGAGGGCATTATATGTGAATTCCTTTAATGTCCTTATCCTGTGAAGCTATTTTCCCTCCAACACTTGTCATGTGTACAACTTAATTTATTATATTATAAGAGTTAGCTACAGTTTGAACACTTGATAGATTTAATTCCGGCAATGCCTTGCACCATATAATTGCAACTAACTTGGCTGATACCAGTATGTATGTATGTATGCCCGAGACAATTTCAAATACAAAGTTTCAATTTTAACCACTTACTAATTCAATTAAATTTGAAGCTTTCTTGGACCGCCGAAAGCGAGATTCCCCAAAACCCTCTTATCCTGAAATCAGTTGTTTGCTTGACATTAGAGAAGCTTTTAGTGGGAATAAAACGTTCACAATTGTAGTAAATGTTTGTCTTAACGTTGCGCACAGTTTGTAGAACATTGGACCATCCGTTTGTAAGTAAAGTAAACAGTACGTTATTCCAATAAAATTATTTGAATTCATCCCTTGGAGGGGTTTTTCAACTTAACCAAAGTGATTTGACCCCGTCGGAAATCAATTTCCTTCATTCAAACCCTTATACTGAGCAGTGTACTCTTACACCCAACCCAGGATTTCGTGTTTAACACACTAATTGACTTAGACCTCTATAATCACAGAGAATTGAATTTGTGTTTTATTGTTTTTTGTTGATTTGACATCAGAACGTTGTTTGTCTTTGTGCGAATCTAAGAACATGAACAGACTTCCAAATGAGTGTTTTCGTGTTTTCTTTTGGTTCTGTGGAATAGTCTTATTATGTGAATTTTTTTAAGGAAAGTAAAGCTTTTTAGTCGTTCTAAGAGCATGTGCCACCTGACAGGCGGATGGTCATGGTTTTGGAGAAAAAATAAAAACCAAACCAAGAAAACTGGACATGAGTAGATTTTATGAAATTTCTCATCACCGAAGACTTCTGACTGGTTTTCATTAGAATTTTGAAATTACTTACGAATAAACATCGTCAGTAATGTTGATTGTCATATTCAAATACAATTCTTGTATAAACATGATGCATTTTTTGAAGCACATTTCTTCCACAAATGATGTCGCGATGCTGTTTCCATTCCAGCATGAATTTAATTCTTTTTGTGGCTGCAGATGCAACAATCACTGATGCAGGCTTTCGTAATTTCTCAAAAGATATTTACGAACGTACGAGCTGGAGGGATTCTTACCGTGGATTCGTTTTTGATTCTTTGAAGTGCGAAGACTTTTAAAAAGTAAAACGACCAATACAACCATCGGACTCCAACGTAACATTAACGAATCACTTTTGTCATCTTTTGCCAGAAATATGATGTATGCTCAAAGAACTTTGGTTTGTTTAAGATATATTGATGAATTTTTTTTCGGACACGGTAGATAATCTGAACAGAAAAGGGCAAAACCTTAGAAGAACGTGCATAGGCATTACTTACAGCACACACAGCATCATCAACATGCACCAGGATATTTCAATTAAACAACACAATTTAACTTTGCTTTTAAGATATCGCTTGAACTAGTTCGGGAACAGCAACATGTTGTGAAAAAAATGGAAGGCCACAGAGGCATCTTCGATTTAGGTCAGGAGGACGGTGGCACGTTTGTGGTTGGTCGGCTGAGCTCGTCGGACGGGGCACTCTTATCCTTCTTTCCTTATACTATATCTCCAGCTCATCAGCAAAGAGGAGTCGTGCCAAAGGGAGAGACAGAGAAAGAGAGTGAGGGGAGAGAAAGATTATAGAACTGATAGAACGAAAGCGGATAAGGCGATGTTCAGGGTTACCTTCTAAATGGGGATCTTGGTAAAAGGAATCGGGGACCAATTTACCCGAGCTTTATCCTAAGGCTAACCCTATGCTTACCTACAAAACCATTATGAACTATACATATTCTATTGCTATCTTAAACCTACCCTAGCTGCTAACTAAACTTATTAGCCTAACTACTCTAAATAACCGTAAAAGTATAAATATAAACTTAACTAACTTAATCCTACTTAAGGAGTCCCAGCTAAATTGACCCCACCCTCCCCTCCAGACCCGTCATACAGGGTTGCACCATCCCATGAATCAGCCAATGGATGGTTTATTTGGCTACCCCTTTGCTATCTCCCTGGCCAGATATTTCGGCAGATCGCCTTAGGGGCTATCGCGAAGTTGAACGTCTGTTTCCGCATCCTGTGGAAGTAAAATATCCTACAAAACGCCGTACCTCTAACCCATATCGAAGATGCCTCCGTGGCCTTCTGTAGCTCACAACAAACATTTAAAATATACGCCTAATATTGTATTTTAGAGGAAGCGCCATAGCTTTTTTAAGCAGAAGAAAACAGATGGTTGATTATATTTTTCATAAACAATATTGGCTTAATGACATTGATACACGAAAAGAAAACATTATTTTGTGCTGTTTGAAACAGACTATTAGTAAAGTGATTGCTAATTTCCTTCACCAGCCTTGGAAAAACAAATTAACCTCAAATTTAACGCACAGACCAAGCAGAATTTTGCAACCAAGCTAGGACAAATTTAAGAAAATTGTTCTATGATTTAAAAATTTGATTTTGATGATAAAAATTACTTTTAACGATATATATTTATTTAATAAGTAGAAATTATTATGTTATATAAATAAGTATTATTATTTGTATCGATTTTTTTCAAAGGGAAAGCCCATTAAAATTTCCTTATATCAAAAAACTACATTACTGAAAGCGCACCTTGATCCCTCTAGTTATATATCAATTAGTCTCCTGCCTATTATTGGGAAGGTTTTTGAGGTTGTTGTGACCAAAAGAATATCGTTCGCGTGCGAAAAAAAGGAAATAAAACCGCGAAATCAATTTGGATTTAAAAGAAATCACTCGGCAGTTTATAAAATAATATAAATTGGAATGTTTATGGCAGAAAAAGTACATGTGCCTGCCTAGTAGATATCGAGAAAGCCTTTGACACGGTTTGGATTGAAGGTCTTATTTTAAACCTTATCAGATATGAGTTTCCCTATCATCTTATGGTGATAATCTTATCTATGATACGCGAGAATAAATTCCTTGTAACAGATAGAAACTACAAGACTGAAAACATTTTTGATGCCATTAATGGTCTGTTACAAGGCACAGTATCGGCACCAATACTCTTCAATGTTTACGTTTCTCAAAGGCTCAGGGACTTGGATGGCTCATGAGGTCTTCCTGTATGCTTATAGTGCAAAAATTTGCGAAATTAATAACGAACTCCAAATGAGGTTTGATACCTTAGAAAAATTCTGTCAGTATTGGAAACCAAAAATAAACAATTCTAAAGGCAATTCAGACTTCCGACTCAACTGTAGATATTTGGTTATAAGATCTTCAAATGGCATTCCAATCGAATCAATTTCTTAGATAAATTCCTGTGTTATAATGATCATGTAAATATTCAATTAACAAAATCAAGTGCAGCATTTATGACGCCGAAGAACCTTTTTTGTTCCAACCATTTGAGATCAACTGTAAAGGTCGTTTGCTACCAAGCTTCTGTGCGTCAAATTTTGACTTACTATATGCTACTCCAGTGTGGTGACCTAGACCTTGCGAGAAATCATTTTGCGCGGTCATCTTATGCTTTTGAGAATGAATTCATATCGAGTTTTTTTTTTATCCTAACCCTGGGTATTTTAAAAATTCATTGATTCCTGGACATATACCACCTGAAGTATTTCTTTATTTGGATGCATATGGCTATCTTTCAGACTCGGTCAACGTCCTTATCATATATCATGCGGCCAGAATCCTCCTTGTGCCTGCATACTCAAGAGATGAAGCCAATATTTGGAAATACTGAATGAGCGTACCTAAAAGAGATGTAAATAATGACTATATGGCAAATTTAAACAAATACTGGTGGCTAGATTGGGTAGAAGCTAATACTTAGGCTAAGTTAGGTCAAGTCGTTTTTTATTTATCTTAGTGTGGAAGTATTGTTTTTTTTTTGTAAAAATATATTATAATGAGGAGTTTTTTTAGCTCCCACCTTTTCTTCTCGCACCGAAAATAATAAATTGTAAAATATCTCAAAACAATATGTTCTAGAAGTTCAGTCTTAGTAATTATAACAACATTATATGTAATTGGAGTCAACTTCTAGTTGGCCATTTACGAAAATGTAAATTTATTGTTTTACCGTTTATCTTCCTACTCGCTAAGAAAGTTGTTAAAATTATGGCTTAAATAAACACGTTTAAAAAAAAATACGTTTTTCTCAGATAAATTCTCAGAATTTTTTTACAAGCGAATATTTAAAATGCTTAAAGAAATGTTAATACCTTATCGTTGTTTTAAGTTTCAAACACAAATTTGTGAAGCAGTTGTTTATCTCCAGAAAGTTGAAAACCGCCGACATTTTGGTTTAAAGTCAGTCTTTCAAACTCTTGCCATGTTATGGCAAACAAAAATCGGCTAATTTTTCGGTTGTAAAATTTCAGTAATTGGAACATGATGAAACGCTATATGACAACTCCTGGGAATTTCTTTAGTAATAAAACCAAAAACATTGATGATTCTTAAATAATCAATCCTTTAAGTTCAGTCAGCCTCACATTTCTACGTCGAGAGCTATAAGGACTGAAAACAACTCCACAAGATCGTTTTTCAAAGCCTATCCATTAAACCGCTGATGTATTTCCGGTAGTCCGAACTACTTCTGCTTTCAAGAATTTCGACGCACGAAGAAACTTCGTGGGCCATGAAATCTTGTTTAATATTGCTTCTTTATTTTTATGATTTCCTCACTTGATTTTAAAACAACTGAGAAGTTATGTGAGTTCAAATATTTCATTTACATTGTGGAGTTTTTCTCGGTTTTAAATTAAATTCCGGCCTCGTAGACCTTTTACTTTCAAGCAAGTATGCTTAAGCCCAATAATGTATGTTTTGCGTATGTTGAACAAATTGCCTCTTATACTATATATGATGACGACATGCATGATACTCGAGATACAATTTAATTTTTGATCGAGAAGTCCTTGTATAGTATATGCAATCCAGAAATCAAGCATATGTCGATGCTTTCAAAGTCTGAAATTCTTTGTATGAGATCTTCTCCATTCTATGCAAATATGAATGAGAAATTCTTAACAGAAATCAAATCCCATCTTAATTAACAGACAAATCAAACACACCCATCCACATCCACTGCTCTTAATAACGAGTCAGCAAATAGAATAAGAAATAAACCCCAGGGGTCGGAATAAATTTATAAATCCCCTTTCCTCAAATAACCATGAGTATCCAATTACACGCATCAGTTGCCTGTGTCCGTAAAACGAAATTACCAACCATCTAATTAGGAACAGCGATTGTTCGATTAAAAGCCATAAGCATTTGAGAATTCAATAAAATGAAAGGAAATAAATTATTTTGCCAGGTTGGGTATGCTAATACGAACAAGCCTGTCGTGTCTTTGGCTTTTGTTATACTCGTATAAAGTGGATAGTTCTTTAACAAAGGAGGCTTTCATTGTCCGATCTCTCCGACCAGATGAATATGAAAATATTTGATTGATTGATACTAATTAATAAATTTTCACAAGAATAGATTCTTTGAGGCAAATTTAAAGTAGAAGCAAGTTCCGAGTAATCCCTAATCAGTTACTTGGAATTAATTAACTCAAAATCTTGTACCAACTAAAAGCGGTCTACCATGAGGCAAAGTGCATTATTAAGTGTATGAGAATTCTTGAATTGAAAATTGGAAAAAATACTGTTCAAAATAGCAAAAGATATGACATCTACAATAGCAAAAGATATACACTGCGAATCAATGGGATGAGGCCAGAATTTTCGTGATGTACTTTTCTTATCCGGAAACTTGAACTATTTGTGAGTAGGAAAGTTTTTTCCATAAAAAAGGGATATTGAATATGTTGACGTGATTATAAAAACGTTTATTCCAATTTCCTTTTATCAAATAGCGATCGACTAAAAATTGTAAAAAAAAGTGCGCCACCTGCATGAGGCCGTTGCGAATATTGCATTGAGAGAGTTCACACAGAGGATCTTTTTTAAACGATTGTTTAAAATATTTCAGAAAGTGTAAGAAGTCCTCATAAAAATTATGACTTTCGCAACAAATCATTGCAAGGAGTAAAATTTTATCCGCGCAATATAAGAAAAGGAGGGCTCATTGTGCCAAGACTTTAACATCATAAATGTCATGGAGGGTGGAGTTATCACTTACAGAAGACAAGGACACTCAAATCTAAGTTATCCCTAATATGCGAAACGAGAGATAGCTAGACTATTTAAAACAATTTTGTTTTACAATTCATAACGCTCTTATTGAAGAAACATAAGTCAAAATAAATATGTTATAACTTTTTTAAAAAATATTTCTGCTGGCTCATCCAGGTGGTGCACCTTCTTAAGCCCGTTTTTAGTAGTTCATAATTGAATTTCTAGAATTTATTTTTATATAGCTCTTCAATAATGCACCATTCTTTTGGGAAAATACATATACGTTTAATAAATGTTTACAGGTAACAAGTAAACAATCAAAAATGTGGCCTCATCCTTGTCATTTGCAGTGTACACACTTTAATTCGTTAAATTCGTGATAGAACTGAATTGTACAGCTTAAGTATTGCAATTACTTAAGAGAGTTAGCATCTCAGCTGTTAATGCGTTAACTTCTTTTAATGTAAAAAGCTATTTTGCGTCATTTCAAGGATTGCTGTTGGGGGAGTTTGTTGCTGGTCCTCTGTTCGGTGGTGCTGTCAACGTAATATTGCACTACTGGATTAACGAGATAAGCTTTGAGTGTTTGAGAGATAACGTTTTTCCATGAAAGTCCTTGCTGTCTTTTGGAAAAACGTACACTTTCGTTGCACTTTGTCTGTTTGTTGCAATTTGCACATTTGTAGGTGCTGGAAATGCAGTTCCTTGTGTCTCGTTGTTCTCTGAGCTTATTGAACAGTAAGTTTTGATGTGACTGTTCTTTTGTCAATCCTCAAACATCGTTGAGTAAAAGAACTGAGCAAGTCGGGTTTTCTGTCGTCGAACGAGAATTTATTTATGTTTAACGATTTTTCGTCATTTTCCAACACCAAATCAGTGAAAAACCGGCATTGTGCATCTTCTGATACTGCTGCTAAGTCTTATGTCAAAATAACCTTTTTAAAAATGTTGACTAAGGTTTTCATTTGAAGCGGACACAATCGGGTCTTCAGTCAATCTTTACACATTTTCACCCATCAAAAGTTGGAGTCTCCATGTCAGAGTCTTATATGTTTACGAGTCTTAACGGGTCTGAGACTGAACGTTTAGCTCATAAAGGGTGTCCACTTCTCAAGCATGAAGCAGCGGAGGAAATGGTTAAATTTAGAAAAAAAAAATTGGCCAAGTGCGAGTCGAACTCGCACAATAAACGTTCCGTTAAAATGTTGGGATACTTTCCGATATTTCCTTTAACTTGTGCTATGAGATATTGATTCTTGCCAAATTTGTGATTCTTGGTAAAGTACTAATACCATGCAGGTTTTGATTCTGCTGCAAGTATCAAATTATGCGGCACAAGCAGCCGTATTTTTTTGACTGCGACGAGATTCGATTTTTTGATTGTTTTCAACTTGATGCCTCCACGTGTTTTTGAGACAAGTATTGTAACCACGCTTTAATATCGCTCGTTCACTGGTTTCATCTGTCCAATCTGGTTCAAAACCAAAACAGGAAAGTTAATCAAACCGAGCCAATATTGCATAAAACTCGACCAGATTACCAGGCGCCCAGGAACGCAAGAAAAGTAGCAAGTATTACAACCACGCTTTAATATCGCTCGCCTACGATAAATAACAGGCAGAAATCTGGTTCAAAACCAAAACAGAAAAGGTAGTGAAACCGAGCCGATTTTGCATTGAATCCGACCAGATAATTAGGCGCCCAGAAACGCAAGAAACGCCGATATTGCATAAAATTTGACCAGTTTACCAGGCGCCCAGAAACATAAGAAAAGTAGCAAGTATTACAACCACGCATTAATATCGCTCGCCCACGATAAATTACAGGCTGAAATTTGGTTCAAAACCAAAACAGAAAAGTTAATCAGACCGAGCGAATTTTGCATAAAATTCGAACAGATTACCAGGCGCCCAGAAACACAAAAAAGGAGCAAGTATTACAACCACGCTTTAAAATCGCTCGCCCACGATAAATTACAGGCAGAAATCTGGTTCAAAACCAAAACAGAAAAATTAGTGAAACCGAGCCGATATTGCATAAAATTCGACCAGATCACCAGGTGCGCAGAAACGCAAGAAAAGTAGCAAGCATGACAAGCACGCTTTTATATCGCTCGCCCACGATAAATAACAGGCTGAAATCAGGTTCAAAACCAAAACAGAAAAATTAGTGAAACCGAGCCGATATTGCATAAAATTCGACCAGATCACCAGGTGCGCAGAAACGCAAGAAAAGTAGCAAGCATGACAAGAACGCTTTAATATCGCTCGCCCACGATAAATAACAGGCTGAAATCAGGTTCAAAACCAAAACAGAAAAATTAGTGAATCCGAGCCGATATTGCATAAAATTCGACCAGATCACCAGGTGCGCAGAAACGCAAGAAATGTAGCAAGCATAACAAGCACGCTTTAATATCGCTCGTGCACGATAAATAACAGGCAAATATCTGGTTCAAAACCAAAACAGAAAAGTTAGTGAAACCGAGCCGATATTGCATAAAATTCGACCAGATCACCAGGTGCCCAGAAACGTAAGAAAATAAATATCGCTCGGCTCCGATTAATAACAGGCAGAAAACTGGTTCAACACCAAAACAGAAAAGTTAATCAGACCGAGCGAATTTTGCATAAAATTCGAACAGATTACCAGGCGCCCAGAAACACAAGAAAAGAAGCAAGTATTACAACCACGCTTTAATATCGCTCGCCCACGATAAATAACAGGCAGAAATCTGGTTCAAAACCAAAACAGAAAAATGAGTGAAACCGAGCCGATATTGCATAAAATTCGACCAGATCACCAAGTGCGAAGAAACGCAAGAAAAGTAGCAAGTATTACAACCTGGCATTAAATCCAACCAGATCATTAGGCGCCCAGAAACGCAGGAAAAGTAGCAGGTATCCCAACCACGCTTTAATATCGCTCGGCTCCGATTAATAACAGGCAGAAAACTGGTTCAACACCAAAACAGAAAAGTCAATCAGACCGAGCGAATTTTGCATACAATTCGAACAGATTACCAGGCGCCCAGAAACACAAAAAAAGTAGCAAGTATTACAACCACGCTTTAATATCGCTCGCCCACGATAAATTACAGGCAGAAATCTGGTTCAAAACCAAAACAGAAAAATTAGTGAAACCGAGCCGATATTGCATAAAATTCGACCAGTTTACCAGGCGCCCAGAAACGCAAGAAAAGTAGCAGGTATTACAACCACGCTTTAGTATCGCTCGCCCCCGATAAATAAAAGGCAGATATCTGGTTCAAAACCAAAACAGAAAAAAGTTAGTGAAACCGAGCGACTTTGCATTGAATCCGACCAGATAATTAGGCTCCCAGAAACGCAGGAAAAATAGCAAGTATCCCAACCACACTTTAATATCTCTCGGCTCCGATTAATAACAGGCAGAAAACTGGTTCAACACCAAAACAGAAAAGTTAATCAGACCGAGCCAATTTTGCATTAAATTCGAACAGATTACCAGGTGCCCAGAAACGCAAGAAAAGTAGCACCTACCGCTTTTTAATATGACACGCCCACGATAAAGAACAGGCAGAAATCTGGTTCAAAACCAAAACAGAAAAGTTAGTGAAACAGAGCCGATATTGCAGAAACGCAAGGAAAGTAGCAAGTATTACAACCACAGAAAAGTTTGTGAATTTTTCATAAAATTCGAACAGATTACCAGGCGCCCAGAAACACAAGAAAAGTAGCAAGTATTACAACCACGCTTAAATATCGCTCGCCCACGATAAATAACAGGCAGGAATCTGGTTCAAAACCAAAACAGAAAGATTAGTGAAACTGAGCCGATATTGCATAAAATACGACCAGTTAACCAGGCGCCCAGAAACGCAAGAAAAGTAGCAAGTATTACAACCACGCTTTAATATCGCTCGCCCACGATATATAACAGGCTGAAATCTGGTTCAAAACCAAAACAGAAAAGTTCATCAGACCGAGCGAATTTTGCATAAAATTCGAAACGATTACCAGGCGCCCAGAAACACAAAAAACGGAGCAAGTATTACAACCACGCTTTAATATCGCTCGCCCACGATAAATTACAGGCAGAAATCTGGTTCAAAACCAAAACAGAAAAATTAGTGAAACCGAGCCGATATTGCATAAAATTCGACCAGATCACCAGGTGCGCAGAAACACAAGAAAAGTAGCAAGCATGACAAGCACGCTTTTATATCGCTCGCCCACGATAAATAACAGGCTGAAATCAGGTTCAAAACCAAAACAGAAAAATTAGTGAAACCGAGCCGATATTGCATAAAATTCGACCAGATCACCAGGTGCGCAGAAACGCAAGAAAAGTAGCAAGCATGACAAGCACGCTTTAATATCGCTCGCCCACGATAAATAATAGGCTGAAATCAGGTTCAAAACCAAAACAGAAAAATTAGTGAAACCGAGCCGATATTGCATAAAATTCGACCAGATCACCAGGTGCGCAGAAACGCAAGAAAAGTAGCAAGCATGACAAGCACGCTTTAATATCGCTCGCCCACGATAAATAACAGGCTGAAATCAGGTTCAAAACCAAAACAGAAAAATTAGTGAAACCGAGCCGATATTGCATAAAATTCGACCAGATCACCAGGTGCGCAAAAACGCAAGAAAAGTAGCAAGCATGACAAGCATGCTTTAATATCGCTCGCCCACGATAAATAACAGGCTGAAATCAGGTTCAAAACCAAAACAGAAAAGTTAGTGAAACCGAGCCGATATTGCATAAAATTCGACCAGATCACCAGGTGCCCAGAAACGTAAGAAAAGTAGCGCCTACCGATTTTTAATATGACACGCCCACGATAAATAACAGGCAGAAATCTGGTTCAAAACCAAAACAGGAAAGTTAATCAAACCGAGCCGATATTGCATAAAATTCGACCAGATCACCAAGTGCGAAGAAACGCAAGAAAAGTAGCAAGTATTACAACCTGGCATTAAAATCCAACCAGATCATTAGGCGCCCAGAAACGCAGCAAGTATACCAACCACGCTTTAATATCGCCAGGTAGAAATCTGGCTCAAATCCAAAACAGGATAGTTAATTGAACCGAGCCGATATTGCATAACATTCGACCAGATTACCAGATGCCCAAAAACGCAAGAAAAGAAGCAAGTGTTACAACCACGCTTTAATATCGCTCGCCCACGATAAATAACAGGCTGAGATCTGGTTCAAAACCAAAACAAAAAAAAGTTAGTGAAACCGAGCCGACTTTGCATTGAATCCGACCAGATAATTAGGCGCCCAGAAACGCAGGAAAAATAGCAAGTATCAAAACCGCACTTTAATATCTCTCGGCTCCGATTAATAACAGGCAGAAAACTGGTTCAACACCAAAACAGAAAAGTTAATCAGACCGAGCGAATTTTGCATAAAATTCGAACAGATTACCAGGCGCCCAGAAACGCAAGAAAAGAAGCAAGTATTACAACCACGCTTTAATATCGCTCGCCCACGATAAATAACAGGCAGAAATCTGGTTCAAAAGCAAAACAGAAAAATTAGTGAAACCGAGCCGATATTGCATAACATTCGACCAGATTACCAGGCGCCCAGAAACGCAAGAAAAGTAGCAAGTATTACAACCACGCTTTAATATCGCTCGCCTACGATAAATAACAGGCAGAAATCTGGTTCAAAACCAAAACAGGAAAGTTAATCAAACAGAGCCAATATTGCTTAAAACTCGACCAGATTACCAGGCGCCCAGGAACGCAAGAAAAGTAGCAAGTAACAGGCAGAAATCTGGTTCAAAACCAAACCAGAAAAGTTAATGAAACCGAGCCGAAATCTGATTCAAAGCCAAAACAGAAAAGGTAGTGAAACCGAGCCGATATTACATAAAATTTGACCAGATCACCAGGTGCCCAGAAACGCAAGGAAAGTAGCAAGTATTACAACCACGCTTTAATATCGTTCGCCCCCGATAAATAACAGGCAGAAATCTGGTTCAAAACCAAAACAGTTAACCAAACCGAGCGAATTTTGAATAAAATTCGAACAGATTACCAGGCGCCCAGAAACACGAGAAAAGTAGCAAGTATTACAACCACGCTTTAATATCGCTCGACCACGATAAATAACAGGCTGAAATCTTTTTCAAAACCAAAACAGAAAAATTAGTGAAACCGAGCCGATATTGCATCAAATTCGACCAGACTACCAGGTGCCCAGAAACGCAAGAAAAGTAGCACCTACCGCTTTTTAATATGACACGCCCACGATAAATAACAGGCAGAAAACTGGTTCAACACCGAAACAGAAAAGTTAATCAGACCGAGCCAATATTGCATAAAATTTGACCAGATCACCAGGTGCCCAGAAACGCAATTAAAGTAGCAAGTATTACAACCACGCTTTAATATCGCTCGTCCCCGATAAATAACAGGCAGAAATCTAGTTCAAAACCAAAACAGAAAAGTTAACCAAACCGAGCCGATATTGCATAACATTCGACCAGATTACCAGGCGCCTAGAAACGCAAGAAAAGTAGCAAGTATTACAACCACGCTTTAATATCGCTCGCCTACGATAAATAACAGGCAGAAATCTGGTTCAAAACCAAAACAGAAAAGTTAGTGAAACCGAGCCGATATTGCATAACATTCGATCAGATCATAAGGCGCCCAGAAACGCAAGAAAAGTAGCACCTACCGCTTTTTAATATGACACGCCCACGATAAATAACAGGCAGAAATCTGGTTCAAAACCAAAACAGAAAAATTAGTGAAACCGAGCCGAGATTGCATCGAATTCGACCAGACTACCAGGTGCCCAGAAACGCAAGAAAAGTAGCACCTACCGCTTTTTAATATGACACGCCCACGATAAATAACAGGCAGAAAACTGGTTCAACACCGAAACAGAAAAGTTAATCAGACCGAGCCAATATTGCATAAAATTTGACCAGATCACCAGGTGCCCAGAAACGCAATTAAAGTAGCAAGTATTACAACCACGCTTTAATATCGCTCGTCCCCGATAAATAACAGGCAGAAATCTAGTTCAAAACCAAAACAGAAAAGTTAATCAGACCGAGCCAATATTGCATAAAATTCGACCAGTTTACCAGGCGCCCAGAAACGCAAGAAAATTAGCAAGCATAACAAGCACGCTTTTATATCGCTCGCGCATGATAAATAACAGGCAGAAATCTGGTTCAAAACCAAAACAGGAAATTTAATCAAACCGAGCCGATATTGCATAACATTCGATCAGATTACCAGGCGCCTAGAAACGCAAGAAAAGTAGCAAGTATTACAACCACGCTTTAATATCGCTCGCCTACGATAAATAATAGGCAGAAATCTGGTTCAAAACCAAAACAGAAAAGTTAGTGAAACCAGGTGCCCAGAAACGCAAGGAAAATAGCAAGTATTACAACCACGCTTTAATATCGCTCGCCCCGATAAATAACAGGCAGAAATCTGGTTCAAAACCAAAACAGAAAAGTTAACCAAACCGAGCCGAAATTGCATAACATTCGACCAGATCATTAGGCGCCCAGAAACGCAGGAAAAGTAGCAAATATCCCAACGGCGCTTTAACTTCGCTCGGCACCGATTAATAACAGGCAGAAAACTGGTTCAACACCAAAACAGACCGAGCCAATATTGCATAAAATTCGACCAGTTTACCAGGCCCCCAGAAACGCAAGAAAAGTAGCAAGTATTACAACCACGCTTTAATATCACTCGCCCACGATAAATAACAGGCTAAAATCTGGTTCAAAACCAAAACAGAAAAATTAGTGAAACCGAGCCGATATTGCATAAAATTCGACCAGATCACCAGGTGCGCAGAAACGCAAGAAATGTAGCAAGCATAACAAGCACGCTTTAATATCGCTCGCGCACGATAAATAACATGCAGATATCTGGTTCAAAACCAAAACAGAAAAATTAGTGAAACCGAGCCAATACTGCATAAAATTCGACCAGATCACCAGGTGCGCAGAAACGCAAGAAATGTAGCAAGCATAACAAGCACGCTTTAATATCGCTCGCGCACGATAAATAACATGCAGATATCTGGTTCAAAACCAAAACAGAAAAGTTAGTGAAACCGAGCCGATATTGCATAAAATTCGACCAGATCACCAGGTGCGCAGAAACGCAAGAAATGTAGCAAGCATGACAAGCACACTTTAATATCGCTCGCCCACGATAAATAATAGGCTGAAATCAGGTTCAAAACCAAAACAGAAAAATTAGTGAAACCGAGCCGATATTCCATAAAATTCGACCAGATCACCAGGTGCGCAGAAACGCAAGAAAAGTAGCAAGCATGACAAGCACGCTTTAATATCGCTCGACCATATATTGCATAAAATTCGACCAGATCACCAGGTGCGCAAAAACGCAAGAAAAGTAGCAAGCATGACAAGCATGCTTTAATATCGCTCGCCCACGATAAATAATAGGCTGAAATCAGGTTCAAAACCAAAACAGAAAAATTAGTGAAACCGAGCCGATATTCCATAAAATTCGACCAGATCACCAAGTGCGAAGAAACGCAAGAAAAGTAGCAAGTATTACAACCTGGCATTAAAATCCAACCAGATCATTAGGCGCCCAGAAACGCAGCAAGTATACCAACCACGCTTTAATATCGCTCGCCCCCATAAATAACAGGTAGAAATCTGGATCAAATCCAAAACAGGATAGTTAATTGAACCGAGCCGATATTGCATAACATTCGACCAGATTACCAGATGCCCAGAAACGCAAGAAAAGAAGCAAGTGTTACAACCACGCTTTAATATCGCTCGCCCACGAAAAATAACAGGCTGAGATCTGGTTCAAAACCAAAACAAAAAAAAGTTAGTGAAACCGAGCCGACTTTGCATTGAATCCGACCAGATAATTAGGCGCCCAGAAACGCAGGAAAAATAGCAAGTATCAAAACCGCACTTTAATATCTCTCGGCTCCGATTAATAACAGGCAGAAAACTGGTTCAACACCAAAACAGAAAAGTTAATCCGACCGAGCGAATTTTGCATAAAATTCGAACAGATTACCAGGCGCCCAGAAACGCAAGAAAAGAAGCAAGTATTACAACCACGCTTTAATATCGCTCGCCCACGATAAATAACAGGCAGAAATCTGGTTCAAAACCAAAACAGAAAAATTAGTGAAACCGAGCCGATATTGCATAACATTCGACCAGATTACCAGGCGCCTAGAAACGCAAGAAAAGTAGCAAGTATTACAACCACGCTTTAATATCGCTCGCCTACGATAAATAATGGGCAGAAACCTGGTTCAAAACCAAAACAGGAAATTTAATCAAACCGAGCAGATATTGCATAACATTCGACCAGATTACCAGGCGCCTAGAAACGCAAGAAAAGTAGCAAGTATTACAACCACGCTTTAATATCGCTCGCCTACGATAAATAATGGGCAGAAATCTGGTTCAAAACCAAAACAGAAAAGTTAGTGAAACCGAGCCGATATTGCATAAAATTCGACCAGATCACCAGGTGCCCAGAAACGTAAGAAAAGTAGCGCCTACCGATTTTTAATATGACACGCCCACGATAAATAACAGGCAGAAATCTGGTTCAAAACCAAAACAGGAAAGTTAATCAAACCGAGCCGATATTGCATAAAATTCGACCAGATCACCAAGTGCGAAGAAACGCAAGAAAAGTAGCAAGTATTACAACCTGGCATTAAAATCCAACCAGATCATTAGGCGCCCAGAAACGCAGCAAGTATACCAACCACGCTTTAATATCGCTCGCCCCCATAAATAACAGGTAGAAATCTGGCTCAAATCCAAAACAGGATAGTTAATTGAATCGAGCCGATATTGCATAACATTCGACCAGATTACCAGATGCCCAGAAACGCAAGAAAAGAAGCAAGTGTTACAACCACGCTTTAATATCGCTCGCCCACGAAAAATAACAGGCTGAGATCTGGTTCAAAACCAAAACAAAAAAAAGTTAGTGAAACCGAGCCGACTTTGCATTGAATCCGACCAGATAATTAGGCGCCCAGAAACGAAGGAAAATAGCAAGTATCAAAACCACACTTTAATATCTCTTGGCTCCGATTAATAACAGGCAGACAACTTGTTCAACACCAAAACAGAAAAGTTAATCAAACCGAGCGAATTTTGCATAAAATTCGAACAGATTACCAGGCGCCTAGAAACGCAAGAAAAGTAGCAAGTATTACAACCACGCTTTAATATCGCTCGCCCCCGATAAATAACAGGCAGAAATCTGGTTCAAAACCAAACCAGAAAAGTTAATGAAACCGAGCCGAAATCTGATTCAAAGCCAAAACAGAAAAGGTAGTGAAACCGAGCCGATATTGCATAAAATTTGACCAGATCACCAGGTGCCCAGAAACGCAAGAAAAGTAGCAAGTATTACAACCACGCTTTAATATCGCTCGCCCCCGATAAATAACAGGCAGAAATCTGGTTCAAAACCAAAACAGGAAAAGTTAATCAAACAGAGCCAATATTGCTTAAAACTCGACCAGATTACCAGGCGCCCAGGAACGCAAGAAAAGTAGCAAGTAACAGGCAGAAATCTGGTTCAAAACCAAACCAGAAATGTTAATGAAACCGAGCCGAAATCTGATTCAAAGTCAAAACAGAAAAGGTAGTGAAACCGAGCCGATATTACATAAAATTTGACCAGATCACCAGGTGCCCAGAAACGCAAGGAAAGTAGCAAGTATTACAACCACGCTTTAATATCGTTCGCCCCCGATAAATAACAGGCAGAAATCTGGTTCAAAACCAAAACAGAAAAGTTAACCAAACCGAGCGAATTTTGAATAAAATTCGAACAGATTACCAGGCGCCCAGAAACACGAGAAAAGTAGCAAGTATTACAACCACGCTTTAATATCGCTCGCCCACGATAAATAACAGGCTGAAATCTTTTTCAAAACCAAAACAGAAAAATTAGTGAAACCGAGCCGATATTGCATCAAATTCGACCAGACTACCAGGTGCCCAGAAACGCAAGAAAAGTAGCACCTACCGCTTTTTAATATGACACGCCCACGATAAATAACAGGCAGAAAACTGGTTCAACACCGAAACAGAAAAGTTAATCAGACCGAGCCAATATTGCATAAAATTTGACCAGATCACCAGGTGCCCAGAAACGCAAGGAAAGTAGCAAGTATTACAACCACGCTTTAATATCGCTCGTCCCCGATAAATAACAGGCAGAAATCTAGTTCAAAACCAAAACAGAAAAGTTAACCAAACCGAGCCGATATTGCATAACATTCGACCAGATTACCAGGCGCCTAGAAACGCAAGAAAAGTAGCAAGTATTACAACCACGCTTTAATATCGCTCGCCTACGATAAATAACAGGCAGAAATCTGGTTCAAAACCAAAACAGAAAAGTTAGTGAAACCGAGCCGATATTGCATAACATTCGATTAGATCATTAGGCGCCCAGAAACGCAAGAAAAGTAGCACCTACCGCTTTTTAATATGACACGCCCACGATAAATAACAGGCAGAAATCTGGTTCAAAACCAAAACAGAAAAATTAGTGAAACCGAGCCGAGATTGCATCAAATTCGACCAGACTACCAGGTGCCCAGAAACGCAAGAAAAGTAGCACCTACCGCTTTTTAATATGACACGCCCACGATAAATAACAGGCAGAAAACTGGTTCAACGCCGAAACAGAAAAGTTAATCAGACCGAGCCAATATTGCATAAAATTCGACCAGTTTACCAGGCGCCCAGAAACGCAAGAAAATTAGCAAGCATAACAAGCACGCTTTTATATCGCTCGCGCACGATAAATAATAGGCAGAAATCTGGTTCAAAACCAAAACAGGAAATTTAATCAAACCGAGCCGATATTGCATAACATTCGATCAGATTACCAGGCGCCTAGAAACGCAAGAAAAGTAGCAAGTATTACAACCACGCTTTAATATCGCTCGCCTACGATAAATAATAGGCAGAAATCTGGTTCAAAACCAAAACAGAAAAGTTAGTGAAACCAGGTGCCCAGAAACGCAAGGAAAATAGCAAGTATTACAACCACGCTTTAATATCGCTCGCCCCCGATAAATAACAGGCAGAAATCTGGTTCAAAACCAAAACAGAAAAGTTAACCAAACCGAGCCGAAATTGCATAACATTCGACCAGATCATTAGGCGCCCAGAAACGCAGGAAAAGTAGCAAATATCCCAACGGCGCTTTAACTTCGCTCGGCACCGATTAATAACAGGCAGAAAACTGGTTCAACACCAAAACAGACCGAGCCAATATTGCATAAAATTCGACCAGTTTACCAGGCCCCCAGAAACGCAAGAAAAGTAGCAAGTATTACAACCACGCTTTAATATCACTCGCCCACGATAAATAACAGGCTAAAATCTGGTTCAAAACCAAAACAGAAAAATTAGTGAAACCGAGCCGATATTGCATAAAATTCGACCAGATCACCAGGTGCGCAGAAACGCAAGAAATGTAGCAAGCATAACAAGCACGCTTTAATATCGCTCGCGCACGATAAATAACATGCAGATATCTGGTTCAAAACCAAAACAGAAAAATTAGTGAAACCGAGCCAATATTGCATAAAATTCGACCAGATCACCAGGTGCGCAGAAACGCAAGAAATGTAGCAAGCATAACAAGCACGCTTTAATATCGCTCGCGCACGATAAATAACATGCAGATATCTGGTTCAAAACCAAAACAGAAAAGTTAGTGAAACCGAGCCGATATTGCATAAAATTCGACCAGATCACCAGGTGCGCAGAAACGCAAGAAATGTAGCAAGCATAACAAGCACGCTTTAATATCGCTCGCGCACGATAAATAACATGCAGATATCTGGTTCAAAACCAAAACAGAAAAGTTATTGAAACCGAGCCGATATTGCATAAAATTTGACCAGATCACCAGGTGCACAGAAACGCAAGAAAAGAAGCAAGTATTACAACCACGCTTTAATATCGCTCGCCCACGATAAATAACAGGCAGAAGTCTGGTTCAAAACCAAAACAGGAAATTTAATCAAACCGAGCCGATATTGCATAACATTCGATCAGATTACCACCTGCCTAGAAACGCAAGAAAAGTAGCAAGTATTACAACCACGCTTTAATATCGCTCGCCTACGATAAATAATAGGCAGAAATCTGGTTCAAAACCAAAACAGAAAAGTTAGTGAAACCAGGTGCCCAGAAACGCAAGGAAAATAGCAAGTATTACAACCACGCTTTAATATCGCTCGCCCCCGATAAATAACAGGCAGAAATCTGTTTCAAAACCAAAACAGAAAAGTTAACCAAACCGAGCCGATATTGCATAACATTCGACCAGATCATTAGGCGCCCAGAAACGCAGGAAAAGTAGCAAATATCCCAACGGCGCTTAACTTCGCTCGGCACCGATTAATAACAGGCAGAAAACTGGTTCAACACCAAAACAGACCGAATAATATTGCATAAAATTCGACCAGTTTACCAGGCCCCCAGAAACGCAAGAAAAGTAGCAAGTATTACAACCACGCTTTAATATCACTCGCCCACGATAAATGACAGGCTAAAATCTGGTTTAAAACCAAAACAGAAAAAT
This sequence comes from Orthonevra nobilis, assembly GCA_963555765.1. NCBI lineage: Eukaryota > Metazoa > Arthropoda > Insecta > Diptera > Syrphidae > Orthonevra > Orthonevra nobilis. The sequence continues at coordinate 110,442,632 of OY743224.1, read as the reverse complement.
TAGTGAAACCGGGCCGATATTGCATAAAATTCGACCAGATCACCAGGTGCGCAGAAACGCAAGAAATGTAGCAAGCATAACAAGCACGCTTTAATATCGCTCGCGCACGATAAATAACATGCAGATATCTGGTTCAAAACCAAAACAGAAAAATTAGTGAAACCGAGCCAATATTGCATAAAATTCGACCAGATCACCAGGTGCGCAGAAACGCAAGAAATGTAGCAAGCATAACAAGCACGCTTTAATAGCGCTTGCGCACGATAAATAACATGCAGATATCTGGTTCAAAACCAAAACAGAAAAGTTAGTGAAACCGAGCCGATATTACATAAAATTCGACCAGATCACCAGGTGCGCAGAAACGCAAGAAATGTAGCAAGCATTACAAGCACGCTTTAATATCGCTCGCGCACGATAAATAACATGCAGATATCTGGTTCAAAACCAAAACAGAAAAGTTAGTGAAACCGAGCCGATATTGCATAAAATTTGACCAGATCACCAGGTGCACAGAAACGCAAGAAAAGAAGCAAGTATTACAGCCACGCTTTAATATCGCTCGCCCACGATAAATAACAGGCTGAAATCTGGTTCAAAACCAAAACAGAAAAATTAGTGAAACCGAGCCGATATTGCATAAAATTCGACCAGATCACCAGGTGCGCAGAAACGCAAGAAATGTAGCAAGCATAACAAGCACGCTTTAATATCGCTCGCGTACGATAAATAACATGCAGATATCTGGTTCAAAACCAAAACAGAAAAGTTAGTGAAACCGAGCCGATATTGCATAAAATTCGACCAGATCACCAGGTGCGCAGAAACGCAAGAAATGTAGCAAGCATAACAAGCACGCTTTAATATCGCTCGCGCACGATAAATAACATGCAGATATCTGGTTCAAAACCAAAACAGAAAAGTTAGTGAAACCGAGCCGATATTGCATAAAATTCGACCAGATCACCAGGTGCGCAGAAACGCAAGAAATGTAGCAAGCATAACAAGCACGCTTTAATATCGCTCGCGCACGATAAATAACATGCAGATATCTGGTTCAAAACCAAAACAGAAAAGTTATTGAAACCGAGCCGATATTGCATAAAATTTGACCAGATCACCAGGTGCACAGAAACGCAAGAAAAGAAGCAAGTATTACAACCACGCTTTAATATCGCTCGCCCACGATAAATAACAGGCAGAAGTCTGGTTCAAAACCAAAACAGGAAATTTAATCAAACCGAGCCGATATTGCATAACATTCGATCAGATTACCACCTGCCTAGAAACGCAAGAAAAGTAGCAAGTATTACAACCACGCTTTAATATCGCTCGCCTACGATAAATAATAGGCAGAAATCTGGTTCAAAACCAAAACAGAAAAGTTAGTGAAACCAGGTGCCCAGAAACGCAAGGAAAATAGCAAGTATTACAACCACGCTTTAATATCGCTCGCCCCCGATAAATAACAGGCAGAAATCTGTTTCAAAACCAAAACAGAAAAGTTAACCAAACCGAGCCGATATTGCATAACATTCGACCAGATCATTAGGCGCCCAGAAACGCAGGAAAAGTAGCAAATATCCCAACGGCGCTTAACTTCGCTCGGCACCGATTAATAACAGGCAGAAAACTGGTTCAACACCAAAACAGACCGAATAATATTGCATAAAATTCGACCAGTTTACCAGGCCCCCAGAAACGCAAGAAAAGTAGCAAGTATTACAACCACGCTTTAATATCACTCGCCCACGATAAATGACAGGCTAAAATCTGGTTTAAAACCAAAACAGAAAAATTAGTGAAACCGGGCCGATATTGCATAAAATTCGACCAGATCACCAGGTGCGCAGAAACGCAAGAAATGTAGCAAGCATAACAAGCACGCTTTAATATCGCTCGCGCACGATAAATAACATGCAGATATCTGGTTCAAAACCAAAACAGAAAAATTAGTGAAACCGAGCCAATATTGCATAAAATTCGACCAGATCACCAGGTGCGCAGAAACGCAAGAAATGTAGCAAGCATAACAAGCACGCTTTAATAGCGCTTGCGCACGATAAATAACATGCAGATATCTGGTTCAAAACCAAAACAGAAAAGTTAGTGAAACCGAGCCGATATTACATAAAATTCGACCAGATCACCAGGTGCGCAGAAACGCAAGAAATGTAGCAAGCATTACAAGCACGCTTTAATATCGCTCGCGCACGATAAATAACATGCAGATATCTGGTTCAAAACCAAAACAGAAAAGTTAGTGAAACCGAGCCGATATTGCATAAAATTTGACCAGATCACCAGGTGCACAGAAACGCAAGAAAAGAAGCAAGTATTACAGCCACGCTTTAATATCGCTCGCCCACGATAAATAACAGGCTGAAATCTGGTTCAAAACCAAAACAGAAAAATTAGTGAAACCGAGCCGATATTGCATAAAATTCGACCAGATCACCAGGTGCGCAGAAACGCAAGAAATGTAGCAAGCATAACAAGCACGCTTTAATATCGCTCGCGTACGATAAATAACATGCAGATATCTGGTTCAAAACCAAAACAGAAAAGTTAGTGAAACCGAGCCGATATTGCATAAAATTCGACCAGATCACCAGGTGCGCAGAAACGCAAGAAATGTAGCAAGCATAACAAGCACGCTTTAATATCGCTCGCGCACGATAAATAACATGCAGATATCTGGTTCAAAACCAAAACAGAAAAGTTAGTGAAACCGAGCCGATATTGCATAAAATTCGACCAGATCACCAGGTGCGCAGAAACGCAAGAAATGTAGCAAGCATAACAAGCACGCTTTAATATCGCTCGCGCACGATAAATAACATGCAGATATCTGGTTCAAAACCAAACAGAAAAGTTAGTGAAACCGAGCCGATATTGCATAAAATTTGACCAGATCACCAGGTGCACAGAAACGCAAGAAAAGAAGCAAGTATTACAACCACGCTTTAATATCGCTCGCCCACGATAAATAACAGGCTGAAATCTGGTTCAAAACCAAAACAGAAAAATTAGTGAAACCGAGCCGATATTGCATAAAATTCGACCAGATCACCAGGTGCGCAGAAACGCAAGAAATGTAGCAAGCATAACAAGCACGCTTAATATCGCTCGCGCACGATAAATAACATGCAGATATCTGGTTCAAAACCAAAACAGAAAAGTTAGTGAAACCGAGCCGATATTGCATAAAATTCGACCAGATCACCAGGTGCGCAGAAACGCAAGAAATGTAGCAAGCATAACAAGCACGCTTTAATATCGCTCGCGCACGATAAATAACATGCAGATATCTGGTTCAAAACCAAACAGAAAAGTTAGTGAAACCGAGCCGATATTCGAAACGCAAGAAAAGTAGCGCCTACCGATTTTTAATATGACACGCCCACGATAAATAACAGGCAGAAATCTGGTTTAAAACCAAAACAGGAAAGTTAATCAAACCGAGCCGATATTGCATAAAATACGACCAGATCACCAAGTGCGAAGAAACGCAAGAAAAGTAGCAAGTATTACAACCTGGCATTAAAATCCAACCAGATCATTAGGCGCCCAGAAACGCAGGAAAAGTAGCAAGTATCCCAACCACGCTTTAATATCGCTCGCCCCCATAAATAACAGGCAGAAATCTGGTTCAAATCCAAAACAGGATAGTTAATTGAATCGAGCCGATATTGCATAACATTCGACCAGATTACCAGATGCCCAGAAACGCAAGAAAAGAAGCAAGTATTACAACCACGCTTTAATATCGCTCGCCCAATATAAATAACAGGCTGAGATCTGGTTCAAAACCAAAACAAAAAAAAGTTAGTGAAACCGAGTCGACTTTGCATTGAATCCGACCAGATAATTAGGCGTCAGAAACGCAGGAAAAAACGCAAGTAACCCAACCACACTTTAATATCTCTCGGCTCCGATTAATAACAGGCAGAAAACTGGTTCAACACCAAAACAGAAAAGTTAATCAGACCGAGCGAATTTTGCATAAAATTCGAACAGATTACCAGGCGCCCAGAAACACAAGAAAAGTAGCAAGTATTACAACCACGCTTTAATATCGCTCGCCCAATATAAATAACAGGCTGAGATCTGGTTCAAAACCAAAACAAAAAAAAGTTAGTGAAACCGAGCCGACTTTGCATTGAATCCGACCAGATAATTAGGCGTCAGAAACGCAGGAAAAATAGCAAGTATTACAACCACGCTTTAATATCGCTCGCCTACGATAAATAATAGGCAGAAATCTGGTTCAAAACCAAAACAGAAAAGTTAACCAAACCGAGCCGATATTGCATAACATTCGACCAGATCATTAGGCGCCCAGAAACGCAAGAAAAGTAGCACCTACCGCTTTTTAATATGACACTCCCACGATAAATAACAGGCAGAAATGTGGTTCAAAACCAAAACAGGAAATTTAATCAAACCGAGCCGATATTGCATAACATTCGACCAGATTACCAGGCGCCTAGAAACGCAAGAAAAGTAGCAAGTATTACAACCACTCTTTAATATCGCTCGCCCAATATAAATAACAGGCTGAGATCTGGTTCAAAACCAAAACAGAAAAATTAGTGAAACCGAGCCGACTTTGCATTGAATCCTACCAGATAATTAGGCGCCCAGAAACGAAGGAAAAATAGCAAGTATCCCAACCACACTTTAATATCTCTTGGCTCCGATAAATAACAGGCAGAAAACTGGTTCAACACCAAAACAGAAAAGTTAATCAGACCGAGCCAATATTGCACACAGGCAACTAGATACGTAGGCTGTTAGATATATTTCTGGCCTAATAATGAAAATGCGAATATTAATCATCAAAAGTGGTTTTATTGTTTTTCAAAGTATTCTCCATCATGATTTATACACTTTTGCATGCGCTCAAACCAATTGTCGAAACACTTTTTCCACTCCGATTGAGACACCTTCAAAACATGGTTTTTGAACGCTTCAACAGCATGTTCTGGCGACGAAAATCGTTGACCACGCATTTTTTTTCTTGATGTGCGGGAATAAAAAGAATTCATTGGGTGACAAGTCAGGGCTGTACGGCGGATGACTAATCCATTCGACGTTTTGGCCGGTCAAAAAGGCGCTGGTTTGAGCAGATATGTGAGAGCTCGCATTGTCATGGTGAACAAGAATTCGTCTTCTCTTGTTCGTTTTTCGAGTTATTCCGAAAACTTTAGGCAAACAAATTGTTGTGTACTACTCTACCGTTGACCGTTCTACGTTGCTTAAGCAGAAAAGGCGCCACATGACCAGTTTTGCCGAAGAAAGAGGCGACCATTTGCTTTTAAGTGCTTCTTCCACGACCAACTTTTGTTGGATTTGGCTCGTCTTCGAAGACCCATTCGGTCGATTGATGTTTTGTTTCCGGCTCATACGCATAGATCCATGATTCGTCACCTGTGACAATCTTATAAACGTCTTTTGAAGCACCGCGATTGTATTTTTTTAACATTTCTTTGCACCGATCGACAGGAGCCTTTTTTTGAGCGATTATCAAATTGTGAGGGATCCAACGAGAACAAACTTTTACGGCCAGGTTTTCATGCAATATCGAATATATGCTCGTGGGAGAAATGCCACATGACGATCATGCATTATCAGTTCACGCACGGCATCAATGTTCTCTGGCACAACGGTCGTTTTTGGATGACCTTCACGGAATTCGTCTTTCAGCGAGCGTCGGCCATGACTGAATTCATTAAACCAGTTTTTCACAGTGCTATAGGATGGTGCTTCAACGCCATTCATCGCACTCTTGTCGTGATAATCCACGTCGAAAGTTGTGAAAAATGATCGCACGAAAGTGTTCACGAGTTATTCCATTTTTTTGCCGAGATGAATTTTTCAAGTCTCTTTAAATAAAACAATTCACGATTAAATGACAACACGTTCTGAGTGATGTTATGCTAAAAAATGTCAAACTTTCCAATGGAAATGTTTCTGTGCTATAAGGGTTCCGTTGTTTTTTCTTTTGACGTTCGGGCCCTTTAAAAAAATGGTGTAAATGGTCTGACTAACTTACTTACTTAAGGTGGCGCTACAGTCCGGGGTGGATTTGGGCCTCAACCAACAACCTTCTCCAGCCAGCTAGCTTTCGCACGATAAGCGCCACCTGAGTCGCGGTCTTCCTCTGCTGCGCCGTCGCTCGGGGTTAGATTCGAAGACTTTCCGGGCCGGAGTATTGATTTCCCGCTCTACATGACCTAGCTATCTCAATCGTTGGATCTTCACTCTTCTCGCTAGGTCGATATCACTGAACAGCCGTCCGACCGTAGATCACCCGAAGAATTTTCCTCTCGTAGCAGCCTAGAGCAGCTGGGAAGATTGAGGTCTAATATAGTTTTACTTTGGTTGTTCGAGAAGGGGCTTTGTTTATCAATTGCTTTCTCAGCCCATAGAAGCAACGATTGACAAGAGTAATTCTTCGTCTGATCTTAGCCCTGGTTCGATAGCGGTGCCTAGGTAGACAAAGTCTTTGACTACCTTAAAGTTATTTCTGTCTACTTTGACGTTCTGTCCGAGACGTCGGTGTTGGGAGTCGTTTCTCGTTGCCAGCATATACTCTGTCTTGCCTTCATTTACCGTCAAACTCATTTTCGCGGCTTCCGTCGCTATACTCACAAAATTGCTATTGACATCACGCTGCGTTCTTCCAATGATATCAATATCATCGGCATATGCGAGTAGTTGGGTGGACTTATTAATGATTGATCCTCTGCTGTTGGCGTGCGAGTTTTGAACAATTCTTTCAAGAACGATGTCAGCGAGTCGCCTTGTCTGAATCCTTTTTTGACACCAAAGGTCTCGATAAGGTCTTTACCGACCTTGATGGAGCAGCGTGTATTCTCCATCGTCATCCTACACAAACGGAGGAGTTTTGCGGGGATGGCAAAACTAGACATTGTGCTGTATGGCTCGTCTCTATAAATGCTGTCAAACGCGGCCTCGAAATCGATGAAAAGGTGGTGGGTATCGATCTGTTGGTCATGGGTTTTTTCCAAGATTTGCCGCAAATAATCAAGGTTCCTAAACGTTAACAGGTCTGAATTTAACTTCCGACGTAATGCTGTAATACTTGGTACGCTTCAAAATTGACAGGAAAAATTGCGTGTTCAACTGGTACTCTATTTTGAAAAGTGAACTGAAAACAGGCTGCATTTTTTTCTGTAAACTTTCCCTGTCTGAAAACACAAATTGAGCGATAAAAATGGCTTTTTTAAAAAGACCTATAGAAGGATATGACAAGATTTAGAGTAACTTCCTTAACACGGTAGACATAAATCATAAATTTGCTACAACTTTTTTTAAATTTTTATAAATATACTTTGAATTTATAGACAATTGTTCATCGTAAATACTTGTGGATGAAACAACGCGGTAATTCGGGGGCAATTTGTTTGCACAAATGCCATGGGAAGTAGGAAAATACACATTTGTCTTCATTCATTCAATCAATTATCCGGCACCAACAGTCAGCCCTCAGGAATTGTTAAGCGACTTTTGAGATAAATGGAAGAATGGCTCCGTCGACCGTGAAGTCACAATTAATTTCTGGCAGGGAAAATTAGTGACACAATTAAACATGACTCCTGCCTGACTGCGCCAGTCTCATGGGGTGGACAAAACACACAAACTAATTAAAACGAAAATAATACGATTCTATTAAATGTCCTTCCGAAGTTACATCTTATTATGGAACAAATCTTTGTTTAATGAATTTCATAGCTTTGTTTTGAGAAGAGGATATTTTTGTAATGAAATTGCTGATGGAATGAACTAAATTTATGATTAGTTAACGCATAAACAAATCCATCGCACAAATAGAAATTCTCTGAGGAATATCAAAATATAGATAAATTTATCGTTCCGGAGAATGTAAGGTCTTTTGTGTATCCCTGCAATTGGAGACAAATAAAATCGTTCACTTTTTTCCACTTATTTCTAAAGCAGCTGCTGAAATTGAGAGTCACCGTCGTTTGCTTGTCTTAATTAGATGCAAGGCGTTGGAGTGACAGTGTATATGAGAAACAAGGTGTCTCATTTTCACACTCTGCAGCGGAGCTTCTGCGGATATCATTGCGAAGAGTTGCACTGTGGTAACTTCAATAAACTTCCTTGTTTATGCCTGCTAGTTATTAATCAAGAACAGGCTATGATGTTCTTTAAACAGGTTCAACATAGAAGGCTTCTCAGACTGCCCGTGTCTTTCCATCTTATCCTTTTCTTATAGCTGTCGCGAAGACATTGTTAGGATCTTATGGTGATGCTAACCTCCGCCTGAAGAAACTGTCAGGTCCGAAGACCTTAGACCTCTATTCTACATTACAAAGATAATTATATTATTTTAATTTGCTTTAAAGTTTGGAGTCAAGTTGATAAGAGAGGTGATGTGTTGTGCCCCCGAACTCAGATATGGAACATACTCAACATACTTCGAGGAGATTGCTTCGAGTCCGTTTTCGCTTGCATATTTTATAGTCCCTCCCTGGTTAATTTCGATGGATTATCAATGGAAGGAATTTATGAGCAGCTATTTCAATGTGTTTTCGCTAGTCAGTCATTTGGGGCCCCATTAGTTTTTCCACAGATTCCCTGTCTAGACTTGGCGTTTTTCTTTTTTCGTTCAGAACAGAGCCTGAGTTGTCAATAAAAATTTCTTAGAGCTCTGAGTTCGTTTTTCTTTTTCTTGAGCTCAGAATAAATTGACCGAGTATTCAGAGCAAAAAAGTCGAGCACGGCCAGAGATTTATTATTTTGATTAGAAGGTAATAAAAATATAAAATATAACTGACAATAACCAATAAACAATTTTATACAATAAAACTTCATTATTTTGACAGCTAACATATGAATGCTAATCGGATGACAACTAAGTTCAACTATGTTTCAAAAACAGATCACCTGCCCTGACCACGCTCGGTTCAGAGCACGCTCGATGTGCTCGAGCTCTGTTCAGAGCTCTTTTCTGAACTCTGAATCACACTTCTTGGGCCAAACCTTTTTTTTTACTTATTTCCGATATAGCTGTGAGCTAACGAAGAGATCCACGGTTGAGCTTGACAACCTAAAAGCAAAGTCAACCGGCTTATTTGGAAAAAAAAGGTTCCAGATTGAACCGGCTGCTCAAAAATCATTATATGCGGACAATTCGAATTCAAAGGTTTTCGGAGAAATAAGAAACTCTAATTTTGGTGGTCTTCTGAGGAAAAAATGCGCATAAGGTTTGTGGTCGAAACAATCAAATATGGAGTTAATTGAAAATGGTCTAGGGTGTTGATGAACTCATTCATATCGATTAAATTACGAATAAGTATCATTTTCGACATATGTAGTAAGAAAATTGATAATTATAGATTCATGACTTGATGTATTTTCCAAGCTCATAGATTTTTTTTTTTAATATTCAAAACTTTATAAGTATTAATTCAATACTTTACAAAATCTATATTTCTCTTAAAACTATAATATAAGTTGTACAAATTTATTTATTTCAGTCTTGTTTTCTCTTATGAACTTCTGTTTACAAACTCTAAGCACTTGCTTTTAAATATTCTTAAGTTTTTCTCATTTTTTATATGGTTGGGAAGGCTATTAAACAAACTAACGACCAGCTGATGTGAACTGACTTCGCAATCGTAAATCCTCAGTATTTCGAAAATTGTACGGCTGCGCCTCTCTCACTCGTTTGACTTCGTTGGTTAAATACCTCGGTGCAGTTCCATTTTTGATTTTGAACACAGCTATCAATGTGTTGTACTCCAGTCTTTGTTTGACGTTCAACCATCTAAGCGCTTCCAGCATAAAATTTATTGTGGTAAAACGGTTGCACCTTAGGATACTCTTCATACCTTTATTTTGCAGCTTTTTAAGCCTTTGAATATGTTTCTGGTTGCAGCATGAGTATAAAATAGTAGCGCAAAACTCCAAGTGAGGCTTTACGATGGTGTTTTTACCTATTTTTTTGCATGCATATTTAACTCCCTGTCGATAATTATTCCCAAGTATTTGATATTTTTGACACTTTCAATCTGTTTCCCGTTTATATTGATGTTCGTATCTCTTGGTAGATTTATCTCCATTAATTTAGTTTTTTGCTCATTAAGTTTCAGCTTGTTCATTTAAAGCTAAAGTATAAGTTGTGTTATATCGCATTTGATTTTATTTCTACATGCTTCAGTGTCCTTTCCCTCAACGTAGATCAATGTGTCATCGACGTAAAAAATAACTTTACAAAAATTTATAACTGTGGGCATATCATATATGTTAAGCATAAAGAGGAGTGCTCCTAAAATTGAACCTTGTGGCACTCCTTGCTCAACTTCGATGAACTCGGACACGGTATGATTTACTTTTGTGCGTTGTAGTCTTGTAGTCAGAAAAGATCTAAATCAATTAAGCTCAGTACCCTGTATCCCTGTTTCGAAAGCACGTTTGAATTCTAGGATCTATTATTATAGAGCTATTATTTTCTTTTCCTTTCCGCGGTTCTTCCATTCGTTTACTACGCGATTAACGGCCGCTTCACAGGAATAATTTTTTCGGTACCCATATTTGTAAACTGATAGAAGATTGTTGCTTTCTAGATATTCCACTATCTGTTGTTTAACCGCCACGAAGAGTAAAATGATAAAAGAGCTTCCTGGAGACGAACTTGAAAACAGTGACCAACATCGAAGTATAAACTTTTAAATCTTAATTTCTTCAGTTATTGATAATGTTCTTTTTGGTCATTATAAAAATATTGATGAAGCTACTCAAACTGCGTGTACTGTCCGAAAACGTATAGACGTCAGTGTATTTAAACTCATTTTGAATATTCTCCAAATCTAAAAACGTAAATAATTTTGACTTTAAATTGGGTCTGAATAATTAATGGCCTCGTGTTGATAGGCTTACGAATCAAAAGCAGCATTCTCCGCAGCTAACAATCTTTGTCAATATCTATGCAAATATTTAACGAGATTACAATACTTTGCCACCAAATAGGATGGCATGACAGGAAACTTCGCGTTACTGAAAGGATTGGGTATTTTCAATATTTGCATAGAAATGAAGCAAATTCTTTCGATGTTTTCTTTCGTCCGTGAAATTGATCCTTCTGTGCTGCAAGTTAATTAAAATACAACTGGGGAAATTATTAATAAAAGCAGTTGATTAAAAAAAAAATACCATTTGGGTTTTCGATTTAGCTTTTGAGTGGGTTTGAAGGTCTTTCCATGCCACATTTTTGTGCTAATTTGAATACTTTGAAAAAAGGTATGGTTTCTTGAATTTTATAGCTTTTTCGTTGTCTTTAAAACTGTTTAAATCCATTAACGAACGAAAATCTTTTGTCTATCAAATAGGTGTGAGTGAATTCATATGGATTTTTGGTCAGAAAATGCAAAAATTGCTTATTTCGTAAATGGTTCAGGGTCTCGCGGGTTGCAGTATATTTTAAATATATAAACACCGCTCTTAACGTTATTTTCAGTTTCAACGCATTTATTTCTTTACACTGTAAAGCTTAATTAAAAGACAAAAACGCTTAAATAAGCCTTAACTTACTTACATATTTTATTGAGTTCTTATAGGGAAAGACAAGTCTCGAGACACTGTCACATTGAATCACATGGGCCTGTCGAGGGCGATGTAGCAGATATCTCTACCACAGCATGGAGATGGCTGCCGTAACACAGTATCTTGATCATGGTAAAAGCCGCTTTGGCTCTGGATAGTGCAATAGTTATGTATATGTTTTTAAAAATATACTCATAAATATTGATCGAGCAGTATCCAAGGTATTGCACTATACTTTGGCCGTTACAATTCCCCGAGCCCAAGACAATGGTGGTCTTCATAGTTGAGTTGATTGAAGTTTCAAAAATAACTAATATGCTGTCTTGATTTCCAATTCGATGCAGACCTAGTTTTTCGTCATTCCTCCATAACTGAGAGTGATCTCCTCAACACCGATCTGTCACTATTTTGCAGGAAGAAAAAGATCCCCAGCTGATCGACTTTTCGACTGAGGCCACTTAGCTTGAAATCAAATTGAAGCGAATCAAATGCAACTATTCCTTTAGTTCTAGTCTTTATTAAATGGAAGAGATCTGCTATTCCCAAAAAGGCGTTAATACTCATTACGGATCTTCGTATCTTCTGGCCCATCTGGACTACCAGACACTTAAAGTGTTTTTCACACGAAAGTCTATACAATTGAAAAGTAGAAGTTATCCAGAAAAAAGGGTCATACCTTTTTTTTCATGTAAACGCACTTTTATTAATTCATTTAATTTTCCTTACATGCTAGATAAAATCGCTTAAAGCTAGAAAAATTAAATAAAATATGTATACACTTGCTTACTTGGCCCTCTTTGGGCGCTCTAAGCTAAACCCAAAAAATTAAAAATAATGTCTTTCGACTTAATACTACCTTTTTATATTTAAATTTAGAAACTTTTTAAAAATTAAGAAAAATATCGATTTTTGAAACCAAAAAAACTTAATTGACTTAAGGGCCCTCAAGATTACTAAAGACTATAGAGTTATAGTCTTCATCCAACCACCAAAACTGTTTACATTGCCTTTCGACATCCGCTCTGTCGCGGTCTAAAACCACCCTACTAAACCTGGGGGTCTCCGGTAAGCTTCTTGCGACGTCTTGATCGTAGCTGACCCGCAAGTCTACAGCTTTTCGACAGCTTATTTATCCTGGACCAGACGTTTTCTGTCAAGATAGCGGAAAGCTTCAGGGGAATAAGGCCGTTAAGGCGCATTGTCTCATGGGGCATATAATTGGGGTAAAAAGCCCCGGAGATCAAATTATTGTTCGAGGTCATTGCTCTTGAAATTTGAATCCGAATAAGCTTTGTCAGAATGTTATCCACTCTGATCAGATTGGTCCCGTTGTACTGGACTCCATTACTATTGATTTTTCTGTACTCAGACTCTGGAGTTCTACATAAATGGAGACAAGCTTTAAGACATCGGTTCGCGAAAACCCGAATCTATTCCATTAAGCTTGACGCAAGGACAGGCCGAAGGAGGGCCATGTTGCAGATCACCTTTATCTTGGCATCGAGTTGACTGCTGTGGAACAGACTCTTTGTCAAGGCAAAGGCCGCTTCGTTAAAATATAGATACTGATCCAGCCAGATCCCAAGGTATCTGCCAACACTTTGATTCGCCAGTTGCTGACCGTTTTGTCCAACGATAGAGAACATTCGCCATGTCTTTTTAGTATTTCTAGAGGCCCTAGACAACCAAGTCCTGAACAGAATGGTCTCGCTCGTTTGGAAATTGATCTAAAACTTTTAATCATCGCCCTGTCCCTGAATCTTTCTTCTTGAACTGTACGCGATCAAGTCATCTGCGTACGCTATGGAGTGGCGGAGAGAGCCTATAAGATCGCTCGCGAAGATCGTAAATAAACTCCGCGAAATTACTACACCCTGTTGCAGACCGCTGTTAATTTCAAGAGTCTGCTGGTGAGCATATCTAAGGTAATGTACAGCAGCGGTTTGTATATGCCGAGCTGGTCAAGTCTGAAAAAGAGCCCCTCTAACCATACGGTGTCAAAGGCCTTTTCCAAGTCAGTCAACAAAGCACCAGTGCATTGTTGCTTACCTTTTTTCCATTGGATATCTGATACCAGTTTAGACGCGGTGTGTATGCAATCATGCCCCGTTCTTAAACCGAATGGGTTATCCGGAATAATATTTTTGTCCTCAACCCACTTGGTCGGGGCTCTATTTATCACTTTTTCAAAAACTTTGCTGATGTTAGGAAGGTGATTTATCGACCGGAGATTTGCCGGATTTGATGTGTCTTTGTTCCGTTTGGGAATAAGTTGTACTAACGCTGTCACCAATGAGTTGGGTAAAGTGCATTATTCAGCAACTTGTTAAACAGGATAGTGTTTGCTTCTAGAGGAAGGTGTTTAAGAACAATTTTTGGTATTTCGTCGATTCCCGCAGATGTCTTACTTCTCAGTGAACCAAAAATAAACAGGAGATCTTCTTTAGATATGAAAGGGGGATGAACCCCTTCATTGGCGATAACAGCATTTGCCAAATTATCGTCATGGAACATGGTGAAACCAGTGTTAAACGATCGCACCAGAAAATCGTAATTCATCTGAGAATGGTACCGTTTTTGAAGGCTGGCAATTAAATCACACGTTATAAAAACTTCCTTACGTGAACGAAATGCTTGTTATGGATGCCTGTAAGGACTGGAGATTTCAGTTTTAAGATCAGGCAAATGAACTAAGCCGCCGATTCAGAATTTAAACAAAAGCAACCGAGACCATTTCAGAAGAGTCTATGCAAAGTCATAAGATTCGCAAAGAACCCTTCAAGAGCGGATCCGACTCACACTATGTCGCTTTGTTGTATATTTTCCTTAAGAATAAAGAATGCGAAATAATGTTGTATTGCAGAGAAAAAAAAACTATAAATAAAAGCATGAAATATTTGAGAAGGATTTATTGGCAAATTGCAATAAATGTCGCCATTAGAAACAGCAACATAAGTTTTCTGCAAACCCGGACGTCAGATTTATCACCTTTATCGAGAAGGATATTATTGGCTTCAATTAATCTTGCACATAAACTTAATCGAACTTTTTGTGGTGTACATTAAACGTCGGATGTAATTACATTTCTTTCTTTCCTTCTCAAAGGATCAGGCCAAGTGTGCACTTAACTGCACAACAAATGCTTTCGGCACAATTAATTTATTTGAGCTTAATTGAAAATAAGTTCTTACACCAAATACTGATTACTTGTGGTGGTTTATTTCTGTAAATATGTTCACAAAATGTTGCTTTGTAGAAAGCGAATGATTTTTGTCCTTCAAATGCGTTTCGAACACTTCAAACTAGAAATCAATCCGAAGGACAAAAATCAAATAACGATCCATGTATCACCCATAAATTCCCCATTTACTCTCTGGTCATTTAAACAAACTTTATGACCCTCTTAAAGTAAATCCTGCGGAAGCAGTGAAATAAATGATGTATAACAAGGAGTCAAGCCGTTCAACACATCATCTCACACATAATGTTTGGGGGAATTCAATTGTTAAAGAGGGAGTAATCTTACTTTTCAACACACGTGTTTATGAATGAAACATTGAACACAAAAGAATCCTCATAGCATAGCTCCATCCTTTTACCCCAGTTTAACCCTTAATTCGTGCATATCCTGTGTGTATGTGACGAAGTGACTTTACTATTCGAATTTCTTCACATGGAATTTATCGCCTTCATATCGTTTGTAAATCATTGAAATATTGCGAAGGGTTGATAGTAAAATTTAATGATTCGCACATGTTACCAAACTTGGTGGTATACTTAAAAATTTTCTCAATGGATAAAAAAGAAAAGTTTTCTACTTTAAGGTTCAGATAAAAGAGAAGGAAAGCAGTTTTGCGATAGCAATGAATAGGTGTCGAACCGAAGTCAAATGAGGGTCGCAGAAATGACAAGTACTTCTTCTTCGTTGATCTCGAAAGATGTACTTCGACTAGAATCACATTTCATCGTATGTAATCAATATTTTGGTGAAATTTGTAGTAATTTTTTTAGGTTTTTTTTTTCAAGATGCAGTTCGTCTTTTATGTGAGCATTTTAAAAATTTTAATCCAGGTTTTGCGGTAAACTGAAAGATATTAAAAATTATTGCAAATTAAGGTCTACCTATATTTTCCGACTTTCAAAAATTTAAACAGACTTGTCAAAATGCAAGAAAGCTAAAAATGAAAAATGAAATACATTTTAAATATTGCGAGTCTGACATGCACACGAAGGGTTCCGTGTCTCTATACAATATTTAAAAAAGTGTAAAATTGAGCTGCAATTTTTGAAAAACACATTCTTAAAATAGAAACCTTTAATATTTTATATTCTGTGAAAACCGAAAGTGTCTATTTATTATGATTCTGAAGCTCTGTGAAAGACGGACATGAATGTATCAATAATACATTTATGATATTTTGAAATTGAAAAATGTTTCTACTCACAACTTCTCTGTTCTAAAAACGTTTCAAAAAGCACACAAGAACTTTGATATATCAAGCTATAACAATTTTTGGTCTGGATATGAAATCCTTTAACTGCTTGGGAGATATAAATTTCAGCCTAAACACTGCGACTAGAACTGAATAGAATAAAGCACTCCCAAAACCCAACATATTTTTTCTTTCGGAGTTTGGACATTTTAAATGATCAAGATGGCCAGTAAAAGATTTTGTGAAGGGTTTAACAAAAAATCTGATCAACACTTTTTCTTCGGCTTTACGCTATTTTTTATTACAACCTGATATCATCGATTTTTCTGAAAACAAATTGTTTTGCTAGCAAAAAACGTACTTGATAACATTTAGTCATCGATTCTGTCAATGCTAATTTCCGAACAGTCTTTGAAGCTAATTCATTCTTATATGAATAAACGGTCCCAAGCAGTCCTTCTTTGTCAAAAGCTGGTGTACCGCAAGGATCATTATTGGGTCCATTTTTATTAAAAATTTTCATCAACGATTTAATCCTTGTATAACGTCTATGCTGATGACAAACAGCTTTGTTTCCATTTACCAATTGAACTTATTGGTGACGCCGTAATAAAAATCTATGAAGTTTTTTAAGTAATCTTCTGAAAACTGTAAACTTCTTAATCCTAGCAAGACTAAAGCAATTTTAATTTACAAACACCCGATCCTTATCAACATTCCACCTCTTATTTTATATGGCCAACATATTGAACTAGTTTCCAAAACCAAAAGCCATGGTATAATCGTGAATAAGCACCCTAAATAGGGAAGATCACATAAAACCGTCGTTTCTTACTTATACGCTGCATTCCGAAGCTTGTCCGTTTGCAGAAAATATTAAACTTCCTCCTTGTTTCCAAGTTAAAACCAAGCAAGGGTCCCTTTTTTCCTTTTTTTGCAATTCTTATTGGTGTGTCTTTTCATACGTTATCTCCGACTCAATTCATTTTTAATCGGTTTTATTTCACCTTAGAATTTGCTCTTGTTTTGTTTATTGTTATAGAATTAATTATTTATCTTTTTACATAATGTACTTAAATGAGAAAAATGGTAAAATATGAATCATTAACTGTACTACTCTAAAACACATATTTCTTATTCTACAGAAAATTTAAGTTTATTCGACGATTTTGCTCGATTTTCATTCTCATGGAGCAGGCTTAGAAAGTTTTTGCAATAATTGCAGGGGAAGTCCAATTTTTAAATACACATTGAGCTTTTTTTTATTTGTTATTTACAGAATCTTTTTTTTTGCAAGAGTGCTGGTTTACAATTTGACACTGACGTTTGAATTCATAAAGTTAAATTCTTTTATTATGTATTGTCTTATGAAGCAAAGTTAAAGCTCGGGATTTAAAATAAGTTTGGAGATACTAGCCCAGAATTGTCTTGGAATGTGCAAATATATGTTCACGTCTGACGTATCTTAAAATGCTGTTTAAAACAATATGAAACCTATGTTTTCTTTCAGCACTATGTCTACATACAATTTCGCAACCATAAGACAAAATTGGTACATGAATAGATCTTGTAAGTAGCAACTTTGTTTTAACTGGCGTAAAGTGGCATGATGATACGAGGTTTCTTAGGGCACCATATAACTTGCCGATGACTTGTCGGATATGATCGTCCCAAGATAATGTTTTATTGAACAAAATGCCGAGATTCATTTGTCAACATATTTAATAGGAGAGTCATCAAGAACTAAAGGTGGAAGGAAGCTTACATCAAGCTAAGTCTTATAAATAATTAAGCAATTTGATTTAGTTGAGCTAAATTTCAATTGGATCTCTTCATACCAATTATTTATTTTTTAAAGATCTTCATTGATTGAGGAAACTCCATCCTCTATAATTCCTAGCTTACAAGAAAGATATAGGTGGTAATCATCAGCGTACATGTGCTTTGAGGAGTGCCTCGTGCAAATCGGTAGGTCATGTATGAACAGTAGAAAGAACAATGGTCCCAGAATAGATTCTTGAGGAACTCCTCTCTGTGTGTTTAAAAACCTCGACCTTATGCTGTTTACATATGTATACAGCTTGCCTTCTTGCAGAAAGATAGAATAAAAGCAGTTTACGGCAGATGGTGAAAAATTAAACTTTTCTTTTAGTTTTTTTTTATAATTGATTAATAAATTGTGGTTTATTTGATTAATCAAGGAGGACAAAAAATGAGACCAGGGCATTGTCGATAGCGTTTCTGATATCCTCGTATTTTTAAGCAGGGACGAGATACAGTTGTGTTTTGGTTGAAATCCCGATTGGAAATGCAGGAGTTTCTCCATAACCTTAAATATAGCAGAATGAATTTTAGAATAATTTTAATAAATTTTGGCTGAATTTCATCAAAACTAGTTGCTTTTGACTTTACTTTTAAAATTGCATTTGTTTTCAAAGATTTCGAAATTTATCAAGAGTTAAAAATTTTAAAACGACGTTCCTGGGACAGACTCGCGTCAAAAAGAGAATTCTGGGAAAAAAATAGATTCTTTTCTAAATATTCAACCCAATTGAATGTGTTACGGTAGATGAATAATTCTTTAGGAGTGCCATCGCAACCAGGAAAGTATGGAGTCAAAGCATGGATTCTGTAAGAATCTGATTGTAAGAAAAGTTGTGCCTGGTGCTGATATTTTTCTCCACAAAATTTGTATTTGAAAAGAAACTGGAAAAATCTTGTTGCTTATGTTCCAAAGAAAGCCTAGGTACATGAAAATGTTATACTGATCCACAAAATAAAGCTGAGACCCAAATTCATAGATTCTACTTTCTAAGAGTACCTCGAAAATATTATTATGCCTAATCTCTCAAAAAGAAATTTCTCTTTCAGCACCTTTATTGTATAAGCATCTTGACGAGTATTATTTTTTTTTCTTTGATTTTTACTAAGGCGCGATATAACTCGTAATTTACAACATTACAACGTTCAACATACCATAACAAGAACTCTTAAAGCCCCTTCCACTTTCTGTTTACTGCCTGCAATTTTTTCCTTCAAAGGATGTCCTCTGATTCATCATTTATTCAAAA
The DNA here is from genome assembly GCA_963555765.1 of Orthonevra nobilis. Lineage (NCBI taxonomy): Eukaryota > Metazoa > Arthropoda > Insecta > Diptera > Syrphidae > Orthonevra > Orthonevra nobilis. The sequence continues at coordinate 110,423,533 of OY743224.1, read as the reverse complement.
AAAAAAGATATAAGCATCTAGCTTCTTTCGAGTGTTTTATATGCTACCAAAAAAAATTTTATAAATCGATTTCTTCTGTTTCGTAACATTACAATGGTTGATGTTCAAATTAAAGTTTAATTTAATCAATCCATTATACTCGTGTCTAAACCTCTAGGTGCACTTCATAACAGCATGCAAATTCATTTCCATATATGCACATTTTTCCTCATTTTGATGTCTGCGTTCTAGGAAGGGTTCTTGAACTTATAATATGCTTGCGTCCTATCAGGGTTTTTTTTTCTGTATAAAGTTACCCCTAAGATGATTTACATTAAAGCACTCAAATATGTTATCCTTATCCTTGAGCCAAGTACAATTTATAAGCAACGTACTTTTGCTTTAGAACTTGTTGTCCGACATATGTTACTCTTTGTGCAGAAGCTCGTTGTTTTTGAGTCGAAAGCCTGTTAAAAGTCTATGCAAATATATCATCTTATGAATGAAACTCTTCACTCAAGCAACTCACATCGTCCTTCTGTCTCGCCATAATCATCGTTGCATGTGCACTTAATGTTCAAGGACTTTCTTGAAGAAACATTTCAAACGGGATAGTATACTTTTCCTCGTTCTTTCATGCAAACAGAACCGAGAGCAACATAAGTTGCGTACTCGATTTTTGCGACCAAGTTATATAAAACTCAACTGAAATGGAATAATTATGTCCTTAAAAAAAAAGTACCAAATGCGTACGCTTTCGTCATCCGATGGTCCTTATGAAGCTTAATTATTGTTCGGTTATTTACTCAGTATAATTTGAAGTTCAACAAGTTGTATCCTTAAATTCCGCTGGTGGCATCTTTCCGAACGTAGTGAAACATTTTTGCTGACGTTAAATTTAAATTTTCAAAATAGAAACATCTGTGGAAAGGTAGGAAATAGGCTCCGAATATTTGTTACGTTTCTGGCGCCGCCAGTGTCGAGTGTGCGTTTCTCGTCTGGGTCTACTTTTCGAATAGATGTTCTCTGATCGCAACCCAGCCTGCCTAGCGCAAACGCCTCAAAATAACACCATAAGCCCCTTTCCTGACTTGGAAGTTCAATTGTTATATGGGTCTTGATGTTAAGACAAACCCCGAGTTCGATAGTCTCTCAGTACAACGGATGCTGTGAAAGAGTGAGATCTTCAAACTTGAGAATAGTTTTCAGTTGGCGGATGTTTTAAACAGGACGGAGTAATGGCTCACCCTTCGGGGGCATCGATATCAGATTATGAAACAACACTTTCTGGAATGCCTTTTCTCAATAAGGGACGATTTGAAGTGGTCAGCCCTCTTTTTATTTGCAATTTTAGGTTCTAATTCTTGGATGTTAAGGGAAAAAAGCGTAAAACGAATACGCACACGAAGGGTTCCGTACCACCTTACAGTATGCAACACTTTTTTTCTCCCACAGTCTTCTAATTGGCGTAAAATTGAGTCTCGATTTAAAAAACAACACTTTGATCTAAGCTTTGTCTTACTCTTATTATTGCGAGAGTCTACTAATTACGGTTACGAAAATAAAGTTCTGTGCCAGACAGACGGAAAGCTATGAGAAATAGGGCTCGGTTGGCATTACTTGGATCCGAACGCTAAAATGCAAAGAAGATACTGCGTACTCGAAACAGTGCAAATTTCGAAAAGAAATTACGCTTGAAGTTAAACACCAAATCGAGCTGATGTATGAAAGCCTGCGCAGAAAGTTTTTGAGAGTGGTTAGTTGTTCTCGTTCTTTCTGTTCGCTCTATGGAGACTCTTGCAGCTTTCGTCGAAAGTGTGCGCCCACACACTAGAACATCAACGTGCCAAAGATTTCAGCAACTGCACATCAGTCCCACTAACCTGAGAAGAAATTCCAGACTCCGGTGGCAAAACAAACCACCTCCAGATAAAAAAGACTAGATAGAATAAATCAAGTCAGCATAGTTTGAATGGGTAGTGGAACCTTTGGCGAAACTATATTGCAATAGATTTGAAACAATAAAAAATTACAACAATAATTTCATACAGTATGACACTCCAGAACACTATTCAAATCCAAGTTCTGAGTTGAGTGTCTGGATTTAGATATGATTTTAATCCGAAGGCGTTCCTGACTTAGGTTATAGTCATCTCAAGGTAACTGTAGCAAAACATGTGAAGCATAAAGTCTTCCTTGACAAATAGTTCGACAGCCCTATTTACGATGTGTCCATGGTATGTTATTTGGCCAATATTTCTCCTGCTTGCGATTCCCTGCGCACTTTAAGCACCGAAACTGAATCTGATTGTTCGAAGTCGCATTCTCTTTACTTTGCTTTTCCTACTTCACCATTTGATAGTCTAAGATCTTCCACGTAATCCTGCTTTGCCACTCCAATATGCTGTTAAGAATAAGCTTGTATTCCAATCCAGCGCTTAGTCCGAGGTCGTCGGATTCCTTCGTTGTGAACTCCTCTTAAAATTCATTTCAATCAATGGACGGTTCGAACGTTATCAGAAACCTCTTACTCCTCGGAGTGCACGAAGAATTTTGTCGTTTGCTTTTGTAATAAATTGTTAACTGTTTTATAATATCGTCTATTTAGCAGCGAATAGCGTGCCTATTATAACCGGGACTTGTAGTTACAATTTCTATAGAGGCTGCTCCTGTCATTAGAGATGTATGGATATTTCTTGCTGAAGCACTGATTTTAGAGCTGATTTTTTCTATTTTCATTGCCTTCCGCGACGAGCAATTTCCGTTGCAGCGGAGACTCTTTTTTCCCCCGGTTGTAAGTATTTTTTTTAATTATTGAAGAAAATCAAAATTCACTTTTTTAATTGAACAAGAGTGTATCCATATTGCGACTTAATCAGTTACCCCACGAAATAGCAATCACCCATACTTTCACTGCACCACATCTATATTTCTAATCGCAGTGGCGAATTCACTTTATTGTTATAATATTTTGAAAATTTTCAAACGCGACTGTTCTCAACTGAATTCTGTGAAAGAATGCCTTTCGTAGAATACAACATCATACACTACAAGTCCACTTCTAGTCTGAAACCATGTCCATATTAATTATGCACTCAGTGGAATACTTAGCTCAATATACACTAACTATTTGCTCTTCATCGAATTTTATCTTATTCCTTATCTCTCTTGAGCTATACACACGCAGAACTGCAAATATCCTGAATGCCTACCTAAAAATTAATGAAACCAAAAAAGCTGGAAATCACTTTACTTTAATGAGAACGTGAATCGAATAAAGGAATACAAATTTGGGCTTTGTTGCGTGTTCCTTTTGTCAATGAACATGGAATCTGACGGGAACTAAAGTGTACACATTTTCTAAACGCAAGCATGCGTACAAATTTGTGTACACAAAAATACTTGTTGTGGCATGGAACCGTAAACAGCCTTGGATTTACTAATGTTGAACTCGTATTCTCATCATTCCAATGTCATTCCAACTGGTGCGATGATTTCAGTCTTTCGTACTTAAACTTTTTCCTTTTTCTTTTCTTTTCTCTACATGGCCATCAAGGTTTTGTGCGGAGAGGGATCTTTTGTGATGCTTGGTACAAGCTGCAGAGGCATCCGACTGGGTTACCAAATTCAATTTGTGGTAAGGAGCAGAATTTTTCATCAATATGCTTTGACTTAATTGAATCCCTTTGGAGCCCTAATTCTTGATGGGTTTACAGGTGCTTAAATGGATTGAATCTCAATCTGAACAATATTTTTATATTTGTTTTGGTTTTTAAAATTCAATTTGTACAAAATTAAATGAAATCAGGTTTTTCTTTTGAATTTGGTTTACAGATTTCATTATAACATACTTGTAAAAACTCATAAAAACGTTTAAAATTGTGTTTGACTTTAGAAATTGATTTTATTTTTCTTTGTATTTATGTAGTTAAATTATTAATAAAATTATTATTTTATTTATTATTCTTAAATGACAAACAGTGTTTTGTTTACAATGTTTGCATTAATAAAACATATCAGAAAACTAGTGACAAGTAATTTAAAAAAATATATAATAATACACATGTAACAGTTTCAGACTAGTTTTTTCAAAACTCTATTTAACAGATTTTATGTTGAAATATTAAAAATTCAAAGAAATATCATAAGAAAAACAAACTTCTTTGTTTTTTATTGCAACACTTTCGTGGGCTGTAATTCAAGCACAATTGAGGAATATATACAATCTTAACATAGACAAATACAAAATCAAAAACCATATTTTTGTGTCGCAAAATTGTTGTTGGCTTAATACCCTGATTTTGAGACCAATTTTTTACATAAACTTGATTTTGTTGTCAATTAACCCACTGATGTTTGCCAAAAAGCTTTATATATAAACAAAAATATAAACAAAACATAAATTAAAAATAATAACCATGTTTGTCGCAAAATTCACAGAACCAACAAAATCGTTGTTTTTTAAAAAAAAAAAATATTTAAGGATGCACAAAAAAGTTACCAAAATACAGTTGACTTTACACGATGGGTTCCCTGTTTAGTTTACTAATAAGTTTTTAATGCATTTTTTTTTCAACTTATCTAAATAACTTATAAACTAGACAAAAACGCTTAAACAAGCTTACGTAACTTAACTACACTTAAATAACTTACTGGCTTTATGCGAGCGCTCTAAGCTAAGCCTAGTACTTAAATTATGTCTTTCGACTTAAACAAACAATTTCTATTTATATCTAATACTAACAATTATTTATTAAGAAAAAATTATTTTTTTAAATCTTAGAATCTGCACGTTTTTTTTTATAATTAAGCTTGAAACTACGTTAAAATAACTTAAAATACTTAAATCTACCTTAAAATGTTCGAAAATATATATAAAATAAATTTATATATACTCAAATATAAACATACTATTATAATATATATTTTCAACTAACCCTTCCTATAACTAAGACAAATTAAATCTAGGCAAGCCGGCCAAGGCGATTTGCGAAATACAAAAGAAACAAAACGAGATTAACTTTGTCCCGGAGGGAAACTTTACTTTGAAGGTAGTCGACGAGAGAGATCCTCATAAATCTTCTGACAGCACCCTAAATTGTTGAGTTTGTTTTTGAACATCTGTCATATCGGGGGGTGACACCGACCTGCTGAAACTTTCTTCGGAACCGCGTGCGATGTCTTTATTTTAGGTAAGTCGCCTGTCTACACTTGAACAGGCAAAGTGGAAAATTAGTGGCACAGCCAGACTGCTCTGGATCAGACCTTTCGAATCGAGGTAGAGGAACGCCTCGGGAGATATAAAACCATTAAGACGCACACTTTCATGGTACAAATAGTTGGGGTAGAAAGCCCCGGAGCTCTGGTTGTTGATTGAATTCGTTGACTTTGCAATGTGCCTTCGGGTAAGCTTAATAAGGAAATTATTTACTCTGATCAGGTTGGCCCCATTTGAAGGACCTTATTGGAATAGAATTTTTTGTATTGGGACTCTGGAGCGAAGAGAAGCCCTGAGATATTGCCTTTTAAAAACCCGAATCTTTTCCATCGAATTTGCCGTCACGTTGAACCTCACGGGACACCCATAAGTTATCATTGGCCTGACAAGAACTATTAAGCAGATGACTTTCACCATGGCATCGAGCTGGCTGCTACGATGGGTTCCCCACCTCCCAAGATAATGCAACACTATATTTCTTAAATTTGTACAACTAAACCCGACTAATCAAAAGCCAGACTTCGGTTGACGTTTAATTTCAAGAAGAACAAAAACTTCCAGATTGGAAATTAAAAGGTTTTAAAAAAAATGGATTTCAAAAGATCACAAATTTAAAAGACTTTTTGATGCAGACTTATTGTAGAAATTTGTGAATCTATAATCCCGACCTTTCTTTTGGCAAATTCATGCGAGAAATTCATCTTAAACCGAGTGCAAATTCGTTTGGAATTCGTTTGGAATTCGTTGAAGAACGTCAAATTGTAGCGGTGTTAGGGCGAATTCCAATTTCCTACCCTAACACGTACAAATATTGATTTATTTTCGTATTGGAATTTAGGCTTTACATAATGTTGAAATGACGAAATGATTGCATACTTTGAATAGTAGTTAAGTTCGTCCATGAAACGAGATCATTGTCTACTTCTAGGTGTTGTGATCTCATGAAACACTTTACAATACAATGGTGACCCAATTTATTTTTAACTTTTTTATTATTTGCTTTGGATCAATTAAGTAGATACATCTCTGTGACGAACGGGTGGACCACGGAGGCTTAGTAATAGGATTCCTTTAGTACGGAACCCAAACAAAAGAGACATAATTCAATTCGCTTAAATATATGCTGAGCTCGTTGTTCACGTACAAACGATCAATACTTATTTCTACCTTGCCTTTGACGATTCCCCATTAATTTGTAATGCAAATTACTTTAGAAGTTAGGTTTAAAATCACACAGCAAAGAAATATCTCATTTTAAATTTCTAGCCGTTTGTTTTTCTTTATCTCAAGTTTCCATTAAAACTTACTGGCAATCGTTTCAGTTCAATAGCACTGGATTTATGCGGGTCGACAGAATCGGTATACGAGTACATACACAATGTTATTTGCCAGAAATTTGTACTATCTTGTCACCATCCCTTTTCAGCCATTGTATCATCCTTAATTCATTAATTATTCAAAATTATTCAAATTTCAATGTAAAGAAGGGATGACAATCGAAATACGACCTCAAAATGGAGCGAATAAATTGTGGAACAAACACTGTGCACCCATTCCCTCATCAACTGATTTTGTTTGCAAATATTTGGGATTGTATTTAAAGTAGGTGTTCCTGGCTCAGTGATATTCTCTTTACGGAACATAGGATAATGTTAAATGGGATATATTCAATAAAGTAGTCACTTGGTTTTACTAAATCATCATGCGATGATAGATGGCCGAAAACTTTACAAATTGTTTAGAGAAGGATATGGCGTTTGGCATCCAACTTCTAGTTTCTTGACACACAACTAAGCAATTTATCTAAATTATTTGAGTGAAAGGATACGAGGAACTGATAAATTAAAGCTTATGGAAGTTGTAACTTTCCCCTGTTTTTCTGGAAGAAAAAGTTTTCAACTAACGTCTATAGGGTTGGGTATTTAGTGGTATCGAGCATTTGAAAACTTTTTGGTTATTTTCTTCTATGGTGCTAAATGTTTTGGAAGCGAGTACAATGATAATTCATTTGGGATTTTAAATGACCCAGTTTGTGGTTGGGCTTTAATTTAAATTATTGTGTTGCGACTGGATCGTAAAGAAATTGAGCCTTAAAGATACTTTAAAATTAAATAAACACAGATCCTCAGTGAGCAAAACTAATAACATAATAAATAACAAAATAAATTATATAGAAGTAGTTTCAGGAAAAATCTGTAAAATGCGTAAGGTGAACTGAAACGTTTAGTATTGATTTTATTTTGTTTTTTGTAAAGACTATGCTTCTGACTATTGGTAACTATATTTCGATGCGAGTTACTTGCATTATTTAGTTTAAATATTTTTATATAAATTATTTAATTACGTTTTTAATTAACGCTTAGTCAACGAGAAACTTACAACACTCGATGCACAGGAATTTGATAATTTTGTATCTTACTGCTGTAAAAAAATGTTTAATACATTTGAATTAAACCTAAATCTCACAGGAACCAAAGCATTCATGGAGGAAAAAAATGACAAAATTGTGAAAAGATGTGGGGAAATCGTTTGTGAACAACACTGGTCCAAAACCGAGACTTGGAGCACCGCATCATAAATACAAATCTTTGAACAATTTTAGAAAATGTTATTTTTATTTTTCGCATGATCGACAGACTTTTCGTCATCAAGTTAGATCATACCGTTTTTTTCGATGTTTTTCTGCACTATAAATAAACTTAAAACTAATAGGACTACCGGTTGAAAATGTCGTTATTGCAGACAACTTCATATCCATTACTCTGAGGTGAATTTTGACCATGACAGCTGTCACATCAGAAACTTCATGTCATTGTCTAATTATTTCAGTCTAGGTTTTTGGTCATTAGTGAAAACACTCAAGTTTTTGGAAAGCCGTAAAATGTCTGCATTCGTGCCATCAAAACAAGTTTTAATATGCTTCTTTCTTTTAAAGAAAAAAGCAACCGAAGCTTACCCAGGCTATACTATAGACGTTAGAATGTGCCAGCGGTGGTTTAAGCGGTTCAAAGATGGTGATTTCGACACCGAAGACAAAGAACGCCCCGGCCAGGTAAAAAAGTTTGAAGACCATGAATTGGAGGCATTGCTCGATTAAGATCCGTCACAAACGCAAGAAGAACTTGCGAAATCACTTGGCGTCACTCAGCAAACCATTTTCGATCGTTTGAAAGCAATGGGAATGATCCGAAAGGTAGGACATTGGGTGCCGTATGAATTGAAGCCACGAGACGTCGAACGCCGATTTTGCATGTCCGAAATGCTGCTTGAACGCCACAAAAAGAAGTCTTTTTTGCATCGAATCGTCACTGGTGATGAGAAATGGGTACATTACGATAATCCAAAACGTCGGACAACGTATGGATACCCCGGACATGCCTCAACATCGACGGCCGTTCAGAATATTCATGGCCTGAAGGTTATGCTGTGCATTTGGTGGGACCAGAAGGGTGTTGTGTATTATGAGCTGCTAAAATCGAATGAGACAATCACAGGCGAGGTCTACCAACGACAATTGATGCGTTTGAGCCGAGCACTGAAGGAAAAACGGCCGGAAACAGTCGCAAGACACGACAAAGTTATTTTGCAACATGACAATGCTCGGTCACATGTTGCAAATGTCGTCAAAGCTTACCTTGAAACGTACCACTACACCACCCGCCGTATAATCCAGACCTTGCGCCATCCGATTACTATCTCTTTCGATCGATACAAAGTGTTAACCAGCACTTCCGTCATTTCGATGATGTCAAAAAATGGATCGATTCGTGGATTGCGGCCAAACCGGTTGAATTTTTCAGAACGGGTATCCATGAATTGCCAGAAAAGTGGGAAAAATGTGCGGCTAGCGATGGGCAATACTTTGAATATTGAATTATTAACTATTTTTCCTCAATAAAGCATTGATTTTTGAAAAAAAAAAAAAAAACGACATTTGCAACCGGTAGTCCTATTACTTTATATCTATTTTTTTAAGAAAATGCCCGCATCGGCTCTCATAACAGTCTATATAATAAAATTAGGATAATCAAAAGATATAACATTTTTGTTTTTATTTGAACTGTTCACGATTTATTTATTATTTTGTTTGGAAGGAAAACGTGGTGAAAAATAAACTTATACAATGGTATCATTTTTAATGTCCTTAGAATAATAAGCCTCAATACTGCAACACTAACTTAACCTAAATAAACCTAACTTACACTTAGACTGAATCCTTTCATGTAGTTCCCAGATTGTTAATATATGAGCTTGACAAGATATTTTAATTATCTTATCTAGCTCATTATTCAAGAGGCTGAGATATTACAGGTCAGAGTTCAGCCTGTCACTAACCGTTAGCCACAACCCAATCTAGCCACCAATATTTGATTTTATTGAGCCACTCGTTGTTTACCTTATCTCATAGTCTCAAGTCTCATAGAGAATACGCTTGTCTGTCACCCTTCTAGCAAAATGATATATTATAGGTTCACTCGTGAGACCCGATATATAGCCATTAGCATCCAGGTACAAGAATGCCTCCGGCGGAATATGTGCACTTACCATACAACTTCTGAGATACCCAGGGTTAGAATAAAACAAACCTGAAATATGTTCGTGCTTGATAAAGTTTGCTGATCGCGTGTAATAGTTTCTCGCAAGATAAAAAAAAAAACTTTGTCATTTATTGATAGGCCCTAAGATCATACCGGTTTATCTTCCTTGCGCATGGTTAGCCTCAGGATCTGATTTGGGGTTCTCTGACCTTGCCCAAGGCTAAATTCTTCATCTGGATATAATTCTTGGTCTTCAAAAACCCTAACAATTTTATTCCTGAGAACTGTTTTCATAAGTTGTGCTGACATTATTCAGCCAACTTACAGATCTATAACCTTGTGTAATGTCACATGGATTTCCTGCTTTTGGAATCGGCAGAGCCTTAGCTGGTTCCCATGTTTCACCAAAAATTGTTTTTTTGAGATAAGCATCAATGATTTGCGTTAGAAATATGATTTCCATAATTAATTTAATCAATTCTGACCATTTTTAAAATCTTTAATCCATCTACAAAATATTTAATGTCTCTTCGAAACAAATTCATTTATCTGAGTATCATACGCAGTCACATTAGATGCCATTATAGCATTCTTTTCATGAGTGTTTGAAAAATTCCTCTGTAATTATCCGTAAAAATGGTATTTGTCTCATTCTTAAGGTTTTGCCTGTCTTTTAGTTTTTAGAATTACAGAGAGGCTTTATAGCTTTATCTATATTTCTTCATTTGTTATTCCATTTTTGAAGGTACAACCGCGAACTCTATAGGCTTTGTCAAGGAGGCTAAAAAACATCGACTACAAGGAAGACCGATCATCCATTTTAGAACTAAGCTATTCGGGATGTTAAAGCTATTGGTCTAAATGCAGTGAACCCGGGATAGAAGATTTAGATTTAAGACTTTTGTAGAGGAAAGACTCCATACTTAACAACTGAGATTCGAAAAATCGATTTTACAATAAATCTTTCTTTAATCTTATTCGCTTTATTATTTTGTTTTTATTAACTTAATAATATTGAATAACCAGATTTTAATGTTTTCACTTTAAACAACAATTAAGCAAATTTTCTCGCAGAAAAACTTCACTTCTTAAACATTTCCGAAAAAAATCTATTTTTCTTTTTCAAATGTTCACTTACCCTGCTGATGCTCCGTAATAAACATGTAAAGAATTTGGCTTGGAAAAATAGTCATTGTTCTGTAAAGGGAAGAACTAACGGATTCATTAAAATTCATAACCTCATGGATAGAATAATAAAACATTTCCTTATTATAATTTTGTTGTTCACTTCTTATTTTTCCCCTCCGTGGTACTCTCTAGGCAGCTCTTTATATTCACCTCCCAAGGGTGTCGTCATAGCTATTGTTTGTCATATTGCGAAGAGACAAAATGGACTGGACGATGAGGGGGGACAGTCATTTCCTATGCTCATGCATTCTAAAGTCACTCCTGAATTTTATGAATTAATTACAGGGAGCATAAAGTATTTTTTTTTTTTTGGCAACTGAGGAAGATTAAGTAGATCATAAAGAGTGTAACTTGGACTGTTATTGTACTTTATAATATTATTCATTACAGTTTTGAATTTTAAAAATATGCTTTAATATTAAATGAACGGAATAATCAAGTATTTCATTTATCAGGAATAGTTTTGATCATTTTGAAATATCTATTCAAACCGTGATACAACACCGTCTTGATGCAGGATTTGACGTTGGGTATGGGAGCAGATATTCAGGCCAAGCGTTCTTCATCATTTAACATTAATGCCTTGGAAAGTTTTCATGCATCATTTTTGTTGAAATGGTAGAATGAATGAGGCGCTCATTGAGGGTTTGTTTATCTTCTGCATGTGCGATTACCCTCGATGTCAGCGTGTCGCGGTTTCCAAGCCAGTCTTTGACAGATACGAGTATGTTTGGCAATAAGTTTATCTTTGATGTCTGCATCGGTACTGGAGCTATACTTGGTAATGATTACTTCATGAAGAAGAAGGAAACCATTATCAATTAACAACGGGAAAGCAAGCACTGTCATTTGTTTTCGGGGTAAGCAAAACTGTATATCCTATTCTAACACAAGGCTCTTTCATTTCTTGGAAGATGGTTTTGTAAACTTAGTTGCTGGTGGACACTTTTAAATACTTTGAGAGGTAGCAATCGACACTAGATTTACTATTACAAACATGCTGGAATGCGTAAACACCATCTCTAAACAAACCGGCAAAAACTTTTGTCATATTTCTCGTACAGAAATATTTAATCTGTTTACGAAATTATTTAAAACTCAAATTTCCTCCACTTTTGAATTAGCCTAAGGCCCATGTTACAGCCGCATTACTTGGTTTTGATAATTGGTTGCGTAATTTAGTTATGTTATAATAAACCTACAATAGTAAAAAAATTGTAAAGCTTTAAATTTATTGATTTTTTTCTTCTTTTTATTCAAAACTATACAACAACTTAAGTTAAAGTTGACTGTAATTACTGATACTTTACTGACGCCCTAAGTTAAACCTGATATGCAAAACGTTGTGCTGAAACATCACTCCCGATTCTTAATAGACTTATCTTAACACTTTTGGTGAAAAACACAAATATTGTTGAAGAATGGCTTTAAATATTTTTTAATAAAAAACATAATTTAATAATTTAGTTATTCCAAAGAAGAAGAACAACGGGAGAAAATTATTATTATTTTTAATTCAAAAATTATGATTTCTTTTTATTTCACTTTCATAGTAACAGATACAAATAAAGTATTGTCCGGAATTGAATTTTGAAAAATATTTTCTGCGTTCAGAATTCAGTCAAAACCTAGAAAACTTAACGAGAAAACTGAACTGCAAATGCAGTTGACAATTTCATTTGTCAAACATATAATTTTTGGAAATCTACCTTCAATTTGTACTTGGAATAAGTTTGTTTTCTGAATTGTGTATTACTTTCAATTTGTAGTAGTAATTAATAAGTTTTAATTGTGTGTTTTGAATTAAACGATGCCAAGAAAGTGAACTCATTTTCACATCAGTTTGCAATGTTTGGATATATTGAACGGCAAACTTGATATCACAGCTATTTTGAGCTAGTTATTCCTGCGTACTCGCTGGAAGAATTTCGTGTCCACTTCAAGATGAATCGGGCTTGTTTTTCGGTTAGTACTTAAGTACTGCCTTCTGATCCCATTTCGACTTAGATTCTGAAATCCTTATTCTTAGTTATTAATTAATTTTTAAATAATACATAACCACTCTTATATTTCATAAACTTCAACCGATCAATAACCTGCAAAAAGTTGTCAAATATTTTTAACTGCAAATCCAGTCCACTTCCTCACCATATAGCATGTCAAGTGGCTATGCCATCAAATTCAAGGGCTCTCGACCAATCAGAGCTGGTTGACTAGCAAGTGCCTAGAAGTCTGAATGCGGCCACGAAATGTCAGAAACATTGAATTTCATTCACAATATTTAAGACGTTTATCAAGTGAGTTACGCAATACAGAATTGTCAATTGCTTGATACTTGACTATTGCAACTAGAGCGGTTTATATAATAATACCAGATGCCACCTTCTGGTAATCAGACCAGAATCACGTGGCTTAGCTGACAAGCCTTGAATTGAAAAGAAAATGTAATCCGTCATTGTGCAGATGCAGCCAACGTGAAATTCCGTCAATCATTTTTATCGCCATCACGGTTCATAAAGTATAAACTATTCGCAATATTATGGAGGCAGCCATTTTGAAGGTTTGAATAATTGCAGACATCAGGAAAAGTGAAACTAAATAAAGACTTATAAGTCTAACTTAATTTTCTTTCTATCGGAATTTCTTGCAATGGATCAGATTTTAGGAATTTAAAAAGTCGACGATTAAGATTCACAGAGTTGGAGTAATAGTTTTTCTTGAGGACGTCTGTGCGTAAACCCCGTAGTACATGACATGGAAATTGTTGCATGTACATGCAAGTCTGAGGTCATTCTGACGTCAAAATCTATCACAATACTTGCATGGAGTTTGCTTGTCGTGTACTACACATATTTGTGACAGTCGCATATAGTCACGCATGTACATGTGAGTCCATGCTACGCCTTTATCGCATGCAAACATGTGACTTTTTCGCATGCCGTATCCTAGCAAGCAGCATGGGATTTGGGACAACATGCAATACTTTATCGCTCAATGCCATGGAAACATCACATGCGAGTGCACGAATGCGTACCGTCGCATGTATTTCACATGTGTAGAATGTTTCAAGCATTAGGACGTGTGCACAATTGATTTATTTTGTTAAAAAAATGGTAAAACAATTAAAACGTTTTTTTTTTAGATTAAATGCGAAGAACGATGCTTTTAATCATAGATAAGCAAAATTTATATTCATATTTTCCCGATTGACCCCAAACTAATGCCAACGAGTTTCAATTAAAATCTTTATCTGACGGTTTTCAAATGTGTGATATAAATACTTTCTAGAGTTCACGGTGGATCTGATACGTAGAATTCTGGGCTTCCGTAGCAAAATCCACCTATTATTCCGAGGACAAAGTTTTCTATGTGAATTTTGGGCCATGATCCACACAACATTTATTTCAAAAACTTATGAAATCTGCTTCAGCCAGACACAGTTGTGTGGCCCCGAACGCTTGGTGTTTATGATTGGTAGATCTTTATTTATTTCTTTATTAAGAGTATTAAAATATACTTTCAGTCACAAAATTTATAATTAAATGGGATCAGCGACGGCCAAACTCAAATCGTCCGATGGTACCTCTTCCGCAATGCAAGCAATTTGGCACATGGAAAAAAAGTAGACATGGTTTGACAAATCGGGATGAAGAAAATTTAATTTTTGCTCTCGTGCTATCGACCATTAAAAAACTTTCTTAACAATAAATTTCTTTTTGACTGAAGCCCTCACAAAATAAAATATAAATCTACAAAAAAAATAGGATGCAAAAATAAATCCATTGTGTTTCCATCTTAACGTTCAAAGCCCACCCAATCGCTTTCTGTCGGCAGAAGACGGTCAGAAGCAGCCCTTACACCTCCTTTTAAATCTGGACTTTATAATGCTCACTATACTCAGCTTTTTAGGCATTTTTAATTTGATTTGAATTTTTAAAATTTTACAAATTGCAAACTGAAGCCCACTTCAAGGGAACTCATGAAAGCGAAAAAATATATTCACATGGATACATGCCTTGTGCTAGGAAACCAAGGTTTTTGCTGTTTTTTTTTGTTTCTAGAACGCTACGCATTCGAACCGCCTTGCATGTCGGGTACTAGCGCCACATGTGTGCACGACGCATGCAAAAATACATGCGAATAGTTTCCATTCGAGGGCCACCGTCGCAACGTTTTGAGACAAGCTCTACATGCCGTGTACTGCCGATATTTTTTGCATGCAACGACATTCAATCACAAGATGGCTGCAATGAATATTTAACTTGAATGCGAGATTTTCCGGTGACGTCAGGTCCGCATGTACATGCAACGATTTCCATGTGCGTACTATGGGCTTAAGAAATAAATATTTTAGTCTTTTTTTAAATGGCCTCCAAAAAAGATATACAATCGATCACGTTTCCAATTAGATGGCCTTTTAAGGTTTTCCAAAATTGCCTTTCCATGTGTCCGTATGTTTCTGTCAAGTTCGTTCAAAACAGCTCTATTGTGTTGTGGACTGTACATATCAGTTTTTCTCGTTTCCTTTTCCTATAAATCACAGAAGGTGCATTTTGTTAATGCGCTTTATTATTCATGCTCCCGTCAATTCGGATGTGGTCTGAAACACCGTCGAATGAAAAACTTCCTTTCACCATTGTGGAGCACGCCGTCGATCGTGCTGAACTACCCTTTGTTCAAAAACTTAAAATTACGACCCGTCCGTGGAAAATGCTTTAGACTATTCCCTTGATCCTGATCCGATCCTGGTACTTTTTTTGCCAAACTAGCAGTCTGAAATCAGTAGAGAAGCACTTTTCAATCCTTCTCAAAACCTTCGAATGGCAGGAAGGCCAAATCGCACCCAAACCAATCTTGACTGACATATACATATAGACATAACATATAGAAACCCTTATATTGCGCTCAGATGTTGTTCGCTTAAGGCTTGATTTGTTTCTTATACAATGTAAATTAATGGTCAGAAACCTGACGGACGCTAGGACATTGAAAGAAAGAAGAAGAATCGGAAGTGTATGAGTATGGCGCCACCAAATCCTCAATCATATCCAGAAGCGAACGAGCACCTGAGTTTTTGGCTTCATCTATGGAAGTACCGCTGCCCATAGCCATAAAAGTACGTTGTGAGTCGTCGAATGAAACCTTGTACAAGAACGATGGCATTTCAGACGGACAAGAACAATGCGTTGGCATGTTATCATAGCACGGCTTAATACCATGACGTTCTAGAAACTTTTCCAGAATGGAAACCGGTGTTTCCATTGAACCTGGATCTGGATCCGATTGATCCTGGAAAAAAAAAGTGTTCATAGTTGCTTTCGCATATTTCGAATGCCTACCAATGAATGGGTTCTTTCCTCTGTCAGATCGGCTTTTTTAACTATTTTTTTTTCTACTGGCTGGGTTGGCTGCATCGGCTGTGGGTCTAATTGTGGGCTCGTTTGCTCATCACGTGAAATTTTCTTTGGCAATTGCACACCAGTTAGCTTGTCAATCAGAGCCCGAGCAGCAGCGTTTTTAGCTTCATTTATAGATCGACAGGAATGGTTTACCCTTAAAGGTATTTCCTTATTGTCTAAGCAAATCCTAGACCGGAACGTTGACGAACTCCCGGTAGATTTTATAGGGACCACTTCGTAGGTAGGCTTAATTCCACGATGGCTAAGAAGCTCTTGCAAAATATTTACCGGAGCTTTTGTCGTCAGACTTTTTGATTGACGCTGAAGAAAAAATTGCTCTTACTGGCATTGTGTTTTTTACAAGTAAAATGCTTACCAATCTATGACACTGCTCCTTGGGCTCCGTTGGAGTTTTAACTTTTCGGGTTTTCACCGGATGTAATGCTTGTCGTTGTGGCGCTTTTTGAACGATTCCCGCAGCATCGTTTTTCACTTGTTCTGCAAGTTGTACACCAGTGAGCTTGGAAATCAGCGTCCGAGCGGCCTCATGTTTGGCCACTTCTTCAGTACGACTGACACCTTCTACTTTAAATGGTACTTCTTGATTATTGAAAAAAACCCTAGACCTATAGCCAGACACGTTAGTCGCACTTCTTGCCCTGAAAACACCAAAACTCGGCTTAATTCCGCGAAGTCGAAGAAGCTTTTTGAGAATATAAACCGGATCTTTCGTGGCCAGATTCTCAGATTGATCCTAAGAATGAAACAAGGCACTTATGTACGTAGCTTATGTTTGTTACACTTTTTAGAAGCCTACCAGATTAAGCGATTTCTCCATACCCAGCTCAGCGATTTAATTTTTTATTTTGCTTTTTTTTTTAGTTTTCAAAAATATAAAAAAAATGTTATAAATTCAAGCGCGTTTTTGCCCTTATTAAAATGACAATTGCCTTGGGATCGATAAAAATCAAACAAAAACTTGATCTGCGCACAGTGGTTTTAGAGCACAAATAACAAATCTTGATGACTCATTGTCACATGTTTTTAGCCCTTCTTTATATCAAAGCCTTTGACACTGTGAACCGTGCAATCTATTCTTGACGACGAAGAGACAAATTGCTACCCTTATTGAATGGCGTACCCCAAGAATAAATATACGGACCCAATATTTTTTTTATTTCAACGAACCTCATAGCGCAGCTAAACATTGCTGCATACAATTGTTAGAAGTTCATCTGCAGGTTTTTGCTCAAGAATGAAGACCTAAAATTGAGTTGGACACAGATAAGTGACCTTATTTTATACTCCATAAAATCGAAGGCTCTCAATTACGCCTGAATTACTTCCCTCTGACCGCAGGGAACCTTGAAGTAACATTAATTTGGCGACTTGCATTGGAAGACTATATTAATGCAAACGTTGTCAATATTTACTCCAGTCTCCGTTTCCTTTGGACCTCGCATGCATGCGATACACAAAAAGACCAAAATCGAGCTGGGGGCAACTTTGTTAATGCCAATTATATTTAACTGCTTTGAATATCTTAGTTAACTTATATTATATTGTACATGAAACTTATCCGTTGTATAAGCTAACACATATTTATGCAATCGACTTAAATCCACCTAGGAATTTGCAGATCTAGAAACAGCTTTTCAGTAATTCACTAAATGCACTTAAACCAGCCTTGTTTTTGCAAGTGCACCCCCACATGTTTGCACATTCCTCTGCAGTCCATAAGATATTTTGTTTTCTGCACATCACTTTAGAACACAACTCGGGGCATCATAAGTCTACCACCAGAGCGAGAATTCACAAGTCTTAATATAGGTCATTAAAAACTATGATAAATAAATGCTGCGTTTCTATTTTTACAATTGTGATGAACATTAAACTTATAATCTTTTAAATACAGCCCTATTTCTTCGTTTTCAAAAACAATATTCAGCTTTTCAGTAGCTTCTTATTTTTGTTCACTTTACCAACGGTCTTGATTAAAAATTATGTCATCGAACCAAATTTTCTAAAAACTTTATAATTATATACTTAACTTTATAATTATCAGTTGAATTCAAATTTAAAAGTGTAACGTCGGTTGAACTCTGGTCCACTACGAACAAATCCACAAAGTAAGTTAAAAATATGTTCGTCTCCTTTCTGCCTAGCCGACAATTTAAAAGCGCGTGTCCTTTCCGGCATTTCGGATTGCGCAGTGGACTCGGGTGGTTTGGCCGTACTCGAAAGACTGTGAGTAGTTTATTGAATTTGATTAATACTTGTTTAATTCACTTTTCTTAACAGAAAATAAAATTGGTTCCAATTCGAAATTCGGTTTCTTATTTTGGGATTCGGTTCCTAATATTTATTTGGATAACGTCATTTGCGGTCACCGAGCCTGCTGCAGCAACAAATTATTTTGTTTTTCCCCTCAGAATAAGATGAATAAATAACAGAAACAGCTTCGAAAAATAACTCTAAGATAAATTAAATATGTTAACATAATGCGATTAAGTTTACATGCAGTAAATATAATAATAATTAAATTTAAACTTAAATTTTAAATAAATGTTCAAAATAGTATAGCTTTTATTTTGAGCATCAATATAAAACAAATATTCTATTTAATATATTTTTATTTGTTTACTACCTAAACTGTTAAATATTTTACTATGACATTAAATTAAGGAACACAAGTTTCTTTCAAATTACAAATATTCATTTGTTTTAACTTCTCTTTCGTTAATTTTTTTTTTATCGTAATATTTCCGAAATATTTACTTTAAGCACCCCTACGTATATTTATTTATAATATTATTCTTAATCTGATACTGTAATGCTAATGGGTATCACTTAACGCTGTTATTACCAACATATTTTTTTGTATTGTCATTTTCCCGATTTTAATGCAGACGTCAGTCAGTCCTACATGTAGGATGGTTCAACCCTTAAAAAGCTTTTGGCACGTGCCGTTTGTTTTTAAGCTGATTGCATTGAGAAATTGTCGTTCTTCACAACAAGACGTGTTTCTAGCGTTTTACAATAAAAAAAAAGTAAGTACTCATTTTTATTCTAAATTTAGTTTTAAAAATTCAACAGATTGCGGAACATTCAATTTAATTATTACTCTTTCGATATAATAATAAAATCAGGGAATTTTCTTTGAATGCAGCACTTACTTATCTTGAAGATGATGCGGATCTTACGTATGACCATTATTCGGAAAATTGAACAAAAAATTTTTGGAAAATGCCCCAATTGAAGAAATGTTGGTGAAGCAATGGTTCCTTATTTTGAGCGTCATGGCTGTAAGCAATTTATCCATGGCAAGCCCATTAGGTATGGCTTCAATTTGTGGGTTGGTTCAACAAGGATATGATTCAACTAGTTTGAATCGTACTAAGGCGCGTCCACCAATATTCACACCACATATGCGGAGTACGGAGTTGGGGCTTGGGTGGTTTTTGAATATGCAGACGCTTTGAGACGAAAATGGCAAACAAAGAAGTTTCATCTGTTTTTTTTTAATAATTTCTTCACATCAGTGGAACTTATAGATCACCTCGCTCAAAATAACTTCTTCACTACTGGTACCATCCGCGAAAACTGAATAGCGCATAACCCATTGATCGATCGAGCACACACAAGAGAGGTTCGTACGACTTTAGAAAAATGCAAGGCCAAGGAACGATAATATTGTTGAATCGCTCTGCTCAAGCATTGTAGGTGAAGCACCAATCCATTCATTGAAGCAAGGATATAGAAAAAAATAACATACCTTTTTATAGACATTTTTAATTAAAATAAGCTAATATTGTATGCTTTGACTTTAGGTAGAGCAGCCGCATCTAGTACAATTATACAATGCATACCAAAGATAGGTGGGATCAGAATGTAAGCCTCTATAGAACTTCAATACGAGGAAAGAAATGGTTCTGTTCGCTTATCACTCATTGAATCGACCTTTCAATCGATAAGCTTGGCAAATTCACCGAATCCATGGAGGCGAACTAGACCAATTAAGTTTTAGAAGACAAATCGCCGTAGAATTGCAGACACAGAGCAAAAAAACATATTTCTTCCAACCATCAGCTTTTGAGGAACGAAACACGCGCTACCATTATGGTTTTCCAACAAGAAAAACAGACGAGATTGCTTTTTGTCATCCTAAAACGACGACAAGATGTCTTAGGTGCGATGTGCGATTTTTTACATTTCAGAAAGTTTAAGGCATATATGGGTAAATTACATTTTAGGGTCCCGTTCCCAAAGGGTCGAAGAGAACCCTATTTCTAAGCCTCCGCTGTCAGCCCGTTCGTCCGTCTATCACAGAGCTGTATCTCCTTAGTTGTTATAGGATGACACTTGCAATTCGCAGAAGGTGTACTGCTATCGCCTCGACAAAAGCAAACTTAACAACTTTTTTAAGTTTGCAATCCTTTCTTCCATCCAACACAATGTATTAGTTCGAATTTCAATATGAAAATAAAAAAAAAAATACACCTTGTGGAACGAGTGTAAAAATTGTTCCAGCCAAACAAAAGAAATGTCACGTCTATGTAGACGTGTTTTTCTCAATCTTAGAAAATAAATCACAATTTTTTAAAATAAATTGTCTAAGCCTAATAAATCACTTAAATCAGAGGTTTGCAAAATGAAGAAAAATGTAAACATTTAATGAAGCTGTGTGTGTTGATTACGCATTTAAAGCACATAAAAATATTCGATGTTTGAAGACATTTTTGTTTTTTCAATAATTTCCAATCCATGAAACACTTGTGTTTCATAACTTATTTCCATGAAAATTCTATGACAATCTATATCCTTATAATTATATCCCTGCAAAGAAAATATCAGAATCAGTTGATAAGTCCGTATCAAATAATCGTTTAGTCTTGCGATCGTTTTAAAACCGTATTTTTTTAAACTTTTTTGATTCCATATCGGGAAGCTTTTGTTCTTATTGGAATAACAAGTAAACCGATTTCAAACTGTTATTTCGTCTCGCAATGACATGAGAAATCTAAAGAAACATAGTGTTGCATAGGCGCGGGACCTTTCGTGTAAGAGTCAACTCTCACTTTTTAAATAACGTTTGATTTATTTTAAAACATATCGAAGTACAATAAAGATTTCATCTGCGATGTAGCCTGCAGAGCCTTTCAAGAGCCCTTATGCAGCAGGTATATGACTGTGTCTTTAGATTCGTTTGGAGCTTTTCAAAATGTGTTTTTATTGACTTCTAAGGATTCTTCGGAATTTGTTTTAAAGATCGAGGTCGTAATAAAAGTCCTTACAATTGACAATTTATCGAATAATTTCGTTTCGGCTTTACTCCAGGAACGATTTAAATGTCGTCAGACTAAGCTGATACCAATTCAACTACTACTTCGGAAACAAGAGCCTTTGTATATAGTGTCTTAATTTTAGCACCAGCATTTTCAAAAAGGAATACCAAAGTTTCTTGAAATGAAACAAATCGCAAAAAGTTAGTTAGACTATAACTAAGTCTCAATATGGACCGAAATACATTAAAAAGACACAAGGCATCTCTGGTGACTTGCTATGAACAATTTATAGATCGGTTGAAATGCCATATGCATTTAAGATAACAGCAAGCTATTCATAGAATAAGAAAACGTAAGCAAACGGGCAAGATATGATTCACCTCACGTTGAAAATTGGCTCAAAACCCCTCAAAAAAACTTAATCACTTAAACTATAACAAGCTACGGATATGGATGATTTTACATTTGGCGACTCACGAAAACGGAAAAGAAACCGTGACTTTCGGATCTGCATCGGCAGTTTATCTCTGATCTTGTACAGTAGATAGTACTGCAGTAACATGAAGGCACTCGCAGTACGCCTCTGATGTGTTAACGCAAAAAGAATAAGGATGATGATGCAGAGACTCATCTCGATGGATCACAATCTAGCAGACAAAGCCGCGCGTATACTTTTACCGTCTCAGTTAAAAGACAATATTTTCAGTGGAAGACAGCAAAGTCTATCATTTAATTATAATTCTCATTTAATAATAATTAAACCATTTAATAAAATAATAAAATAAAATTCGTTGCGCGACAGCTCTTTTGATGGTCAAAGCCTAGCTTCGCCATTTGCGTGTGCGTTTTGCGCCCAATGGGTGATGTTTGATGTTCATTACTGATTTAGAACGACCCAGATGCTTTATGTTAATAGTAGTACTCATCGACGGACTGTAAGTTATTCGCGAAAGGTGGGGCTGTTATTTGAACCCGCGACCACACACTAAGCAGCCGACAATCTAATCACTCAGTAACGAATTTTTGTAACTTTGTCATTAGTTGAAATTTAAGCTGCTAGCATAAGTGTAATAAAGATTGTTCAAAACACCATATTCCATAAGCAATCAACGACAAAGGGATTGAGATCGGTGAAACTTGTCATCGGTAAGAATTTCACGGTGAAGCCCACTAAGACTATGCGCTTAATAAACGCCTCGAAGCAAGGCGTGGAATGATTGGGGACAGGTTGGTGAGTACTATGACGATTAAAGCCTAAGTACCGGCGTTCCAACATTTTTCGGTGCGACAAAGCCAGTGCTTCAAAATTTTAAGTTTTTGTAGCATGAACTTTATTGATGCGAATGCAGAATCAGATAAGCTCCGTAGGGCCATGGAAATGTTGCAGAATTTTTGCCGAGCCTTACCAAGATCTATTTTTTCTTTGTGTAGAAAAAGTCAGCGTATTTATTTGGCTTCAATGGCCTCCCGTTTACTTTGAAATTTCTTTGTTCTCTGACTTTAAGGAAACTTCAAATTTGAATAGTCCATCGGTCTGCGGAAAAAGGCCGTAGTAGGAGAGGAAGTTGTAGAAAATGTAACCAGACCTGTGCAATGACTCGGCTATTTTCTATTTCTAATAGAAAAAAATTGCTTTCAAACGTTTAATAAAAATGAATTCTTTGTTAATTTAATCGCATCACACTCGTCAGCTATACCATATTTCGAAATAATTTAAAATTCTGTTTGTGAATTTTATTATATGAACTAAATGTAACTCTATTATTTCCGTTATCTAATTTACAGCCACGACACATAATATCAATGCACTCAGATGGCAACGCAATTAGATACTCGTCGGTTAATGTTTTCAGCTAAACTAATTAACGTAATATGAAACATCCGCTTCAAATAAAATACAATTTATAGGAGCATCGCTGCAGCCCTATTTTGCAAATTCAGTCCTCGTCAATTTTTTATTTCACTGCCAGGATAACCCATCACTGCATCCTCTAATTCCGGTTAAAACTCAATTATGACGCAAATAACTATCGGCTCTTGCCCAATACTCACGATGCTAAAATCCCACAGTTTGGCCTTCGTCCCCGGAACATTGTCACTATTTGATTTTAGGACCGGGGCAAACTAGGTTGCAGTATGGAAGGCAGTAAATTGACAAAAAATATTTGAATAGAATCAAAAACAAATTAATATTTATGAAACGCTGATTGCAGTAATGCACTATTAAGTGCAAAGGACAGACGATTGCCGTTTTTTCTTTTATTTAAATTTCAGTAGAATTTGTCTAATGTTATAAATCGAAGTAGTGTTCTAAATAGTATTCAATTCGTATAGTTAACATTTGAACAAAATTACTATGAACCCGAGAAGATTCGCAGAAAGAACAACGAAGGATTTTGTCTCAACTGTTTCCTTTGGAAATGTAGAAACCAAACGGCTGAGCTGAGCTTTCTCCATAACCTTTCATATTTTATTAATAAAAAATTAATAAAAGATTATAAATTAATAGAAAAGATTATAATCCATATTGCCTTAAACGTTTCCTATTGCATTGTTATAAATTTATATAGGTGATAATAATAATAAAAATAGAAGTAAAATTAGTATGAATAATGAAAATCATAATTATAATTATAAACTATTAATATTATTCAAAATGATTATGGGTTTGGATGGATATATGCAGAAAAACGACGTCGACAAAGCAACTTCATTATTATGGCTCACGGAAAGTAATCTACATCCTGAAACGTAAAGGATTTATTATAATTAGACAAGACAAAGTCATCAGAACAAGAAATTCTAAAAAGCACTGCAAATATTGATTAGAGAAAATGTGAAAAAGTAATTGAGATACGGTTTTTCTGTGCAGACATAACCAAGTGACTGAAGTAGTTCACCAACAACAAGATATTAAGAATGGTCCGATCCATGACCATATTATAAGTATGAACTAAAAAAATGGTAAGAGTCTAATAAGTTATTATTATATTGATATTGGCTTATACTAACGTATAGGACAATCGACTACAAATAAATTGGGCTGTCAACACTTTTTCTAACAAAAACAGTAAAAAAATCTGCAAAGTTGTAGATAGATATACTTTTAACCATCAAGCAAGACAATTCGAGAGGGGTTTTTTACAAGAACCTCTAATTGAAAAAGTGTTTTTTCCAGCAACTTGCTGATAAAGTGTAATGCTTCGGAAGCTAACTCAATTTATTGCACGTCTTTTCATTAGCTTCTAGACAACATCTTTAAACCTTTGTCTTTTTCACTTTTTAAAGTCTAAATTTATTATAAGTCAAATGACCAAATGAAGTTACCCAAATATTGTATCCATATCAAAAAAATTATTCAAGAAAACATTGTTTACAAAACGATTCTGAAATGTTTTTAGATAAGGAACTTCGGGAAACATTTCTGAAATGTTTTTTCGTTTCTTTCTTTTTTTGTGCTTGTTTCCCATTTATCCAGTTTTGTGCTAGAAAACAAAGTAGCATAATAGCTTCATATTTTATCGTCATGAAACAAATTAAAAAAGTGGCAAAGATTTTTTTTTTTTAAATTAGAAATTACTCATTATTAAAAGAACTCAAAATTCATAGTTTAAGTGGGTTCAGAAAAATTTCACCGATGTCGTGATGATTTCGAGTTTCTTGTAAATTTGGTTGATCATAAAATTAGAACACATAACACTAACTTCAGGTCCAGCATAAATATTTTAGAACGTTAATCAGCAACTTTTCGATTTTTTGCTACTGTTTATTCTTATCACTTATACTTGTATTTATACAAAAAAGTACTTACACATTTTTTTATTATTTTAAATTTATTTTATCACATAGGTTGCGGTGACCGAATCTGAATGGCCTTCTTACAGTAGCTCTGATTATTTAACTGCAAAGGGTCCTTCAGCGTTGTGCTTTTGGGCGTACGCGACTGGCCGTATCTCTGATGGTAGTGTTTTTCGAAAACAGTTTGCTTTGGGCGGCGACTGGAACAATGAAGTGGCCAAAAGATGAGATATTCCCAGGCAGAGAAGATCCAGTTTGTTGTAGGAAACGATGACGCATCTCCCATATTTTTAAACCATTTGGCGGAACTCTTCCAAAAGTATCTTTGGAGCGCATTTTCAATTTGTGATTAAGCTGAGCACGAAATGTATCTGAAGCTATGTTCGCTATTTTTCTGTGTAATAAGAAAACCAATGCTATTAAGCCCTGAAAAAGCAGCATAATTTTTCCCTCTGACAAAATGTCCTAAAATATCTGCGTCTACTTCCAAAGATATTCGGCAAGAGTAAGCCAAGTATTTTTGAAGCCCGCAAAGCTCGGTACCAAGACAAGGAGAATATGCTTGATTATTGACACATTTTTATTGAAACAACTTTTTTTAATGTCTGCATTTTAAACAAATGTAATGACAATTCGACTCTTATCCACAGAAGGCAAAAAGCAAAAAAAAATAAACGTGATTATAAATTTTTGTTGTTGCTTAAATCATCATCCGTATCGAAAGATAAAAAAAGAGGTATCAAGGTTAATCACGTTCTTTGGCTGCTCTGGCTGCTCGTCGACTTCTTCCATCTTCGCATCAAAAAATTAAGTTTTCAAAGCTGTGTTTCAGCAAGCAGATTCTCCTGGTTTCTCTGGTTTTCAATTCGAGGAAACAACTTTTCATTATTACAAATGCCTCATTCAATTTTGGATCATCTCACTTGGGTGATGCGTTTTTTCTTACTGAACATTGATCTGATGTCCTGGTAGTATGATTCAGTTCGACTAATGAATCCTAAAATATATATTATTTCTTCTTTTCGTACTAAAGTCGACATAAACTTTTCTGTTTTTCACAGATATGTAGGTACATATTCCCGTATGAATGTTTGAGCTGGTATCATGATGTGGTTCACTCTGGCAGCTTTCCTGAAAACAGAGAATTAAATGTATTCATTCAGACTTTTTTAAGTGCTGAAGAAAACTGATAACATACCTCAACATAAGGAAAAGTTGAGCCACATTCATACCGATCATCTTAAAATTGTAAGCTTAAAAACAAACCATTCAGCTTTTTCCTCTTTTGTACCCATACCAGATTAAGTAAGCTCTTCGTTTTTTTGACCGTGTTGCACTTCAAGCGCATGAAGTGCAACACGCTTGAATCACATTTTCTTTATCACTTTTTAATTTTGACAAATATCAGAAAATGCATCGGCTTTTTTTTGAATTTTGTAGAAAGGAATCTCTCTCTTCTTCATCAATTTTAATTAATTGGATAACATCTTCTTTATACCAGACTTTTCAGGACATTTTAATTTTAACTCATCAACACTCTCTCACACACTATTTAAACGCTGTAGAAATAATGAATGTTTCTTGTTAGAAATGAGAAAAACAGAAACATTTCAGAAATACATATGGCACAAAGCGTGTTCTATGATAGATCAAAATAAACATTTCAGACTTTTTTAGAAATGATTCTTTGTTTCTGAAATATTTAAAAATTTTTCTTACATGCTTAAAAAATGTTTCGTTGGTCTGGACACACGTTCATAAACAAAAACACTTGTGTATTAAAATTGATTTCGAACACATTGTCCTTAAAAAGGTCCACCTCATACTTACACTTATCTTGCCTTCAATCTTCACATTCGATCAAAATTTGAAAGATCTCCGCATTCCATGTTGGAAACCGTTTTCGAAAATATCTGTCAAATTGAGGGCAGGCTATTTCATGTTTACCAGTGTTACTTTTTTCTACTGTGCCTATTTGAACCCTTTTAGTAAGGCTGCGCATTCGCCCCGTCTGCCGCAGGACTGTAATCTCTTGATTTTTTTCTCAGGATGTGAACAACTTAGCCCAAAAATTAAAAAATAATTTAAAGTTCAAAACAAAGGGTGGTCCCCATACAAAAAAAAATCGCAACTAAATTTCACGTCTATACCAACTCACATGCAGTGAATTTCTACGGGTAAACAAATAATAATTCTTCCACAACAGCTTAGTATATTATGTTATTTATCGATTATTTAATTTGTTTACATGGTCCGTAGCATTCTTTAAAATTAATAAATTGAGACATCAATTTGACTGAGTAATGACATCAAGATCAATTATCAAAGTTAAGCATAAAGTTTAAAACATTTTAAATTTTACAAGTTTTGCAAAATTTTTTAACTAAAATGGCTCTACTCTACTCTATTCTACTCTAGGAAAAAAAAAATACACGGATTAATTGTCTTGGTTTGAATAAACAACAACGGATAATGACATTCGACTTAACTCGAAAAACATTTTATTTATGTGATAGAGAGCCGCCAAAGTCAGCAGTAATGTATTATCAGCCAGTAAGGAAGGATGCAACAAAAGTTGCACTCCCTTGGCAAGTGCGTTCGATTTTCTTTAAGGTTGCGTGGCCACTGCAAGACAATGCATCTCTTTGGATGCGAATATTAGATGCATTATTGCTGATTTTCATTCTATTCAGTTTCACTTATGCGACTGAAGCTGCTATAAATTTTCTCGTTCGTAATTTGGACGACATTGGACTCAGCACTGAAGCATTTGCGGCAATAATTATTTACAATGACTCTTTAGTACGATTGATCCATATGGCGCTGAGGAAACGATCCTTCAAGGATTTACTAAGGAAGTTCTACGCAGGAATCTACGTTGATGAGTATAAACAACTTTTTTTTGTGCAGCAAATATTTCTATTTGTTTCTTTCTCTTAGGAGTGAAAGTTTTGTAAGGAGCAAGAAAATTCAGCGATCGAATATGCTTCTTCAAATTTACACATGGTCTTACCTTATTCCTGTTTTTGCTTTTTGTCTTTCTCCATTACTGGCTGGAATTGTTCAAAATTCTAGAGTTTTGCCGTACAGATTAACATTTCATCATGGAGTCGAAAATCCACTAATATACTTTCCACTCAGCCTTTTACTCATGTTTAATAGTACTTGTGTGTGTTTACTTTTGACCGGTGAGTTCTGCATGCTGTCGACTTTTATAGGCCACCTCTGTGCACGGTACAGAATTTTACAAAACTACATGGAGGATAGTGCAATACGTCTATTGGATGAATCAACACCTGAAGTGGCTTTTGAATTCCGTCAAATTGTTGGCGAAGGCATCAAAATGTCTCAGGATTTAAATTGTTTCGCTGTGCAGCTCAAAGACGCATATTCCTTTCGAATATTTGTGATGCTAGTTTATAGTGGTCCAATGCTATGTGTTGTAATATTTCAATCGTCAATTGTATGTATTTTTCGAAAATCCAAAAAAAAACTATTAAATTTTTGGAATTTTTTATATTTTTCAGTTGGAATTAAGATCAGCCAAGTTCGTGGCATTCATGTTGTGGATGCTTGGAAAGGCATTGGAATTGATTCTGTTGGGAGAGCTGGGCTCTAGGCTTACTTCAGTGGTAGGATTTTAAAACTTGAATAAAAAAAATGGAATTTGATTAACAATAATTTAGACGGATGAAATTAGCTCAATGTACTATCAGTGCAAATGGGAGGCTGTTGTAAATCACTCTTCAAATACAAAGCAAAATATACTCTTGATGAAACAAGTGCTTTTGGCAATTTTATTATGCAGTAAACCAGTGACATTGAATGGTTGCGGTTTTTTTGACATCTCTTTGGAAACGACAGCCTCGGTAAAAACAACTTTATTTTTAAAAATACTTTGCTTTTATTCTTTTTTTTTGTAGATAATTCGATGCGCTGGATCTTACTTTACATTCCTGAAAACATTTCAGTAAAGGATAAACACCATTTTAGCATAAAGGAGAAAATGTTCACAATGTTTGTTTTTAGTTGACTTACACATTGTTTAATGGATAAATTATGTGTTTTTATGGCAACAATAAATTAAATAAAAATAACTGACATTCTGTTTGCAAGTTATCGATTCCTCTACGGAGGATAGTTCACTTAAGTAGCGGTAACTTAAATAAACTTTTCTCCCGCCAGCGTGACTAAAGTGCCTTCCTTGCTTCGGGATAAATCTCGGGTACAATAAGCACAATACTGGGCCAAAGTGTATTTTGTAACCAGGAGAAATCCTTGAAATATTGAAAATGGAAGTTTCGGTCGCGGCTAATGGGCTATTCTGTCTTCGACAGTTTGATCCTGAAACCAAGTTGATGGACAGGGATAAAACGTTTTTCTAAGATTATCCGTTGAAGATGCATTCACTTTAATTCAGAATTGTATTACAGCTTTCTTTGGTAACTTCTTAACAATTTCACTTCTTGTTTAGTCGTGAATCGAAGCTTTTTGAGTTTTTCATTATTTTTATCCGAAATCGAATCGCTCATTTCGTCAATTTCAATCCATCAATTTATGTCCATCAATATGTTTAAATGTTTCCTTAGTGAGAAAATTGGAACTTATTTCACTGTTTAGGCAAAAATTTAATGGTCCCTTAGATCTTAAATAGTTTATTGCTCAGTCTATGTAAAGTCGTTTTGCGGTGGGGCTCAAGATATATATGCTATGTCAGCCACCAGACATATTTTCTGGTTTGTTGAAAAGTTTACTCGTCAGTTGTCGATATTTGTTTGGAATGTTATGCAATAACACCTGGAATTTTTAAATTTAATTTTTTTTTTATTTTATACTACTCACAAGCACGCGGATATCTGGGTTTAGTGGTAATTGTGCATGACTGCTGCGCGGGTTATAGAAAAATAACAATTCTGTTTAGGACTCCAGTGTACAGGGCTTCTAGGGATACCAAGATTAACTGGCGAAAGTTAACCATCATTGGGCAACACGGACAATTATTGGGGATACGGAAATTAGTGAGGTGCCTTGGTATCTGGCTCGATGAATATCTTTATTTCAATAGACATATAGATGCCTCTCTTATCAGAGCCAAAAAAGCTCTAGCCATAACAAGGAGTCTGTTTCAAAGCAGTCAACTTCAGTCAAGGGCTAAGATTATATCTTACATGGCCCTAATATTGCCAATTATCTCTTATGGTTATCCCGTGTGGTTTAATGTAGCGCCATTCGACATGGAAAAGATTCGATTGTTTGAAAGACGATGTCTTAGATCATGTTTTGGATTGCATAGTACTCAGTAGAGCCACAATACACGAAATACTACCCCAACAAAGTTCTTTACTATAGGGCGCGTCTGAACAGGATAGACAATTTCCTTATTAAATTGACTCGAAGGCTTGTTATTTGGGCAATAGGCAGCGATAATAACCTGATCTTCGGGGCTTAGTACCCAAAACCACGCTCCGAACTAGCTTTATTCCGCCGGAAGCTTTCCTCTACTTGGAGAAAAGGGGTTTTGTCCAGAATAGAGACGGTATTCCGGTTATTTACCACTACGACAGGAACGTCGCTAATAGCACAGTGCTCCTCCGATTTAGTACAGCGATCTCCGAACGGGACAAAATCGAGATGAAACAGCAAACCAAAAAATTTTGGTGGCTGCAAAATTAAGCTAGTTAGGCGCAGTTCTTTCGTGACAGGGCGCTATTTCGTTAGTCTCCAATTAAATTAAAAAAGTGACAATAAGTCTACGTACCCAGTCTCAATAGTGGGGCGCAATCGACAGGTCTAGTACTCAGTGAAAGTGCGAGTCAACTCGGTTATAATTAGATTAGATTTAAGTAAGTTTTATTTTCAGAGGATTTGCTATCGTTTTAGTTAAATCGAAAAATGCTATTGTTTCTAAGTTATAATTTTTCTTAGAATTAAAGCTAATCAATTAAACTTTAAATATTATGTTTAAGTTAAAAAACAAAATAAATTTTCTTTTTCTGTAAAGAGCCCTCGCGAAGACCCAGTAGACAAGAGAGTATAAATTAGTTATAGTTGGTTAGATTAAAGCATTTTTCTCAAGTAGATTAAGTGTTAAATTTTGAATAATAAAAAAATTTGTTGCAAATGAATGGTCAAAGAACTGCTTTTGTGAAAACAAAACTACAAAAGTCTTTTAATATTCTTACAATCAACTCCTCATTTTAAATTTTGTTTGTATCTTTTCAATGCTGCCGGCTACAACTCGGCTTTAAACCACGGAAATTGGTGAAAATCAGGCAACAGACTTTAAGAAAAAAAAAAATAAGTGCTTTGTTTCATTTCTCTTGTTTTTAACTACTGATATTGCAACTATTATTTATGTAAAATTTTGGTCCACATGACATATTTTACTTTCTTAAACATTTTTGAAATGTTTTTCTACAGTTCCAGCTAGAGAATCCATCGCGCTTCTACTCGAAGATCTACAACGAATACTTGAAATTAGAAAACGCATACTTTTCCTAGTTTGTAAAATTCAGCATTATAATTAATCGGTATTTAAGGAGGTTATCAAGAGTGAGGTTGCAGATCTACTAACAATAAGAGAAGAGAGAAACGCGGTCATATCTTCACAAGCAAAACACATATCTAGCTGCATTGTTGGAGGCTACATTGAGTTTACGGCTACTTACCGAACTTGAAAATGAACTTTGCGATATTACATCTTCATTCACACCATCGTTGAGGCGGCTCTTTGGAAAGTGTGAAGTACTTACAGCTTTCTAAGATATAACAACGCAATTCGACTATTTGTGGTTAATAGTTTGAAAATTCTGTTACGACCAGTTAGACATTTTTCCAAGTCGGAATTCAAGCAGCTTACCCAATGATTAACCGATTCGAGAGCACAGGTGTTACGTTGACGGGTGTCATCTGCGTATATTTCAACTTGGATTAGGTGATTATGGATGGTTATTCGTTTTTGTAGAGAAAATAGGAGTGGACCTTATATGGATCCCTGTAGAACTCCACACGTATTAGGAAGAAATTAAGACATAAAATTTCTAACACGAAATACGAAGACAGAAGTCTAAACGCGGTATTAGAAAAATTTTATATCCTTGAGAGTTTATCGCTAAGACTGAGTTATTGACAGTGTCAAATGCTTTAGAAAAGTACTCCCTGAGTACTAGGAATGTGACCTGGTTTTTATCCAAATTCTGTCTTTTGTCATAGATGACAGTGTGCGGTGCAATGGAACAGCTATGCTTCGCGCGTAAGCCAGATTGCTTAGTATTCAGCTGATTGAGGTATTATTTATATTAATTTATTTCTGCATAATTCTCTCAAAAACTTTGGATAAAACAGGGAGGTAATCTTTACCTGGTGTGCAATTGGGTACAGGTATGATTTTTGACTTCTTCCGCCGCGAGGGAAACACTCCCGTAGTAATAATATATTACAGGCCAAATAATTTTAAAAATTTTGGGCAGATTCAGCCAGCTCTCGCTAAATTTGATTCAATGAAGGGTAAACTCTCCACTGATAATTAATTGTAAAAAATAACTTTACTGGTATCGCTAGTGAAGAATACATCAAGAAGTGTAAACTTCTGAAAACACTGCAAGTGTTTGGTTGTCCCAAGATTCAAATCCCATATTTTTCCGAAGGTCCGTAAAAGTTTTGAGTCATCTTTATAATGCTTCTTCTGAATAATAAATGGTCTGAAGTCAAAATGATTGCAAAATACGTCGCATCAGACATGTTGTGTTAATCTCTGTCGAGTAATCGCATCTCATTTTAATATCATAAGGAGTTTCTACTCTTCTAGAATCTATCAAAATCGCTTCTGGGGTAATTTCTCCCTCTTGGCAACTTTACCTGTCGCAATATATTTCAAAAACTAAGAACTATATGATAATATAGTTACATCAGTCAAGTACGAAGAGTCCCGCCCATCCTTACCTTACCTTTGCTAAACTCCGCTGAGGCTCCGTTACAAAAAACGTAAAAAGCATTTAGTTCAACGAAGGGTACACGTATAGTTTAAGATAAATGGACTCTTTTTTGTCTATTTAATAAGATATTTTTTTACTAGCAATAAAAATGCAGACCCATGTTTTTTATAAAAACTAATCCATCCACATTATAAGGATATACAAAAACGAAGTCAGGATAGTAATTGGTTTATTCAAGGATACGTCTAACATTTACATTCCAAATATTTTCTGCATATTTTTTATTTTTAGGTTCTTTTACCGTCTGTGTAATTTTGGTCTTGTATACATAATAGGCTCTTGCTTCTTTGTTTTTCGGGGGCTTTGTCCTTTTGGAGAGTGTATATACCATATGAAAACCATGAAATGACTAATAATCTTTTGTCCCCAATTTTTTTCCCCCTGATTCGGATTGTTTTACGAGAATTACAAAATACTCTCCATGCATCTATTCATTTGTCTTTTGTTTGAATTTATTTTAGTCGTTTCTTTTTTCTCTTTATTTTAATAGAAAAACTATGAAATGAGTTTCGCAAGCGCTATTTAAAACGAGTTTGAAATATTGGCTTACAAGGAAAACAAAGGGTTGATGGACTGCAAACAATAGAGCTGATAATAGACGCTATCAGTAGTGCCCGTTGGAAGGGATATACTTAAAAGAAATTCTACCTTAAACAATGAGTCAGTATCTACACGGAATTGAATGATATAGAAATACGGCACACATGTTCTTCGAAGTTAGTTTAGGGTATGATTCCTTATATCATAGCCACGACAATCCTCACGGGTAAGGTACGTTGAAATTTAAAGTATTATTTTACCGAGAAAGCATCTACAACAGAGAGGAAATGTAAAATGGTACTTAAAGTATAAATCAAACTCGCCTTCAAGGCGTTATTGCTCGGTAATTGAAGGACTTTTTAACTGGACCATGAATAAAAGACCTAATTGGGGTTTTTGAAGTTGAATGACATTTTTCATGTATGGTAAAGTTACTTAAAGGTTTCAAAAAATACCAAACTTTATTATATAAAAGCATTTTCGATAAATAAATAAATCACTTTATTAATGAATCCCTATTCATAGTGACTTCGATTACCCATTCCTGGCTGAGGTTAAGTCTGAGAATGAGTAAAGCGACTTGTATATGAGTATACCATCTTGATCAAAAAGTTCCCGGAATTAGTGCAGAAAATTAAAAATGCATATTAGTATAAATCTATACTGTCCCCTTCAAATTAGTCCCCATCGAGTGCAACACACTTATGCCACCGCTTGATCCAAACCTCGAAACCTTTTTCTTACATTCGGTTTTCAAAATGTCCATCAGTGCTTCCTGCGATTTTTCCATTACTTGCTGTCGGCTGCTGAAAAGCGTTTCCCGTAATGGGTTTTTAACTCGATTGCACAGAAGGAGGGACAGGGAGCCAAATCAGGTGAATTCGGTGGCTGTTAGATTGTATTTGTTGCTTTCTCGTGAAAACATTACGAATAACGATGGATCTGTGCGACGACGAGTTTTCTGCCCACAATTCTGGTCTCTTACGGCGAATTGCTTCACGCAAACGTCTCACAACGCCCAAATAATACTCTTTGTTTACTGTCTGGCCTTCTGGCAAAAATTTATGATGCACTACACCGTTGTAGTCCATGAAAACCGTGAGCATTGCCTTCTTTTTTGATTGAAAACGACCTGTTTTTTTTGGTTTCGGCTCATTTGGTAAAATCCATTCACTTGCCTCATGTACCCTTGTCTCGTCTCCAGTTTTGATTCTTTTGATGAATGTAGGATCGGATTCAGCCTGGCAAACCATGTCTGTTGCGACGTCTATTTCTAAAAATATAAAAAATCGCCAACACACAAAGATAGATGTACTCTTATCTACGTAGCTTTTGCAAATGCCAAGCTATGACGCTAAGATTTACAGAAAGTATCAACAACACATGTACAAACTCAACAACAGAACTGAAATCGGAACGATGAGAGCGTCATACCATGGTTATTCTGGGAACTTTTTGTACTGTAGAGTTATCTCTTTCCTAAAGGTAAGGTTAGAGTCAGATTTAATTAAATTTTTTTGACAACAGTCAAATTTAAAAGAAGTACATTGCTCCGGGAGAAAAAGCAGCTCAACGACTATAACAATGTAAGCCGGGGGGCGATTCACATTTGTATAAGTAAAGCCGCATTATATATTAAAAACAGATTATTGTATACCCTTTGAACAGAAAGAAACAGAAAGAAGAAAAGACTCAACAAAAAACAAATCAATTCAAAGCATTTTCGAAAGTTTACTTACTTTATTCACAATTTAAAGTCTTTGTAAGATATGGACTCTGAGAAAAAAATATTAATATATACAAGCTCGATAGGCATACAGTGCATCCTGTGTTTGAGCCCACAACCGTACCTTAATATTTGTGTGAGATTCGTCATATCATATGGATGTGAACGACATAATATAATTTGCTTAATTATTTCATTTCACAACCGACTTACCCCCCCCCCCCCTCCCCCCAAGCATTTCCGGATTAAATATGTCCATCAATGTTTAGTCCTAGTTATGAGATATTGCTGCCGGAGTTCCAGAAGGAAGTGTCCTCGGCACGATATTGTACTTGTTTTGTCAGAGACTTGTACCTCGCGAAGAAGAGGTTCAAATTTCGATACTACAATTTAATCAGCAACTAAAAACATCTAAACCTACGCATATTGGATTAACGATTGGTGCAAGGATGGTATGGAGAGCTCACGTGAAAAAGCAATCCGATAAGCTTGAATGGCTACTTGGAAATATTTATATGTTTCTTACAAATTTGTATTGTATAAGCAAATAGTTAAGCCTCTATGGGCTATAGGTTTGTACAAATGTAATCAAACCACACATAATTTTTTCTTTCGAAATAATGTTCCTCAACACCATGGTATGTACATATATGGAACAAACGAATTCACAAAATTTAAAGCAGTGCCACCACCGAACATAGAATAAAAACTTTTCTCGTGAGCTTTGTGTCCGAATAGAAGATAGAATAAAAAATGTACTCAAGAGCTTTGTATCCGTACTAATGTTCATTGAAATTGCCCTTTTCTTTAAATTTTAGACAGGACGAACCATGAGCACAGACCTTAAAGGAACAGCATTTAAGCATATGTCAGAGTAAGAAGTTGACTTTTAAGGGAGCTTTCCTGACTACCTCAATAAGTTTGCAAAATGTAGAGTAAGTGGCGCAAATATGGCACATCATTAACTTTTTTTTAAATAAAACGATAATTTCAACTGGAATTCATATATTTATTTTTTTAAGCAGTCTAAGAAATTATTTATATTTCAGATTATATTTATAATTTAAAACGTATAAAATAACGTTACAATAAAATATACACATAGTATTAAAGGAACTTCAGTTCGCAATTAAAATTAAAATGCTGGTAATATGGACTAAGGAATACAAAATTTGCATATAAAATATTGCTTTTCATTGCTTGAACAGTCTTCATGAACCCACATACAACGCATTGGAACCGTTTTGAAGTTCACTTGCTGACGGAATGACAGCAGTGGATGACGCCTAAGGAAGAATTGCAACCACGTTCTACCTGCAGTAATGCAATGAAAACGGGTTTGGTATTTATGTCAGTCCCCGTAAGTTCAAAGAGTTTTCCTTCCATTCGGAGAGTATATTCAACCAAAGACTTTTCGAGTTCTGGTAGCAAGGTGGGCTCTCTGCCTAGTTTTGCATTCACCAAATATTCTAAAAGTTTATTAGACTCTGCTAACAAACGCGGTAATGTGGTTTTAGGTACTTTGAATTCTTTCAAAGATTTTAAGAACCCCCTTTTATTTTCTTTACACGCAGTGATCGCTTTCATCGTATCTTCTTTCGTCCAATGTCGAAAGACATAATTTAAGAAGTAAGTTTAGCTTAGAAGCACCCGTATAGGGCTAGTAGGTTAGATTAGAACATTAAGTTTTTTTTTTAAAAGCAAGTTTTAAGCCATTTTCGTCTAGCAATTATCCATGTTATATTTTTTTTTTATTTCCAATTTTAGATTACATCTGTCCTGAGACTCTTAGTGATTGTTTTAAGAGATATTCATAGTTGGATACATTAATTCGTAAGACCAGTGTCTAATAAAATATTTTTCTTACGTTAGTTTTCTTTGACATAAAGTGTTTTTTCATCATAACTCAAATTGATTCATACCTTTATAACAAACATATTAACAAGAATACATAAATATACTTATAATATTCATATGGATTGCAAATCAACCGGCCTTAGTCTCTTTTGTCGTCTTCTTGAGTTTGCTTCTTGGTGAGGTAGATTTCGTATTTCGTTGTTTATATGATTTGAGATTGTGATTTGGTGATTTCTACTGTGCTTTTTGATTTCGTCTTTAATACTGAGTATTTTAAGGTCTCGATGTATGTCTTCATCAGAAATATACCAGGGTGCATTGACGATCGTCCGATGTATTTTTGATTGTAGTCGTTGTATTATGTCAACATTTGACATAATTGGATGCCATAGGTCCATATTGGTTTTATTATGCTTTTGTAGATTAAAAGTTTGTTTTGTATGGAGAGTTTAGATTTGTTTCCTAAAAGCCAGTACAGTTGTCTAAATTTGTTTTTGATTTGGTTTCGTTTTTGAATAATGTGAGGTTTCCATGTTAGTTTGTTGTCTATTAGTATGCGTAGATATTTCGCTGAGTTGTCAAGAATAATTTTTTTGTTGTTAATCGTGATGTCTTGAGGCTTATAATTCCTTTTCGTCGTGTATATTACTTGGACTGTTTTTTCTTTATTAATTTCAACACCCCATTTGTTGAACCAGTTCATTGCTTTGTCCAGCGTTTGGTTTGTTTGATGTGTAGCAGCTTCTAAATAAGAGTGTGAGGAAAGAATTGTTGTGTCGTCTGCGAATGTTGCTAGCATGGAGTCCTGTATAAGTGGCTTAGGTATGTCCGCAGTGAAAAGTAGGTAGCGGATAGGACCTTGTTCACTACCCTGCGGGACCCCTGCTTCGATTTCATGTAGGATTGAATGTTCGTCATTATATTGCACGTAAAAGAGTCGATTGTCCAAGTAACTTTTGATGAGTTTGTAGTAGTCCAGTAGCATTGATTTGAGTTTAAATAGTAGTCCTTTATGCCATACACTATCGAACGCTTTTGCAATGTCTAGGTAAACTGCTACGCAGTATTTTTGGTCGTTCAAGTCGCTTAGAATTTTGTTTGTCACTCGATGAACCTGTGTAATAGTAGAGTGATTTTGTCGAAATCCAAATTGGTAGTCCGGAATAAGATTTTTCTGTTTTAATGGTTTTTTGAATATTTTCGAAACAATCGGTTTTACACTAATTGGTCTATAAGATGAAGGTCTTATAACGTCTTCACCTGGTTTCTGGATTGCTATTATTTGGGAAACTTTCCATGCTTTTGGAAAGTAGTCAAGTCTTAAAATGGCATTGAAAACATTTCTAATATATATAATGGCTCTATCCGACAGTTTTTTTTAAATTTCTCCTGTTATTAGGTCATACCCAGGTGATTTTTTACATTTTAAGTTGTTTTTTATGTGTTTAGTGTTTTAGATGGAGATATTTCTACCTGGTAGTGATATGTTTCGACTGTTGAAGCCATTGGTGAATGTTGTTTTAAAATATTCAGCTAATGTTTTTGCTTTTTCGGTGTCTGTTCTGGCCCAAGTACCATTAGTTTTAATCAGAGGTGGTTTGTGGTTAATTCATTTTTTCATTTTTTTGTTCAGCTTTCATAGCGAATAGTTTGTTACTTGAGTTGCTGTGAGATTTGTTAAGAATGAATTAACACGTTGGTTGTTAAGTTCTTTGAGGAGGTCTTTGAGTTCCTTGGTCGATTTGTTGTAGTTTGCTTTGTCCAGTTTTATGGTTGGTCAGGGAAGGGATAGGGCATCGTAATTTTGCAGTAGTAGAGTATTCAACTATAATAGGAGAATGGTCAGATGAGAGTTCAAGACAGGACCTTATGCTTAATTGAGTATGATTATTGTTCTTTGTAATGCAGAAGTCAATGAGATCTGGCTTTTTCTTGGTGTCACTTGGCCAATAAGTGGGCCCGCTAGGCTCGCTTATAAATTTGCAATTATTTTTTTTTATCGCCTCCATTAAATTTTTTCCTTTTTCGTTGGTTGGTCTTGAGCCCCAATCCGCATGTTATATAGTAAATAAAAAATTTCACTAAAAAGAAAAAGAAGAAAAAGAAAATATTCCTTAAAACGAAACTAAAACATAAACGCCAGCTAAAATCATATATTAAATATGGCCCACTGTTCCAAGTTATCAACTCCCGGATAGGGCCAATTAACTGCAATCAAAGTTTTAATTTCATATTTAATAACATTTAATATAACACTAAGTTTTTTCAAAAAAACCTTATTTGATGTAAGGAAAATTAATTTCAATAATGCTTTCGTAAACTCACCCAAATATTACAACGAAAACGAAAAAAAGCAACCAAAGCATTCCAAATTCAATGAAGCAAAACCGTTTTGAATGTGTTTAATTTGAACTGTTAGTTTAGTGCTTACTTTGTTTTATTCTGGGAATATTGCGGTGGGCCATATAACCAACGTGGGCCTTATTTGTGACGCTTACTATAGTACTTGATAAAAAAGTACTTAGTTGTAGTACATCGTTAATGCAAAGGTTTTTAGTGAGCCAGAATCAATCCTTTTCATTATGAATCAAATATTAAATGCAAAATTGTTAAAGAAACATGTTGCGTCCTAATTCTGCTTTACTATCGGTTTGCAGGCAGAAAATAAGGGTAGCATAATGCTTTCACCATTGATTCAATTTCAAAATATTTGTTTTACCAGAATTGAAAATAAACCCTCAAACCTTTGGATATACAATATGTAGCTTCTTGTTAGCTATGTGCATATTCTTCATTTTCTGAAATATTCCATCAAAGTTTACCTATAGCAATGTTTTCATTTCATTACGTGGAAGACAGTGTTTATGCAAATACGAGCAATGTATAAGCATATGTGTGCGTTTATGTACATCCTTGCTCTTGTTAGTTGCAAGGAAAGCGAAATGTGTAATTAATATTATTCAAACAGTAATATATGTACTGCCAATATCATGGGGAGGTGAATAAACACACACATGTTCGAGTATATTCACGCATATTTGTATTCTTGAAGAAAATTTTATTTCTTGGAATGGGGATGAAAGGATAGGTAAATATTAAATGTCTCCTTTTGATAATGTAAATGACTAAAACAGAGTTACGAACGTATGTGTGTCCTTTTTAGAATTGTCTTCACCTTATACAAGAAACAACGGCTTACATTAAATGGCAAATGTATATACAAATATACAAATACTATGTATCATTAAAAATAAAATCAAAACTGACTCGGAATTGTTTTTTTTTTCTTCTTCTTTTTGACGAGTTTGAAGAATATTTCGACGCAGACCAAATTATTTTGCAACACTGGACGGTGAAGATTGCAATATTATTATTTATATTCTCAAATTAATATAATACAATATTCAAAAGCACAGCTGACTAGTAAATTGCGCATAGAATATATACACTTATTTATTTTTTTTATTTCCAATGATTGTGACGATATGTTTGTCTTACATTTATTTATCGAACATGAAATTATTACTTATGACTCGTCAATATTTTGCTACTGGGATAGTTTAAAATATATATCATGATTTAGCGGAATCAAAATAACCACCATTTTTATGTAAAATTCTTGTCAGATACAGAAAATATAATACAAGATTTTTATGAAATCGCAAGATTGCCTACGATTGTTGGTTTTGAGCATTTATTGTACTTACATTAACATTAAATCACCAGGTTAATATTATAGATATAATAGAAATTTATATTATACTAGCTGACCCGGCAAACGTTGTTTTGCCATATAAAATATTTCAAGGGAATTTCTAGTGTTAAAAAAAATAACAAACTTGTTCTAAGTGTGTAAGATGGGGTATATGAGTGAAAGACGCATGTGTGCGATTAGCGAATATAAAAATAACAAAACACGAAAAATTTTTTATTTTATTTATTATAATTTATTCCTTAAAATTATATATATCATTCAATTTATTACGACAGTAACGCTAACCAACAATATCAATCTCTTAATGCTATACCGTGAACAATATTTTTTGTTAGCCCATCTTTAGCTAACGTATAATTGTCCGTGTAAAAAACATGGTGTGCTCAAATCTAAGCCACAAATAGACATCGTTTGGCCTTGGGACCTATTGATAGTCATTGCAGAAGCCAATCTAATCGGAAACTGAATACGTTTAAATTGAATTGGCACATTTGTAGGTATAATGGGGATTCGTGGTATTAATATATTTTCGCCTCGGAACTTGCCATTTAAAATGCTGGCTTTGATAACGTTTTTCATTAATTTTTGAATGAATAATCGCGTACCGTGGCGGGTTTAAATAACGAAGCAAAATAATCGGAGATCCCACCTTCAAATGTTAATTATGCGGTGGCATGCCTGGCAAATCCAGTGAGTTCAAAAACTCTGGTGGAAAACGGTATTGGGACTTTGCGAGTAACAATCGCCGCCATTTCTACAGTGTTGTACTGCAGTTCACGATTCATTTCAGTGTTCATTAAATCAGATGCAGTTCGATTTGGCGAATTCATACCGAAATGACTGAGTGGTAAGTTGGCAATGATAATGCAAAGATCCTCAATAACAATCAATGCTTCATTGTATATAGTGCACCGTGTACGATGTTGATGCAATATATCATCAGTCATTGAATCTTTGTGATTATCCCACAATATCTTTGCTCGGGCTGGGAAACAGGTAGTCAACTTGCAAATGTATTTTGTATTTGATGCTCTTCACAGAACTGCAGAACTCAACATTAATATGAGCATTGTATGTCTTGCTCAGCAGAGGCGAATATGGCACCACCCAACGCTTATCAATGTCAATGTTTGTGTTGCTGATGTTTTTAATAAATGGACAATCATTTTCGGTATTTCTTCGACGATATATTAAATATCCGTCGACATTTGTGATCGTATCGTTAGCGAAATCTTTAGGAACATTTTTGGTATATTTTCCATCTGCCATGCAAGGCAATGAAGGATTAAGAGTACCGCATGAACCATGAATTATGTTTGCTGTAACAATATCAAACAGCAATTGGTCAGTAGACGGATCTGGAATCTCCGCAGAAATTATAATATCGATTTCTTCAGGACGGATAATAAAATGTAAGGGGTGGACAACCCTTATCACTTAGGGGTTTGAAAAAGAGATAGTAGCCGATTCTCAGACCTATTAAATATGCAATCGGTAATGCCGTTTCGGAGGAGTATGGTAACTAACGAGAATTTTATATATAAGATTTAGTGGTACATCATTATATTAATGGTACATTATTTGCAGTGGTCGATGAGAATGGTAAAATCTTGAGGGCTTTTATCAAATCACTACTCCATTCTATCCGCGAAATCTGTTGCTATTCTACGTGCCCTGGAGTCTACCTCCTGCAAAAAATCTGTTATCTGTACAGATCTCTCTTCATTAAAAAGTATCTTAAATATCAACAACAACAGTAATATAATAACAAATATACGAGACAAACTAATGCGAGCTAAGGGAGAAATTAAATTATTATGTATACCGGGTCACATCGGTATTAGAGGGAACGAAAATGCAAATCAAGAATTGAAACTAGCAGTAAAGGAGCCTCTTATTGCCTTCCCCAACATAAATAAAGCAGATATCGAAAGAAGAATAAAAAGCATTTGGTCCGTAAAGATTAAAAATGAGTGGAGTAATTATAACCACATCTACTGCTCTTTCAACCCAAGTGGAACTCGTGCAACTTATCCACCAAGTGTAAGTCCCCATATGGCAAAGTGTTACATTCGATTACGCCTCATCTAATCAACAAAACCCCTCAGCTGAACTGATACATCTGCCAAAGTGACATCCCACTTTCAACCAAACATCTAGTCTTCAATTGTCACAAAATAAAATGTATAACTAAAAAGTTTTTTAATAAGCGTAGTTTTCACGAATTGCTTTCTCATCCTACTGAAAATGATATAAAGAAAGTTTTTGAATTTCTTCCTGCTTTAAAATTAATAAACTTTATTTAGAATCTTTATTTAAACAAGCCGGAAGCCCTGGTAGCTAGTGCTTTAGTATAAAAATCAAAAGTTTGTAATTACATTACTCTTTTAATAAATAATTATAAAAAAAATATTCTCACTTAAATTAAACACATCAACTTTATTTTTGAATAAACTCGATGTACAAAAAATCAAGGTAACAGCAATAATTTTATAATTATTAATATTTATCCTTCTCTAGAGCAGAAACTGCCAATATGTTCAGAAACCAGATTGGACATATATCAATGTTCAATGTTCAAACAGTAATGAACTTTTCATTAATAATCATGGACTCAATATTGAAGTGATATTAATCATGCAAATTTCGTGGAAAAACACTACAAAAAGTGGAAAATAAAAAGAAATGCGGAAAAATCGTAACTCACCTGTTTCTCTCTTTAGCATAACCAATTAATATTCAATAAATATAAAATGGGAATCTTCTGTTAAAAGATTAGACATTCTCGAATATATGAACTCAAAATTAAAGCTCAACGTACATACTGTGGATACAATAAAAAAAATTAAATAGCTCAGAAAATGTTTTATCCGTTTATAAACGAAAATCGCAACTATGTATGTACATATATATCAAATGAAAACAAATTGATACTTCACAATGTAAAATTTCAAGCCTTATTTCTGTTCGGCAGTGTTATGTCAAAAAATGGCAAATTTCCCAAAACGAACTATTAAAAATTAAACTGAAGCTTCCCTGATAGCATTCCACTTCAGATCTTCATATTGAGAGCCAATTTAGAATTGATATCTATCAGAATTCGAAAACTCATGGATACTTTCATGGTTAGATGATCATCCATTAATAAATCAATTGAATAATTATTCGCTTGAGCTGTGCTATGTTCATCATGTTTATTTACGTGTTTATGTCACAATTTTTCATTCTTTTCGGAAATTAATATATTTCGTTCTATCCTTTTATATATTTATTTATTGTTTTTTATTATATTATCAATCAACTTGTTTATTTATTCATTTAACTATTTATTTTTTTATTAATTTCTATATTGATTTATTAATCTACATATTAGTATACATATTTATAAAATTATTCTTCTGTTGATTAATTTTGTTTTTTCTTTTAGTTTGTTGTATACATTTACATCTTTCTTTCTTTCTTTTGTAATTGTTGAAACAATTATCTATCTGTCTTTCTAAATATCTATCAGTTTTAAAGCGCTTAACTGGGACCACAGAACTTTTCCACCTAGTGTCAATTGTAAGAGCGCGCGCCTCAATATCATTCCA
Organism: Orthonevra nobilis; assembly: GCA_963555765.1. NCBI lineage: Eukaryota > Metazoa > Arthropoda > Insecta > Diptera > Syrphidae > Orthonevra > Orthonevra nobilis. Next base: position 110,378,706 of record OY743224.1, on the reverse strand, counting down.
GACTTTTTCTTTGTTTTGCCATTTTCCAGCGTAACTTTTTTTATTTTCATTTCTATATTTTTGCCTCTGCCTCAATTGAAGGTCCATCTCTCCTTAAGTGAAATTAACACTTCCTTTACGCTTGTATTTTTTTTAACTTGACTCATGTTAAATCTAAGATAGCGTTATATGTCAGACAACAATCTGAAAGTTTATCAGGAATCAATGAAACTAGCCCTTTTGTATTTTCAAAATTCGGTATTAATTTATGACCCTTAGGGCCAGGTGCGCAGAATTTAAATATTTGACTGTAAAACTGTGCTGCATAGACGAACGTTAAATTGCCAATTACGTGCCACGTTGTCTGGTAGACTTTGACGATATCTCTGGCCACAAGGTTTTCTTATGTTATGGGTTGTTCCACCCTCTTCGCAGCTTCCCCTGCTAGACACCTGTCCAATCACGAGTATTCCGTGATCTTCCAAACATGGCATTCCATGGCTTTTTGACGTATATTCAACATACGTATTTACAAATGTTCATACTTTACTTCACAAGTTTCAAAACAAAAGTGACATTTACCGTCGTTTGCAAAAGTGAAGGCATCTTTCGATAGGGTCATACATCTTAAATCACCCTCATTATAATTGGTCAGTGTTTTAGTCATACTTTCAAATCAAATACTGAAATACTCTTGGAATGAAGAATTGGGCCATGGTGACGTTTATTTTACAGAAAAAGAAGGAATCTTGTGGGTGCTTAGGAGCTAGAAACGCGTGCGACGTACACTTTAACTATTTTCTCTTATTTCCGAAGGCAGCATATAATTGTCTTAAGTTTTCCTGATCGTTGTTTTTTAATGAATCATGCGTTGAACCTTAAACCACAACTTTAGTAAAAGCTATCAAGTAAAAAGACTAACTTGAAAAACTAAAAAGAGCACATGTTTTTGGTTAATCCTTTTTCAACATTGTTAGAGGCCTTAGGATTTATCTTAGAAAGTTTGAAGTGACTCTTCAAGGACTTTTGTATAATGTCAATCGATAAACTCGACGAAGTTTTAAAATTAGCAAGTAGGAAAATAGGTTTTCCTTTCTACTGACAGTCTATTTAACGCAGATTTAGCGACCACTTAAAACACATGATATCTATAGGTAAAATGTTTGCCATCAAACTTAAGGTAAGGTTTGCACTTATTCAGCGATACATTCCCACTGGCAACTGATATGCATCGTTGGAGTTCTTATCATAAATATTAAGGAAAATTGAATTCTGTTGTTGCAGTGCTCTTTGCATAGCTCAGCAATACAAATCTATTCAGCTGACTCCTCTAACGACAAATAGTGGATTTTAGTGGAAAATGATTTTCCATGTTCTATTAGGACAATCAAAAGCAACAGATACAAATTCAGCTAACAGCTTTACCGCATTCAGGATTCGACTTTTCTAATTTAAAAACGAAATTTAATCCCAAAACCAAAAATTGCAAAAAGCACAATTCTGTGTTTAATTTTCAATTTGTTTTCGGAATGGTTTCGAAAATGAAATAATAAATGTCCTAGTTTATAACAGTTATCTGAACGAATATTAGTTAATACATAAACCTATTCGTTCCATATCCTTTCGATATCTCCACTCACTGTCACACAGATGTCGCTCAATTTCGCAGGACAGCAAATTTGAAATTGGTCGGTTGAAAAAGGCTTTTCGTCCTGGATTGATACGAAGCCAAACGAGATGCATTTTTCACCTTTTTTTTTGAAAAAATAAAGTCCATTTTAACTGTTAGCGAAATTCGTTTCATTTTGAATAGACTCGAATGTCCATTTACAGTGGTGGACACAGAATAAGAAACAATGTCTTCATATTCGCATACAAAACTAAAACAAAATACCAATATTTAGTTGGATAGTCTTAATTTTTAAGAACAGCAGTTAATTTTCGCTGAATACTCTCCACTTAGTTGTGGTATCTTTAAGGTGGTCATCAGTATTTCCATGTTTTTTGACTGTTAATCCTCCTTCTACGATGGCCCACAACTTTTCAATTGGGTTTAAGTCGGGACTTTGCGCAGGCCAACCCAAAACATTCATTTTCCTATCCGCATTCGAAACACTAATTGACTAACACCGAACCAACTAAACTAAACAGACCATCTCATTTCCTTCTCCATGATATACTATCAGATCTTGAACGTGTTCTTTGGAACCAATGCCAATGATTTCTTTACGTGAAGTTGGGCGAACTCCAGTCTCTTCTTTAGATTCTTTGTGGACACGTGCAGCTTTTTGCGGGCGATACATCCACGAAGATTTTGTTCCAAAAGACGATGCGATTGGCTGGTTTTTAGCTTGGATTTTGAGGATTGGCTCTACTTCTTCGACAAATCAGTCTGTTTACCTTTGGAGTAGATTTCCATATAATCTTCTTTCTTAGGGGTTTGTCTAAAGTTCCAGTGTTCTTAAAACAAGCTTATTGGAGCAACCAAACCTTTTTGCTATCAACTCAAATCCTTTTCGATAGCTCTGCACAATTAATTTCCTAAGTTCTGGCGAAAAAGACTTTTTTTTATCCATTTTTGGACTGTATAATTATAAAAATCAATAAATTTAATAATAGCAGAGAAAGAAAAATATCTTACATCACTAAAAACAAAATATTTTGTACAAATTTATCACTTTAAATAATCATTTCTAATTCTTTGTCCAGAACGAATTGCAACCACGAGTCGATTTTGTGCAATTGCGACAGTTTGACAGTAACTAGAGCCCATTTAAATATATACCAGAAATAATTAGTCGAACAGTATATTATTATATTATATTATATAATGGTACTCGCTGAACTAAGCACAGCTTATACAATAGTCGTTAATTAACTTTAAAACATTTACATCCACAAAACTCCTTCCAGCATGTTGCAGTTCATCCCAAAATTAATATGAATATTAATTGTATTTATATAAATGGTATAATTAATTAAATAAAAATATTTAAAATCTATACGAATTTCCTTATTTTGAAGAGATATTATTTGCTGGTAATTATAAAAATAAGCTTGTTAGACATTTACATTTTCAAGGTAATGGGAAATGAAAATGAATGCTCCTAATCCGGGAGAGACAGTCCTCGCGCGTTCTACTTGCATACAATGACTACTATCCAAAGATTTTATAGGACTATTTGGTTAAAAAAGAATACACCTTTCCAACATATTAAAGTTAATTTTATTGTAAAATCAGAATGTACAAAGTATTATTTTAAAGTTTAATACGGAACCAGCAATCGGACTTTTTGGGTGATATTGAAAAAAATAAAAATATTCGCCACTTAATATTCTATCTCGACATATTTTTTAATCACTTTAACAACAGTCAGGAAAATGAAATAATTGATGTGGACAAGTCAGTTTTTAACAATTATAACATTGTTTCCATGTGGCCACAGAAAGAACATTTTCCGACGCGACCAGTATTTGGAGGTCGTCCTGACTGCAACGCTATATTAAAGTAGAAATTAAATTTTAGAAACAACATTTTGACGGTTTTATATTAAAGCTATTTTGTTTGGAACTGTTTCAAAGAATCTTAAACCAAATCGCACAGTTTTAAAAAAATATCATATATCACAAATTTATTGGATGAATCCGAAGACTGAACGCCATTAATGCAAACATTTTTCGAAAATCAAAAAGAGTTACGTTATCGGTCTTTTAGCAATTTTCTCACAAAAGACGTCCACCTCGAAAAAACCCCACTCGACTTCTAAGCCTACTTGAAGTTAGTTTTATGAAACTAATACTCCGATTTCATTTTCAAGCTTATCTAGCAACTTTTCCCGAGATTATAACAGCGCCATGGAAAATTATTAGGAGTTTCTGTTTCTCGTCTTCGTAAGTGAAATGAACCCAATTGAGATCTAAGTGACTCATATTCTAGTCGTCATTAAAAAAAAAATCTAGGGATTATCAATCGATGTTTGTACGTTTAGCTTTTCGGAGGCGAATTGACTTCGTGTTAAATTTGTTTGTAGTTAAAAATTGATAACATTTCTGATGAAATTATCTCCTTCTCTTTCCAATTCCACCTCTGTAATTGAATCCGACATGGAGCAATTCATGTTTTTATGATAGAGGCTCTGCGCGTCTTCAGTAAAGCTTTTTATCTCAGAAACCGCTTATATTTTTTTTTTAAATTAACAGCGCGCATGGAAGGTCGTCCTGTGTTCGTTAATGAGTTTCCGAATGTTGCGCTAAGGACACGGAATGGCACCGTGATTTCTTGCGGAATCCTAAACGTCGTTATTGTGATCTTTGTTGTAATCATCATCAAGTCGGTTTTACTCCTTTTAGTCCACAGCATTTAGCTAAAGTTTGTCCGCAGCCCTTTGGGTGATCTGTAATGACTAAGGTGGAATTGCCTATTCTGGAAAAAATGATTCCGATTTTCATTCGCAAAAGTTTTTATGCCCACGCTTATAAAAGTTTTGTGAATCGCTTTAGTGCTTATGTTGTTGCATGCACTCTTTGTATCTAAGATGCGACGATTTGTTGCACCGGTTCATGTAGAAATGTCTCCTTTACGGAATCGTGGTGTGCTTGAGATAGGAGAAGACTGCCCAGAAGGTCTCTAAATGTGCATCGGGATCGCGCACAAAGACTTTATAGTATGTACAATTCAAGTCAAGTTTATAGGCAAGAAGCCTTTTGCTTGTTCATTACTTTTCTAACCTTTCAGCTTTCCAAGCGAAACAGCATTTCTATTTTTCTGTATCATGATAAGCTAAGTTCCCTCAAGCCCAGGAGTGTGATTCTTAGTTCCAGTTAGTTGCGGGAAGAGCGTGTTAATAAATGTCGAATCGATTTTGTCATTGATATCATCCTGCCAATTCGTGAATAAAGATGAAATATAATGATTCTATTGAATGTCTGAAAGTAGCTCTATTGGGTTCAAAAATCCGTCAAATTGGATGAGGTCTCAACACGATGGAGGGAAACATGCTTGGACAACCAAAATTTCTTGAGGAGATACCAACAATGACTTTCTTCTTATCGGTCTAGTCGGTTGACTTAAAATCCTGGTAAACTTTTCCCTTATCTGACAGGACTTTGTTTTGAGGTCTTTTAAAAACCTTTAATGTTTTGTTGTTGCTGTTGATTTGAGCATTTCTTTGTTCTTATTAACAGTCGCTGATTATCTGTATTATGCTCTAGCATGGAAGTCAGTTTTAAGATATTCTCCATGCTAAGCTCCTTGGAAAAGTCTTAATAAAATAGACTATGCTAATGATACTTGGATAAAAGAAGACTTAGTTCTTTTTGGTATTCACTTCAGAAGACATCAAGTATTATGGAAGAACTTATGTTCAGTAAATTGTCTGAATTCATGCTTACTCTATGCGTTTTACCACATAGCTGCGCAACTGCTGAGCGAAAGTTTTCGATTAAGTGTCCAGAATGTCGATGATTTAATTTTTTCACGATCACTTAATTAATAAAGTGAATAAATGAAGTTCATAAAATAACATAAATTTCTCCAATGTGAATTTATCTCAAAGCAATTCTTTTTTATGAATTTAATTGGTCTTAATTTAAGTCTTTATAGTATCTACTTGGCATTTGCTTACGCTTTTCTTTGAAACAGTTTTAAGTGTGAAGTTTTTCAATATACTCGTACATACCTTTATATGTATCTGCTATATGTACATACAATGGAATTTTGTTTTTATTTATGTTTTCTTGCTTTCATTAAATAAATCTAATATATACGTTTGTGTACATATATTTTTATATTCATATTTAAAATAATATTTAACCTGTGATTTATTTTTAATTTTTACTTATATTATTTTTTTATGTTCATTGTAATTTTACTTGAGTAGATATTTAAATATAAAACGAAAATTAATATGTGTGGCTACTATTTTGTCATTGTCTAATTATTTCAGTGTAGGTTATTGGTCATTAGTAAAAACACACAAGTTTTTTTAAAGCCGTAAAATGTCTACATTCGTGCCATCAAAACAAAATTTACGGGAAGTTTTAACATGCTTCTTTCTTTTAAAGAAAAAAGCAACCGAAGCGCATCAATTGCTTACCGAAGCTTATCCGGGCTATACTATAGACGTTAGAATGTGTCAGCGGTGGTTAAAGCGTTTCAAAGATGGTGATTTCGACACCGAAGACAAAGAACGCCCCGGCCAGGTGAAAAAGTTTGAAGACCATGAATTGGAGGCATTGCTCAATCAAGTTTCGTCACAAACGCAAAAAGAACTTGCGAAATGACTTGGCGTCGCTCAGCAAACCATTTCCGATCGTTTGAAAGCAATGGGAATGATCCGAAAGGTAGGACATTGGGTGCCGTATGAATTGAAGCCACGAGACGTCGAACACCGGTTTTGAATGTCCGAAATACTGCTTGAACGCCACAAAAAGAAGTCTTTTTTGCATCGAATCGTCACTGGTGATGAAAAATGGGTACATTACGATAATCCAAAACATCGGGCAATGTATGGATACCCCGGATATGCCTCAACATCGACGGCCGTTCAGAATATTCATGGCCTGAAGGTTATGCTGTGCATTTGGTGGGACCAGAAGGGTGTTGTGTATTATGAGCTGCTAAAACCGAATGGAACAATCACAGGCGAGGTCTACCGACGACAATTGATGCGGCCGGAAACGGTCGCAAGACACGATAAAGTTTTTTTGCAACATGACAATGCTCGGCCACATGTTGCAAATGTCGTCAAAACTTACCTTGAAACGCTCAAATGGGATGTCCTACCCCACCCGCCGTATAGTCAAGACCTTTCGCCATCCGATTACTATCTCTTCCGATCGATGCAACATGGCCTGGCTGACCAGCACTTCCGTCATTTCGATGATGTCAAAAATGGATCGATTCGTGGATTGCGGCCAAACCGCTCGAATTTTTCACAACGGATATCCATGAATTAGCAGAAAAATGGGAAAAATGTGTGGCTAGCGATGGGCAATACTTTGAATATTGAATTTATATCTATTTTTGCTCAATAAAGCATTGATTTTTGAAAAAAAAAAACGACATTTTCAACCGGTAGTCCTACTAAATAAACGTTAACTGAAGAAATTTTCCTGAAAAGTAAAGATTCTCTTTTTTTTTAAATATACTCCGGAAATTTTGCATTTGCTCCACTTTTTTACTCAAGCTTCAATTTAATGACTGAGGTTCGATCCCTGCAGTCCGCATATCGCCTAGTACAATGACTAGACTTGCATATCTCAGGAAGTCCGCATATCGCCTAGTACAATGACTAGACTTGCATATCTCAGGAATGATTAACCTTTCTTAAGCTCCATCTATACGATCGTATATATTTATGGAAATGTTTAAACTGGCAGTTGATGGTGTGGTCAAGTCAAATCACTTTCGAACCATTTGTTTTTAACTCTCCACCAACAAGTAGTTAGAGGCATGTGCGTTGTCAATTCATATTTACATCTTACAATTTCAATGATTATGTTCATAAGACGACGCTTGAGTCATCATACCTCATTGTGATCATAACCCTCTGCTGCCGATTTCTTTGACCTACCAACCTCATAAACTTGGCCATAACTGTCACCATTGTCGTTTGAATACTCAAGACACAATAAACAAATTCCAGTTATTAGTGATTCTATTTGATTTTGTAAATTTCAGAAAGCGTAAGAGCAACAAACAAACCTCGTAAGTGTATCTCGCCTACGACAGACGTACAAATTCAATTGAAGCAAAACCATTACTACTGGAATAGAATGTGTGTGTGTGTGTTCTTGGACTAAAGTAACCACAAGATGAGATACGTAAACTTAATTACTGCATGCAACATTTAACTCCACGTTACCCTACATTTCTCTATTATCCTGAAGTCAGGATATCAACCGTCCTGGTGGCTGCTCCCCCATATATAAATAGTTTAAGCGTCTTTGTACATTCACTTTTATACGCTCGGTGGTTCGTTGCAGACGTTTAAAACAGATCCTTCGCGAGTGAAAAACATTGTTTGAACTTCGGATTATTAGTAAATTTTTTTTTTGTTTGTTGGAAAAAGAAAAATCAAAGATAAAGAGATGAAACTAGCATATTGTATATTAGCTTGTGCTTTTCTCAAAATTGTGTGCTCCCTTCAGGTAAAAGAAAACTGCTTTTTATAGAGCCACAGTTTGGGGCTTTTGATGTTTTCAACGAAGCTCGTTCATAATTCAATTATTTCTATAGAAACAGACTAACCTTGTGGATGATGACAGTTACTTTGATGTCCAGAGGGGTAAGTTTTTTTTTTCTTTTTTATATTTATCTTTTTCTGATGTGATCCATATGGATGAGGTTAACTTGAATGAAAGGATCTAATAGAGTTTGTTTGGTAGGAGATGGGCCTTAAGGGTCGTCATTGATTCTTTAAATTTATTAACATGTTAACATGTGTGCAAATAGTTGTGCTTTGAAGTGTAAATTAAGTTGCCATAAAAAATTGCATTTCATTGGCTCAACCGATCAGATGTTGTTGAATATGTTCAGCGTCTCAAAACGAAGGCTTCTGGTGAGGATTGTGTTCCACCTGTTGCCAAAAAATTAAAGCAACCCTTAAAAGTAACTATTGCCCGATTGATATTTTTCCTTGCTTATGCAAGCCTTTTGAGGGCTTACTGGTAAATGTTACTAAAAATATTGTCTTATTGCCTTGCCAATCTAATTTAACGGATAACCACAGTTGTTCGACCGTTGTGGTTCAGATGTTGGATGATCATGCTGACGCTTATGTGTTTTCCCGAATTCTCTGTGACTTTTGAGCAGGTGGATTAAGTGATAGGTTTATTGATCTCTTATGGAACTGCATGATCCAAAGTTTCCAGAACTAAGTTATCGACAATCTTTACTCCAGAATGTGAAGCAAACTAACTGAAGTGCCTCAAGGCTCGATAGAAGGTACTATACTATTTTGAATATTTACCAATGATCTTCCAAAAGTGTGGCTATATGTTTCTCTGCCTTGATATGCTGAAGATACTTAACTGTATTTATCCAGAAGGCAATAAAGGTTTTATTTAAAGATTGAACCAAGGTTTTTACAAATATGGTGGTTAGCCTTGGGTCAAAATTTATGGTTTCAAGTATTTATGATGGATTGCTCAGTTCATCTGCGAGCTTAATTCCAATTGCTTCTGCTATATTGCAGCCACACATTTTTCCCATTTTTCTGGCAATTCATGGATACCCGTTCTGAAAAATTCGACCCGTTTGGTCGCAATCCACGAATCGATCCATTTTTGACATCATCGAAATGACGGAAGTGCTGGTCAGCCAGGCCATGTTGCATCGATCGGAAGAGATAGTAATCGGTTGGTGCAAGGTCTGGACTATACGGCGCTTGGGGTAGGACATCCCATTTGAGCGTTTCAAGGTAAGTTTTGACGACATTTGCAACATTTGGCCGAGCATTGTCATGTTGCAAAATTGCTTTATCGTGTCTTGCGACCGTTTCCGGCCGCACCAATTGTCGTCGGCAGACCTCGCCTGTGATTGTTTCATTCGGTTTTAGCAGCTCATAATACACAACACCCTTCTGGTCCCACCAAATGCACAGCATAACCTTCAGGCCATGAATATTCTGAATGGCCGTCGATGTTGAGGCATGTCCGGGGTATCCATACATTGCCCGACGTTTTGGATTATAGTAATGTACCCATTTTTCATCACCAGTGACGATTCGATGCACCTGGCCGGAGCGTTCTTTGTCTTGGGTGTCGAAATCACCATCTTTGCACCGCTTAAACCACCGCTGAAACGTTCTAACGTCTACAGTATAGCCCGACTAAGCTTCGGTAAGCAATTGATGCGCTTCGGTTGCTTTTTTCTTTAAATGAAAGAAGCATATTAAAACTGCCCGCAAATGTTGTTTTGATGGCACGAATGTAGACATTTTACGGCCTTACAAAAACTTTTAAACGTTTACGTGCCAAGAACTCGTGTTTTATAAACAAAAGTGATCTTAAACTGGCCTCTTTTTAAAAGTTTAGCGGAAAATATGCAACACCTTAATATTTCCTTATGAATCTTTATTTTTGTTAGCTAAATTGTGAAATTAATTTAATCAGTTTCGATTCTAGGTATATAATTTAATGAATCAAGCGATCGTTGCATGCTTTTGATACTTTCACCAAATGGTTTATGAGCGCAGAACTTTGATTTATTTTTTGTGATCCGTACAAAAATGCTTGAAACTTAAGAAGGTTACCGGACCATCGATAATTCAGTATATAAAGCATTGCCATTGGTTTATAAACTTATCGGATTGATCGTTGTTTCAAAATAACAGATCTGTATTAACTTGACTACTTTAAGCTTAGCTTTTACGAACGTTTTTTCACCGAGCTTTCAAAACTAACATTTCCTGCATCTGAAAAAAGATATATTTGATATCCAATAAAATATTGAACAACAAAGAATGGATTTGCGTCGCATTTGTCTTACCTGCTTTCCTTATACTTCTACCTGGCAACGCTCTTATGCTTAAAACTCTAACAGCATCGATTGCAATGTGATCAATTTGGTTGATGGTTTACTGTTCCAGAAACCGCTGGTTCCTCTTATGGAAATTGATGGGCTGGAAAAAATGTGCTTATGATGCCAATGTTGGCTTATTTGGCTTTAATGCGAAATGTTATCAAACGTTCGCTCGTATGCCTAAAGCTAGTTTAAAGGACAAGTCTACGTTGATAATCTGGTCTGCGTTGATAATCGCTCGTTGACTCTGCTATAAAAGCAAAACACCCACAGCAAAAGAGATAAAAACACATACAATTGCATTTGCAGGTATATCAACTTCAAGCGAATTAAATAATGTGAATTGGATGAATGAAAATAAGTCGATATCGAATTCCCATCGCTATTCATTTTGCTCGCTCTTTGCAAAATATGTCAAATCATTACTACTTGAACGAAAGAAATTTACAAAAATATATAACTATAATTTTTTTTTATATTTTTTTATAATCTCTAATTTTTAACTTCTAACCTGTCCTATTTATTTACTTGAAGCTCCCTCAAACTACCCGAGTGCAGACAAAAACTACCTAAGGTAGATTTAGTAAAATGAATCACTTTAAACTATTTACGATTTACTATTTATTTTTTTGTTAGAATCCTTGCACTGACTGAACGAAACATCATCCAATGTCTATTTTGTAACTTCATACTTTTGAATAAGTACATGATTGGAAGAAGCTATTTTACGAAGGACCGATTACTACAGTGCTCTTACTATTCACCAGAGCGTTGCCTAAGCTATTTTGAGACTTATTTGAATGAAAACGATGGTGACAAGACCAACAAGCATAAGCGACAATTCGACGAGATCGACAAAACTGATCCTGGATTCAGTACATTGAATCAGATCCACTGAAGAAACGACAGTCTTTATTACTATTATAAAAACTACTTTCTTTATTAATGCGCAAATTTATTTAAATTAAATTAATGTATTCTCACTTGAATAAAAGTCCAATGAAGTATTGTAAGTACAATTAATAGATTGATTTGTTTTAAATTGAGGTGTAAAAACAATTACTTCAAAGCTTAATTAATGGTATTGGAATTTGGCAGCTCACTTGAAAGACTCCTTAAAGATTGACTTGCAATAGGATTATGCCATAGAACACTTCGGCTTAGTCGTTCGATCACTTTGGCCAACTGCTGAGAAAAGCAGCATATCTCATTATAAATATCTGAAGTAAAATTAACAAAGTTTGTGACGTTGAAAAGTATAAAAGCATCATCTTAAGTCCGCCGAGCCTGATCAAGTAATAGTCTCGATTTTTAACGCATGTTGCAATGAACTCAAGATGCTTCCAAAAACTGTCTAGAATGAATAAGTACTATTCCCTATGGAAAGCAGTCAGATCATTTGAAAAAATTGCAAAAGAAGCATCGCTCATTAAATGAAAAAAAAACACGGATCTTTGGCAATAAAGCCAACTGTCTAACAATGATCCCGGCCAACTGCAGAAGAAAACCTATTTCTGCAGCCCAGAAATAATCACAGGAATATTCTTATAGTTGTCTTAAACCTGAAATGTCGATAAATCCAGCTTGTCCATTATCCGTTCACCAAGATCTCGATATGAATTTTAGAAGAGTGCATTTGACAGAACCATTTAATAAGTCGAGCTCAATTTCTTAAAGGATTTAAAGTCCTTCTTTACGTTCATCAGCTCATGACATACACTTCTTTTAAGAATACAATTGACTCATCGATCTTTCCAATTGGAAGTTCTGTTAAATCGGCCTGATTTTCAGAAATAAAAAATTCGGCAAGGAATTAGAGTTGGATTGATGGATCCTGAATTATAAGCCGATCAAAAAACAACAGCACCATGGCCGCCCACTAAGTCAGAAAACTATCGCTGTCAATTTTATTCCAACGAAAAATGATGACTAGAAAATATTTGAAGTTCAATTGAAACCTGGAAACTTTGAATTTATCCTATTGAAAGGCACGTGCTTTACGAGTTGCGCGCCAAGTAGCTTTTTAAGCAAACGCAGACAGGGAGTGAACGTTGCGAAGAAGAAACCTCGTACATACGAGGGTGGTTTAAAAAGTTTCCGACCTCAACGTGAAGATAGCAGCACTCACCAATTAAAGCTAGTGTATCTAGTTGTGCATCTTTTCACAGTTACTCACCAAAGTTTCAGCCATTTTGGAAACGTCGACTTGAGTTAGTTGACAGTAGTTTGATTGAGTCGATGTGAGAGTATTTATGAGCTGTTCAAAACAATGAAATTTTGGGCAGCTGAAACGATGAAAGTTCGGGATGTCCAAAAACTGCAAATATTGACTAGACGACCGCCGAATTAAAGTGAGAAAGATAGCAGAGGTCATGAAAAAGACTAAGGCATGAGAAAGCTATCCGCGCGTTGGGTACCGTGTTTCCTCACGTTGGACCAAAAGCGTGCTCGAAGGCACATTTCAAACACTCTGTTGGCGAAGTTTAGGCGCAATTAATCCGAGTTTGGGCGCCGATTGATTACTGTAGATGAAATTTGGTTACACCATTATACGCCCGAAACAAAAATACAGTCAAAACAGTGGACTGCAAATGGGGAACTGGGGAGCGAAAACTGTTTTTTTTTTCGGCTTGTAAAGTGATGGCGACTGTTTTATGGGATAGACACGGAGTTATCTTAATCGATTATCTTCGAAAAGGAAAAACAATTACAGGAGCTTTACTTCACAAGCTGAAGGCAGCAATTGCGAGAGAAAAAGGCCGAAAAAGAAAATCCTTTTTCGCCAAGAAACGCGCCGTCTCACGCCTCAACGGTTGTCAAGGTGAAAATCCACGAATTACGGTTTGAACAGCTTGACCATTAGCCTGACTCACCAGATCTAGCCGCAAGCGACTTCTATTTGTTCCCTCATCTAAGAACTGCGCTCGGAGAACAGTGATTTTTGTTAAATGAGGAGTAAATCAGCTTCGTTTTTTGCAGAGAAAATTTTGCCGAGTATTATTTGGACGGGTTACAGGGATAGGATCATCCGGAGAAGTGTGTAGAATCACAAGGAGACTATGTAACACAATGACTATGTAACAAATAATTATAATTATAAAATTAAGAATAAATATCTTCTTTAGTTGTTAGGTTGAAAACTCTTCAGACCACCCTCGTATGTATCTCTAGTTGATTCTAATAATTATAATTATAAAATTAAGAATAAATATCTTCTTTAGTTGTTAGGTTGAAAACTCTTCAGACCACCCTCGTATGTATCTCTAGTTGATTCTTACCTTAAGCTTAAATCACGCTTATTAACCTTCCGGCTAAGACTATAATTGCAGTTGGAAGTTGAAAGTGTTAAAAAGTCAATTTCTTTCGAAAACAAACAATTTTGGTATTCCTTAGAGAGGAATTAAAAATGAAAAAATAAAGAAATTAACTTAACTGCTGAAAAATATAAATAAAATATTCAAAGCTTATATTAAAAAAACAGTGTTAAATTAATGTTTTATGTAATTTTGTAGAATGGAAATATTAAAATTGATTCTTTGCATTACTACTTTAATGTATAATATTTCCCTGATTATCAATGATGGGCTGAAAACGCCGAGGCACAGAGCTCTTTTGTCCTTAGTCCGCTGTGTTTTGAGTCATTATTCTGTTGGCAACTGTAGAGTATGGTTGCATTACATTGAAAAGATACAAATTTTGTGAATTAAGACAACCGTAATACTAAAAACATAAGCGATGACCAACCATGTTTGACGATTGATCAGTATCCGGTGTTCAGAGGGTGTCTAACAAACTGCTGGGAACTAGTGTAACATTACAAAACAACCTTGGACTCATCCATCCATACAATGTTTCACCTTCTCTCCGCAAAAATTTAAACGAATTTTATTTTCCGAAAAGAGCTGGAACTACCCGCGCGGATTTTTGCAGCCGAATTTTTTTTTAAGATAAAACAGCTGGGTAGAGCGCCTGCCTTTCAATTGATTCAATTGATAGGTCGCAGGTTCGATTCCTAGAGTGGACTAGTTTTTCGAATCTGGTCCAGTCACCATTTGTCATTGGGATCAAGTTAATGGCACTATCACTGGATTGGTCCACCAGCGATAGTAGTCTGATTAATGGATGGCGTTGTTGTAGAGGTTGTTGTATCGGCTTAAAACCTAATTCGTATTTTCAAAATAGTGGTTTGTGTAGATTGTGTGTAGATGGCTCTGCTGTGCAGACATAACACTGACAGCGGGGTGTTTAGTTAAATCTTCCAAACTTTCAAAGTCAACTAATATGGAATTAAGTCCTGCGAATAAGGTGGATACCAACCAATAGGTAAATATCAAAATCATCCTTACCGTTTCAGGCTCCACCCAAGGAAGTGAGTTGAAACCAAATTCACCTGAGTTTCTCAACCACTACAAAATCTTTCATTCTCCTCCTAATTCTTCCGCTCGCTCTGTGCTACACACATTATAAGAGTATAAATATCCTCGACATCCAAGCGCGTTGTTGTCCTTATTCCACCTCTTTTTTGGGCTTCTTAACATATTTCATAGCACTGACTGTCATTTAGGAAGAACAAAAATAAGTATGCTGGTTTTCTGTATTAAATTTGCAATCTTTTCGCAGCAGCACAATCTAATTGTATGATCGCTCCTTGCTTCAATACATACCACGACTCATTTTTGTTGATACAAAAAAGTTATTGTTTAATTCCATTCCCAGCAGGGCTCTTTTAGGCTCTGAAAATTTGTTGAGCAACACATGTTTTTGTCTACTTTGAAACATTTTTACACCCTTTGCATTTTATGGAAATATAGAATACCGTAGCCAATATCCATGTTAATCTTGAAAAATCAATTTGAATAAAAACAAAGCCGGAAATTGTTTTATAATAAAGTATCAACAATTTATATACAGACACAATACATATATAAGGTGAATCCATTCAAACTTCCGCACATCGTAAGAAACTTGTCGAGAGACTTTGAAAACTTATTTCAGCCCATGAATTCGCCTGCCTCCGGTCTGTATTTCTCTACGTATAGCAATCTCATAAATATCAATCTCACAATTTTATAAAACTTCATAATGTAATCCGAAAGCAACAAATTGATACTTGGCCATCTAGGGACAAGGTATTGTTTCACCTCGATTTCGGTCCCTTTTCTCAAAAGTTGCGACATGAGAAAAAGGCAAAACTTGGCAATGAGTAGCCTTTTGGATAACTTTGTTATTTATTCCAATCATATCGCATCCAAACGGTGTTACAAACTCACTTGCCGTTAGTTATTAATCAGGGAAAAGGTTTAATAAACGCAAGGATTTGTCGAGTAGACGTTGCAATTTTTTTTTCTTTTTTTGTCTATTCTTTAACATTGTCCTAGTATTACAAACAATCATAACAAAGGTCAAGTTGAAAAGGGTAGAAAGGTAAATAGAAAAACTTCTTACTCAATTTGAATTTGTTGAATGATGGAAATGGCTATCCTCAAGTGGACCCTTGGTAATAAATAACTTTGAATTTACTGAAGCCGAGGTGGTTGTGTTGTTGGAAACTCATTCAAAAGCAATTTTTTTAATAAGAAAATTGAATTTTTAAAAGTTAGTTTTCGTTCATGAATATCTTTGCTCGAGCATTTTTATGGGCGTCACTCTTAAATGGGTTGTCAACTTTTGTTGGGCAATCATTTTTGCAGTAATAGCAGAAAAACAACCATTAAAAATAATTAAATAACTGATAATATTTTCGATAATTACAAGAATAGGAAAGCCTTAAGTCTAAAATAGTTCCTAAACTATTGCTCCTAAGAAGCACAGGAATAAAAATATAGTACAAGGACAATAGGTAAGTTTTTATAACATGGGCTTGTTATCGTTCGTACCTTTGAAAAAATATACTTGTGCAGTTTTCATCAAAAATGTCTAAGAACATGATAAACTCTATTTATTTTACTTGATACTTATTCTTCAAGCAATGAAAAATATATTAGCCTTCCAAAGCACTTGTTGATCTCATTTGAGTGTTAAATAAACAATTAAACGGCTTCGTTTAAATTTATATGTATTGATTCCTTCATCTTGAAAAGTTCTTTAAAACAAATAGGCGAATTATTACCTTCTCCGTCCATGGTCCTATAAAGCTCGTTAAAGACTCCTTGAGCCCATTTCAAGGGTTCCGTACCCAACGGGTGTCGACAGAAACCTTTTACGAAGACTCCGCAATACGTCCGTCCAACTGGCTTTATCTTCATAAAACGTTTAAAATGAAAAGGGTTTAAAACTTCCGCGGGACGAAGGGACAACATTTTTTCTACAAATATGGGCGGTTCCGGCAAAAAGAGCAAATTCGAAGGGGTTATGTTTGAAATAAAAAAAGGTGGTGATATATTTTTCAAAATTTTTGTTCAGGTTTCCGGCTTTGAAAACTAGTTCCTCAAGAAGGCGCAGAGCATAAAGAAAATTGTATGTGGAAAAAAAAACGACTTTTTCATGGAGTGGACGCTGATTTCGTGGACGCATTGCTCACTCACTTCTATGTGCATACGCGTCGTTTTATGTGGAAGTTGAAGAGATGATAAGGTGCTTCAAGCTTCAACCAGCAGTCACATGTGATGCTTGCAAATTATATTTTCTTCTCTAGTTTTGTTCAAAATATCAATAAATGACGCCGGGATAAAGTCATGAAATGTTGTTCTTTAGAATAATAAAATTAACGAACATGTGGTGAAATTTTTAAATTGGTGGAGTCTGAAAACTCTGGACGGAGTGGACAGAAAACGGGTTATAAATAAAGAGGTACCACTTTTCAATAATTATCGATCAAGGAACTTTTTCGCTTATTTGCATGTTTATTCGGTCAAAACAACCTAAAGAGCGCTCGAAAAACTCTCCCAAGCTTAAATTCTGTGGGAATTCGATCAAGACACTATGGACGCGTTAGACTTGCAATTGAATTTTTAACAGTTTACTGGTGATCCATGTCCCGATTTTGCTTGATTTGAATTCAATTTTTTTTCTATTCTACAATGTTGAATGGCGACTGTAATCGCAAATCAAAACCTTGCCGACACACTCATCGCATAGTTCACGATTTTTTCATAAAATAAGAGTCAAAATTAAAACATGTGGATACGGAATATTCTGTGTACATACTATATATTGGCTATGGGGAAAGAGGGAAATGGTTGTTCAATCAATCGAAAAGAATACCTGATTTTGCTAGAAAACATGGGAATCCCTGGATTTAATGAAAGGGCTAGCGAATCATAGAATTCGCATTGCCAACATCGGACCGAGTGGAAATTTTGATCGTTTCTGAGAAAGTAATGCCTGTTTCAATCTTTTTGTATGGCGCCAATGAACCATTTTTTTTTTTTTGGTTTGTAGAATTTTATAGAGCAAAGCCATAGGCGATAGTTATTTGCGGTTTTCGTCGGAATCGCCCATAAACCATTGCTTTTGAATATTAAAATTTACTTCGTATTCTCAAACGAAACAAATGCGTTCCAGACAGAGTTTAGCAGATATAGCTTGGAACAAGGTTATTGTACAGTGGGTGGTACGGAACCCTTCGAGTGCATGTCCGACTCGCACGTGGCCACTTTTTGTTTTTAAATATGTACCAGTATATTTTTATTTTTTTGAGTCAATGTTTTTGAAGTTTTTCCTTAGAAACAAAAATGAAATCAGCATGTGATAGACTTTCCAAATGGGTTTTTAATTCCTTACCTCTATCTATCATTACAATACATACATTAGTTCGAATTTATGATTCAGAAGTATTTAAATGAAAAGGAAAAACCTGAAGTTAACATGTCCAAGTGCAGCGGGTAATCATTCGTAAAACAACGTTAAATTTGTGTAAATGGTGTAAGGCTTATTTAATTAAAAAGAAAACCAACAGTTCCCTGCGAATTCATCTGCGTAGATTTCGTGCACTTGAGAAGAAAAGTTTTAAATCTCAAAAGGGCCTAAAAATAATGCGTATAAGTCAATTTTTATCTATGAAAAGAATTTAACATTTGCTTCTTAACCTACCCTGACTGATTGAAATTTATTTGAAATATAGATTTAGTCATATTTTAACAACTCGTGTACTCGTATTAATCATAATATTTAGAGACATGTCATCGCGGACTTTTTTATAGAACTTCTTGACTTGAACTTTTATAAAAATGAAGTTTATATGTTAGTCTTACCGTTAAAGCAGTGATTCTTCATCGATTTAAGGTACATAACTGGTCGCCTCGAAAGGCCCTTTCATATTGACATGATAATATACCACCTAGCCTATGTAAATCCGGAATGTCCTTTGTGAATTTTGATAGATGAATTTTTAAAATGAGTAGTTTAAAATATTATTAATAAAACTACTTCATTATTTGGGCATTTTGTTTTGACAAATTCAAACTCTCGAACAAAATGTAAAACATTCAAGTTTTGTAATAAAAATCATTCCATTATTTTCTCAAAATATTCCGAGCAAATAAGTTCCGCGATATGTATTCACATTAATAACCAAAGTATTTGTCTGATTTACACTTCAATAATGGTTAAGGAACTTCCGCTAACTGTTGAGCTAGACAAAATTCATTACAATTTTTTTGTTTTTTGCTTTTGAGTTATAGCTTCACTAAACCGATCCCATCACATAGAACTGCATTAAATTAACGTCTGAAAAAATATTTTCCCATCGGATACCCGTGATTACGATTCGGTGGCTGCAATTGCAATTAATGGTCGTCTGTGGTTTATGGCGAATTTATTTGAACCAAAAACATTCATCCTTTTTTTTTTTTGTTGTTTTACTTTTGACAAGGCCTGCAAAAAATGATCTGCTGTATAATTTTAGCAGCGTGAGTTTTTTTTTTTTTTTTTTGGGTGGTGTTTGGCCACCATGGACATGTGCGGCTGCCATTATATTTTCCCATCGATTGGACATTAGAGACATGCATGGATCCAATGATTGGTATATTTGTCGTTCCGACGTTTGGAGAATCATTGGAGCTTTTGGGTATCTGTTTTTTACTATTATACATTATTGCTTAGAGGCTTATACTGAATTTTGTTTGCGTACGCGGCGACCAAGAGCATAGAAAATAAACCAACTTGTTGTTTCGAAGTGTAGTAGCCTAGCGATTTGTTTATTAAAATATTAAGCGATTGAAGGACAATGTTTTATACCTTAATGGGTATAAAGAAATCGAAAGTTAAAAATTAAATAGAATTTTCCTTTAAAAAAAAAACAGCTGGAACCAACAACACTATATTATTGGATGAAATCAAACATATCTAATCAAACTATAGAATCAGAATATCCATAGATAAAGGAAGTCTTTCATTTTGGAAACTTGCTGTAATTTTTGATAGTTTTTTGACATTAAAATTCAGTTTTGTTAAAGAAATTATCACGAACCGACTAACACTAGAAATCTCTGGTCGACAGTCTCGATAGTGACCAGTAGGTTGGTACAAGAGGTCAGCTGATTTGACGCCATTTGATGACTTCTTTTGGGGATATACTAAGAGATTTTGCTAGATGCTAAGTCAAAATCTATTCGTATTTTGACATCTTTCTCTATTAGCTTAAGAAAAATTTTCGATCTACTTATTTTATGCAATTCTAGTGGACAGCGATTTTAGTTTTTTGTGATATGTCATAGTACCGCCTTTTTTGCCTGCGGTTTTAAAAAAAAAAACTGTCTAAGTAATGGGACGAGTGATAATTTTGCTATGGCATCTATTTCAAATAATTAGACGCTATTTTGACTTTACTTTAATCATTAATTAATGACTTTATTAATATATTTTTGTTTTTGTTTTTTTTCTATCTTCTCTAATGACCTGAGAATCCTTCAAGTTTTTGCAAAAATTATTTTGAGATGACGTGGCATTGAACCGACCAATTTCTGGCACATTTTGGGAGGAATGGAACATGATTCCTTCTGGAGTGGTTCTCACAGTGGATCCCTTAATTTTGTGTTCTGATTAAGAGGTGGAAATTGATTTGGCCATGGAAATACAGAGATGTTTTGATCCCGAAACCAATCCTTCAAAATACCGGCCGTATGTTTCGGATCTTTGTCCTGTTGGAAATGCAATCAGAGGAGTATGTTTTCCTCGGTAAATGGAATCATGAAATTTTCCAAGACGACTCTATATCTATATTTTGTCATGATGTTACTGACACGAAATAAAAGACCGACGCGATTATAGGAAAAAAATAATTCCATGATATTTCCTCCACCATGTTTAACTGTTTTTAATGAATAGCGAGGATGGTATTCTTTCCCTTTTGATCGCCTTATGTTACGCGCTCAATCCAAGACAAATTTATTTTCGTTTCGTTATTCCACAGAATATCCCGCCATTTCAGTCACTTTTTCAGGTCCGTCTCAGCTTCTATGACTCAAGGCAAATTCTTTTCGGGACCTTACGTTCCTGGCTCTCAGGCGTGGAACTTTCCTGGCGACTCTTCCTGGGAGATTGTAGTTCTGTAGTTTCTTGCGGATTGTGCTTGCACTGATTCCTTCCCCAATTCGTTCGCTTGTAGTCCGTGACGAAATAAACGGATTTGACTTGGCTAAAAGAAAAAAGGCGGCGGACAGTAGTAGCTGTAGTTTTTTTCGACCTTGCTCTATTTTGTGTCTCTTATGTTGGCTTAAGGGTATTGGTAACGAAGTCCTGCGACTTTCCTACGTTGTTTGCTATAAATTTCTAGGTTCTACCCTCACCCCTTAACAAACTCACAACAAAAAAACAAACTCACTTGTTTTAAAACACTTTTATAACAAATCGCAAAATTTAAACAATTAAATAAAGCACACCAATTTTTATGTCCAATTTTAAGAAAGAACAAAATGGTATTGCAACGAAAACTAATAAAATACTTACCTACTAACTGAACTAAGCATTTCTCAATTACAATGTATTTTGTTGCACATCTGGTTTCCAAAATAACTGTTTTTTAGCAGCAAGAACAAATCAACTAGCAACAAAACTCTTCACACCCATTTTTTTGACCAGTTGTGTACTGCATGAATTTTTTTATCCGGGCACATTTACTGCTTAATATTTCGAGGAGCGAGGATCGTTTTGAAATAAATGTTTAAATATTAAAGTAAGTCTTAAAATTTACTCTTTTCTTAAAATTGAGCGCAAATCGTTTCCAGAAAGTCGTCGATAGTGACTGTGAATAATTAAACTTTTAAGGATCTGGGAAAAAGGGGCGTACAGCCGAAACAAAAACAGAGAAATTTGCTTGGTTCTGCGGCTTGTCACATATTCCACTCAACCAGCAACTGAATGAGCCTCGAACACGTGTATCAGCCGCCACGATCGTCGGATCAGAAGAATTTTAAAAATTATTGCCAAGAACGAGTCAGACACGCACACGAAGGGTTCCGAACAACCCACCGTACAGGAATATTTGTCTGCAACGCCTTTGTTGCGCCTGAAAATATGATGTCATAATAAAGGAGGAAAAACAATGGTGTTTTAAAGATTTCCTTTATTCCCCTTTATTTATAACTTTATTTTGTTTTTATTATTTGTTGTTCAGAAAACACAGCCGTGCAACAGACGGACGAACAGCGGAGTCTAAGTAATAGGGTTCCGTTGATACACTCTGGAACACTTTTCAGCGTTTAAAAGTAAAAAAAATTACATAAGAAGCAGTGAATGATATCGCACTTCTTTCCCGAATGAAAATATGTTAAAAGTTTAGTCTTGACGGTCCCCATGGCTATAATTTTTATTTACACGATTTAAGAAGAGAGTAGCTTATTCTGTCAGGATATTATAGCCTTAAATCAGATGAAGCTATCACCTACTGTGGCACATTCAAATTGTATTTTCTTTCCAAAACAATGAACGGAAACAGCTACAAATGTTTGCTTGAATGTACATTTCCAAAGATGAGCAAGATTTTTTTAACTCTGCCTGGGATTTTCCAACGAGGCAATGTCTCCATCCTAACATCCAAGTTTGATTGAAGCTTAATTCACACAGAGAACGTTCAAATGGCCGCCCTATTCAGCGGAATAAAATATCATCCATAATGTTTAAGTATTTTTATCTAAAATAGCTTCGAAGGCATCAGACAATTTGAAGAAAAGGAAATCTTTATCAAAGCTGTCCGTGATATTTCGTGCGATTTCGCTTGTATATTTAAACAACTTCAAGACTTCAAATAAACACCGTCTTTCAAAGATGATGTCGAATAGTGGAGGCCATTAATAAAAAAAAACTTTTTGAAAACCAGCATGTTTTTGAAGTTTTTGCTTTCATAGGTGCGAAACCCTTTTTCAGTAATTTATTAAGTTTGTTGATGAAACTCGAATGGAATTCTTTTTGAACACTAAAACTTCTTTTGTAAAAAGTAAGAGTTTTCGGTTCTCCGCGAAAGTTGGTCGCAAATATTGTCACCTTATCCGAGTGATTCGCAGTGTTGGTTGATTTCCTCTTAGGAAAACATATCCTTGCTTTTGAAAACTTGTCTTGTAACAGTGAAATGTAGAAGGAAATGACGTAGTTGTATCCGCAGTTAAGGTTGCTTTTCTTTTTAAGGCCGATCGGTATATTCTGTATGTCTTCAGCAATATTAATTTGAATTTTCTTAGGTCGTTATACCCAATTTGAGACTACTTGGTCTCCGCTCCAGTCCGCTATTATTTCGAAATGGAATTGATGCTGTGCTGGTGTGAAGTAATAACTTTTCTCTTAATTTGACAGCTTTACTTCTCTGTCATTGATTTCATAATGTCTGAGAATTTAGGGATTGTTCAAATTTGATTTGATATTCCATTCATACTTGTAGTTCTATAAAAAATTCCGGAAAAAATGGCGAAGTCCTCATAAAGAATGCGCATTTTTCTGCATCAACACAGGAACAGTTGACAAGCGTGATTGTATCAATAAGAGTGTAAGAAATTTCGTTATTATATTTTTTCATTTA
The DNA here is from genome assembly GCA_963555765.1 of Orthonevra nobilis. Classification (NCBI taxonomy): domain Eukaryota; kingdom Metazoa; phylum Arthropoda; class Insecta; order Diptera; family Syrphidae; genus Orthonevra; species Orthonevra nobilis. The sequence continues at coordinate 110,355,253 of OY743224.1, read as the reverse complement.
TTTCCTTTTTATTTATTTATATATTTGTTTATTTATTAATATTTTTTTCCTATTTATTTATATAGTTTTCAATTTACTTTCATATCTTTGTTTTTGGATATTTCATTTTTATTCTTTTATGTCTACATTTAATGGACAATTAATTTTTTGTTCTTATTTTTATATATTTTTTTAAATTAAATGAAACATTTTTCATGGAATTTTCCTTTCAAAATTCAATATTTTTCTCACACTTCTTTTCTAACTAGTCACCTATATTTTCTGTAGAAAAATATAAAACATAGTAAATCAAATCTCTGTATGTAAAATGTGCGGTTACAGACCACTTTTAGAATTGTTGTTATTTTTTTTTAATCGCTTACAACGTTTAATGAATTAACTTTACCACCATGAATTGTCCTAGAAGCATATTTAATTTAATTGATTGAATTTTCCAGCTGAATATCAATTCCGATCGATTTGCCAATTACTCAGCACAACAAACAATCTGCTTTCATCTTATACCAAATTGGCGTAACCGCTTGACTCTGAATTCTTGGTAAACTGACCGTTTTTGTTTCTGTGTGAATGCAATCAAACTAATTTCAAAGATTTTTGATATTTATTCCCATTTCGGAACCAAATTGATTTCCGAGAATCTCCTTTATATGCAATATTCTCTTCATGCCAGGGATGCATGTGGTTTTTGGTTTTCATTAAATCATAGTACCAAGATTCTACTGTATTGAAATTTATCGTCACACGGTTCACTCGCATGATTCATGAAGTTATTTTTTTTTCGTATAATGTATTTCCGCAGAATATTTTAAGAGTAATACGCCATAAGGCACCATGACGTGAAGCAGCTATGAAAACCGACCTGTAACAAATAACCCGGACAACCGAAAATATCATTTATATTTGCGGAGGGCAAACGACTGTTTTTTTTCCTCTCCTTTTAAGATGGCACGTACCCAATAAATTGAAATCGAAAACACAAGCTGAAGCTACCGATAATTTTCTGTCATAATATTACATAGGCGGAAACAGAGGACCAACAACCCACACACTTGGCATGAGCCCATGTAACATGTCCATGGGGCTTTGTATTGTTTTCGTTGTTTCACGCTCGAATACTCGTCCTGGCTTTTAATTTATGTATGTCAATCCAACCGGTCAGATGCATCCTACTATATCATCAGTGGATACAATGAGAGTTGTCCGACGAACGGTGTCCGTATTCGAAGCTAATCTTTAGAAAAATTAAAATAAACAAAACATCTTTATTGGTGTTCATTTTATTATTATTCAGATTTCCCATTTTCACCTCTGCTTATCTATTTGTTACTGTACAATTTGGTGCTACCTAAGAGATAAATTTCACATCCATCATTCTAAAATTTATTTTATTATTCTAATATTAAAAAAAAAAAACATTTACTATTATTTTGTAATACACATTTTATATTTTTTTTTTGACAAATCATCCTACCTACACATCATTGGTTCGTCGAGTACTTCATCGCAAACTTGTGCTCATATTAAAGAAGTTTGAATCTTTTTATCCTGCATGAGTTCTCACATTCGTCAGAATACTTTCAGAATTTTCCACAATAAACTTTTGGGTAGTTTTTCCTTTCTAGAATAAATGTTTGATTTGGTGCACTCTTTTGTGAGGCTCTTAAAAACTTTTACTGCAACTTTTCGTTTTGATTGTTGGATGGCGAGGATGGGTGAGGTTCTAATTAAATCCATGCACCTTCACACAAAAGAAGTACTTTGTTACAAATGTAAGTATTCACATTTGGGAAAAACCCCGCAGCGAATAGTTCAAAAGTTATTAAGATTTATATTTGCGTTACATTCAAGTTATTTTTTATGTCAAAAACTATTTCCTTCCAAACGGCAGCAGGCAAGCCCACAATTGTGAACTATGCGGCAGGTTGTATCTGTTTGTGATTGAGTGTGGTTTCAGTGTCATCCTTTGAATGAATACTTGCTAAGAATTTATTTGCTAAGTTTGGTTACTCATTTGAGTTCTTGGGATAAGGTTGAGAATGAAACAACCTTTGTTAAAATTGTAATATGCATTTTGACTAGAACCTTTTTAAAGGAAAAGTATTTGTTTATTGGCCGAAATATGAATTAAGATTTTTGAGTGTAAAGCAAGGCCTTTGAAAACTGCTTTGGATAGTAATGGATGGTAATTTTGTTTGTTAACAACTTTCATAAGCCGCGGAGTCAAAGACAGCATAGTGAAACCTTAAGGCTGTAAAACTGCGACGAAAATAAAACCAAATCAGAAGCTATTCTGATATCAGACGGATATTTATACACACCCACTTTTTTGTAGTTTTAGCTGCTCTTGGATAGTCATACCACCATTTTAATGCATTTACTCAAAGCGAGCAGAAGACATGAACGATTTTGCAGCACCTTAAAACTGAGGTGCATTTTGGTTTTGATTTTTCCACGACTTTTTTGCGTTTGCTCAATTCGCAGTATTTTATCTTTTTTGTTTGTTTATTTGAAAAATAGCTTCATCATGCTGACATCATCTTGACAAGACGTGAGCATGAACGTGCAAAAGATTACAGACCAATTAGTCTGATCTCATTCATTTTGAAGTCTGATCTCATTCATTTTGAAGGCTCTCGAACGAATTCTGGATAGCCACACACGGGACATGGACAGGGCCTTCAATAACCTTGATACGGAAGCGATACTTGAATCCTTAATCGAAAAACGTATGGAAAACTTTCTTTTTGTCAATGGATTGTTACCATGCTAAGCACTTGGTGAATTCAAGCAACTCTAGGTAACAGTCGTGAACAACATACTATCAAAACTAGACGGAAATGAGGTCAACCTAGTAGAGTACGCGGATTTTATGGTAATCTTGGTATAAGGAAAGTTTCCGGTTGTGATCAGTGACATCATGGAGGGCACACTGGATAAAGTTTGTATCCGGGCTGCAACATGTGGCCTTGGTTTCAACTCAAGCAAAACGGAACTGATGCCCTTCATCACTATAACCAAGATCACAGCCCGATTCTAACATACGGATCCCTATTATTGTGGCTGGGTCTTAGGAAAAAATACAATGTCATTTAACTAAACAAGGTACAGAGAACAGCATGCATAGCCACCACAGGCGCTCTACGATCGAGTCCGGGGTCTGCAGGTTACATCTTCTAAAAGCCTACTGCTCGAACATTCCAGCGTTTTCCAAGCAGAACTTTTTACAATCCGGGAAGCATGTCGTCAAATCGAAATACATTCAAATATCCTGCCAAGCCAGAAGGTTGCCATGTGCATTGATAGTCAAGAAGCCTCCAAAGCTTAGCCTCCTTTACTTCACATTCAAAATAACTACCGAGCTGTGATATCGACGTTAGAAGGTCAGCTTATTTCCCTTGTATGGATTCCCGGTCACAGTGATATCCCACGAAATGAGAGGGCTGGTAAACTTGGCAGGGAGGGATCTGCAATTGCAGGGGAGGTTTTCATCTAACTACAAGCAGTAAAGGCTTATAGATCCTCATAATTCTTTAAAGTAGCAAACCTAAGAAGGGCCAAACTTACATACTGTGTAACACCAAGGAAAATATGGCCAACAAACAATCAAAAACAAAAGATCCTCCTCGGCGAACTCGTCATGATATTGCTAGACTAGTGGCGGTCTGTACTAGACACTGGACGATTGGAGATCATGCCGTAAAGCTAAGCATCCCAAACAACTCACATTATCGCAGCTGCAAAAACACAGAACTGCTAGAATCAGGCAGCTAGAGCTTGGTAGACCCTTCTTCAACTTTATTGATGAGATTTCTGCGAAGGACATTAAGGAACTAATGTCTTAATTGTGAGCGCCATCAATTTAATCCCAATGACAACTGGTGATTGGTTTAGATTTGACAAACTCTAAAATTCGAACCTGGTAAGCATCGATTGATCTAATTCATACCAAAAATTAATGATATTGATACTGAAACTTAAGGGGCGTCTTAGTTCTAAACGTCATCATGGGGAGGCAATGCAGCTAATCAGCAATTACATGAAGACGCTTCGGAAGTGCGGTCAGCGGCTAGTACTTTTTAAAAAGAAGTAACAGCTGATTTGTTAGCCACGGGAATAATTATGAAAGACAATATTGTCAACAGAATCATTACAATATGAACGATATGTTAACAACCAGGCCGGTTTGTCAATATAAATAAAATTCATTGGAAATTGATGGGTATTTGTCGAATTTTCTTCCTAATATGAACGGTGTTCCACAGGGCTTCAAATAAGGCCCTATTCTATTCTCCTTTATGAGTGAACGATGTATGCTGATGGCGTTTGCCCACTCGGCCTTATCGAAGATCTTGCAAGCATTTCGCGATGGTCCCAAAGAAATGGTCTGTTTTTGAGTTAAAGTGCTTAACCTATAAAATGGAGGCCCCGTAGGGTACGTTGAGTTCCCCAAAAATCTCGACTTTATCTTTCATCAGAAATCAACAAAAATTACTTTGTCGGAACTTATGGTATAATATGGACCCAAATGAGCAGCCCAAATAATAAACTCCTATGGAGAGGCGACTTATGCTATTTTTCGGCTATTTTTTTACATGAAAATGTCGCAATGACTTCCCCACGATCAAAGCAGTAGGCTTGTTTCTAACCGTCTGTAAATCTATGAATTGTAAATATTTGATAAGAAAATGGAACAAATCTTGGGGAAGAGATGGCTTTTCACTTAAAAACTAAAGTAAAGGGTGACTAAAGAAACACGCGTCCAAGAGAAATAATATATTTTTTCCTAAGGGACACTTGCGACGATCAAACAAAAATTCGGTTTGTGCGAGATCGTCCACTGGAGTCGGTCAAATCGGTCCAAGCCTCTGACCAGTTAGATCATAATGAGGCTGTCAAACTGTTCTACTATGCGGGAGACGGTTATTCAAAAGCCTTATCACAGAAATTCCTCAGTTCGAATAGGAAATATTAACTTTGTCTGTAGCTGCTACCAAGCACCGTTTCGACAAGGAATTCGTCTCCTCAATTGAGTATCATCAGACTGTCACTCCAGAAAATTTGGCACATGGATCTGAAATTGGTTTTCTTAAACGTTGGAATTTTGCCAGAAGATTCTTCAAATAGCAAACGAAGCAGAAATCATTCTCATTTAGGCCGAAGCCTAAAACTTAAGCGGCACTGTTGACAAACGAAATTCGTAGATATTCCGGAAAGACAGAACTGCACCCAGTTCGAGTTAAAGTGCGGTGTGCTGCATCATCAAGTTGCAGAAATTGGTCACTGGGCACCATTGGGAATTTGTCTTCCCGGAGCTACGACGAACGAGAATTCCTTTTAACTCTGCCTGATTTCAAATAGATTGGGTAATTTGACTTGTAACCAGGCCAGTCTCGAGCCTAATTTCACTTTACTTTTTATCATACGGATATTGCAGGAAGGAAGACGAAGATCTTCCTTTAAATCAAAAAACCTAGGCACTCCCAAATTTCAAACCTACACTAATTTTAAAAACCATTTAAAAACCTCATTTAAAATTAATTATCATTCGAATGATTAAAAAATATAAAAATAAAAGCAAGATTTGTAAGCCACCCTTTAAAAAAACAAACAACAAAATGAACACATTGATTTACACAATAATTGAACTTTTGCATTTTGTTAACAATTTATAAACGTATCGCTTCAAATAAACAACATAAAAAGACGAATTTTGAGAACATTTTCCCCGCCCCCAATTTACCACCCACTTACATAGCTTAAAAAACAAAAGAATCTTACGATTATTTACTAATGTTAACATGTTTTTTTATCCTATACATTTATTGCCTAATGCGAACTGACACCATTGTTCTAATAAATTGCCATAAGTACACAAACTCAAAAATCATAAATCGTTTACAATTACAAACACAAGAACACACCAAGACAACCAAACAACCATTCGATTCGTCTGCCTCCTTATTCATTTATGTATGTATGTACAAATATCCTTCTTGGAGTTGGAGCCCTCGTCGCTCGTTGCCTTGACTGGCTGTATCTATCGTTTGGAAGCGATTTTCATTTCACATACTCGGCTCCATGCCTCATTTGACTCTTGGCCAAAATAACATCCTCCGCGTACTATATATCGGGTATGCTTCTCCCCGTCGGATGATGGGTGTTTTGACAACTGCCACTGCTATTCGTAATCGTTGATACTGTTGCCGCCGCCATGGCTGTAGCCTTATTTTTGGCACAACTCGCATCGTGGTAGATGTGCTCGCAGAGCTTTGGTTCGGAATTGGAAAATTTATCTAGAATGCTGCCGCTGCTGCCACCGTCTTCGCCGTTTTCGCAGATCGTTAGATTCAAATCGCTGTTCTTGCTGAACGATGTCGTTACGTGATGCGGTTGATGTGGTGACGAGAAGGACTTTTGCATGGCATGCAAGCTGCCGGAGCTTACTGTACGTTCCAGAATCTCACCCCAGTATTTTTCGGAGAGCCCCTCAATATCGGGCCTTTGCATTCCTTGCTGGTACTGGTGATGATGATGATGATGTTGAAGTTGATGGCTACGCAGAGAGAGCGAATGCAAGCGGGGTGTAATACGACCTCCATTGCCACCACCACCACTCGAACCACTGTGTGGTGGTCGAGATGTGGGTGGCTCTGGTGGCATTGGTAATGTTGTTATGTCACATTCGGAACTCATGTGACAGCATGGGGATTTGTGGTCGGGTGTGTCTTCGGCGGGACACCACTGTAACGAGAGAAAAATTGAATCTGTTAATGCTTTCAGAATTTATTTCTTTGAAATACACCAAATGCAGATACATAGATAGAAAAAAAAATAAAGCATGAATGGCGAATAATGTGTTTAGACGTTTTGAGGGGAAAAATCCTTTTAACGCGTTTTAGACTATGCCTTCGTTCTCAAGGTGACACAATAGAAATCTTAAACAAAGAAAACGGATACGCATTCGTTATCTAAGGAAAACATCCTTCAAGCTTTCGGGTAAGATAGGTCTCCATTCTTTTTTTTAAGCTTCGTTTCTATGTCATGGATAAGGATTTTGTTGTGTTTATGCATTTAATATGAATGACCGGAGGACGTTTTGTCGATAGCAGAGGTAAGGAAGGTCGAAAGCAGACGATGTCGGTTAGGCGCTTTTCTTTCTATTGTGTTATTCATTTTTATCCTGGGGTGAGATCTTGAATCCGGAAAGAAAAAAAATATGTTGACTACTCGTCGACTTGAGGAAAATAGTAAAGAAAATCCTTTCAAGTATCTTCCTATAAGTAAGCTCATGCTTTCATGCGATAAAGAGTCTCAGAAACAGGATTATACTAAAGTAATGGATTTAATCGCATTGAAGCTTGAAAACCCTTTAAGTTTAAATAATTTATCAGCAAAATCTGTACTCATACGTATGATGGAAACAGTTTAACTTCAGATTGAACATGAAATTCTTTAGGTCTTCCATTGATATTTTGCATTCGCTTAAAAGAAGTCCTATCGATGCCATTATGTATGGAATATTACATTGTCAAATGGCCGTCGCGGCTTCTTTGGATGGCGCGCATCCGAAATGTCCAATTTTCCATGACTCTGGCGCATAAATCAGGCTGAATTTGAACGATGGCGTAGGATATGTTGGTTTTGAGGGCCGCTCTCGACTGTGGTTTATTTCCATAGACCTGCGACTTAAGAAAACCTTGCAAGAAAAAGTCAGATCGCACGATCTCGGTGACCAGGTCACATCAAATTCACACGCAATGACCATGCCCTCGAATCGGTCGTGCAGAATTTCCAACGGATCATGAGTTTTGTGGCGTGTAGGGCTATTTTGTGTCGTTAGTGTCCACATGATCCAATTCAGGCCAAAAGAAGTTCGTTATCATCGACATATTGCGCTCGCTATTGTCTGTGATGTCCTGGCCAACGTTCTCAAAGAAATTTGGACCGATGATGTCGCCAGCTCAAAATCCAAGCCAAGCGGTAACTCTTTCAGGATGCGCTAGACGCTGTTGGATCTCATTTGGATTGGTTTCGTCGTTGACGTTCCCCTTCATCCAGAAATGAGCCTCGTCGCTGTAGATGATTTTTCGATGAAAATTAGGGCCAGTTTCCAAGTGCTCCTGAGCCTGTTCAGTGAATACTTGTCGTTGTCTGTGGTCGTTTACCCTCAGCTTCTGGGTCAGATGAATTTTGTACGGGTACAGGCCCAAAGCACGATGCAAAATTCGACAAGTTGTGGTCTACGAAAGGCCGAGTTCTTCTGAGCGACGCGAAATCGACTGCCTCAGAGTCTACTGCATATTCTCACAGGCAGCGGCGACGTTTTCGGCAGATCTTGCTGGTTGTTGCTGGTTTTGGTTGACCGTTTACTGAACCAGTGGACTTAAATTAAGCTATCACACTGCGTAAAGCCCTCTTGGAAGGACGTTGCCCGAACAGAACACCAATTGTGATAAAACAATTTTATTATTTGCACGGGATGTTGAACACTATATCCATTCATGGTGATTTGGCAAAACAGATTGAATAAATTACTGCCAATTTGACAGATGTAAGGTCAACAATATGGCCGCTATTAATTGTCAAATTTCGGAAGTCAACATTGAAAAGCCCTTCACTTCTTGCATAGAGTTAAAGTTGATTTTTCATCATTATAAGCAGATGATCTGAAGAATTGACGCATGAATCATAATTGCGCATTTTTATCTTGACCATGAAAAATCCATACTTGCTGAGACTGAAGTAAAAAAAGTCTTGTGGGATCAATGGTATCAACAGCTTAGTGGAAATGAAAAGCTGCGACAGCATTAAAAAGTCAAACTTTTGTTTAATGGAAGCTTTTAAAGTGACATCTTTCCGGATTGTCTTAAAACCTCTGTAGTTGTTCCGGTTTGAAAAAAGATGCAAATAATCATATACCAAATTATTAGCTCAGTTGTTTAAAATTTTTTTTGAGAAAATCATCAGCGCAAGAATGATTTAATTTTTAATAAACTTCGTCTTCTGAGCAAAATTCAATTTGGCTTCATCTTGGAAGAAATTACTCGAGGTTTCGGTAAAAGCAAAAAAGAAAAAACAAGGCTTTTGAAGTCAATTGCAGGCTTCTTTTAGAATTTCATCATAGGAATGGTTTAAGAAGGAACTTTCAAAGATGGCTAGTCTTATAGCTTGAAAACCGTAAACTGCTTGTATGTGTTAAGGGCTCGTTTAGTGATTCATTGCCCAGTGCCACGAATATGAGTCCACGGACCCTTACTTTTTTATGTGTTTTTATTATTGACCGAACATTCGGCCAACTGGTTGCGGCCACAGTTTCGGTTTCGGCAAAAAATCAGCCGAAATTCAGTCTTCCACAAGCACACAGCAATTTGGCCCATTGAGATAGCGCGAGAGTTATGTGGATAAACGTATTGCGGAGAAAGTGAGTATTGAGAGGTTTTCCTCCCGGACGGTGAAGGAGAAGTTGGAGAGACCTAGTTTGCTTCTCAAACGAACTGAGCGAGATATTTTGGATTTGCTTTAGCAAGTTGGGGCAAAGCTGTGAAGAAATCGAAACATAGCTTGATATTGCTATGATCGGACATTCATTGAGGAGATTTAGTAGCTTTCGTGTTCTCTGTTTGTTAAGGAAATTCCAGGTTTGTCTGGTGATGTTGCAAGATGGTTGGTGTACTTATTTTTTATGCTTAGTTTGACCGTAGCTAATGGTATGTCAATATATTGTGAGGGTGCATTATACCTTCATAGGCAAGCTCATCTGCTCTGCAGCTTTCGTGGATTTCCCTATGTCCTGGAACCCCGTAAAGGAGAACCTTAAAAAAGTCCGCTATCACCTTAAGGGATACCCGGCGTTCCTTGACAAGCTCAGATGTAGATTTTATGGCACCTTGGCTGTCGGTCGAAATGAATATTTCCTTTGCAGAAATGCCTATACAGTAGCGATTTAGCGGTCGTATTAAAACTTGGAAGAAAAGTTCTAGTTCCACTTTTCGTTCCAGTTTCGATCCCTCGGTTGCTATGATGATGGAGCCGCGTGTTGGGAGAAAAATCTTCTCCAAAGATTGAGGACTGATCAGAATCAACTCTAGTGCATGATGAGATCGCATTGAATCTTACCAACACAAACTTCATTGTTTGACTAGCACGGTTAACTTCGCGTGAGTTCTTGATCCGTGAGCCGTGATTTTGAATTTGTTTATTTTCTCGTGCTTATATGGCTAGGTAAGTGCTTGAGTGACGTGTAAGGTGACTTCGGACGAGATAACTTTCTGAATGTGTTAAAATATACTTTATTTTACATAATCAATTTCAACTTGCCTAAAAAAGGTTCGATTTCGATTTCGGTTTCGCCCGAAACTTAGACCGAGGCCGAATGTTCGGTTACGGTCTTGGTTTTCGGTTTCGGTTTCGGCTGAAAATCATGTTTCGGTTGGACACTAGTTTTTATTAATTCGATCTTTAACTTTCCGCTGAAGGGAAAAATCCAGTCATTAGCTGGTAATCTAGTTATATCTAATGTTGTTTCGTCTGTAGTGTCTTTAGGACGAAGGAATTTAAATAATGACATAAAACGCTTATTTTACAAAATAAATTCCCATTCCTTTTTTGGTAAGATTGTTAGGAAAAATTATTTCATTTGGGGTTTTGTGACGAATTTTGTGTCTCTTTTCTGCAATGTCCCAGAATTTGGCTGTATATAACTATTCAATTTGATCGCGAAGACCTTGAGAGATAAGACCCAGTTTTTGAGCGGTTAAACCATGGAAGAGACTGATGACAGACTTGGAACATTATTATATAAATAAAACTGACTGCCTCGCATGCAATTTTCCGTAAGTTGTCCACTGAAATTCGTTGCGGTCGAACGAAACACGTCCAAATGACGTCACAACGGAAGAAATGTTCAACAAAATTCGCAATATTGTGACGAACGAGCACGAGGCTCAAGGTTCGAGAGATAGTTGAGATTGTAGCAATATCAAACGATGCCGTCACTCGAACCCTGAGTGACCATTCGGGGATGAAAAAAATTATCGCAAGATGAGTGCCGCGTTAGAATTTGGAAATCGTGCAATTTAAACTTATTCTTTTCATAGCATTTGATTTATCGTGGATTAAACACATGAAGTCAGAACAATCAAAATAGTGCACTTTTGCAGGAAGAACGGTAATGTCAACCCGAAAAGTAGATGCCCACGCCGCAATCTTTGTTGACCATTTGGAAAACGGAAAAATGATCACCGAGCTAAATTTAATGTGGAATTCACAAAAAACCCAAAGAAAAAAATTTGGAATAATGTTGGGAAAAGAATATCGCACTTTTTTGAGCAAAAAAGAAAACAAATATTTTATTTCAGAGTCACTGACTTATCGAACAATCCTCGTTTATTGCAGCGTTTCAGTAATGAAAATCATAATGTTTATTTTTTGAGCACTGGACAAACGCGATATCATTTTTATTCTGCGTTCGTTAAACTTCAGATTCAATTTACAAACCGTCAATGACATGTTATTCTTCTGGTACATACTATACTATATAAAAAAATCAATCCTCAGCTTATAACCTCATCGACTATAAGCTAAAGTGGCAATAAAGCTAACGCGTTCAAAGATTAATGTACGAGTAACTCTTCAGACACGTCCATTTTGAAGCCAAAAAATAAAATGTTTGGCTAGGAAAAGTTTCATCGCTACAACCCATTACCCATGATCAACATTTCCTAAATTATAACTTTTCATTTTATAATCGCAAACTTTTTTTTTAATCAATTAATTTTTTCTACCATTAGAGCAGAATAATAAATAACTTTTTCGTACTCACCCGATTTGGCAGTAAATGGCGGCTGAGTCGTCGGAACTGCGAATTCAGCAGCCAGTATAAAAATGGATTCCAAAAACTATTACTAAGCGCAGTCCATGTTACAATGAAATCTAAAAACGGCGGAAGCTGCAAAAAGAGCAAAAAACAAAAAAAAACAATTAAAACGTTCATTTCATGGTGCAGAGCACATCCGTTTACACCATCACCCGACTGGTGATGGTGTAGCTTGTTGGATTTATGTTAAGAAAAAGTCTTCATACCTTGGACCCGGTACATGCAGTCACAATTTCCTGTATTGTCCACGGTGTAACCATCACAATGAAGCCCAACGATATGGCTGCCATTGATCTGGAAGTCGACCCGTTGTTCGATTGCCTTTCCTGAATGGGAACAATCTGTGAAGGACAATAAAGAAAAAATACTGAAAACTTCCGTCAAACAGAAAGGCAAATTATTATGATGACCTTTGGCGAGTTGGTTTAGACTTCGCGCTTCCATTGAAATCAATTTATTACCTTTTTCGTTATAGTATTAGATGGTCCGCCTAGATGTCCGCCGAGGCCCATGCTCATGGCCATGCTTAGATTCATGACGGGCGTGGTGGGCAGATTTGTCGACGCCGTCAGTGGATGATGGGGATGGTTCGCCATGGTTGGAAGTGACGGATCGTTGAGTCTAAAACGACTCATATGAAAACTTGAACCATAGCAGTACATGAGGACCATCGTGGTGGGAAAGTAAAGTGCACACGTTGCTAAAATTCTATATGATGGCTTACTGTAGAATGGCTCGCATGCCATTAAGCCGGTATTGTTGAAATAGTACCCTGGTGGTGGTGGAATAGTTGATAGTGAGTTATTGTTTTTACAATGAAGTTAATGCTATAAATTAGCTTACCTTTTGGTAAGACAAGGAAACCAAAAACCGTTAGACTAATGATCCATGTTAGGCTTAATATTGCCACACAGCCCTGTGAGAGTAAGTAAATTAGTTAATGGGACTTAATTCAGAAACTTGTACACAAGTGCTTTAAAAGATTTCAAATAACGATTATTTTCTTGGCTAAGTCAATGACTTTTTTTTTTGAAACCGTATATTCGTTCAACGAAAATTTGCGACGTACGTCTAATGAAAGATTTTTAATATCGTCTGGAGTTGTAGTGTTAAAGAATGATGTGGATAAAAAAAAACACAGTATACAATTGGTGAGGTTACATCGTCCGATACGTATTATTCGTATAATCAGTGCTCTCAGAGCAAAATCAATAAGAGCTTAACGCGATTCAATATCCAACACTGAAAAACGTATCAATCGACAAAATGACTCAAACATAAAGACCCATATAAAATGCGTCAAGTCCTTGCAGTATCTTATTGGTTGCAACATCAAAATGACCGGCGGATGCACAAATAAGGCAAGGAGTACTATTTAATTCAATCCAGTAAAATTTGCGGAAAAATCAAATTGCGACAACTGACCAGGCGAAGGATCACAAGATCAGGCACATAGGTGACTTGCCAGCCTAGACACAAAATATTAAAAGCAACTCGTTCAAGGATGCTGCCAAGATAGAACCTTGTTTTCGGTTTGTCAAAGTTATTGGTATGGACTTAAAATAAACCATCTCATAGGGACGGACACCGAATTCTGCTTGCCAATCATTCCCATCAGCTGAGTCATGTATTCGCATTAAGTATGATATAATAACAAGCTTATTTTGGAAAATAACAATTGTTCTTCTCATATAAATTTGACATGCTTGATCACCTAATCCGTCAGCAGAAAATGCGTTTGGTGAATGGTTGTGAATGTTTGAACCCAATAGATGAACATATACACTTCGTATCACTTGATAAGGAAGACGCATTTTTTTGTTTTATTTTACGATATTCTCAAAACCCTTAACTTTTATGACGCGTTTTCCAGAAGGATCATAAAATTTACATGTTTTGTTTGTGTTTCACTTGATTACGAACAATAGCTTAATCTACCTGGTAGAAGTTTAAAAAGTGAAGAAAAAAAAAACAGGCCAAGTGCGAGTCAGACTCGCGCACCAAGGTACAAACCTTTAAGCATATAAGTAAAAGTTCACCCATCACGACAATCTTCAACAAAAAAAACATTTCTTCATACTAAGTTTTGATTCCCTCGCGAGTGGTTGCGAGTTTGAAAAAATGCGGCTTAAATTGCTGTTTCTTTTGATTTTCGCAATTTATCTGTGCTATAAGACGTTTTTCCTACTAAATTTCAAGATTCTGAGTAGCCTGTACGTATTGATTCCCTTTGTGAGTGTCGAAATTTACGGCATAAACGACTCTATCTTTTTATTGCGTTGGCTTTTTTCACAACTTCAAGAAACAGAAGTGTTTGATGTCAATTTCAGTTTGATAACTCCACGGGTTCCTGAGAAAAAGGGTCTTGACAGACAGACGGGCGGACGGACAACAACGTGACCCCATAAGGAGTTACTTTCGAGGCAGGGAACCCTAAAAAACAGAACAAAATTTGTTTATATAAATAAATGTTGCTTTTTTCAATGAGTAGTAGTTTTTAGTCAGGGGTACTACCTCCTGATCGCTGAACCACTTCAAGTAGTCTGTTGTGTAGAGATTTATAGAGTGGTTTCAAATAATCTTGCGAAATTTCGGACCAGACTCGTTTTATGGCTTCACTAATGTCCTCTGTTTCATCATATTGCTTTTTTTCGTACAATTTTTTTGAAAGCTAACCACGTTTTTCATGATGTTCAGGTCGGGTGAATATGGCTGCTGTGCAAGAATGTCTACTTTTGGGTTCTGAATCCTCCAGGTTTTTGCTGTCCGTGCGGAATGTATCTGTGCATTTTTTTGTTGTTGAAAAGTTCATCGCTGTCCTCTAGATATATTTGAAAATTGCGGAAAAACTCTTTCCAGTATCGAGATGTAAGTGATTGCCGTCCCTTTCCACAGTAATAGCTTAGTGCTCCTCATACCATAACACAACCTCTTTTATTGTGCCGCTTTAGAAGATGTATTTGTTCTTTTCTCAAAATTTGGAAAAAAAAACTGCTGTATCCATCAGGCCCGTCCAAATTAATTTTTTTTTCATCAGAAAAGAGGACGGTATGACACTCTCGATTCCACCTGATGCGACTCGTTGGAAAAACAAGCCTCTGGATTTTACGTGCCGCATTCAATTGTTGTTTCCTCTAATTTTTTTCGGGGTGGATATGGCTGGCTTCTATATCACGCGGTGAACAGTAACTCCAGTTTCTGCCTTAACTATTGTTACGGAGAGCCTTGACTTTGAAGCAGTTCTCAGTATCGCCCGCCTTTCCTGTTATGTCGTTGCTTTGCTGACTCTTCCATTAGAGGTTTTTCCCTATTTCTCTGGGTCCTTAATAAAGCTGCTGTGTACTATTGGTGCGCATCTTAATATATCTCGCTGGCTAAAAAACGGATGGATTTTTCTTGTTCCCGGTAAGCTCGAATTTGGTTCACTTCCTCCTTGGCAAATGTCTTTCCTTTTCCCAAAGTTGTAGATTGTTTGAAGTCATTTCTTGAACTGAGCTCCCTAATACTCAAAGTATCCTTTTATTTGACTTAAAACACGGTAACATTTAGTAATTGTCCGTAATTAAGTGAGACACAAAACTCGGGTTAATTTTGTGACCTTTTTGGAAAAAGCGTTATAAAAGTTTCATATATCAACTTAATACCATTTTTTTTTAAATATAAACATGCTTCATTCCTGGTGCATTTGGTTTTTCTAAGTTTCCCGGAAGGGTTTTAAAAATATCGTTAAATTAAAACACAAAAATGCCTGTTCGTAATCAAGTGTAAATATTCGGCAGGAATATCTTCAAAAGAGCATTTGTAATCTCTGTAGATCAAATTTATGAATAGTAAATTTAATCAATCAACTTCTTGATGTTTTCTAATACGAGATCTTCCAAAATGTATCTTGCGACGTTGCACACCGTTTTCGAACACTGTAACCAATTTTGTCCCAATAAAAAAGAGTTAAGGAAAGGCCATTGCAGATTTTTAAATTTTTTTTTTCATTCACGTGTTGATGCAATGCTTGAAAAAGTATTTCGGCTCAAAAACGTGCGTAAATGTGTTGCTTTTGCATGAAAATAAAGCAAAAATAAACCGTCTGCAACAATGTGCCTCTGCTTACAAGTTTTCGCAAGCACTAGCGAAGGAAGTACATTTATTCCTTATTTATTTGGTCAATCAGGTTCGTATAAAATATTCGACCAGATTTGAAACTGGTGCAGTAATCCAGTGCCATAGAAATATGATAAAACTGAAGGAACTGTCATCAGCGAATAAGTGAATTTGAATTAGATCGAAAGTCGGGCAAGAAACCCAACCCTGGGGAACACCATCATTTATTTGGTAAGTTGCCATTCAATATCATTACAATTCAATACTACTTTAATTGAACGCCCGGAAGGCAGCTTGATTTTGAATCGGTCTTACTCTGAAAATGTTGGCTTAGAAACAAGGTTCGTTCATCATTTAAGTGTCCTGCTGATCAAATGCTGTTTGAAATCCTCCTGTTTGAAATTTTTCAACACGACTTTTTGTTAAAATTATTAATCTTTATCGAACAAAAAGCCTTTAACAGTTGTGTCAATTGTTAAATTAAAATGTGAAACAAACGTTTATCGAATAGATAAGAAAAATAGACAAAGTTTGCGGAAAAACCCGTGACCGGAACGGACGAAAAATGTAAAACAAATTCAATCACAAAAAAAAAAAATGTTAATAAAAACTGTTCATAAATATGTATGTCGTTATCCTTTCAGGGTCCAAACCTTAAATTTAAAAAAAAAACTGTAAAGCGTCAAATTATGCGTTTGACAAATTATTGACCCTCCCAACCAACTATTTATACTCAGATAAGGCAAGGGTCGATGGCGCAACGTTTTTCAATCGACTAGAAATTTTTTGTTCTCCGGTTTTTCAATAAACATAATTTTTCTATTTTAATGCTACAATAAAAACCATCAACCCTCAAAGAAGGACTCGAGAAACGTTTAATGTGATTAGAAAATCAACCCACCCGAAATATTATTACAAGTATATTTCAAGTAATGTCACAGCAGCCTCTCGGATTCGGTCCCCTCAAATCTATCCCTTCGAATAGCAAGATAGGAAAACACTTCAAACCTTTGATATACCTTAGCATAAATATTGCATAAACATGAAACAGCAAACGATTTGCACAACTACACTAACCATTATACACATCCAATTCAGGGATCCAAAATATTGAAACTCCACGAGAATAGACAGCACAAGAAGTCACCATCCTTTCCAGACATCCCCTTGTGGCTTTTGTGGCTCATATTTTTAGCAATGGTAATACGTACACGATTGAGACACAAGAAACAATGTGTAATTAAATCGTGACGTGATCTGTTTGCTGACAGAACCAGATTTGGGTGTAGTTAGAAAGGATGTGACTTCGAATACGTGCCAGAAAATCTCTACCACTTTTGGAAGGTTGGTTGATGTGCTTAAGCCTGATGTGATTTTGCCATAAACAGATATTTATTGATTTCGTTTGTGATGTTAACTTTAATGGGTACCAATCGTGTGCAGTAAATTTAGAAGGCTAATGGTCCTATTATTGCGGAGACAAGTTTTTCGACTGCTAAAGGATTTTCTTTTCCGTTTTATAGCTTATTTTGACAATCATGTAATAAGCCCCGAAAATTTTGCCAGGTGAAGCACTGAGTAAAGTCTCCTTTCGACTTTCGCCTGTTTGAATTTTGAAAGTAGTGAAAAATCAGAAGCAAAAATTCGTGAAATTTTTAGGGTTCCTTGCCTCAGGGGTGCCAACGGAACCCTGTTGCTAAGCCTCCGCTAAACGTTCGTCCGCCTGTCCGTCAAGCAGACACGTGCAATTTTCACAGAATGTGTACTTCTTTAACAACAACAAATAATAAAAATTATGTTAAGTTAAAAATAAAGGGGGTCGCCATACAAAGCCCGTGGTTTTTAACATCATGAGACAACTTAACACCTTAAAGTAGGCAATGATATCGTTTCATGGAGCAGCTGATCGTTGATAGAATGGTCATGCGACGCGAACTTTGTAGGAGTTTGAAGCTCGAAATCGGGACAATTTCAAAAATAGAAATGTTAAAAAGGCATTTTTCAAAAGATCATTCCTCTGACATATGTGTACTGAATGTCAAAATGTATTGGTTGTAATTACTTTTGATCTTAGTCATAATATGTTCCCATAAGAATGACGGCGCTTCTTCTCCCTCTTTTTTTTCTAAATACATCCTCCTTGTCACGGACTATTTCCGCCTTGCTAAACCGTATCTTCTCTTCCCCGTCTCTTATGTATACTATCGTAGTTGCCTGTCTACACTTTTGGAGACATCGCAGAAGATGAACATTGAAGTCCATTAAGAAAGTAACTGCCAAGATTTCTAAATCTTCTTGTGGCGAGTGCGGGACATTCGCAGGGCAGATAATGAGCAGATTCTATTTCTCCGACGTCCCCGCAGCTTCTGCAAAAATTGTTAGGTGGTACACCGAGTCGCTCTGCATGAGTGCCTATGGTGCAATGGCCTGTTATCATGCTTAAGTCGAGGCGGATATTCTTTCGATTTAGGTCAATGAGATCCCTTTGTTTATGGGTGTCGATGACTGGCCGCAAAAGCCTGGCTATTGCACATGGCTCGGTTTGATTCCAACGTCTGTTAGCCATGCGTATTGGTTCCGAGTCAATAATTTTGTGCAGAGCGCCAATTGGCGTTTTAACAAAGGATAGAATTTTATTAGTTTTCGATTCTGACCCCTGTTTCCTTTTATATCGTGGTGACCTGGTACCCAACAGAGGTTAACCATATCGACAGCTGATATGATATTCAATTGTTGTCTTCACATCTCAATAATGATGGATTTGATATGTGTCGAGTTCAGAGCCTAATGGCCGCCTGACTGTCAACAACTGACTGTTACCGACTACTTTATCTCCAGTTATCATTTCCGTGGCATGGAACACGCTGCGAAATGTATTGTCAGAGCCTGTTGCGCGGATGATATTTTTCGTTTCTTTGTTTCCCTTTAAGGCTTCCCATTGCAGTAGGATAAAGGTGTGCCCTGAGGTATTGCCTACCCATAGACATGCTTCTCTTAATCTGAGCGCTGTCCTAACCGCTCTATTGCTGTAGTAAAGGTCCGGTGAAGTAGATTCAGCATTATCTCCATTGCTGCGGTTGGTTGGATTTCATGGATCCTTGGACCCTTGAGACTCTTGTAAGGGGTGAGCCCCTTTCGCGTTGAGTATTTTCGAACATCTTTTTACACACATGTGTAGAAAAATTTAGTTTTTCCAGCTCAGCTTTGAGTCTAGAAAGACACCTAAGTATTTTGCATCTTCGGGGGGTCGAACGTTTGAATCGCTCTTCTCCCAGTGAAATGCACTGCCTCATTTTTAGACGGCCTTACGTCCAGTCCTCGTCCTCTGGCTCACACATGTACTACTGAAAGTGCATGATTAAGCCTCTCGCTGTGGGTGGATACCAGAATTACAATGTCATCGGCATAAGCCTTTGGTTTGGTTTCAAGTATCTTTAGTATTTCGTCTGCAATAGGTACCCAGATCAGCGGCGAAAAAACATCTCCTTGTGGCGTGCTCCGGTCACCTTCGTTTTGCAGATAATAGCACCGATTGTAGTATTTATGATGCGCGAGTTCAGCATGAGCCCGATTCAGTTGCACAGTCCCATGTTTAAAATTTTGAATGGCTTCAATACTTACTTTATTAGAGGCCTCTCTACGTCCAGGAATACTCCAAGAGTGAACTCCTTGTTGTTGATAGATTTATGCTGACTACTTTAAAGTAGGCATTGTTTCATCTGGATAAATACTTTTACCCAATCACCCCCTTAATGTTATAATAAAACAAGCTTTCCAGGGTCTTCAGAAGGAAAGAGGATAGGCTTATGTGCTTAAAGTCCTGGGCAGAAGTGTGACCTGTTTAACCTGGGAATAAAGACCACCCTCACCACTCCAGCTATTTGGGACATAATTAAGCATGAGCCATTGGCCGTATATTTGTACAAGCCACGCCGTGATGATATCGACGCAGTTTTTCAGCAGTATCGGTTGCATGTGGTCCATACCAGGAGTTTTGCTTGGGGATGAGGATCTCAGTTCCCACACTCTCATTTCGTTTGATTGTGTCCGAGGCCATTGTCTCCTTATAAGTTTAATAAGAAAAGTTATCCTTCCCCCATAAGGTTGGCCTCAATATAGTTCAATAGTCACGATGAAGCTAAATCTTTTTAAAATCGCTTTGCAAGTTTGTAATCAATGAAACCGAATTTCTTAACGTGGTAGTCTGCAGCAAAATGAGTTCTTGTTTAAAAAACGAATTATATTTATTTTTTTCGCCAAAATCAATTCATTTTGGATTGAAATGTTTAAACTATACCTCATCGTTCTTAATTTACATATATAACTTAAAACAACATTTTAAAATTGAAACTCAACTTGTTAACTTTTTTCACCACGAACGACTGAATGATTTGGCAGCACCAGTTGCACTGCTCTCGCTCATCTGTCAAGTCTGATCGAGATTTTTCACAAAGTGTCTGTGCCTCTTTATTTGTTCCGTGCAATAATTTTTTTTTAAATTTTGTAAATTTAATCCGGTCTTTCTATATTTTAAATTTGTGATAAATTTGTTCGTTAAATAATAAGCTTTCGTTTGAGATAAAGATAGTGCAAAAGCGTGGTTTAGTGTACAACTAAAAATGTGTGTCTAATTTCGGTGCAGTTGGTGCGTCTTTATAATCGCTTCTTAATGTTAAAATATAAAACTTTTTGTGTTAAATTTATAAAATCCTTGTGCTACTATTTGTTAGCTTTCATTTAGTGTTAGTTTCGTGGTTAAGCGCATCGAAAAAAAAGTGTTTTCAAGTAAATTAAAGTCCCTCGTGAGTGAAATTTCCCATATTTTCCATTTTTTGCGTGTGTTTGTGTGTGTGTGTGTGATTTTTTCTGCTGACTTCAGACGTTACAACGGTCGTTCAATTTGAAGATTTGAATTTGAATATTTGAAAATTGCAAGGTGAGTCTTTTGAAATAATTTTCTTAACATAATTTTTATTAATTTATTCAACGTGTGTAGTTCAATACTTTTTTTATTTGGAAGCGCAAAGTAGCATTAATTAATTAGAAACAAAATGCACTTAACTGCGCACCATAAATAACATAAAGATGTTTTTTTTTTTTTTAAAAGCTATCTCCATAACTAATTTCTATGCAGTTTTGAAATGTTCTCAAAAATTCAGTTGACCTGCCTCTTTAGCTTGGATCGTATGCTTAGACTTGTTGGTTTCTAAGATTGAACGAAATTGCTCTTCTTAAGCTGAGATTTATTCGTTATTTCTAAGTAGATTAGAGGGTATTCGAAAAGTCATAGACGAAGAAGTGCCTTTTTGTTTGACGTGGGCAATTCAAATATCAGTTATGAGTAAAATGAGTTACATGGCAGTTGGGGCTGTGGCAGACGAGGTTTTCTAAGTAAAGACGAAGAGCATGTCCTCGCACCTGTAGTATGTTTCCCGTTTCTCTATTCATGGAAGATTACTCTTGCTATAACTTAGAGTTCGTTTTTACATTTGGCACTTTGTTAGTGCTGAAAGTAGTTTTTAAATTGCTTAACGCCTTAATATGTATGTAAATGCACTCGTATTTTATACTGGTACGGACACCGTCATATGCGTGTCCCACTCTCACTTTCCTGCCTTTTGAAAATCCTTATCGCTTAATTGACCCAATTTTAAAATGTATTTCTGATTGTAGTGATAAAAATTGTGCATGTCAGCTCCAACACGTGACTGGAGTTTACTGCTTAATATTAAAAAGCTCCAAAAAACGATTATCTTAAGATTTATTTAATAGGAAAGGGAACTCAATGAATTCATATATTAATAAACATTTGATTAAATATATTGGTTGATAATTATATAACTCTATTTACGTCGAAAATAGTTACATCATTGTTAAATACTTTGACAATAGGCTTGTGAAAACTAAAATACGATGCATGAACGTCAGAATTAACGTGAGTTTCGAATCGTGAAAACATTGCATCGATGGTTGTACCATATCAAGTTGTCCCCAACTGTCAAAATGAACATTGAAATCGCAGCCAAGAATAACTTGAAGTTCATGATAACCTTTGTACAGCAGTTTTGAACCTCTTTCTGAACATACTAATAATGGATCTTGGAGAAAATCTATTATACTATATCTTCAATTTTCTGATCGACTGAAATGTAAAGTGTGACCAGAACAGTTTTCTTACCGTGAGGCAAAGTGTATTTCGCAGCGGTTATATCTCCAAGATCAGATTTGGTTTGACTTACGTGCTGAGATATTTTTCTTAAGTAAGTATCATCACAGAGAGTAAGGTCAAGTTGCAAATCGTCAACATTATGATAGATGCTGACGCCTCCTCTAGGATTAATGTTTGGTCGTCTGTATTGAGTAATGCATTTGACACTTTCAATTTCAACCCGTTGCTCGGTGCGAAGCCAAGTTTGTGATAACATTAATACATGTGATTTTGATATTATATTACTATGAAGGTCATCAGCATGTGCCCGGAGACTTTGACAATTGAGAGAAAAGATTGTCAAGTTTCCCTTATTGATTTTATCGAGTATAATCCGATCAATTGTATTAAGATGTACAGTACACAGCTCATTTCGTAATTGGAGCATCGTTTCATTTTCTTGTCTACCATTATAAAACCGTTGATGTTTATCAGTAGAGACAATATGAAGTCCACCTTGAGTTGTGACTTTGGTTTGCGAATGTGTCTAACTGTATTTATAAAATATTAACGAGCAGCGTGGTTTTAGCAATTTTTTGGGAGCTGGTGTTAATGGCAGGCTGGATGTGGAACTGCGAACTTCGAGCATAAACTATATATCTAAATATATTTATACATATATACAAATATATGCTTAAGCGGTAAAATCACTGTAATTGTAGTCACCCATCAGAGGGTATATAAATAACCTCAAAAATTTTAAAAGTAATTGAAACTTTTGCACCTTTCTTTTTACGTATGTATAATTGTAAACATGAATGATATCACTAACCTTATAACCACATCCACGTGTTCATCGGATTTCTTTTCATCATCTTCTTTTGAATACATTCCTTCCAAATCTTATAATTTTTTTTTCTATCTTTAATTAACTTTTTTCACTTCACTTTTTCTAAATCGGTGTTTTCGCTCTCACTGTACTTCACTAGCAAAGAGAAAACAATATCGAATCATTTTTCGATTTTTAAGAATTGGCTGAACTTGGAAATGTGACGCATAAAACTTTCTAGAGAAAAAATAAAAAAAAATAAAATTTTAATCATTCTCACTCCACAAACTGACGCGAAATGTGACCCAGCAATTTTTCTTAACGTTTGACTTTACTTCCCACCAATTATTATACCGTGCGCAATATATGAAACGATTCTTACGGAGTAAACTCCAAAAAAAGTTGAGCCGTTTGCTGGCCCACAGTTTTTTAGATTAAGAACAACAAATCAGCTTAGAATATTCAAATATAATTAAAACAGTGATTGCAGTGAAAAAACAAGAACTTTTTGGTTCCTGGTTGGTTCTAAAAAGAAAACCCAAATAATCCTTATTTTGCTCAAAAAGCCATAATTAATCCTTTAGAGTTACTGTGATAAAACTACCGAGGATAGCCGTATATTGAATTTCATCTGTCGTTAAACCTGTGATTCAAGAATTAAGAACAGACAGACAGGCAGATAGAAAAGTTGTTACTTTCGTATGTTTTCATAAAGCCAATATGAATACTGTAGCAGAGTTTACTCGATGCATGGATGACAATTTTGGAAAAATATAAAATAATGAAAAGGACCAAAAGATGTAAAATACAAAGGTTCTATCATTTATTAAACCATGCGGCGATGAATTCCTGGCTGCCGAAAAGTCAGGAAAGCAAGAAAAAATTAAACCGATAAACCATCAAACTAAGCTTTTGAGATAATGGTTAAAGTTAAAGTAAAAGTAATTTGCACATAAAACATTTTACTTATTACTGGTAATAGAAATATTTTTTTTTGCAACTAAAAATGCCGGCCATTTGGCATTTTAGTAATACGAACTTTAAAGTCTCATCCGTAGAAATTCAGGCTAAGCTCCGTTTTAAGGTGAGATTAAAACCAGAGATGCATAAAAACCACTTTGTTTTACCAACTTGTTTATGAAAGAGTAAACGTTCTTAACGAATTTGTGACTACAAGGCATCTTAGTTTTTCTGTGTGGTACATAAAAATGGTGTTCCCTGCGTGCCATTGACAAAGTATGGTAATGTTGAGTAGTCTCACCTTAATAAAACTTAGCGTAGCTTACCCATTTGCAAATATTGGGGACCAAAGTTCCAATGACATAATGTACTTTGACACATTCACGAACTTCTCGACCTTTTTCGTCTTCATGCCATTGATGTCGAGTGATCTGTCAAAGTTTGACCTACGATATTGGACACTGTTTTCGAACCTTTCTGTCAACTTCGTCCTAAAACATTTAATTTCTCAGTGCAGGGCAGGTCACTTCGTATTTTGCATCTGTATCTGTTTCTTCTCTTGACAAAGCTTTACAAAAATATTTCGAATCATAATTTTTCTTTAATGTGAATACAGAAAATATAAATCGCAATCCGGAATTTTCCTTATTTATGATTATATCTGAAGACTGCAACACCGGCTATTTTTGATTCACTATAATCAAGCTATAAGCTATTTTTGATTCACCACCATTCTCGGCTATTTATTTATTAAATCTAGGATGTTTCTTCTCTTACGTAAGCCACCGAACGTTAACTCGGTTCATTGCCGGCTTTCGAACAGTCGCTTGATATCCAATGCTTATGCTTTTCGGAACTGCTTTTCGACGAGAAGCTATTTTTTAGATTTACTTAAAATTATTGCGGTGTATAACTTTGACATCAATTCCGCTCTAAATTACGCAGAAGAGAGAAGTAGTAGTAGTAGTTCTTGAAGTAGTAGTTCATAAAGAAGAGTGGTTTCTCAATAGACCTTCTGCCGAATAAAAAATGAGATTGCTCCTCACCACCCACCCTTCTTCAATCTAATAAAACCGAACTCAAAAATCAATTTACGATGGTATTTTTTTTTGTTAATATCAAAAGAGAAGTTGATGGTGAGGGCAAGCCAAACCAATTCTAAGAACTTAATAAAATTACCTTTCATAAGCTTGTGTTTCCACATAATTTTATAGGTTTTGAAAAATAAGTTGTTTGGAAAACTGCTTTATTTTTGCAACAATGTAAAAATGGGGTTGAGATAGAAAAGTAACTGGGAAACCTTTCATGATAAAGTTTTAAAATGTAAGGTTGTTCCAGGTACTACTCCATTTACATTTTAAATCAAATGTTTTTATTCGATCTGAGTAGCTGCATAACATATTCCTTTGTCAGATAACAGATCCTTTTTTTTACCTCATAAAATTGAAAAGGAATCAAGACCTGAATTCGAAATAAAAACATAACAAAAGTCAACTTAATGAAGTGTTTACAATAAGAAGTTGATTTTCAAGTATTCCCGGAAACTCTATTTCTTCAGTGTATAGATATAGTTTCCTGTCACGGATTTCAATCTTTCAAATAATCTTGTTTTATTTTTTGTATCTTCCATGTACACTTGCACACACAAACATACGTTCAATTCAGACTTTTGTATTGTTGGCATGTTTTGCTCAGCGAAATAATATTTTCAAAATTTGCTGAGTCTGGTTAATAGACAAAAGGGGTGGGTGGGTAAATCTTTGTAGCACGCCCACTGCATACAATCTCTTGATCCACCGTCTCCGTTGGAATTGTCATTATGGCCATTTTTTGTCTTTTGGTTTTCCTCGTTTTTGGTCGTTCAAGGAGCGACTGCAAAGGAGGAGTAAATAAATTTCTGTATTTCTATTGTGCCGAAACGGCGAGAACATGAAGTGGTCCTCAGTCGTGCCACTAATTGGAATGACAAAAAATTAAAGTGACGACGGAAAACGACGTGAATTGTGGACAACAACGATTTTGCGAATAAAACAAGCCAGGCGTATATTTTTTGTGTAATTAAAACAAATTTTAATAAAGATGATGGAATTGTCTTAATAACGAGTGAGATTGAAAAGAAGGTTAAATGGAATTTGGAAATACAGCAAAGACACTGCTTGAGTTAACACTTCCCTCTTTTATTTCTTTAAATAATTGGCTTTTCCAACGAGAAAGCTAATTTTTGACTTAAGGTTATAAAGTTTGTTGCTTTGGTTAAGGTTACAAATTCGTATGAACTACTTTAGAAAAATACAATAAATGAAACCTTATATTTTGAGATAGTACCAAATCCAAAAGAACTATTGCTATCTAATCCATAATTGAAGTTTCAGTTAATTTGGCAAAAAGAGAAGTAATTAAGTGGCTCTTAGGAAAACAAAAAACTAAACTTTTATTGGCCGAACCTCATCAGTAATTTTTCCACGAAATTCAAATAAATCAACGTTGAAAATATGATTGGTCTGTGTACGGAAACTTAGGGATGTCCTTAGGAGATTGTTTGTTCCTTTTAGTTTTCTGCTTATTCAAAGATAGATATGAACCATTTTTGTGTTTAGGCTCAGAAGCCGTTCTTGTTTTAATTCATCTGAAAGAATTTTATGATCCGAAGTACCAAATGTTGTGCCAGCTTTGTCTTGAGGATCTTAGCCTGCGCTTAATCTGTTTTTCATTCCTTCATTGTCTGGTTATTTTGCTTTCAGTTTTAAGACCGAACTTCCTTGCGTCTGCGATTGCTTGATTTTGATTCGAAACGGCCTTTCTCTTTTTTTGTGAAAATTATGCCTTCGATTCGTAAACGTTCTAAGCTGTATCATTGTTGTCCATTCACTCAATGTGGTCGACTAATGTTATCGACTGATGTTTTCTTCCGAAATAGATCCACATTATTATATAGGTCGTCGAGATTGAGGTTATACCTTCCTCCGCTGTGCGCTCTTCCCAGCTAGGAGTGGTCACTTCAATCTGTCCTGCTATCGTCGCACATTAAGGTACATGCAGAAAAACTGGTAAGATGAGTGATGTAGAACACGATTTTTTGTAAGTCCTGATGATAAATTCATTTACTACCTAAATATTATGGCTTTCAATCCTGTCGTCGTTTTGTTTCTTGTCATTTTCGGCCTTAAACTATTAAACGCATGATTTTATCCTTCCAAACCGTACAGATGAGTTTGTACATGGTTCCTTCAAGAACATCTCTGTCATATTTAACGAGTTGAGCACATCAACTTTCTGACTACGCAGTTTTTCTAGTTTTGAGGTTTTTTATAGTCAGACCAACTTCTTCCAAAGCGGTCGATAGAACTACTTCATCGGCTTGTTTTGGCTTTTCTTCATACCCTCGGAATGCTGCTTGAATACATCCACTATTGCCTGGGGCTCAGCAACCAGATTTGCTTCTCGTAATTTCTGAAAACTTCTTGCACTAGAAAATCGTACTCTGAATTGAGTTTCTACTGAGAAGTGGTTGATTTAGTTGGTCGTTCAACTGTGTGGATCTTTTGGTGCTTAAATTGTAGGCTTCTTATCACCGTTTTAATAGTTGCCGTATGACCTGTCACTAAAAAGCCATTATCTGTAACCGTTGGCAGTGACGTTTTTCCTCGATGCAGGTCACAGCAATGCGATAGTTGATCGAGTTGAAAGCGATGACAT
Organism: Orthonevra nobilis; assembly: GCA_963555765.1. Lineage (NCBI taxonomy): Eukaryota > Metazoa > Arthropoda > Insecta > Diptera > Syrphidae > Orthonevra > Orthonevra nobilis. The sequence continues at coordinate 110,327,647 of OY743224.1, read as the reverse complement.
TGGTTCTCAGCTGTTTTCCAACGACAGACCTTTTGCTACAGAATTTTTTCCACTTAATTATTTCCGATCCTTTCCACTTACTAACTAGATCTTTGTTTTTTTTCTAGCCCACCCTATGTGGAGTAGAGCCCTCTTTCATGTAGAGTAAAGAAATCAATGAATGCATTGACTTCAAATGAATTCATTTGATTTACACTCATCTTGACTTCAATATTTTGATTGCTAAAATTGATTGCTCCGATTATGATTTCAAACTAAATAGTGATTTAGTTTTTCAAGCTGAAGTTGCTACTGAAATCGTTGACCTCTAAGGTATGACTTCAATGATTGCATCCTTTTACAGTCCTATAGCTCTGCCAGTAATACCATCGCTTGAAGTGCTTGTTTAATAAGTATTACTGATAATTAAAACGAGGGTAGTTTTCTATTGAAAAAAATAGAATTTTTTTTTGGATTTTTTGGTTTTTTACAATTTTGTTTACTAGCCGTTTCTCACAGTTTTTGAAGACTTTAAATTTGTTCTATGGGAGCGGTTAGCCCATCTATGTTGAAAGCTAGTATTGCAGTCTCACCTTTTATTTTGGGAGCAGGAATCTCAACTTCAGGCCCACTTTCACTAGATCTTTCAACTGATTCATAATTTTCGTCATTGCTATAAATTGTTTCGCGTACCCAACCATTTACGTTTTCATTCGAAAAGGATTTGCTGCCGGAAATACCATTGAAAAGAGTTTATATGGACTCTACGACCGTGTGTAGCTCGTGAGTGAACTCAAACTGTGCTCAAAGGTAGCTCATTTTTATATTCCCCATCACTATGAGAAGCCATCAACATATTCCAGCATTTGTTGACGGAATCTGGCTGCAATAGCATTTCGGAGATCGAATGCTTTAATTTTTATTTCCAGATCTGATCCCTCACTTCCAACTAAAAACGCCAATAGCCTCTTATTTCTGGTGCAACATTGTAAAATTTATAACGTTCTCTTGTCCATTAGCTGGAAGATAGCAGTGTAATTTACAAGAAAACACGCGACAACGATCATGTCTTCATCACTCTTTAACTCGCCATACTTTGGATGGCAAGAAGCGTTTTCAAAAAATATTAGCGCTTTTGTAAGAACTCTTTTCGATTTTAGAAAGAGTCGTGCCTAAAAGAAACAAAAACGGTAGGGATCGGTTAAATTTTTTACCTCAGTCACAAATGTCGAGTGGAACCGTTGTTCAAAGAATGCTGATGTCATCCAAACATTTTTATTTGCCTTGTAGATAGCCATGTGGTAAAAACTTTTAAAAAGATCGTGGGCTTACAGATTTGCCGTTGACGAATAGCTTAGTATTGGTGCGGACGAGAAACGTGGTTCTTTCTTTCCTTGCCTTTCGGCCACGAGCTAATGATAAGTCACAACCTACAAGGGTTTTTTGACTCATCAGCGTTTTAAATTTGATGGGGAGTCAAATCAAGCGCTCTTACTTTATTATGTTGTATTTTCGGAAAAAGGTTTTCGCCCGAATGTAGGACAGGTTTTTCTGTCAACCAGTTTAAGCGATATCGACCCCTCACTTTTAGGAGCTCCCCTTTTTAAGCTTTCGGCGGCCTGAGGAGTAGGATATGTGCTTGATAACCGGGAGATTGGAGTTTGATTCCGGTAGGAGGGGTTGTGATCGCACATTCTTATATTTTTTTGTTCGAGGGAATATTGAGCATGCAGATAAGTGGAATGTGGCGTGACATTCTCTCACAAAGTGTGTGTGGGTAAACTGGTTTCCTCTAACAAGGATAGTGGGAACATACGGACAGTATCAAGTCGACGAGCGGAGTGAGCACTTCTCAAAGTCTCTTTTTTTATTTCCATCTTTTAATATTATTTATATAAGCAATTAACTCTGGTAAAGGTGAGGAGCTTGACTCAGGTTGACTTGGAAATGGTCTCTAACTATTTGATTTTCTTTGGTTTTAGCTGGTGATTCAAGGTTTTTTTTTCTCCATACGTCGTGTCTGGAAAGCGAGGATTTTTCTACTGTGCAGCACAGCACCTCAACCAAGAGGAGGGTCAAGACAGCGTGTGCCCCCCAGATCCCAAACAGTAGCCGCTAATTACCATCACGTCGTCTCCCAGCAGGAATAGACTTATCCTTTATTTTGGTGTATGAATATTCGCTCCCGGTTCCACCAAACACCTGTCGGCGAATAAACGCCGGCTTACATTGTCCGCACGAATTGTAATCAACCGGCGGTGGTCGTAGCTTAACTGGTTGAGGCCGCATTAAAATCGTGTTTAAAGTAAGACGGGTTCGAAACCCGATGTCGGACGTTTCCTATCGAAGACGCATTCGATATTAAGCGTTATGGAAGAGTCAGTCAAGTTTAGTCAAATCTTGTAAGTTTTAAGGAAATATTTTTAATTTGAATTGGGTATTTCGAAGGTGCGGTTTGTTCGAAAGTTTTTCAGTTTGTGCTTTTGTCACCCAAACATTGGTCGCATTGAAAAATCCTGGCCGCTCCTATATTTGTTCATGTAATGAGCACGCCTTTTGTTTTAAAGACTTCGCTAGAAATTCGCACATTAAGCTTTCTTTGATTAAGGTACAACTTGTACAAAGCTTTTTCTATCCTAGGATATTCGCACCCCTTTAATGTAATCCTCTTTCCGCGTCCATATTCAGCATTAGAAACAAACTTTCTTATTGCATCCTCTTTTCGTTTTATTCAGCTCTCTGTAGATTTATGAACCTTATACTCACGGCGTATTGATTTAATTGAAGCTTTATTATTAATTATTTTTTTTCGTAATTTTCACTTTCATTTCTAATTGACAGTTTCACAATTTTTCTTGTAAAACCCATTTTTTCAAAAAACTCAAGCGACTGATCAGTAAATAAAACTCATTCATACAACTGCATTCAGATTCATAAAGGCACTCAAAAATAAAAGTAAAATAACTGCCCAGACCAGAAACAAGAAACAAAGTTTGCAGTCATCGAGTCCAAATTTTTTGAAAAGTTGCGATAACCGCATCAACAATGAAGTTAATTCAGCTGTTGCGAAAATCGAGGAGTTGCTTTACTCGAAAGATGCGTTAATCGAGAATTTACTGTACAATACTTAAAGCCTATTTACACAACAATTAAAACTTTTTCGCTTCACATACTCGTATAAGATGTAAAATATGAATACCCCTTTCGGTTCGTTTCATCCGTCTCCTTTGGATAAAACAAAATAGCATTAAACGATTGACTCTAGCAAAATTAATACGCCAAAATTAACGCACAATCGATTTATAAACTGAATTTATAGTTTAAACGACATCATTTGCGCCGCCAAAGCCTGCAGCTACGTGACGCACGACTTCACATATCCATGCATGAGACAGAATAGTGCCTCCCATCAAGGTATTTGCATTGTGCAACGCACATATGTAGATACCTCATTCACATTCCATATTGCCAGGTATTAACATTCATTTGAATACGCCCCCGGTGATTAAAAAGCATTAAAATTCTGGCAACGAGATCTCCTCCTAGGAGGTACTCCTTCAGTATCCATATTTTATCGTCAAAAACAGACTCGTTACATGGCATTATACGAACACCATGAGAATTATGTGTTTTTAATAATTTGTTCTCTTTTTACCTTTTTGCTGGAATGCTGATAATAACGTCTCGGATGTAATGCACACATGTATCTATCGACCGCCATGCAAACCAGTATCACAGCGCTTTGCTGGGAAAGGGCACCTCGGAGCAGAGCCTGTGAAATTAAATTTGAGATTTTTCAACTATTATAAATGAAATTGCAGGAAATCGCCTTCTGATGGAGGGATGGTGGTTAGGATGACACAAGGATGAGGCTTCCAAGAGGGGATGAGAAAAAATATTTTTGAGATGTCGTCTTGTTAGAAGTGCCCACACAAAAGTCCTTTTCCCACATAGCATTATTTTTCCCTAGGAAAGAGGTGGACACAAGGAATGTAGGATAGGAGGAGTACTTGATAAGGAAGGACGCAGCGATTTCCTTTTATTCCGGCGGTGGCGGTTAAATGTTGCAGTGGGCTGTGATTACGGTTGTGGTTTTTACAATGGATGGGTGGTGGAGAAATAAAACAGAACTGGTAATCCATTTTATGTATGATAAAGGATTCTATGACAGGACTGAGGTTGTGTGCTAGTTTTTACGAGCATTTGGATAAGGTATTAACTTACCTGAATTTGGCAGAAAATCTCACCATACGGCCAACAGTGAAACAATGCTGGCAATAATCCAAACGGTGTGATGAGCAGGCCAATCGTAAGATCGTTAAGCGCCAACGAAGTCAGCAGGTAGCGTGGCTGTAAGAAGAAAACAAAGTTGAACATTAATCTATAGGGTTTTGCGGCGGTTTTTTTTTTTAATTTGTTATTATTTGGAAATAAAGTTTGGCTTGAGTATCTTTACACCAAACATTCCTTGGCAAACTTTTGTTTTTATTAAACATGTTTAAAAGGTATAAATCAGACCTCCACTAGGTCGTTTTTTGTAGGAAGCTCAAATAACATTCTTCTCTTTAAGCATTTCAATTGAAACTTGTTTTGAGTAAAGTATTTTTTTTTTAATTTGATCGCTCTTTACGGCGGTGAATTGAAGGATTATGTAGTGGTTTGAAACTCAGATGTATTTTGGTTTCAATTGAATCATGGTTGTTGTCCGAATTGGAATGCTGAATTTGTCAACGACTTATTTGCATTCACATAATTCACAGTACTAGTATAGTAGTAAAGAAGTGTTTCGGAAAATTTGGTTCATCCACTTCGTGTCAGTGTTATGCCCTCACGGCAAAGTCATTTAAAACCCATCTAAATAAAACCATTATTTTTGATGGACTGAAAATTCCAACAGTCGAAAAACAATGACAAATATTGACTGGACTTGATTCAAAAACTATATGACTTTAAAAGGCGAACCTTGGACATATCATTTGGTGCAATTTTAAGAGAGGTACTAATTTTTCCAGACTCTTGGCTTTATCTTATATCTTCAATTATCGAAATTTACAAGTCTCCATAAAAAAATCTATTAAAAGTGCTTACCTGTTGATGAATATAAGGTGAATAACGGCGGTTGTTGATTACGAATATCACTAGAGCATTGGCTCCAATTACACCTAAAGTTAAGATTAATATTAATAAAGCTTCAATAGTTTCCGCTATTCCAATATGGATGATAAAACTGTGGCCCGAATAACGTGGATGCGAGCAACTGGAATTTTTTACTGTTGGCGGCACTAAAAGCGTACCGGATTTAAGGTCCATTGCAAGTCTGAAAAGATAAATAAAAAAATTATACCATAAAAACGAATGTTTTTCGAATACTTTTGCATTGAAACATTTGAAATAAATATTTTTATTTAATAGTCTGACTGCCTTAAGTGATTTGAGAATTCAAACTCTTTTTATGCGCTGAAAGCCAGATGGGCCGTCGACATTTAAGTTTAAATTAAATCCAAAAAAATCCATTCTTAAATTTCGATTTAAGAAATAAAAAAAAATAAAGGTAATTTTTGCTTAGAAAAACACAAAAAGTACACTGACAGGGTTTGCAAGGAATGAGAAAGGGATAATCCACTCATTTAAAAAAAGTACCATTTATTTAACTTTTAGCATGTCTGAAAATTGTTATTACTACATTTCCAAAATTTTGATTATGAAAATTTTTTCATCGATTCTAAATATTTTTGTTCCACCTAAAATCAAAATTTTCAGAAAATTGCCCGTCCCGCTTATACGGGGGAAGATAGAGCTCCCCCTCATACGAGTTTTGAAATCTAATCGCTTTAAATCATCCTAAATAAATCCAAATCCAACCTTATTATTAAATCAATTCACCACAAACATTTGGAAACCTTACATTTTATTTTTGCGCACCATTTCGACTCTTATTTGCTGTTTTGAATGAGGATTGATATGATCACGTCCTTTTTTGTTTATTGAAGATAAGAGCTCTCCACAAGAACTTCCAGGAAGTTCGTACAAATCCAACAAAAATTCAACACAGCTGCCAGTGTTTCTTCTTCAGTACCAATTTTCAAAACTCAGAAATCGAGTCTTTTCAAAAACCAGAAACATTTTCGCATGAACGAAACTAATTAAGTCCCATCAAAAATTATTAAGTCAACATAAGATTTAGATCGCCCTCATAAGAGAACTATTTAGAAATGTGCAACAAGTCGAAGTTTTTAACCACAATTTTTGACATTTAATCGATGTTCATTGTGAATAGCTGAATGCAGTTTGAGTGTTTTTTCGATTTAAACATTTTTTTTAAATTCATTTTGAATGGCTGTTGATTCCATCCGTTACTGAAGAATTGAATTTGAAAATTTGAACTAATATGTGATTTAAGGGGGGAAATCACAGTGAAATTTTCAATGTTTCGAAAAAAATTGTTATCGCTTAAAAGATGCTTAAGGGTCTTAAAAATAATATACCAAATGATGGTATACGGCAAAAGTGTCCGAGTGACAAAATTTTTCACTCCGCGGTAACGCCTCTCCGGTATGTTCCTATATGTCCATATGGTTTCTCACTTAAAACTTTAAATGCGTTTTTCTCGAAACCACTTTTTTTGAGCTCGCTGAAGACATAACTCGAGCAAATCTTTACCGATCGACTTGAAATTTTGACAGTAGCTTCGAAATATCTTTCTCCAAGGAGCTACGTAGAATTTTTTTATTTTATATGGCTTATTTTTTTTTTTTATCGACGATTTTATGGCGTTTTATTTGTTAAAAATTTGACTTTATTCTCAAACATGCACCATTTTGTAAAAAATCAATATATCGAAAAAATCCTACGTAGCTTTCTGTTGTTATATGAAAACCAAAAATTTTGGTGTTTTCTTTCAGGTCAAAAATTAAGGAGTTTACGTCTTCGGCCATCGACACGCTTTCAAAAATAGGCGCCTTTGGCATATGCTGCGCAGCCGCCATTTTTGAATATTTTTTATTGAAAAAATTACATTTTGTACTCTTTTAGTATTGCTATAAAACCTACTTTACAGATTTTCGATTCATACTTTTATTCAGCCAAAATGAATTCCCGAAAATTTTTTTTTTCTTTGTGTGCTAGTGTGATTTCCCCCCTTAAAATTGTGCTCTTTTTCGGATTTTTTTTAAACTTGAGAGCGGCAGATATATGAATCTTTTGGTTTTCGAAAATTTCTTGATGTGGACGTGAGAAAATGTGTTGAAATTACTCAGAATATATTTTTAGTTTGGACACAGAAAAATGTCTTCGGATTGCATAATCTTATGTCTTGTCTTCGACTTTATCAAGACGTTACAGAATGAATTTGTACTGTGCAGCCTGCGTGGTTTTCATATTACCTCAGTAACATAAAGCTACCAGGTACCAATAAGGGTTCACCGCAAACTGAACATGTAAGTAATAAGTTTCATTTCGACTTTTCATAAGACGTACGAGAAGTCAATATTTTTGCCGTCCGAGGAACTTCTAAGAAGCCTTGTTAGGACAGTATTCCAACTGTAGGGCACTACAAATAAGACTGCAACGGTATGCTTATACACTGTCGTTGGCCATGGCCCAACGAATTTTGAATTTGTCTGAGTCGGAGCGACCATGGTTTTAAAAGCGTAATGTTTTGAGCATCATGCTCTGAAAACATCCTGATTATCTTTGAAACGCTAAATATTACGCCGGGTTTTTTTAACTGCAACCATGACAGGATGTGTGGCAGAGTTTGAAAATGACAAATCTCCTCCACTTGGGCAAGGTTAAAGGAAAGTATTTCGTGTTTTTACAAATTCCTTTTTTTAGTTTCACCTGTCCCACCTTGCAATTAAATTTTGTGCCATTTTATTGTAATATTTTCGAAATGACCACGCCATAAGATGCCGGATTACATTTTCTTTTTAACTCCTTCGTCTTTACGAGGACTCTTGTTCCTGATAATCAACAGGGTCTGACGATGAAGCCATACTCAACCCCATCGAATTTGGGCTCGTTTGATTCATATTTAGGTTCTGATGAAAGTTGGTCGGCTATTATTAAAGTCTAGTCTGACTAGTTTTTAACATCATAAATATTAAAAAGTACAAACTAAAAAATTTAGTTTTAAACTGCAAATTGTGCGGCGGCATTTTGGCAAATCCAATTTAATTGGAGAATTGACGACTTGATCGACCTTCAAAGCCAAAATGGCTTATTCGCTCAACCCAAGATGGTTTTTTCTAATTTGCAGCAGCATTCGAGATCGATTCATTTTTCGACATTGTGAATTGATAAAAATTAGTCGGAAACGAAATGATGCCAGTGGAAGCGTCAACTGGAATTTTTTCATTGTCAATGTCTAAAAAATTGCTTCAAACATACTTCTGCCGATGCGTCATTTTGTAACGCTACTGGTTTCACACATCTCCACGTATTCGATCATTTATTAATCTTGGAATGATTGGGAGTGCTTGCCAAAAATGGTCGTTCAGAAAATTTTTATTGCAAAAATCTTTCAAGGAGGAAGGAAGGATATCCTTCGAAGTATAGTGTAGAAGCATAAGGTAAAGCTTCCGCAAAAGGTTGAAGTATAAACATTTCCTTCTTTTTAGCTTCATACTTGTGAGGATATCATTAAAGCACAAATAAAGTGTAGATTCTTCAGAACGCTGAATAGCATGCTCGATGCTAAAATATATTTTATTGTTTTGATTGTACCAGCTCAAGTTGTTGATTGCTCATACTGATTGATTTAAAGCACTTCAGTAGCGCACTGGTATTCCTTATTCGTGCAACGCGTTGCTGAGCAGACATATACGAGTATGCATCTAATGAAGAACGCCCCGTTGTCGATCTCCACGTTAAATGCTGGTTCGGAATTCGCTGTTTTTGTACACAATCGATTCCAAATGGTTTCAGCCATATTGACTTCGATGGAAATTACTTTGAAACGATGCATTTTACGGCTTTGATTTCATCAAAAATATGATCACTGCTGATAACACATTATATTTCTCAAAATGTCAATATTCAATACGAAATTCGTTGTTGTCATCAAAAAAAAAGTTAAATTTTTTGATAAAGATCTTCATACAAAAATACTTTCCGAGTTTCTGAATATTCCAAACATTTACCTTCATGCAAACCTTGTCCTGATTATTAAGAACATAACAATCAGTCGAGCCGTTGTCAAGTGAAGATCTTTCACAAATGCGGCAATTTAGTAGAATATTTATTTATTAATTTAATTATCTTCTTATCAATTTATTATTTAATTGCTCATTTTAATTGAATCATTTCCATCAGAATTTTAACAATATAAAATTCTATAAATTTTCAAATTGAAAATTTACCCTCAACTTGGAATGTCATAAATCTCAAGAGATTTATCTCTGCAAAAATTATTTTCAAAAGAAAGATATAAAAAGAGTATAAAAATCTGTGTCCATTGTCCGACAAACAAAATCATGTAAATTTTTATTTACTCAAATAAAAAATGTATATTTATATATCAGAGATATTTTTGCAGATGTCCTGATTAAATATCTGCTTGGGATTGAAGTGTTACAGATAATAAAACGAAAGACTATTTTAAGTGTCAACACGAAAACAACTCGAATTAGTATGCAATGTTTTCGTCAACTACTTGACGACTCATTTGTACTGGCCATTGGCATATTTTGTACACTTCATGATAATTTGGAAGAAGGGAATCTTATCTTTTATAATGTATTTGCGTCAGATTTCGTAAAACATTTTTTTAAAAATATTTTTGCATCCATATAGTATGTTGAATGTTTTTTGTAAACAACTTGAGGGCTTGTACATTGGTCGTCAAAGCGCAAAGTCTTTGCAATAAATTAGATGAATTCCGTATGTTATTTGAGAAAAGCTTGCTGGATGTGATTTTGGAAAAATACCTGTCACTCCATTGCATTGATCTGTTTAGCGCTGATCGTGAAAACAGGGTGGGTGGACGCGTTGCAATCTAAAATCTAAATTTTTGATGTGCTCGGCACCCACTGATTCATTTAATAAATATTTTAATAGAAATTTGAAGTGGAAAAAGTAAATGTATTATTGGCTACATATATTTGCCATCAGATATTGCTCATCATCGGATTTTGTCCAATATTCTTGAGAAGGTCAGTGATCTTGCCCCTGGGTTGAATGTTTCATCGTGTTCAAACCTAATAGAATCAATTAATGCTTTCAACATTATCTTTGCAAATTTAAGCTGTCCCTCTCACTTTATGCCCAATTGCAAAGCGTCGTTACTTGATGTTTTTCTGGTTAGTAAACCTAATTGGCTAATGCAATATTATTAGCTGTCTTTTCCCGCGTTTTCTTACCATAACCTCATTTTTGCCACTTAAGATTTCGATGATTATATTTGTAATACACGGTTATATATTTCCTATCTTGATTTCAGAAATATTGATTTAAATAATCTTTTAAGCGAAATGTTGAACTGGAATCTTAATTTTTTAATAAAGGATGTAAACAGACAAGTTGATATTTTCAATATTTGTTTGATAAATATGGCTTTCAAGCTAAATTAAAGGTGCAATGTTGTAAGCATTATGATTCGTAATGCTAAATTGGATCACTACTCGAACCAATTCAGTTCTAACCAATCGTTTAAATTTTTGCGGAATTAAATTAAAAAGATTAATATCTGCAATAGCGCTTCAACTATATTTGACACTGATGTTGACGAACTTAATACCAGTCCTGTTAACGCTATTCCTCAATGCAGCAATGGTCCATTTTTGTTTTCGGGATAATCTTCAGCAAATTTATCTGAAAATGCCTTTCAGTTCGAAGCTGTTGAAGCAGCTACCTACACAAGGACCATTATCTGCGTTAAACCGAATAGCATGGGACTGGATAATGTTCATCCTAAATTTTTAAAAATATATAAACCATATTTTCAACACTATACTCATGTCAACGACTCACCCAGATCTTTAGAAACAAGCAAAAATAGTGCCCATCCCAAAAAAAAGGCAAAGCCAGTTAATATCGTCCTATCTCCATACTCCCTTTTCTTTTCAAAGCTTTTGAGTTCATTCTAAGTCACTAATAAATATGGAAAAAAATAATATATTAGCACACTCACAATCACGGTTTCGGAAAGGACACAGTTGTATAATGGCTTTATTGAAAGTTTCGGATAAGTTACTCTTGTAACTTTATAAGATTTTTCAAAGGCCTTCGATTCTGTCTGCTAAAATTTTAATTTCGAAACTAAGGGCTTTTTCTCCGAGCTTTTTTTCCGAACAGTCCTCAAACTCTATTCAGTCTTATAAAACTAAACGGTCTCAAGCAGTCATTCTTTATCAAAAGCTTTCCAGTTTATTAGAAGTTTACAGTGGTGTACCGCAAGGCTCATTATTGGGTCCACTTTTATTTATACTTTTCATCAACGATTAAATCATTGTATTACGTTCTTGTTAGTATCTTATCTATGCTGATGACGTACAGCTATATTTTCATATCCCAATTGTTCCAGAAGATCATTGTTCGATTTTTAAGTGGTCTACTGAAAATTGTTTACTTCTAAATCCTAGCAAGACTAAAGCTATTTTTATTCACAAACACCCGATCCTTACGAACCTTCCATCTTTTTTTTAAATGGCTAACAAATTGAAATAGATTAGCTAAGGCACTGATTGGTTGATATTGTATGCCAGTGAGTTATTTGCTGCTTCTGAGTCTTCATCGCTCCATAAATTTAATGCTGCATTCACCTCTATCGCCAGATTTATTTTCAATAAGCGTCGTTTTGACCATTTTTCTCACTACTGACTGCAAATTTTTGGCACAAGCTTAGTGAATTATCTTAATTATAAAACCCTTCGCAATGCGTTCTAAAATTATGTACAATCAACATCCGGTGTATGAAAAAATTATCCTTACCGGGACAACGCGTGCCTTGAACAGTTTTTCATTCACGCCACCAGTCTTTGGAGTAAACACCTTCCTTGATTAAGAGCACAGGTTTCATTTTTACGATTCTCATTGATGTGTCTTTTTCATAAGTTTATTTATAAATTTATTATCTTACAATTTTATATAATTAAAATTGTAAAATGCTAAAATATGAATCATGAATTGTAATACCTTTAAGACACATTCTTCTAATTGTACACAGAATTTTTTATGAAATGAACTGACATACGAGTCTAAAAGTATGCCTTGTATACTTTTACTTGCCTTGTTTTATCCCTTTTTATTCAAATCCTTTATCAAATCATAAATGATATGCCATATTGCATCGTCCTTGATGGAGCTCATTCCAATTGTGTTGCCTAAATAACCGAGAAACTTATCAGCCACAACAACTTACATTTATTGTTTACTCCCTTAAGGACGAACAACGTAAATTGGAAACCATTTGAGGCGTTAAAAGGTCGATGAATAAATGCCTCCCATCTTGTGACGCCATCCGGCCTAGCGAAAATACTATTTACCCAACCGAGTAACGACCCGTCTGAAGGGACATTTGAAAAGTTTCCATCTCGAGTCTCCAGAGGAGGATGGCTTTCTTTCATGACCTCTTCGTGATTGGAATAACTTTTCTAGTTGGTCTTCTCGTAATTAGTCCGTCCACTTCTGGAACATCTTGTTGCTGACTTTGTTGCCATTCACATCGCTTCAAACGATTATTATTCCAAAAGGAATGCAAAAATAAAAGGAAAGGAATCGACGTGTCCAGAGGTAGGAAGCCAGCTATCGTCTTATTCTACCCCAAGCCATTAACATCCTTGATGTGTATGTAGGAAAATTTCTTGTCAGCTTCGTTCAACCCTTTAATACAAAATTAATACTGTCGTTCTGTTATTTCCTTTTGAATTTGTTGCCTTGTTGGTGGCCCAACAATCTAAATGAGAGTAGCTTTGATGATAATGTATGCACGCTTCTTTCTGGGACGTTCCTTAAGTCGTCTTAATTGCGTAATAAGTCTGGAATGGGTTGTTTTCGACGCAAAGAATTACTCTAATTTGGTTACGAATAACTTTGTTATTTAAATAAAAATATTGTAGTTTTTCTGCGAGTACGTTACTTGTGCGTTGTTTGAGCATTGCAAGTTTTAAATTAGGTTAAGGATTTCTGGAGACTACGAGTTGATTATGTAAAAGTTAATCCTCTTTACACACTTTAGCGATTACATGGTGTAGCGATAAGCTATTCTGTCTCAATCGTAGTCCCTGAGAATTGCTGTTCAAATTTGATGGGGTGACCTTTTGTTAAAAATTTAAAATCTGGGTTCACGTATAAAAGTCTTTAAAGCTTCTAGCTCAAGAAATATTTATGCTCCGCTGAATGTTGGTTTCAACATCGGTTGGTCTCTTTTTTAAAGACTATGAAAAAGTCCAGTTTGATGTTTTTTTTTTATTAATTGCAAAGCGTATAACTTCAATTTTTTTAATGGAATATTATTCTTTCAAATGACTGCTTTGAGTTGGTTGTAGGTTTCCCTCTCAACCCAATCTTTGAATACACTTTTGATGAATATGTTGCTTGACAAATATTGTTCTTGTGTTCGTAAACCGTCTATGAATTGAATGTTTAGCATCGTAGTCCCTTCTTGTTTTATGCATAGGTCGCCCAAAAATCAGTTTTGGATCGTGAGAAATGCAAATAAAGAAATCTGATCATATCGCCACTCTAAAAACCACAGTAAACGTAAACACGTTCAAAATATTTGACTTTTTTGAGCACAAATAAGATTTGCTTGTTTGCTTAATCTACGACTTTATAGAGCAAAATTGTCATCAAATTGGAGATGTTCCAAAGTCGCCAGCAATTAAGAATTTTCAAAGATCCTAAAATCAAATAGGCGAATCTATGATGATATGTTATCTGTCTAAAAAAGGGATATTTTTAAATCCAAGCAAAGTTTAAATGAAGAGCTAGAACTACGTATAAAATGAGAAGTTCCGCAAAACATCAAAACATCATTGGAAAGACGGTACATTAACATACTTTCTTTCGATGAATAAACGAAATCGATTTTAACCACACAAAGATAAAGACAATAATAAAAATTTTTTTTTTCCGTGGGTAGGTAAAAACCTTCATAGACACAACGAGTACCGGCCGCGCGTGCTCATTATAGTGTGAGATTCTTACTCACTACAAAACCTTCCATGTCTTACAGACTACGATTAAGTTTCCTTAACAAGTACGACGCACAAGGTTATTGTCATTCAAAGATTGTATAATTTCGTTATTGTTGTGATTATGGAGACGAGAACGAAGCTTTTGAGCAAAGTAAGTTACTTTGTCAGACACGATAGCAACTCCCAAATGTCTGTGAACGTCGCTATTTCTTAAATACTATGGATCATTCACGATTGTTCTTACTGGTTTGTTTTGAAATGTTTGTATTATCGATCTATTGCTTTGGAACAACCCCCTAAGTGTATACCGTACGTCCAATTGGGTTTTAGTACTTGGTTAAATAAAAGCAGTTTCTTATATAAGCTTAGGTTCGAAAATATACCGAGGAGCTAATGGATTTCTATAAGCCTTCTGTACGTAAAATAAACACTTGTTGATTTGTTCTCATTTCATTCGCCAAGTATTCGCGCACTTACATATTTTATCTAAAACTCGCTGGAGTTTTCGAGTTTTCGAGTTGACGATTCGACTGTATCATCCATTGCGAGGACGGCCGTATCGTCCACGAATGTGGCTACGACTGTTGCTTCATCTTGAGGCATGTCTCTTGTATGAAGCAAGAAAAGAATTGGACACAGAACACACTTGGGGCGTGCGTTCAGTCCCTTATCTATCACGGAAAAGTCTGTTTGCATGGTAACTTTCTAGAATTTTAATCAATTGTTCTGGTAAAATAAGCCTTAGTTTATACTAAAGCCCATCGTGCCATACAACGTCGAAGGATTGCGATACGTCCAAAAATTAACAAAAGCAAATCTTTTTCTCTTCCAGGGTTTTTTTAATTAGGTTTGCTACTCGATAGACCTGATCGATTGTGGAATGCTTGATCCTTAAACCAAACACAAAAACTATGGTTTTTCATTTTTTAATAAAATTTTAAGATATTTTTATATATATTTTTTTTTTAGAAAAACAACAATTCAACTTTGGTTTATAACTTGTAGGCCATGAAATTATTTTAAAACTTTAACATTTAACAGTTTAATGATTTTTTTTATGAATTTAATAGTGTCCCGATCCTCTTTTGTTGAGAATGAGTTCATAGATTCGCCTGAGAAGCGACTGATACAATTTTCCAATATAATCCAGAGAAATGGAACTGATATTTTCGCACTCAATCCATTCCATTCCATTTACATGTTGAAAATACCATGTCAAGTAACCAAATGAATGTTTAAAGCGAGAAAAAGCAATTTCAAGTACGTATTTTAACGTATTTGTTTGCATTCATATTTGCTGTCAAAAATTGTAACTCGCACGTACCACAAAAGGAGATGGCTCCCCAAAAACACTATGAAAGCCATCCAACTGATGTTCCTCCCTGCGAAGATCATGCAAGTAGTTTTTGTATCCGTCTGGACATCGAAATTGAAATTTCTTTTCATCTGATTAGACCACGTGGCTCCAATCCGAATTCGATGTCATGTGCGCTCGTGCAAAATTCAAGCGAATTTCCTTTCGAGCAACGTTAAGTTTGGGTTTTTTCTCCAGTTTCGGTCTTTTTTTAGTGTGGAGCAGTACGTATCACTCTCTGGATTGTGGATAGACTTGCTGTTATGCCAACACTTGATGTTTGCGGCCGAGTCATGAGAGTTCGACGCTTCTCTCAAAATAGCTCTCTTTTTAGCCTGAAATCCTTGTGGGCTTCAATATTTCTTTCTCTTCTACAGCTAGAGACTTACATCTACCGATGAGTAGAATAGAATAAAAAAAACTACCTGCATTTTAACAACATCAATTATATTATTTTTTTGGGGGTGTGCTAACCTGATGATGAGCAGTGTACATATTTATATAATATTTTCGCCAACATCATCAGGTTTATTTTTTTTGATCGCGCGCAGTCCCTCATAGTTCTTGCCCAAGTTATAGTATGTGCTGTCCCAAGTTATAGTATATGTGCGTATCCCAGGAAGAAATGTGCGGTTAAATATCAAACCAGGGATTCTACCAGAGGCAGTCCATTCTACTGGGCTTTGGTTTAGCTTTACTGTTGGAAGGTAAGAGATTACGAGAATTTTTCGATTCATTCGACTTATTGCCGTTTAATGACAGGTCATATTAACATAGGACCAAGAGGACAGCTTATGGGAAACTGTACATCGTCAATATGTGTCGTGCAAAGTTGCAACACTTTGGAGCACTTATTGACTTACAGTGCGGAAAGGATTGGTCCTATGATTGATCCTTGAGGTACTTCACTGTGAATATCAATGAAAGGCGAGCATTTCGTTCACGCGACTATACACTGTTGCCTTGTTCTTGTTCCGTTTAAGTATGACACAGAACTGTTTTACTTTTTCATACCTTTGCATTTGCAGTGCTAACAGCTTTTCAGAAGCTTACGACGAAAAAGGAAGAATAATATAGCAACAAGACAAGGTCTTGGTCCCTTTTTAAGAATAGGGATAGTTTTAATTTTTTTTTCCAATAACAATGGAACTTTCAGGCATTTAAAAAGTTAGTTTAAAACGTGGGTTACGTAAGGAAGTATTTAACTGCTTAACAAATTTCTTACGCATATTGCATACCCTGTTTAAGCCAAAGGAACTACCGTTTTACCTTCAGCGGTATCCAGGGTGATATCGGCAGGGTTGTCGAGAATTTTAGCTTTTACCTTAACTGATTTGCGAAGCTGTTTCCAAAGATGTTTAGCTGGTGCAAATCGAACATATGACTGTAGTGGGAAGACTTAAGCTACAAGCACAAGAACTTTACATACCGCATACATTTAACAATTATAAGCCGCAGAAATTTGCAAGTCTGATGTCATTTTTTCGTCATCATAAAAGGTTCTTGATCGCATATCGTCTGAACAATATTTTTGGACAGTTCGAATTTGCTCGCAATTGTATATCATGTGAACACATCTATAGGTCAGTTTAAAAGTACTGATGTACGTAAAGAACTTTACGTGATGTCAGCACGCTCATGTTCATATATGCGATTTTTTTCATATCATGTGCTCGTAGCTTAAGCTGTACTTAGTAGCAAAAACAACTTTATTACTATTTATATTTCCTTAAAACTTAACCACACTTGCTTCATTCATGTAGCAGAGTTGATGTTTTCAAATTTAATTGGTGTGTCTAGAAGGTCTGTCATAAACTGATAGCAGGTTGTTGAACGGGCTTTCCAAAAGCACAACATTCTAGTATATCAACTAATGTAAAATAAAATCCTGCGAACTAAATGAATGCAAATAATTCGATGATAGACTCTCCATCTTCTCATAATTCTTTTACCTGCTCTTTGCAACATTCATTATAAGAGTATTCATAATATTAATCTAAAGTTTTAAAAAAACATAAAAAAGGCAGCCGCAGAACGTAGTTCATCTCGACTTTGTGCCGTACCAAAAACAGAAGGACACTTAAGGGATCGCAGTAGGAGAGCTTACTGAAGTCAAAATTTTAAATAAATCATGAGTAACCTGCAGAGTTGTCTTAAGCTAGATACGTTGTTATTCTTTTCTTTATGTTATAAATAAATTGTCAAAAGTAGCTCATGTCGCAGGATAATTTCGCATAAATCCCAAATCAATCAATTAGGCGAAAACTTCAACACATCCGATTATCATCAACATTTTGACAATAAGTCAAGCAAAACTCGTAAATCAATTATCATCATCAATTTAAGCCTCAAATTTGCAATTGCTCCATCCGACTCATAACCGCGACCCAATGACGCTTGATATTCGATTACTCATCACAATTTGTGCATCAAAATGCAAATATGCAAATGTTTTAATGAATTAAAAAAGAGTCAAATTAAACAAAAGTCGGGTCTATTTTCATGGTGAGTGAATGAATGAAAATAATTCGCACCAAATTACACACACATAATCAAATCATTGCGGCATTTGGGACCAATAATTTCCGAATCATATTTGCCAGTCATTAAATTCTAATTAAAGAACTGGAGGGAGGGGGTTTAATGTTCCGCCGATGCAGCTCTGGTGACAAATTAAATGAAATATCGAATTAATTCAAACCTCCCCACAAAACACAAAAGTGTTTGAAACACACATGTACACAAATTTGTGGATTAATTGGGTTCAAAGCTAAAAACACAGCAACTTGCCATTAGTGATCCTTATCATGACGATTAGATCCAATAAGCGGAAAGTCATTTGCATCGATAGCAAGGAGCTGTTGTGCAGCATTTCAGTCTGGTTCTAGTTGGGGATTATATTGGGAACGATAAGGATCTCCATTATTTAATTGGTGTTTTCTTAATTGTTTGGAAACGTTTAAAGACTGTTCTCGTAGTAAAAGGAAATGCTTGAGGATGAAGTGGGAAAAAGATAAGAACAATTAGCGATACACTGCCGCTGCGATTCAATTTCTCTTAGAAAGGCGAATATTTTTGTTTCTCTGCAGGTTTAACTCAGACAGCAGTAAAACCCTTATAGCAAGAAAGTGTTAGTTAAGTTGCTAATCACTGACCTACTCTTAGTTGTTTTATTTTACAATACTCTTCATTCATTCGCTGATGACTGTACGCACAGTTAAATTCAGCAGCGTATGTTGAACTAATTAAACTTCACTATTGATAACATATCAACAAGGGGGTCTATGCCTCAGCCTTTATTCGTTGATAGCACTTGCATTGGAATTTGTGTTAGTTATAACCTCTTTGCCATATCTGTACTGGCTATCATAAAAAAAAAACTTTCATTCCCCACAAACTGCAATATCTAAAAATAGTTCAAGAAACATCTTGAGCCTGCTCGACAGATTTAAAAATTCTGCGATTAAAACGCATAGAAAAAAAAAAATATTAAGAAGTCAATTCACACATTAAAAAAAACGGTTGTAATGTACTTCCCATCAAAGTAGCCAGTGGCATTCCCCCTCGATACCTCTTGGGCTAAAGGCAAAAGTAAAAGGGAAAAATCTAAAGATCATAAATTTGTTGTCACATCACATTTTTTATGTTCTTAAATTGCAACTCAATTTTACGCGAAGAAGTAAGCTATAAGAAATTTAAAAAACCAAAAATATGTAGTTCATTGTACGGTAGTACGGAACCCTTCGTGTGCACATCCGAATTTTTTTTTTAATTTTATGTTATTCAATGCAATTCAAATCCATAATATATTTTTGTTATAGTGGCTAAAAAAGTCCACATGCTTTGGAAATTACAACTGCCTGTCTATTAACACAAATTTTTAAAACGCATTGACATTCATAAATGTTTAAAGATAGTTGTACAAAAAGGAAGCTGTTGTTACACCAACAAAAGACCCACAACAACTATCAGGAAAGCCTTTCGTACCACAGGAGGAATGCTATAAAAATTAAAGAAGAATTTAAAGAAGGTACAAAACCGATGTATCTTCGATGAAAGCGTTCGCTAATTCTAAACATCAAGGGAAAGGAACGTGGACCCTGATCCGTGTGTTTTTTAATTTCGATTTATTTAGGTCATTGATATTTGCAACATAGTAAATATTTCCTTAAAAACAACGATTTTTGTGAATGTTTCTTCCGAACCTGACATTATTTTTACTTGACATAGACTCTGTATACACTTGTGCGACGAACTCATGACATTGCAACGTGAAGTTCGTAAATAAATACCGGCCTTTTCAAATGTTCGCCCTTATGTCTTTTTGATTTTTGGAGTAAATCCTTATTTAATTTATTAAAAAAATTTATACCACACCTTTGATCTTGTTAAGGAAAAAGAAGTGGATAAACCATTGGATCTAGTAAGTTTGTCTTTGAAATGTGTTATTTGGATCAGATCTGCAGTGAAGTCTTTTCAAGTGGTGGTTCACCATCTGTGTTTTAATATGAACTGACATAATGATATTCAGTGCTTTGTCTATCTATGCATTTCTGAATCTCTTAAGCTTTCCTGTTAAACTTAAGGTAGTTTTATAAATTTGCTTGTTCGGCTCGTTTTTGTTTACTTTGCCGTTCTAGTTTTGAACCAGATTTCTGACTGGCGTGCGATATTAAAGCGTGGTTGGGATGCTTTTTACTTTTCCTGCGTTTCTGGGCGCCTGGTGATCTGGTCGGATTTTATGCACTATTGGCTCGTTTTTATTTACGTTGCCGATCAAGTTTTGAACCAGATTTCTGACTGGCGTGCGATATTAAAGCGTGGTTGGCATGCTTGTTACTTTTCCTGCGTTTCTGGGCGCCTGGTTATCTAGTCGGATTTTATGCAATATCGGCTCGTTTTTGTTTACTTTGCAGTTCAAGTTTTGAACCAGATTTCTGACTGGCGTGCGATATTAAAGCGTTTCTTGTCCTTGTTTCTTTTCCTGCGTTTCTGGGCGCCTGGTTATCTGGTCGAATTTTATGCAACATCCGTTTTTTTTTTACTTTGCTGTTCTGGTTTTGAACCAGATTTCCGCCTGGCCGGCGATATTAAAGCGTGGCTGGAATGCTCGTTACTTTTCCTGCGTTTCTGGGCGCCTATCGATCTTGTCGGATCTTCACGTTTTGAACAGGATTTCTGCCTGGCGTGCGATATTAAAGCGTGGTTGGGATCCTTGTTACTATTCCTGCGTTTCTGAGCGCCTGGTGATCTGTTCGGATTTTATGCAATATCGGCTCGTTTTTGTTAACTTTGCGGTTCAAGTTTTGAACCAGATTTCTGACTGGCGTGCGATATTAAAGCGTGGTTGGGATGCTTGTTACTTTTCCTGCGTCTCTGGGCGCCTGGTGATCTGGTCGAATTTTATGCAACATCTGTTTTTTTGTTTACTTTGCCGTTCAAGTTTTAAACAAGATTTTTGCCTGACGTGCGATATTAAAGCGTGGATGCGATGCTTGTTATTTATCTTGCGTTTCTGGGCGCCTGGTGATCTGGTCGGAATTTTTTGAAACGTCCTCTTTTTTTAACTTTGCTGATCTGGTTTTGAACTAGATTTCTGCCTGGCGTGCGATATTAAAGCGTTGTTGGGATATTTGCTACCTTTCCTGCGTTTCTGGGCGCCTGTTGATCTAGCCGGATTTTATGCAATATCGGCTAGTTTTTGTTTACTTTGCCGTTCAAGTTTTAAACCAGATTTCTGCCTGGCGTGCGATATTAAAGCGCGGTTGGGATGCTTGTTACTTTTCCTGCGTTTCTGGGCGCCTGGTTATCTGGTCGGATTTTTTGCAATATCCGCTCGTTTTTGTTTACGTTGCCGTTCAAGTTTTGAACCAGATTTCTGCCTGGCGTGCGATATTAAAGCGTGGTTGGGATGCTTGTTACTTTTCCTGCGTTTCTGGGCGCCTGGTTATCTGGTCGGATTTTATGCAATATCGGCTCGTTTTTGTTTACTTTGCAGTTCAAGTTTTGAACCAGATTTCTGCCTGGCGTGCGATATTAAAGCGTGGTTGGGATGCTTGTTTCTTTTCCTGCGTTTCTGGGCGCCTGGTGATCTGGTCGGATTTTATGCAATATCGGCTCATTTTTGTTTACGTTGCCGTTCAAGTTTTGAACCAGATTTCTGCCTGGTGTGCGATATAAAAGCGTGGTTGGGATGCTTGTTACTTTTCCTGCGTTTCTGGGCACCTGGTTATCTGGTCGGATTTTATGCAGTATCGGCTCGTTTTTGTTTACTTTGCAGTTCAAGTTTTGAACCAGATTTCTGCCTGGCGTGCGATATTAAAGCGTGGTTGGGATGCTTGTTACTTTTCCTGCGTTTCTGGGCGCCTGGTTATCTGGTCGAATGTTATGCAACATCCGTTTTTTTTACTTTGCCGTTCTGGTTTTAATATTTCTGCGTGGCGTTCGATATTAAAGCGTTGTTGGTGTTTTTGCTACCTTTCCTGCGTTTCTGGGCGCCTGTTGATCTGGCCGGATTTCATGCAATATCGGCTCGTTTTTGTTTACTTTGCCGTTCAAGTTTTGAACCAGATTTCTGCCTGGCGTGCGATATTAAAGCGTAGTTGCGATGCTTGTTATTTTTCTTGCATTTGTGGGCGCCTGGTGATCTGGTCGGAATTTTTTGAAACATCCTCTTTTTTTAACTTTGCTGTTCTGGTTTTGAACTAGATTTCTGCCTGGCGTGCGATATTAAAGCGTGGTTGGGATGCGTTTTACTTTTCCTGCGTTTCTGGGCGCCTGGTGATCTGGTCGGATTTTATGCAATATCGGCTCGTTTTTGCTTACTTTGCCGTTCAAGTTTTAAACAAGATTTTTGCCTGACGTGCGATATTAAAGCATGGTTGGGATGCTTGTTACTTTTCCTGCGTTTCTGGGCGCCTGGTTATCTGGTCGGATTTTATGCAGTATTGGCTCGTTTTTGTTTACTTTGCCGTTCAAGTTTTGAACCAGATTTCTGCCTGGCGTGCGTTATTATAGCGTGGTTGGGATGCTTGTTACTTTTCCTGCGTTTCTGGGCGCCTGGTGATCTGGTCGGATTTTATGCAGTATCGGCACGTTTTTGTTTACTTTGCCGTTCAAGTTTTGAACCAGATTTCTGCCTGGCGTGCGTTATTATAGCGTGGCTTGTTACTTTTCCTGCGTTTCTGAGCGCCTGGTGATCTGGTCGGATTTTATGCAATATCGGCTCGTTTTTGTTTACTTTGCGGTTCAAGTTTTGAACCAGATTTCTGACTGGCGTGCGATATTAAAGCGTGGTTGGGATGTTTGTTACTTTTCCTGCGTTTCTGGGTGCCTGGTGATCTGGTCGAATTTTATGCAACATCTGTTTTTTTTTTACTTTGCCGTTCAAGTTTTGAACCAGATTTCTGACTGGCGTGCTATATTAAAGCGTGGTTGGGATGCTTGTTACTTTTCCTGCTTTTCTGGGCGCCTGGTGATCTGGTCGGATTTTATGCAATATCGGCTCGTTTTTGTTTACTTTGCCGTTCAAGTTTTGAACCAGATTTCTGCCTGGCGTGCGATATTAAAGCGTAGTTGGAATGCTTGTTACTTTTCCTGCGTTTCTGGGCGCCTGGTTATCTGGTCGGATTTTATGCAATATCGGCTCGTTTTTGTTTACTTTGCCGTTCAAGTTTTGAACCAGATTTCTGCCTGGCGTGGTTGGGATATTTGCTACCTTTCCTGCGGTTCTGGGCGCCTGGTGATCTGGTCGGATTTTATGCAATATCGGCTCGTTTTTGTTTACTTTGCGGATCAAGTTTTGAACCAGATTTCTGACTGGCGTGCGATATTAAAGCGTGGTTGGGAAACTTTTTATGCGTTTCTGGGCGCCTGGTGATCTGGTCGGATTTTATGCAATATCGGCTCGTTTTTGTTTACTTTGCCGTTCAAGTTTTAAACAAGATTTTTGCCTGACGTGCGATATAAAAAAGTGGTTGGGATGCTTGTTACTTTTCCTGCGTTTCTGGGCGCCTGGCTATCTGGTCGGATTTTATGCAATATCGGCTCGTTTTTGTTTACTTTGCCGTTCAAGTTTTGAACCAGATTTCTGCCTGGCGTGCGAAATTAAAGCGCGGTTGGGATGCTTGTTACTTTTCCTGCGTTTCTGGGCGCCTGGTTATCTGGTCGGATTTTATGCAATATCCGCTCGTTTTTGTTTACTTTGCGGTTCAAGTTTTGAACCAGATTTCTGACTGGCGTGCGATATTAAAGCGTGGTTGGGATGCTTGTTTCTTTTCCTGCGTTCCTTGGCGCCTGGTGATCTGGTCGAATCCATCCGTTTTTTTTACTTTACCGTTCTGGTTTTGAACCAGATTTGTGCCTGGCACGCGATATTAAAGCGCGGTTGGGATGCTTGTTACTTTTCCTGCGTTTCTGGGCGCCTGGTTATCTGGTCGGATTTTATGCAATATCCGCTCGTTTTTGTTTACTTTGCGGATCAAGTTTTGAACCAGATTTCTGACTGGCGTGCGATATTAAAGCGTGGTTGGGAAACTTTTCATGCGTTTCTGGGCGCCTGGTGATCTGGTCGGATTTTATGCAATATCGGCTCGTTTTTGTTTACTTTGCCGTTCAAGTTTTAAACAAGATTTTTGCCTGACGTGCGATATTAAAAAGTGGTTGGGATGCTTGTTACTTTTCCTGCGTTTCTGGGCGCCTGGTGATCTGGTCGGATTTTATGCAATATCGGCTCGTTTTTGTTTTCTTTGCCGTTCAAGTTTTGAACCAGATTTCTGCCTGGCGTGCGATATTAAAGCGTGGTTGGGATGCTTGTTTCTTTTCCTGCGTTTCTGGGCGCCTAGTGATCTGGTCGGATTTTATGCAATATCGGCTCGTTTTTGTTGTTTACTTTGCCGTTCAAGTTTTGAACCAGATTCCTGCCTGGCGTGCGATATTAGAGCGTAGTTGCGATGCTTGTTATTTTTCTTGCGTTTCTGGGCGCCTGGTGATCTGGTCGGAATTTTTTGAAACATCCTCTTTTTTTAACTTTGCTGTTCTGGTTTTGAACTAGATTTCTGCCTGGCGTGCGATATTAAAGCGTTGTTGGGATATTTGCTACCTTTCCTGCGTTTCTGGGCGCCTGTTGATCTAGCCGGATTTTATGCAATATCGGCTAGTTTTTGTTTACTTTGCCGTTCAAGTTTTAAACCAGATTTCTGCCTGGCGTGCGATATTAAAGCGTGGTTGGGATGCTTGTTACTTTTCCTGCGTTTCTGGGCGCTTGGTGATCTGGTCGGATTTTATTCAATATCGGCTCGTTTTTGGTTACTTTGCCGTTCAAGTTTTGAACCGGATTTCTGCCTGGCCTGGTTGGTATATTTGCCACCTTTCCTGCGGTTCTGGGCGCCTGTTTATCTGGCCGGATTTTATGCAATATCGGCTCGTTTTTGTTTACTTTGCCGTTCAAGTTTTGAACCAGATTTCTGCCTGGCGTGCGATATTATAGCGTGGTTGGGATGCTTGTTACTTTTCCTGCGTTCCTGGGCGCCTGTTTATCTGGTCGGATTTTATGCAATATCGGCTCGTTTTTGTTTACTTTGCCGTTCAAGTTTTGAACCAGATTTCTGCCTGGCGTGCGATATTAAAGCGTGGTTGGGATGCTTGTTACTTTTCCTGCGTTCCTTGGCGCCTGGTGATCTTGTCGAATCCATCCGTTTTTTTTACTTTACCGTTCTGGTTTTGAACCAGATTTGTGCCTGGCACGCGATATTAAAGCATGGTTGGGATGCTTGTTACTTTTCCTGCATTTCTAGGTGCCTGGTTATCTGGTCGGATTTTATGCAATATCGGCTCGTTTTTGTTTTCTTTGCCGTTCAAGTTTTGAACCAGATTTCTGCCTGGCGTGCGATATTAAAGCGTGGTTGGGATGCTTGTTACTTTTCCTGCGTTTCTGGGCGCCTGGTGATCTTGCCGGATCTTCTTGTTTTGAACAGGATTTCTGCCTGCCGTGCGATATTAAAGCGTGGTTGGGATGCTTGTTACTTTTCCTGCGTTTCTGGGCGCCTGGGTATCTGGTCGGATTTTATGCAATATTGGCTCGTTTTCTTTTACGTTGCCGTTCAACTTTTGAACTAGGTTTCTGCCTGGCGTGCGATATTAAAGCGAAGTTGCGATGCTTGTTATTTTTCTTTCGTTTCTGGGCGCCTAGTGATCTGGTCGGAATTTTTTGCAATATCCTCTTTTTTTAACTTTGCTGTTCTGGTTTTGAACCAGATTTCTGTCTGGCGTGCGGTATTAAAGCGTGGTTGGGATGCTTGTTACTTTTCCTACGTTTCTGTTCACCTGGTGATCTGGCCGGATTTTATGCAATATCGGCTGGTTTTTGTTTACTTTTCCGTTCAATTTTTGAACCAGATTTCTGCCTGGCGTGCGATATTAAAGCGTGGTTGGGATGCTTTTTACTTTTCATGCGTTTCTGGGCGCCTGGTGATCTGGTCGGATTTTATGCAATATCGGCTCGTTTTTGTTTACTTTGCCGTTCAAGTTTCGAACCAGATTTCTGCCTGGCGTGCGATATTAAAGCGTGGTTGGGATGCTTTTTACTTTTCATGCGTTTCTGGGCGCCTGGTGATCTGGTCGGATTTTATGCAATATCGGCTCGTTTTTGTTTAATTTGCGGTTCAAGTTTTGAACCAGATTTCTGACTGGCGTGCGATATTACAGCGTGGTTGGGATGCTTCTTACTTTTCATGCGTTTCTGGGCGCCTGGTGATCTGGTCGGATTTTATGCAATATCGGCTCGTTTTTGTTTACTTTGCCGTTCAAGTTTTGACCCAGATTTCTGCCTCGCGTGGTTGGTATATTTGCTACCTTTCCTACGGTTCTGGGCGCCTGTTGATCTTGCCGGATTTTATGCAATATCGGCTCGTTTTTGTTTACTTTGCCGTTCAAGTTTTAAACAAGATTTTTGCCTGACGTGCGATATTAAAAAGTGGTTGGGATGCTTGTTACTTTTCCTGCGTTTCTGGGCGCCTGGTTATCTGGTCGGATTTTATGCAATATCGGCTCGTTTTTGTTTTCTTTGCCGTTCAAGTTTTGAACCAGATTTCTGCCTGGCGTGCGATATTAAAGCGTGGTTGGGATGCTTGTTACTTTTCCTGCGTTTCTGGGCGCCTGGTTATCTGGTCGTATTTTATGCAATATACGCTCGTTTTTGTTTACTTTGCGGTTCAAGCTTTGAACCAGATTTCTGACTGGCGTGCGATATTAAAGCGTGGTTGGGATGCTTGTTTCTTTTCCTGCGTTTCTGGGCGCCTGGTGATCTGGTCGGATTTTATGCAATATCGGCTCGTTTTTGTTTACTTTGCCGTTCAAGTTTTGAACCAGATTTCTGACTGGCGTGCGATATTAAAGCGTGGTTGGGATGCTTGTTTCTTTTCCTGCGTTTCTGGGCGCCTTTTGATGTGGTCGGATTTTATGCAATATCGGCTCCTTTTTGTTGTTTACTTTGCCGTTCAAGTTTTGAACCAGATTCCTGCCTGGCGTGCGATATTAAAGCGTGGTTGGGATGCTTGTTACGTTTCCTACCTTCCTGGGCGCCTGGTTATCTGGTCGGGTTTTATGCAATATCGGCTCGTTTTTGTTTACTTTGCCGTTTAATTTTTTAACCAGATTTCTTCCTGGAGTGCGATGTTAAAGCGTTGTTTTGGATATTTGCTACCTTTCCTGCGTTTCTGGGCGCCTGTTGATCTGGCCGGATTTTATGCAACATCGGCTCGTTTTTGTTTACTTTGCCGTTCTGGTTTTGAACCAGATTTCTGTCTGGCGTGCGGTATTAAAGCGTGGTTGGGATGCTTGCTACTTTTCCTACGTTTATGTTCACCTGGTGATCTGGCCGGATTTTATGCAATATCGGCTGGTTTTTGTTTACTTTTTCGTTCAATTTTTGAACCAGATTTCTGCCTGGCGTGCGACATTAAAGCGTGGTTGGGATGCTTATTAATTTTTCTGCGTGTCTGTTCACCTGGTGATCTGGCCGGATTTTATGCAGTATCGGCTCGTTTTTGTTTACTTTGCCGTGCTAGCTTCGAACCAGATTTCTGCCTGGCGTGCGATATTAAAGCGTGGTTGGGATGCTTGTTACTTTTCCTGCGTTTCTGGGCGCCTGGTTATCTGGTCGGATTTTATGCAATATCGGCTCGTTTTTGTTTACTTTGCGGTTCAAGTTTTGAACCAGATTTCTGCCTGGCGTGCGGTATTAAAGCGTGGTTGGGATGCTTGTTACGTTTTCTACCTTTCTGGGCTCCTGGTTATCTGGTCGGGTTTTATGCAATATCGGCTCGTTTTTGTTTACTTTGCCGTTCAAGTTTCGAACCAGATTTCTGCCTGGCGTGCGATATTAAAGCGTGGTTGGGATGCTTGTTACGTTTCCTACCTTTCTGGGCGCCTGGTTATCTGGTCGGGTTTTATGCAATATCGGCTCGTTTTTGTTTACTTTGCCGTTTAATTTTTTATCCAGATTTCTTCCTGGCGTGCGATGTTAAAGCGTGGTTGCGATGCTTGTTATTTTTCTTGGGTTTCTGAGCGCCTGGTCGAATTTTATGGAACATCCTTTTTTTTTACTTTGCCGTTCAAGTTTTGAACCAGATTTCTGCCTTGCGTGCAATATTAAAGCGTGGCTGGGATATTTGCTACCTTTCCTGCGTTTCTGTTCGCCTGGTGATCTGGCCGGATTTTATGCTGTATCGGCTCGTTTTTGTTTACTTTGCCGTTCAAGTTTTGAACCAGATTTACATCAGATTACCCTAATTTTCAACTGTTTCTGCTGTGCCCGAGCAGGATAACTGGCAAACAGTTTTTTTTTTTGCCTATTATGTACCAAAATTTGGATAAATATAAAATACTCAGTCACAACGCTGCGCCTTATTTTAATTTTTTTTTGCAACTTTATATCTTCGATCTGTGAAAACGTAACTTAAAGGAAAACATTACCTCAGAACTCACATTCAGTCTTCTTTGTAAATACCCCACACTTTACATATTCACCCCCTCCATTTAGTAATTAATGTCAGAAATTCAAACAATACGTTAAGAAATTCTTATCAGGATATTTCTATCCAGTAAAACTGAACGTGCTTAACCTTCGATTGGACATTTTAATACATGAAATTTAGTTTGTGATAATTTCATTAAGACAGACGTTTGCCTGTTTATTACATAATTCAATTTTTACTTCATATACGTGTTTTACGAATGCTGCCGAAAATACCTTTTTTATTATCCCGATCCTTATTTTGACATAGTCGTTCCCTTTGGTTTCATTCAAGTCACTACCATCCATTGCACTCGAAGAAAATCCCATGTGTCATCAAACGATAGCATTTTACGATCCGGCGACAAAAATCACGGGTAAATTATCCCTTCGTAAATATGCTTGAGATCTTTCCTGGTTGTGTAATCAAAACCATTGAGTTTAGTGCCACCCTATCGTAGATCTCTCTGTTATCATTTGCCAAAGGTCGGTAGTGTTTTGTTGCGGCTCCTCTCATTCGGCTTTGCGAATGGTAATGCCTGGCTGCCCAAAGGTACATATCTTTTGTTTCTACGACAAATTTACATAATATTCATAAATGGAATAGAATACTTCTGAAATGTGAATTCATGCAAACGGAAAAAAAGAAAAAAAAGTAGTTTTTCAAAATACGTGTGAAACGAATCAACCGATTAGGCCAACGAACCCAAGAAATTTGGATTGTTTTGCTTTTGGTTCGCATGCGGTACGTCCTAACAAACGTAAATATGTACATACCGCTTTATAATATTAGGACTTAGAAACAAACTTTTATGCGAACGGTTCTGTCCATATCAAACCACTGCGGACAAGAACTAGATCACAATACATCTCGTCTCAATCTATTACTGTACAGAGAAAAAGCTGAAGTTACTGTTCCAGCCGGCAACAAAGTGCCATCCCCACCTTAATTTTGAAATCAAATTCCTTTATCTCGCCGATAGCCACAGGTTAGTTCACCAACCTGTCTGACCAACGTACGTACTTATTCTACAAGCACTGCCGAATGGCCATAGGCAGCTGCTGACTGGCTATAAAGCTTGCTACTGACGGGCTTAAAAGAGAGCTACTGACACGCTATAAAGCCAGCAACCGACTGGCAATAGAACTGCTACTGACTGGCCCCGACTGGGTATTAATCCAACTACCAACTGGCTAGAAAGCCAATTACTGACACGCTATAAAGCCAGCTTCTGAGTGGCTTAAAAGGCCAGCTACTGACGGGCTAAAAAGAGAGCTACTGACACGCTATAAGGCCAGCTACCAACTAGGATTTCCATTGATCGTCGCAGTACGGCGAAATAATAAGGTTCCAGGTTGGGTGGACCTCTGTCTCTCGGACTCAGTCGTGATATTTTGTTGAATTCGATACTTAATGTTGGCTGGAACTCCCTTCGAACCCAGATGACCGATACCCGTGCGAGACAGGGGCGCACAACTAAAATTCTTGTTTCATCATTCAATAATTATAAAGTATTTAGTGAGTTCCTATTTGGACAGAATTCTATATCACTGATTCAATCCAAACATTAGTTCAGTGTCGTAAATATTTTATCATCTTAATGCCATCAAACAGACGTGGATGCTATAAGACTTCTCGCAACAAAGAATCAATTTTTACTGACTACTTTTACCCATACTCTATCCATGGATTAATTAAGACTTTGTGTCTGCAAACAAGCTCAGGACAGATATTTAAAATTCAATTTACATTATCGACGATGCCCTCGGGAATATATAAGTATGAGTACGCACAAAGAGACAGCTCAAGTTTAATCAGAAGACAGTGTCCATATTCCAGGAGCACTGCCGGCTGGACGTGCAGAAGAACAAAACCGGAAACAATGCCATGCCACGACGATGCTCAGAAGTGGATAAAAACCCATTGAAAATAAACTCATTGCATCTTGCAGCTGATGTTCCTTGTCGGATTTGTGGCGGCTGAAGAGGGCCATAGGCAGGCATTGGGAATATCAGTTCTCGTCCTCCACTTAATGCTGCTGGGGGAAAAAAGAAAACAACCACAAAAAATGTGTGTGGAGTCCAAATGCCAAGTAGAAAAAGAACTATTCTGCATGTCTAAGTGGCAGCCACATTGCGTCCATTCATTCCGATCCATGGAAGCACAGCGACGACGACTGCAGCATCCGAACGAATAACTTTGGAAAAACTTGATATGATGACTTCCTGTGGATATGATTTTTGGAATTTTCAATTTTATTTTTGGCGCGTGGGTGGATTGGTCAGTAGTCTGCTTGTCTATTGGCGGCTCTACTATAATTGGAAAAGCGAACTAGTTTGCCGGTGGAAATGTGTACGGCTGTCTTAGAGTGGGGGGCTTTGCCGGCGGAAAATATCGCAAGTTTCACGTAAACAAAGTTTGTCTCGCATAAGATGAAAGGTTCTATTTGGATTGGAGAAGTTTGGTTCGGAAACGTGGTGATGGCACACATTTCGGGGCAGGATTTTTATAAAATTGATGAGATTTTCCGTTTCCTTGTATTTTGTGTGCTGCTCTTGCTAGCGCGCTGCAGACGTATGGCGTGTAAATGTTTTATGTTCCAACAGGAGTAAAAGATGTTTTTTGTTTTTTTGTGGTCTTTATTTGAAAAGTTCGCCGGTACAGTATTTTCAGGATATTCCCATGGGAGCGGATGTTAAGGCGGATATGAATAGGGCTTATGAACTCATCGCTATGCCTCGGTTGTTTATTAACACGAAGCGAGAATTTTTGTGTGGTCAAAAGGGGAATCGTGATTTGGGGTTAGCATTTTTAACTGACAGCGGATTTTGTTAACTGTCATTAGATTTCCGGAGGTAATGGTGTGTTGCAGTTGATGTTTGGTTTTAATTATAAACCGAGCAATGTTGTTAATTGAATCTATGCCTAATCGGTGGAGGGAAAATTCTCCACCTTGGTGAAGTGCGTCAATGGGATTGGTTGTTCCTCTATCGTTCGGTCTCGTTTACCCTCTTTAGGTATGCGACAATATCCTCGCCTGTTTGATTCCTATTGAATAGTGGGTTAAGCAATATTATCATAACAAAACAATTGAATATCCTCCTCCAGTTCCGCAATCTCCTTGCAAATCGTAATTTCGGTATCAAATTTGCAATAGTGACTGTCATACACAAATGTGGAGAGAGAGTTTACCATTTGTCGGTGTTCGTTGAGTAGCCTTAGATCCAGATAGGAGCCTCTTCTGTGGCAAACTATAAGTCTCCTTCAAATATTGTCTATCATCAGAATTATTCAGAGCCCACCAAATGAACAGTAGATTCCCTCAAGTAGTTGGTAAATGGTTTATCCAATTTCTATGCTTGGTGTTTTAATCTCCTTAAAATGCTCCTCTGACTCCTGCCGTAAATATTGAAAAATATTTCGAGCTCTGGAATGTAGGTAGCTGAATGGACTATGCCCACGGTTGCATAGCGTACCTTGAAACTTCGCACTTTACGAATGAACGCAACCTTATACCCAGATTGAGTGAAACAAATCGATGATCATTGCTAGCCTTTGATTTCAGGTTTTCTAAAACCTAAGAAAAAGTATCCTTCCCTCTCGGCGTGAAGGACATTCTGTGGATGTCTTGTACTATTCCAAAGTAGTTTGTTTATGCAATGTCTATTCTATTCTTTTTTTTTTTTTTTGCCAATGGCCGACTTACATAGAGATATGAATGTGGAAGCTGGCACCTTCGTCTTCATTGTATTTTGTTGCTTCTGTTCTCGTTGCAACGGTTGATGTTTCTTGTTGTTTTCTTCTTTTTGATTACTTTGTTGTTATTGATGCCGCTGAATTTGGATTTTTTTACTTTTACCTTGTTTACTTTTATTGCCGTTTTTGCTGCTTGTGTAACCAATTACACTCCCTATTTCTGCACAACTCATCTTGTAGCTGACTTCCTCCTCATCGTCGCCCGACTCAGAAGGCTACCAGAGAAATAATTTCGCAAATAGCCCATCCCATAAAGCCCATTTGGGCAGTGTTGCCACTTGTTCTCAATACCTGATGCTTGCGACTAAGAACACAAGAGGTTACTTGTGACTCAATGGGGGAAGAATTTGGGGTGATCTCTTGCAATTGTTACCATCCGACGTCGTATCTTCACAGCATTTCCTTGCTTTGGCTCTGGATGGGGTATCCACAGCAATAATTTAACTGCAACGAGTTAGTGATCCGAGTTGATCTTGGCCCCTTGTAAAGTTCGGACATTTATGATGCAGGAGGAGTGCTTTGCGTCGATCGCAATATGATCAGTCCGTTTGGCGACTGATTCATCGGGAGATCTTAGTAACTACCACAATTTCTCGCCTCGCAGTAAAACCAATAAGCCTGAATCCCTTTGCGGAGATGTTGTCGTGCAGGCTGTTGCTAGAACTGTCCGATATCCAAAGATTCAGATACGAATCCAAAGGACAGCCTGTTTTTTGTTGATCATGATCGTGCCAACCGAGGTTGAAAATATTTCTAGCACAGAGGAACATTTTTTTCCCACCCGTCCTCCGTGTATCTTCAGAGCTTTGGTTTTTGATGCATTAACCTCGAGTTGGTTTAATTTTGAAAAGAGAAATTTGAAGTTCAAATCTGTTTTGAAATTGGCAATTATCGCCTATTGTTTATCATCCGCATATAAATACAAATGAATGGACTGTCATTGATAAACAGTGTAACCAAAAGAGGCCCTAAAACAGACCCTTGAGACACACCTTCAAGTGTGAATATGATTTTCGAGTACAGCTTATTGTGTGCACAAATTGCTTTACGTCGCAATGCAGCAATTTTGCAAACTGAGTCCTCGAAATCAAATTGAATTTTCGAAAAGTCAAAAAATACGATAAGTGTGATCATATCTTTATCAATACTTCAACTTATGTCATCCGTGACTTTCAACAAGGCCTAAGTATATTTGTGTTTAAACTACGCATCAACTAGTCAATTAAGTCTTATTGTCAGTGATAAGATCCTTTAAAACAGCTGGGTGGCGAAAAATAGCTCAGTGACGAAAAACAGATGGGTGGCGAAGTTGGCAGAGCGCCTGCCTTTCAATTGATTCAATTGATAGGTCCTAGGTTCGATTCCTAGAGTAGTGGTCTAGTTTTTCGAATCTGGTCCAGTCACCATTTGCCATTGGGATCAAAGTTAATCACTGGGTTGGTCGACCAATGATAGTAGTCTGACTAATGGTTGGCGTTATTGTTGTGGTTGTTGTATCGGCTTCCTAAATCGTGTTTTCAAAATAGCGGTTTGTGTAGATTGTGTGTAGATGGCTCTGCTGTGAAGGCATAACACTGACAGCGGGGTGTTTAAGCTAAATCTTCCAAACTTTCAAAGTTCATAGATCATAACTAAGTCGAATAAAATCCTGTGAATTAGGTTCAAGCCAATAGGTCGATTTCAAAATCTTCCGTCCCGTTTCAGGCTCCACCCAAGGAAGTGAGTTGAAACCAATTACACCTGAGTTTCTCAAACCACTACACAATCTTTCATTCTTCTCCTAATTCTTCTGCTCGCTCTGTGCTACACGCATTATAAGAGTCTTAATATCCTCTTCAAGAGCGAACAAGTAATTGAAAAACAAATTAATAAGTTCCTCGTACTGTTAGCCTTTTATTTGTACTTATCTGAATATTGGAGTACACCTCGGGCCACAAAAAATGTTATAAATACTCTTAACCTTATGCAACATCAGTATTGCAGCGAAGAAGCTACTAATTAGATACTCATCAAATATTCGACCTTGAAATCAAACTCCTTAAACAAGCAACTATTTTAAAATTTGGATTTAAATCCATCTGTGAAGTTCCTTAGGGCATTTATTTTTGTTTCTGCTTTATGTATTACCCTGCTGCATAAAATGAAAAAGAAAAAAATCTGTACACTTCTCACTGCACTCAAGATTCATTCGCTTTTTCATTTATAGTGAAACGCCACGTTTGCACTCTAAGGCAAAAGAACCACGACTTCCATTCAAGTAACTCAACCAATTCGTGCTAAGAATAATTTTCAAGTTTTTTACCGGGACAACGCTCACAGAAAACGGATCATGGCCAAAAAGCAACCGAATTCAAATTATCTCCACTTGTAGGGACGAAAAAAAAATTATATATAAAAGCGAATCTCTTCCACCAGGGAGCTTGGCAGCTTCCTTTCATTTTTGGTCCATCTTTTTTTTTTCACGAAAGACTAAGTGGATGAATATTTGAATACAAAAGAATATGAACAATAAAAGGAGTCCTAGAATTTCCGGGAAATGGAAGGGTGAACTTGATGGGAAATCATAAACATACTGTGTGCTCTTCCTTACAACACTGATGAAAGTTTACAAGGGAGCAAGGGACTACCTGATTTCCATCACCTTCGCTTCTGGATGTTGTGATTTTCGAAGAGGATATTGGGATTTGTTTGTACTATAGAACAGATGTGCGGAAATGAATTGGACGGGGCCTGGAGATAGATTACGTTAGTTAGTTAGGCTGGAACTTTAAACAATCCATAAAAGGTATGTCCATGTTCCCTGAAATCAAACTGGGAGAGATATGCCCGATCCCAGGAAAGTCCGGAAACATATTTTTCGGCTGTAGAAAACCTAATCAAAGTACATGTAATCCCCTAAACACTGAAGACGCTGCTTATAATCAAGAAAGTAATTCTAAGTCGCCAGATCAAGGGTGGTTTTTGGAGCCATCAACGGCAGATCTACAGCGATAAATTTAATACAGTTTCGCTCATTATTACATGGGGACCCGACAGACTCTTTCTCATGTCAGAACGTTGGCTGCCTACTAATAGGCCGTTCAGCAAACTTTTTTTCGATAATCAAATCTTCGGTAAACCATATACTAAGGGACATTTGACATTGAGTTTAACATTATGCTTTTGTTGAGACGATACGAATGAAGTAAAATCAACGACAACTATGGTACATAAACATGACTATGAAATATTCTCAGGATGTAAATTTTTGGCTTTTCAGTCCATAAGTTACGAAAAACTTTTGGCGATTGTATCCTTACCATCCAGAGACCCGCTAAAATACACCCACAAGATTGCATCAAAAACTGTTCAGCCGTTAAAGAGGAGTTCAGTGAAAAACACACGTACAGAATAATGTTATTTGCCATATAAAGATTTGTCGACTTGCAACAACGGCTTTCGCTGGGTGGCGAAGTTGGAAGAGCGCCTGCCTTTCAATTGATTCAATTGATAGGTCCCAGGTTCCATTCCTAGAGTGGTCTTGTTTTTCGAATCTGGTCCAGTCACCACTTGTCATTGAGATCAAGTTAATGGCACTACCACTTGATTGGTCGACCAGCGATAGTAGTCTGACTAATGGCTGGCGTGGTTGTAGTGGTTGTTGTATCGGCTTAATACCTAATTCCTGTTTTCAAAATAGTGGTTTGTGTCAATTTTATGTACATGGCTCTGCTGTGAAGGCATAACACTGACAGCGGGGTGTTTAGCTAAATCTTCTAAACTAATCCTGCGAATTAGGTGAAAGTAAATAGGTCGATATCAAAATCTTCTGTCCCGTTTCGGGCTGCACCGACGGAAGAGATTTGAAACCAAATACTACTGTGTTTCTCAACCACTACAAAATATTTCATTCTCCTCCTATTATAAGAGTATAAATATCCTCTTGAAGAACGAGAAAATAGTTAAAAAAAAGATTTTCAATTCAGTCTTTCAATCAATGTTAAAGATTCAAAAGCTCAAATTCTCGAGGTCGAATTCTTTATTCTCTAGCAGCTGAGCCTAATCTTGCAAAAGCATTTTGTGCCGCACCGCAGTTTTACTTTGCCCAAGAAATTTACCTTGACGATCACTTCAACAATTTGGTAGTTGGTCATCTCAGTTTAACCAAAGAATACATTCGTCCAAAACTGAAAATGAAATCCAGGTCTATTAAGCAAAAAATCAGACTCGTAATTTGAAAACGGAAAAAGGAGTTCAAGTACATGGGTTTTGCAGACCTGTTCAACACTCCGGCACATGGATTGACCTCATGGATGAAAAGCGCAAATTGATGAAGATGGATCATTCTAGACTTGGACCGCAAACCCTTAAAGCAATGCACCGGCCTTTTCCTAAGGGTTCCTTACCCAGATAGTGCATAGAGATTAGAGTTCCAATGTCCGTCCGTCCGTTCGTCTGTATCAGAGCTGTATCGTCTGAACCATAATAGGTAGATGCTTACAATTTTTACAGAATGAGTACTACTATGACCGCCATAACAAGAAATAAGAAAAATAATTTAAAATTCAAATAACAAAACGGGTCCCATAAAACAAAATGTAATTTTTTGTAATATTGATTATTGCACGATGGTACGGAACCCTCTGTGTGCTTTTCCGTGCAATTCAACGCCCTTGTTACCTTTGTTTCATTGTTTATGCGATACAAGTTTTGTCCTCTGCCCATTTTATCAGAGGTCTAATGACCAATTTCTGACCGAAGATTTGCCGGATTCTACGATTGTTATATTCACCCACGTGCAACAATACGTATACTCACACATCACATTGTAAGAGAAGCGAACAGTGCACAATTGGAACTGTTTTCCACAAAGAAATTTAAATCAAATAAATAGAGTTCATTTCAGAAATCTCCATCCCATCAAAGAAATCAAACGTAATCAAAATGAAATGAAGTCGTTCAGTTCCAACAAACGAAACGAAAAAAGAAAATGTTTAAAGCATTCCCGGCGGCCGTGACAAAGAAGGATACTCTCATGAATAGATGCAGAGAGCTTTCGCAATTAAAATTAAGTCACTATTGAATGCAGGCTGTAAATTGC
This sequence comes from Orthonevra nobilis, assembly GCA_963555765.1. Lineage (NCBI taxonomy): Eukaryota > Metazoa > Arthropoda > Insecta > Diptera > Syrphidae > Orthonevra > Orthonevra nobilis. The sequence goes on along the minus strand of OY743224.1, from coordinate 110,290,330 downwards.
CTGTCTCTATTTACGAGTATGTACGAAGTTGAATTTAATGGTGTGCTCATATACTTGGTATACCCTTTCAAGGATTCATCGTCGTTTACAGTTTACCGCCTCACAATTCAAAGCGCTTGCAACATCAACCTCACTCTCGGTAGAAAGCGGATCAATTTTAACTAACGACTAACCATGCATTCCCACAATGTCTATTACGAGCACAATCCTGATAAACAATTAATTGAAACCAAGGCGTTTAATTTTCCAGCTTCTTTCTGTTACTTGATTTGTGTACACATTGTACGAGTGTAGTTAGTCCTTGTTATGGGACTCAATGGAGTCATGGAGTCAGGACAGACGATTGAAGTAACCACACTAATTGGTCGCCGGAAAGCAATCAGCACAAATAAAAGCGAATCAAATTGTGTAGTTCAATTCTTTATAACCATTCGATTCGTTTGTTGTTGGATGTGTTAAAAGGAATACACAAAAACACATACACAAAAGAAAGAGACTTAAAATTCGATTTATATCAAATCAAATGTTGGTCCGCACAAGTGCTATGGATTGTCAGCTTCCTAGCTGTAAACGATTTATTGTCCTAGTATAGTAGATCAGTGATATACACTGCGAATCACTGGAATGAGGCCACACATACAAGCACCTGTTAGAATTTCTTCAACTCGGAACCCGAAGAAATATTTAAAATTTTGAGGACCAGTTAGGAGAGTCCTTTAGAATCTCCTTAATTCAAGTAATGAACTACTGAAAAAAGCTGTCAATTGCGATTTACTTTTTCATTAGAACTGGAAAAGGAATGAACATGGTGGTGCCATGGTAAAAGACTCGCATCGTGTTGGAAGGCATACCTTCTTATTCACTGAGGAGAAATTTGTCAAATCAAATCATGGTCCGATAGACCATCTAACGATAATTGATCATGGAGAAGGACACTCGAGCAGTCAGATTCCAGAAGGCTTGGGGTGGAATTCGGAGTGAAACGGGTTGCATAGGAATTAATAAAATACGGCAATGCAGTCTAAAAATTGGAGTGCTCTGGAATCTGTTTTGAGGAGGCCAGCATTATGATCATATTTTCATAACAAGCAGAAAATAATTGAATTGCCGAAAACAGTGGTTGGGGCGAGAAGCTCCAATAAGGGTTATTCGCAGTTCCTTCGATACATTTCAGATTTCCATCACTAACTTCAACGAGAAGGTATTCAGTACCGCAACCTTCGGATTTTTTAACGACTTTGCATTTAAGAGAATGTCTGAAGTAACGGGTCCGCCATCTAACTTTTTTTTTTTTCAACTTGTGCTTATTTCGTGAATGGTAACACTTAGCTCATGTCTGATTTGACAGATAATTAGTTATCATGGTTATGTTGCAGAATGTGTGCGAAAATTGCGTACGGCTTTTTGGAAGAACAGAAGCACCGTCAGCTCCGTATGTTCGTTATCTTGTGAAAAAAGTGAAAGAAACTGGCATCCTCATCGATAAACCAAAGCGTGGAAAGCCAAAAACAGTGCGTGTACCCGAGAATATTGCTGCTGTGGCAGAAAGTGTGCGTGAAATGCCATCAACATCAATTCACCGTCGTTCTCAACAATTGAACATTTCGGAGACATCATTGAGACGAATTTTGCATAAAGACCTTGGTATGATGCCATAAAAAGTCCAATTGGTTCAGGAATTGAAGCCAACTGACCATCCAATGCGTTTTCGCTTCGCTAAGTGGGCCTGCGATCGACTTACAGAAGATGCCGATTTTGCCAAAAAAATCATCTTTTCAGATGAAGCTCATTTTGATCTTGGCGGGTATGCAAACAAGCAAAATTGTCGCATTTGGGGCACAGGAAACCCGCACGAGTCACTGTTTGATGCGGATTTTGGTCCAGAGGCATAATTGGGCCATTTTTCTTCGAAAATGAGCAAGGAGTGGCCGTTACAGTCAATGGCGATTGTTATCGGGCCATGTTGAACGAATTTTTGTTCACAAAAATTGAAGAGGAGGATATTGGCAACATTTGGTTTCAACAGGACGGCGCTACGTGCTGCGATTTGACACCGTTGGACTTTTATTTGTGGGGTGCCCTCAAAGATAAGTGTTACGCCGACAAGCCAGAGACAATTGACGCTTTAAAGGACAATATTCGTGAAGCCATTGGTGAAATACAGCTGCACACAATCGATAATATGCTTAAAAATTGAACCGATCGTGTAGGCTACTGCATGGCCAGCCGAGGCAGCCATTTGAATGAAATTATTTTCCATTTTTCGGAAGGATTGTACTTCCAAATAAAAAAATAAATTTGAGAAAATATTCAGCAGTTTTTTTTTAAAAGCATTTTCAAAAAAAAAGTTATTTGGCGGACCCTTTAGATAGCAACACCATCATCAAAGTAAACCCCGCGATATTATAGAACCATGTTACAGAAATACAAACAATATCCACGGCCAAATTAATCAACACATGTCTAAGGTAATCCAGCTTCGCGCCATTTAAGCTTCGTGCATACACTCTAATTCCATCATGAGCACCGGATAAACGAACAAACAAAACAACAAGCAAAACAAACAATTGGAACGAAATATTCAATGGTAGCTGATGATTGAAACACACATTTTGGCAGTAGGAAAAGGGATTGCTAGATGAGGAGTGGGATACATTAGTATCTTACATAAGTAAAAATAAAATAAAAATACGTTAGAAGCGATAAATTGAAAAAGTTCTCCAGTTGACATAAATGATTGATGAAATCGGGCAGTAGAGTAAGTAAAAGCGGACAAAGAGTTAAGAAAGGTTAAAAGTTGATGAGATTTTTACGTCCGTATCATTCATACTCTTCCTCACAAAAACATGGCCATTTCTCGTTCTGACTGCGAACAATAATCCCTCTCTTCGTAGAAGAAGTGCATGGCGCAGCAGAGAACAATTCTCAGGCGTAAAGCTCTCGTTCAAATGGATCCGAGTGTTGTTGGTGTTGTGATATTTCGCTGATTTCGTAGCGCAAGAGCTGCTCCTCAGGCACACAAATTGCAGCTGCACTCAGCAAATCGAAGTGTATTTAAAAAATAAACATTTATATGTTGATCTTGCCAAAGAGGCGTTTTAACAGCAGTCAATTTGATGCTAGGTCACCTGATTTATGGCCACCGTCAGGCATAACGTTACTTATGGTTGCCTCGGGTCAACGCGACAGCAGTTTCGATGGAATAGATTCGGGTTTTTGAAAGACAAAGTCTCAAGGCACCAGAATTACAATACAAAATCGCTATCAGAATGAGACCCTTTACAACGTTTAAAACAGTCTTATTCGAAGGCACATTGAAAGAGCAATAATTTCAGTCAACAACCTGACAACTTTGTGTACGACGAGAATATACGCCTTAACCCTTTTATCCTCGCAAAAGCCTTCTACTTCGACTCGAATTGTTTGATCCGAAGTTATATGTCTGTGCTGCCGTAAGATTTCGCAAAGCGGTTCCGAAGCTTATCTCAAACACAATAGCAAAAAAAAAAACATTTGTTTTGAAATTATTTTTATTCGCTCCAATTTTTTACAAGAATGTTCAATGGTTCATTCGATAAACGCTGTCGAATTTATACAACAGAAATACAAATATTTCGAAAATAAATTATTCGTGTTTGACCTGTTGTGCGGAATTTCATAAAGAAAATGCATGAATTCAATTGTGCCGAATATGTTAATGTGTGCTAGTGTATTCAGTGGCATGTGTATTCATCTCATAAAATAATAATTTCCCTTCCAGAAATCCATTCGGAATCTAAGGAATACTCTATATCTACGTGACAAGCATAGTAGTGGATAATATTGGTAATATTATACTCTGCCTGAGACACATGTACGTGTGTAGATTAGTATCAATAATTTGCATTCATTCCAAACGCACTCAGATTTGTATTGATGAAATCGAACAACGACATAACAAGGAAATTACGTTTAGCTTTGAGGCAATGTAAGATAGTTCTGTTTCCAACATACTGATTGAAATAATAAACCTTATTTTTGAAACTTTTTTTTTCTCATCTCTACTCGCCTCTCGTTTTCATTCCTTCAGCCAAGGAAATGTGCTTATCGAATTTCAAGCTAAAAAAATTGGCTTTTTCTGTCGCTTTGGGGGTTTGTGGGATCTCTCTTTTGTCAGTAGAAGCCGTTTAAGTTAATGTTTGTGTTACCCTTGATCCGCTTTCGTAAAAAGTTGAATCGTTTAATAAAGATGTCGTTTCAAATAGGCAAATCAAAGATGTTTCGAATATTGTTCGAAAGTTTCAAAAAACCTTATTCAAATACGAAAGAACAAAATGTACAGATGTAAGTTAACGAAGTTAAGTTACAAGCAAAGTCCGACAAGAAACTTGAAGTTATTGTCTCTCAGAGAATTGAAGAAGAATTGCAAGCAGCTACTAAGAATAAATCCAATATACTTCATCTTTTTTTTCTAACTTGAGTGATGAAACCATATTAGTTATGAGTGCTAGAATTATAACACTAAACTATCAGATTGGCAACTAAGTAATAGCGGATTTTTTTGGAAAATTAAAGACAATTTTTTATGGAACGAAATAACTTTATTCTGTAATGTCTTGCCCATTTTGAGCATTGACCTTTCAGGCAGCATCGTAATTCCACTTTCAAATATTTATAAGAATGTTAACGCAAGTATGGGAGGAGGGTAAGAGGTTTGCTTACTTTTGCTTACGTAATACTTGAACGGCCCCGTACTAACTGAAATTGGGTTCTTTGAAGGCTCCTTTGAATTTTCGAACTTTCAATTTTCTTAAACTAAAGGGGAGTACTCAGGCGCTCTTATGCTTGTGGTAAATTATGCAACCTAGTAAAACTCAGCATTCGTGGTATATTTTGCTGCCACAGTAGGTAGCGTCGTTTTAGCTCGTCCTATTGTCTTCGCTTTACTAAGGCTTCTGGAACTCTATGTTTTCTAAGTGTTTATTTTATAGAAAAAAAAATAGATGGAGACATTTGGTTTTTCCGCTTATGCTAAGTAGGCTTTTTCAAATTCGAAAAACTACGGTCAAGAGAAATTTCTCAAGTCTGACAAACCAAAGGATGTTTTCTATCTGCTTTATGTCAGAACTTCAGTAAAAAACGGCTGCATCCAAATTTTCCGTCAGAGTGTTTGAGAACATCGCAAATATCTGTCTTGCTTTTGGTTGGTTAAAATTTCTTTTATTTCAAAATTGAGTAACTTTCGCCTCCAACAATCTAAACGCATAATTTTTTCCTTCAAAATTCTGATAACTAAAGTTACCCGTCGGACCGATAACAATCTCTAACCTGTCGGTATTTATTGAACCAACTAGCTCTGATTGAATTCAGTAAAACTCCATTCAAATAAATGCCTTGTGTCCGGCTTGGCAAAATCCCATTCTGTAAAGCCAGTTTTTCAATAGATTTTCGATTGTTTCTGAGATATTTTAACCAATACCGTGCAGCATCACCGAAACGACTGATTATTGAACATTTGAGCGGCTTGTGTGCCCCAATCTTGCCAAAGCTGGCTCTTCCAAGCTCAAATCAAAATCGCAAATCATTCCCCGGTTGTGCTCTTAATTAACTGAAATATTTCTTCCATTACCGTCACAGAACAGGACAGCCCATGATACGAAAATGTGAATATGTTTGGCCATCACTCGACATAACAGTCTCTCAAACTTGCTGCAGTTCGCACTGCTTCCGTAACGCAGCATGCACTTATAAAGTAACTTTCCAATATTTGCCAACGTTGTTCAAGTGGAAATCGATCCAAGAAACCAAGAGATGTTTAGATTTAAGTCTATTTCATTGGAAAAGACACATTCTAATATATCCTTCCTTGTAAGTTTCAAAGTAAAAGCTTAGTTTTTCATCGTAGAATCACCCACCCTGTCTGGTGTAGTAGTTATGGATGTGCAAATATATTTACTAAGTACAAAATATGTACTGAGAAATCGGTCTGCTGCTTTGATTCGTATGACGTCGGAGTGTGCCTCCTTTCTACAGATTTGTACTTATACATACGGAAGGTGTCTCTGGAAGAGTATCTGTACTTTTTAAAAATATTTATTTTTTCTACAGCAGCACAGAGCAATTGTAACTTTGTATGTCGGCCTAAGGATATTGGGCTTCAACATATATGAAATAAAACACGTAACGTAAAAATGTATGTCCAGGATTTTGACAAAGATTTAGCTTTGAGTATCAACAGTATAATGTAAATGTAGGTATGTGCCTCGCTAGTGGTCTAGATGTCGATGTTTGTGTATTTGCTATTCAAACTTATTAAAACACGATTGGTATATTGCATTGGTGAGCTTCCTTTTTTAATGTGTCCGTTCTTCAAAAGAAGCCATATTAAACACTATCTATGGGTAGATCAACGGAGACGGCTCTGCACGAGAAAGAAGGGAAATTAGAAGATAGCTTACATTAAAAGGAATTTCGCTCCCCGAATTGAGAAGGAATTTTCGCAGTACTATGTTCAGGCCCTTTGACAAAGCATACAGTGGTTCGACAATAGGAAGAGATGGAATTACTTGATATATAAATACCTTATGGGAGTGGTGAAGATACCCTATGAGCGTTGATCCAGTAAGAAACCTTCGCCATACTTACATCGACTATTAGTTCCGGACTCAGAGGAACAGACTAAGAGCTGTCTTTTATTAAAACGTCACAGATTTCGTTTGCCTGCAATTCTCCTGTTGCCCGGAGACCCGATTTTGCTTTAGTTGCCTCCTTTCAAATTATTAAATCTAGGGGCAGCCTGTTATGCAGTCGTTCAGAGAGTCGCCTGGAGTTGTACACATGACACCAGTGATTCAAAGCAGACTTCTCTTTGCAATCTGGTAAGGCCAATGCAAGCAGATTTCACTGTCGTGCTTGACCACCAAACGAATATGTGAAGTGTGGTCTGAAAATCGCTGTGTACAACCAGTGAAGCATAGCAGATTTCAGACCGTACGTTTTTTCAAAAGCTCTGCGACATTGCCAGAAGGAACGTGTGCTTCCTTGAATTACTCCTAACATCAGTGGCGTTCAGTTCAAAAGTGGTACGACTCGAACTGTAAAGAAGCTATCACGTTGAGGGAATTAAGTTTTCAAAATTACAAAACTGATCCGAAATCTGAGACAAAAAGTGCTATGATGTCCCAAGGGTACCAAGAACTTTTGGTCGTTCGTGAAGAATATAAAAAATTGTGTCTCATCTTCCATCCCAACACCTGTTTTACAATGACATTCCAGCTGTCAGCTCTGTGGAAAAAGCAAATCTTCTCGCGGCCCATTTTGCCGCCAACTGAACACTTCAAGAACTTGCTTTGCCGCCTCCTGTACTCGAGCGCGTCAACTTTTTCATGGGACAGATCTATTTCCGCACTGGAACAGTAACAAGAGTACTCAAAGACCTTGACATCCATAAATCCGCTGGTCCAGATGGTATTCCCCCCATTCTTCTGAAGAGGTGTTCTTCCACGACGGCAAAATTATTGCGCTAGCTTTTTCATTTATTCTGCTCTTCTGGTCTCTTCCCGAGTAGATGGAAAAAAGCATTTGTCCAACCTGTCCCTAAAAAAGGCGAATCTTGTTCTCCCTCCAACTATCGACTCATTGCACTAACCGCCCTGTTTTCCAAGGTCATGGAAACGCTGATAAACCGTTAGCTAATGAAATATCTCGAAGCACGAAAAATCCTCAATGACTGGCAGTATGGTTTTCGTAGCAAACGATCCACCGGTGATTTGATGGTATAACTCACTGAAAAGTGAAACAACTCTCTACATCTTTATGGTGAAAGCAAAATTGTTTCTAAAGCATTTGACAGAGTTTGGCACCAGGATATTTTGTCAAAAATGTGTGCATTTGGTATTGAGGAATCTCTTTTTCAATGGATTAAAAACTTTCTTTCAGGCCGCTCAATTCGAGTTGTATTGGACGGTGCTAAATCTGATATCCACCATATTCCCCAGGGCTCCGTTTTGTCACCGACTCTCTTTTTAATTTTCATTAACGATCTTCTGTCTGTTACATCTAGTCCAAAACACTCATTCGCTGATGATAACACTCTCAGTTTTTCATATTCGTTTCCAAATTCATGTCCCTAATCTTCGGCCGTGGAAATGGAACGGCAGCGTATGATTAACTCATTAAATTCCCATATTAACAGCGAGTAGAGTGAAATTTAATGCCTCCAAAACTCAATGCACTCATGCGAAACGAAAACCCTCGACCATTATCCATGAATGGCACTTGCATTGCCGAAGCCGAAAAACTTTCAGTACTAGTGTATGTGTATCAACAACAACCTCGGTTGGAATGATCTCGTAACAGTTATCGCCACAAATGCTGCGAAATGTCTAGGTTTCTTGAAGCGACATAAAAAATACTTTAGCCCATCTGATCGGGCTGCCAAACTGGAATACAACTCCCATTTATGGGGAGGCACTCCAAAGACCATCTTGAGCCTGCTTGATAGAATTCAAAATCGAGCATTAAAACTCATAGGTGTCTAACCATATTTTATCGCTTCTACCACAAGCAGAGCTCTAACGAATTAGTCAGCTGCATTCCTCCCCCTTATCCCTTTCACTGTAACACCCGTCTCTCCAGGAGTGCTCATCAGTTCGCCCTCAAGTTCAACTTCGGTCGTTCATTAGCCACACAGCACGAATGTGGAACGCTCGGTATTTCCCACTCATTACAATTTGCAGAAATTCAAAAACAATGTGCATCAGTACTTATCCCTATTTCCTTCCTAATCCCTGCCACTCGCGTTATGTACCAACAATTTAAGGGTAGTCATAAACCCTTGTACGTGTGTGATCGTTTCAAAAAAAAAAAAAAAATTGCACCCTTCAACGGTGTCAAAGTCCGCCACGTTTTCCCTAACGAGTAAATAACACAAGTTATGTTTCATTCGGATTAATGGACAACCCGTTCCTGGCCCACACCAGTCATCGATCTCATATTTTTTACTACAAGTTTCTCCCAAAACGCTTTCTCAAATTTGTAAGCAAGGTCGTGTTGGACAGATTCACAGCTCTGGTAGACATGTGGATGTCTATTTTGTAGATTTCCCTTCAAACATCCGACCTCTTCTCTACCATGCGTTCTAACCTTTTTAGCAAAAAAGATGACAGGTTTATCGGTCTAAAACTTCTAACCAACATGTTGTGTTCTCTTCCCGATTTTTAAGTTTATCACTTTTAGAGTCAATTATTCCCTCACTCTTTAACATTGCAAATAAAAATGTCTACCGCCAGAATATCAAGTCGTTTGGGAGCTGCCACACTTCAGTACACTACAGAGCTGCTTATATAGGACGCTTAAAACAGTATTTTTCATAGAACAAGACAAGATTGTTATATAATATTTTGTTTTGTTATAAACAATTAAACGCTTAGTTAATTTGAACGAAAACTTTTTCAGACGTCGAATGAAACCAGTCTAAATTCGGCACTCTTGTGATCCCGAAACGTGTTAACATCTTGAATTCCGACAAGTTATTCATACGAGACTTTTGCGTTTCAAAATTCAATTTTATTTTCCAAACACAATTTATGACTTTACCGCGCTTTATTGTTCTTCTTCTCATATCGCAATTTCATGGATTTTTATCCGCTCTTCAAACGAAACCGCACATCTGCGGTTCTTTGTACCAATTATCTATAACTTAATCAATTTGAATTGCTACATAGTGAACCCTCTTTTATATCCTTATGCTTGATAGCACGCAACATACCTATCTGTATACCATAAAGTATCCTCCAGATGGTATATTGTTTCCTTTCACCACAAAGAAATTCCATGCAAACTTAATTTAATCGTTAATCTAGCAACTGACAGGACTCATGCCACAGAACGGCTCATAATCTTCGTTAATCTCCTCCCAAGCCCCTAAGGCACCTATACCCCATCCCAACTTAAACCTCTGCGGAACGCTTATTTCTGATGTCATCTAACGTGGCGGTTTATTTAATTTTCTTCTCTTCCCCCGCTCATTTGATACGAGCATTTCCATTCAAGGAAACTGTGGTCTATGAGCTGAAACCATGCCGAGTGGGTACGTTGGATTAAAATGCTGAATCAATGATTTACACTAGTAGATTATCCTTAGTGCATTATAGGATTGACACCACAATTGCATGAGGGGGAACAACGTGTCTCATAATTATATTATGTACGGCTGTCAATAGTTATTGAAGGTTCAATTTACCGAAGTTAAGTGGTGTGCCCCAGGCTCCACTTGTCAAATCAGTTTGCGGTTACTACGTTAACCTCCTTCACTTCACGTTTAAGGATTGAATGGTCGATCCTGTAAGCATGTACATACATATGCTTAGACTATTCATTCATTGGGTGGTGGCAATGTGTCCTTAATAATCATCGGCAAATTATGTTGCTTAAGGTTTCGAATCGCAGCTTTCATGCCCTCAAATTGATGGTGACATTTTTATTGGTTGCGATAATGGTGTGAATTGAAAAGTTTGCCTTCAACGGTAAGCAGGATTAATTTAATTTGGAACACAAGCCACCGCAACGGTATTAATTGATTTTGTGAATTTATCGAAATGATTTTATTTATTATTCCTTTGTTATGTTCAGTGTGATGAAATTTAGCTTTGTTGCACGAATTATGGTCAACATAATGAAATAATTGAATTTTTTCCACTCATTGACGTGAAATGAGATTAAAATAAAAATGCGTTTAACATTTAAGAATTTTGTTAATTTGAAACTACATATAACAAAAAACAAGTCAACTTTTCTAATTACAGCACCGATAAGAATCAATAAAAAAAAAACGCCTCGTGAGTTTTTTTGGAAATCAATTAGCAGTTCCTTGCGGGTATTTAGCCGACCAGAGATAAAAGTTTTATGTTTATTAATTGATTGTCTGTTTCCTTTTTTGCTTAATTATTTCACTTGAAACCAATGCCACTGAAAATACATATTTGACGGAGGGGTGGGAAAATTAAAATAAAATTAAATTTAAATAAATATACAAAAGCAAACTTGATGATATATTTATATTAATATATTTATATATAGTTTATACAAAATATACAAGTGGTCAAAAAATTAACAAAAAATTAACTGCCCACTAAATGAAGATATTAAAGAATTGAAAATGAAATATCCAAAAGCAAAGATATAAACGTAAAAACAAAACTACATAAATAAATAGGACTTATAGACGTCTTTATTTGAATGTTTAGGTTTACTGACGTAATCGAAATGTCAAACAAACTTTGTTATTTGATAGTTGGTACTTCAACTGTCCATCAGTCGGTTGTGTAGTTATTGTTTGGCGTCTGTTGAAAAATGGAAAATCAAAACGAACTTTGCTTTTTATTTCCGGAAAGGAAAAAACACAAGCAAGCTCACAAAAAGTTATTTGCTGTTTATGGTGACGACGCTTTAAGAGAACGGCAGTGTCAAAATTGGTTTGCCAAATTTCGTTCTGGTGATATTTCACTCAAAGATGAAAATTGCTCTGGTCGTCCACTTGAAGTTGATGACGACTAAATCAAAACAAAAATCGATTCGGATCGTCAAAGAAAAACACGTGAGATTGTAGAGAACAAACATGCATTGAAAATCACATAAAACAACTTTGCTGTGTACGTAAACTCGATATGATTGATAACTGGTGATGAAAAATGGGTTGTTTACAACAATATCAATCGGAAAAGATCGTGGAGCAAGCCAGGTGAGCCAGCTCAAACAACATCAAAAGGTGATATTCATCAAAAGAAAGTTATGTTTTCAGTTTGGTGGGATAACAAAGAAATTGTCTACTTTGAACTTTAACCACCCAACCGAACGATCAATTCGATTGATAACTGTCTATATTGAACAACTAACAAAATTGAACAATGCAGTTGAAGAAAAGCGGCCCGAATTGAAAGGTGTGACATATTTCGTCACTCGGCAAAAATTATTGGAGCTTGGTTGGGATGTTTTGCCACATTTACCATAGAGTCCTGACCTTACATCATCTGATTACTTTTTATTTCGATCTTTGCAAAACTCCTTGAATGGTCTAAATTTCTATAATAACGATGATGTCAAATCGTACCTGGTTCAGTTTTTTGCTGATAAAAACAAGAAGTTTTACGAACGTGGAATTATGATGCTGACTGAAAGATGGCAAAAGGTCACTGCTCAAAATGGGCAAATCGTTACAGAATAAAGTTATTCCCTTCCATGAAAAAATTGTCTTTTATTTTCTTAAAAAACCGCTATTATTTTGTTACCAACCTGAATTAATAAATATATAAATAAATAAATAGAAGATCGGTAAATAAATAAAAAAATAAATATATTACAATTAATAAAATATAATAAATTAAGTAAATAAATTTACAATAAGTTAATAGAATAAATGAATATGAAAAAAATAAATAAATGGTTTATTTACTAAAAAAGAAAATCACAGTTTAGTTTACTTGAGGTATTTGTCGGCGAACGCTCATCGAGTTAAAAACATATTTGTTAACTTTTAAATTCAATGGATCCTCAATTCAACATTCCTTTTTTATGAGTGGTGCCAGTGAATATCTAGCATCATTTTGAGCAGTTTGCCTTGCGATATTTGCAGTTTTTGGATGTGCGATTTAGCACAGCTCCCCCATACTTGACATCTAACATATAGCAAAATCGCCTGAAATATGACCTTAAATATGATTTTTCGTTTTCGATCTTATTAAAAGTTTGTAATATATGCTCCATGAATATTAGTCTCATGTCGAGATGCACGCCAAGATGTTTTACGGATGACTTCCATTCTATTCCCACTCCGTTTATCTGTATTTGTGCATTAGGAAGGCTGCAGGCACTTCTTTTTGTGTGAAAAAGATGGCTTGTGTTTTATTCAAACCTGATTTTCCATTTCCTGACAAATTCTGTCAATATCACCTTCTCATTACTAAGATTCCTCTCAATAATTGAGAGAAACTTCATGTGATGAGAATACTGCAGTTACATCAGCATAAAATGCGATCTTATATTCCGGAAACACAGGGAGGTTGCAGTAAGAATATTAAATAAGTCAGGACTGATAACTGCACACTGAGGGGCACCTGCTGATAAGCAATTTGCAATATAAATGAACTTCCAATGAATCTAATGTGTTTTGAAATTGTGTACCTTTTTTCCATAGAATTAACTTGATTTTCATAGCGGGTGTCTTCAATTCCCTCGCGTTTTAATTTTGTCGACCGCCAGGTTATCCAGTGCTGGGCACATTTGCAACCAAAATCGCGAGGCAACTGAACAACGATTTTTCCGAGGCATTGAAATGACTCATATAATTCTAAAGTCTTTACTTTTTCTTGTTAAATATAAAAAATAAATATATATTTTGCCGCGAGTTGTGTCAGAGTCGAAAATGCTCAAAGACTTATATCCGGAAAAACTTGAAAATTATTTATTTATTTAATTAAAATTTTTAATACTCTGTGAAACATGTTTTTCGCGCACATCCAACATTTGGCGGTCTTTTATGTTAGGGCCTTAAAAAAGCTGGAAGAATATCCGTTTTTTTTTTTTTGTTAAACAATTATCTTCAGCGACGAAACTCATTTCTGGTTGAACGGGTAGGTTAATAAACGAAAGTACCTCAATTGTACCGTTAGCTCAGGCAATACAAGAGCTACGAATTCGCCAATGTAACAAAATTACTGTCAATGGCACCCGATATTGTTCAATGTTTTCGAGTTTTTTTTTTTTTGCTATAACGCACGACCTGAATCTGTCCGATAAGTTCGGATCGTGCAAGACGGCGCTTTGTACTAAAAATCAGAGTTGTTAAAAAATGCAGTCACGAAATTAAAATCAAAGAAATCATACTTGATTTCAATAAAATAATGAGAATTAACATTACTTAAATCACACTCATTAAATTTTCAGCATTCATTGGACTGAAGTCTTTTTTGGAAATCAACTGAATTTACTTTATATAAATTTTAATCAGCAGTAAATCAAAATAATTCGTTGAAGTCATAAATAAATTCACTTATATCGGTTAAAGTCAGTGAATTCCACTTTGATTTTTTTAATTCATTTGTATTAAATGAATTCACTTCAACTTATGTGGTTTTGCAATCAGTATCTTCTTTAATTTTTTATCGAAGAGGTCGTGGTCACACTGGGGGAAGGATCACAGCGTTTCTACTCTAGTGCACCCCTTTTAGTCCGGCAGTTTATTGGTTACAGTTCAGGAATTTAATTTGTTTTTATTGAATTCACTGACTTCAACTGTATTTTGTGAACTCGTTGCGGACTTCACCTTAAATCAATTGAATTCAATTATGTTATACTTTTTTTTTACTTAATTCAGTTTTTAATTAAAATCAAATGCAAAAATGACTGACTTTGAAATTATTGTCACTTAAGGGGGACTTGTGCCTTGAAATTTTCAAAAAATCAATTTAATTTTTTTTAACGGATTCTTAATCTACATGTTAGTAGAAATCTGTCAATGCGTTTCACGGATTTCGAACGCTTACGATATTTTAAGTGACTACTCACGGCACAAAGCAAGGATCGAGCGCAATGCGGAGTGCCAGGTGACCGACGCAGCAAAAAGCCCCGGATTGAGCAGTGGTAGATGTTAGCCAACATGAGCAGCAAGAAGAAGAGGAGAAATGCCTCTATGGACCGGGCATTGCCGAATAGCGGTAATTATAAACACATTTATGTAAACACATTACAAAACTTTAAACGCGTTTTTCTCGAAAACACGTTTTTAAAAATGGCTGACATTTTCCTGACTGCTGTAATTAACATATCGACCTGAAATTTTGAGAGCTTACCCAGAAAATATGTCTTCACGGAACAACGTTTTTTCGATACATACGTATTTGTATTTTTTATCTATCTATTTATGCGGAAAAACGCGTTTTGAATTTTTTTTTTTTTAAATTGCTGCCATTTTGCGAAATTTGTACTAAACGAGAAATCCATTCGGGTCTGATTATACGCTTTGAATATGTGTCTCAGATCAACAAAGATACATCATGAACCAAAGCAAGAAAAAAAAATCGCACTCGAAAAGCTTAACTCGTTTCCTTTCAAAAAAATAAAATGTAAAAACCCGAAATATGGCAGTCCAAAGATAATGTCTCCATTAAGTTTAAAGTCTTTTGCTACAGAAAGACTTCAAATCATTCTGAATGAATTCAATAGAATTTTCTATTAAATATTTAATTATATTACAACTCTTCCACGCGTCACTTTAATCGATGGACCAATTGAGAAATTAGTTCGTCGACCAACTTATCTCTGGTTTTGGACTGGTGAGTTTACCGGTAAGATCGTGCGATTTGCCGCATTAGCAGTCGTATATGCCGATAAATCAGAGTCAATCACAGAGTAGGTTGGAACCAGCCAATGTGCTTGAAAGAAAAAAACTGAACAGAAACCCTATGTGCTGACCAAGTAGTCAAAAAATTCAACCGTTTTTTACTTTCCAAATGTTTTAAAAATCACCCTCAAATGATAAAATTTGTCCGGTTATGACAGAACGCATGTCACAAAATAAATATTTCTACTTGGTCCTTGCAAACGTTTTCGGGTTCACAACTCATCAGGTAAAGCAAAGAATAATTAAAAGTAATTAATTTTTTGAATGGAGGTCGTCTCGTGTTATGACAATGACATTAAAATTTTCTTAATACTCGTATATGCAAAAAATTTAAAGAAAATGTTTATTTTAGACAAGTAAAGTATTTTCGTATGTTTTAGGCTCAATGTCAATTTTGACCATCCTGCCCGGAAACTTAAAATGACAACTTATTCACATTCGTATTACCATACAACGAGCCCTTTGTATGATTTTAAATATGACCATATTTTAAAATATTTAATAATTCAAAATATTTTTTGTTTGTTTTGTTATTTTTTTTTTGTTTTGTGTAAGAGCGTTTAAAACCAATTTCTGTCAATGTGTGTTAATGGCAGTGCTATGTTTGCATGCTTTTTTAAATGACGACCATTCAATTTAATTTATTCATTTTGCTATTGTTGTTATTTATTAACAATGGAAAATGTATAAAATCATGCAATTCACCTTGTAGCTTTTAATTAATTGCTGACTAAGTGACCAAATTAAACATGTGTACATGACTGCCCGCATTTCCGGTTGATACGTAGATCCGGTTAATTCCTTTCAACGTACGGAAATTAACGAAGGCAAAAGGGTTGACAAGCTATTTTTTTTTTGTATTTCACATTAATTCCAATATGTTTCAATTAATTCTTAATTATGTTGTAAAAAAGCTTGCAGCTTATTCGGCACAAGTTACAAATCAAAGTGATGATTGCGTCAACGTATGACATCGAAAACACTTTCTGGAATTCTGTAATTAATAGTCGAGAAGTGATTGAGTACTTCAATTTGTTATCCAAATTGAATGTTTGAATCCGAAGTTGGAAATACTTTAAGCAATGGACTTCAAATTAATTAAAATTGAGTGTGGTTCTTGATTCTTGATTAATTAAAGTTGAATTTAGGCTTCAAATGTTAAATTTTGTCAAAGCTATCGCAGCGCATCATTGTACAGTGCAAATCATTTCGTCAGTAGAATTACCTGAAACCTGGTATACTACTGTGTCCAAAAAATAAGGTGACATTGTATTTATTTTGAAAATTCTTTATTTATTCTTCCAAATCAATTTCATCCCCTTTAAAGTAATCCCCTCCCGATGCAATGCACTTATGCCAACGGATTTTCCAATCTTTGAAACACTGGTTGTAGTCACTTTCCGGGATGGCCTTCGGTTCCGTCTTCGCTGCGGCTTGAATCTCCTCTATCGTATCAAAACGGTGTCCCAGAAGCGGTCTTTTGAGCTTGTTGAACAGCCAGAAGTCGTACGGCGCCAGATCAGGTGAATACGGTGGTTGCGGAACGATATGGGTTGAGTTTTTGGCGAAATGATCACGAATTACGAGTGCGGTATGGGATGGTGCATTATCGTGGTGTAAAAACCAAGAATTGTGTAATGCGTTTCATGACATCCTGGTAGTCGGAAAGCATTGTTTCACACACTTCAACGCGACGCCTTTTTTCCAAAAAATTATGTTTTCGGTACCAGTCGAGATTTGACGCGCTTGAGGCCCAAAGCATCCTTCAAAATGGTATTGACTGAGCCTTTCGATAAGCCAACTTCATCAGCAAGGTCTCTAATCGTTAATCGATGGTTTTTCAACACCAAATCTTTGATTTGTTGGACGTGAGCTTCATCGGTTGAGGTTAATGGTGTCCCAGAACGCTCTTCGTCTTCGACACGTTCACGGCCGGCTTGGAAATCACTATACCACTTGTAAACATTTTTTTTAGACATGGCCTCATCATCAAAGGCTTTCTGCACCATCCTCAACGTATCCGCAGCAGAAAATTGATTCCGCAAACAAAATTTAATACAAATTCTTTGCTCAATAAATTACGACATCGCAAAAAACGAAAAACTCACTTTTAGCAGCTCACAAAACGACGCGTATCTCAAACACTATGAATATATTTTGACATGAAATTTCACACAGATGTCACTGACAGTACTACCAACCTAAAAAGAAAGAAAAATTGCCAAATCCTTCGACGCGCGCAGTTTAAATTCATATGTCACCTTATTTTTTGGACACAGTTGTATCTTTCGCAAAGTGGCTCTGTCCCTTCTGGAGCGCCACCTTTTTTTGGCTATATTTTTTTTACAACGGAATCAATCAAAATAGTAGTCTTTGCGGGAGAATATTACTTTTGTTGATAAATCTTGTACTTTTTCCATTTCGAAGACTACAGTTTCTAGAACACTGTTTGCCAGCTAACAATTCAAATTAATAGAGAGTACCCGAAAAGAAGCCTCCTTCTATAACAGTTTCTGTTTTTGTGTCGTCCACTTAAATTGTCATTTGATTTCCAGTCTCCCAGTCTCTTGGGAATTCAATTGAAATCTTAATTCTGTTAGGTGTAGACGTCAGCTACACAACTGATCATCGGAGATGATCAGATTTACGATCACATTGTTAAGTACTTCCATTTCTTCCCTACAGTACTTTCAATATTTTTTTATCAAGTGCATTTAGAAGTTAAGAAAGAATCCTAACTTCAATCGATAGGGAATAAACGCGCTCTCAAGCTTATTTAAGGTCCTGATATCAGATTGGTATCGAAAACCAGTTCAAACGAAGTGTTTTCTTGTTTTGCCATTTCGATAGTTCTTGCAAGTTGTTTTTTTGTTTAATTTTACTTGCGTTTTAAAAACTGTTACATGCTTTTTTGTAGCTTTTCACTAGCCCTTTTCCTAAAAATGATCTCAGGCTTGGTTCGAGAGCTCGTGAGTGCCTATAGTAGCTGAGAGCTAAGTCCGCCTTGAGGGATACTTTTTCTTGTGTTCTGTATTTCGGAATGTTCAATACATTCCATTTGGAAAGTGGAATAAATTTATCAGTTATCTGCTTCTGGTTCACATTCAGACTGTAAAGGAAAAAAGGATAGAAAATTGATCACGTCTTTAGAGAGATTAAGGTTAATAAGTGCCATGAAGTCAATTCAAATCTTTTGTCTTCTAATCCATTTCATTTAGTAAAACACTTAAATTTTCTTTGAACTTATTTCTTTCATTTGACATCACCATTGTACAATTCAACCATGAATAAAGAAGATATCCGATGTGCTGCTTAAGTGCATGAGTGAAGACTTTAAATAAAAACATTATTAAGCTCACTTAACGTCCATTAACGTATACACAACCATATTAGAAATAATTTCCACTTTCGACAAAACAAAAAAAAATCACATCAAATAGTTCAGCAGTAATCGTCAAGTTGAAGTTTTCATATCACAAACATTTCGTAAACTTTTAAAAAAAAAAAAGCGATTCGATTCAAGCCCAATTTAATGCAGATATATTGGGCTTGAATTGAATCGTTCAATATACCCGCTAGAGAGCTTCCTGGACTAACTAACTGAGCTTAATCTCTGGCTCAGATCCTTATCAACTTTAAGGCTCTGATTGCTTGTATCTTTGACTAAGATATGCTTGCATGCTTTAGTATTCGACAAGATTTTAAATCATAAAATTCGTTAAACCAGATGAAACATCGTTTCTTATTTTGAAACATTGCTGGAACGTAATTATAATTAGGTGTAATCCTACCATCTTGACGAACCGTTCTAAAATGGAATACTGACTGTTTTTTCGGGACTCTGACTTTTATTAGTTTGACTGCCTGTTTGTATATTTTTGGTGTTCCGTATCTCAAAAGGAAAAAACGGAACCGTCCGTCCGTCGTTCCCTTTTTTTCAGGAACGCGTGAAGGTATCGAGCTAGAATTTATAGTATATCAAATAATAAAGTATTCAGCTCAGGTTCCTAAGAGCTGTGAAAAAATCAAACTTCTAAGCCAACGCAATCAAAAGATACAGATACATATTGAAATTCGTATCAAATACTTAGATCTATAAAACCTTTAGGCTGGGCGCTCACTTGGCAACTTTTCGTAGCGCAACGAAAAGTTGCCGCCGTTGCCGGCAACTATTGCCGAGCAACTTTTGCTTATACAGCGCTCATTAAGCAACTAGTTGCCAGGAATGTGTGCAAATTGCAATAACTATGGGTTTCGAACAAACTTTAATTATTTTTACATTATTGATAATACTGAGAAAAAAAACAAGAAACAAAAAAAAGTACTTGGTGCATCCTATATATCGTAAAAAAAAAGAAAAAGGAAAATTTCAAAGCCTTTTTCTGGTCTTTTAAATGTTTATTAAACAAGCACGGTCTCTTTTCCACTTCATCGATCAAAGTATTTTCATCAATAAGCACCGCACACATTTTTCTGCGCACAACCTACCCCGACCGTGGGTAAAAATAAATAAAAAACAGAGAGTTGCCGTGCAACTAATTGCCTAGTGAGCGGTCGAATACATTTTTCTAAGAGAGCAACTTTTGAGCAACGATTGCGTTGCTCAAAAGTTGCCGATGTTTGGCAACTAAAAATTGCTCTCAAATTGTGTTGCCTAGTGAGCGCTCTACCATATAAGCCAATGTACTTTTTCTGAGCAACTTTTCGTTGCGCAACGAAAGTTGCCAAGTGAGCGCCCAGCCTTAAGCTTTAACAAAATCGAACTTCTATGTCAACATTATCAAACGAAACAGCAATTGAAGCCGCATGTTTTCAAACTCGCAACTACTTGCAGAGTTTACAGTCGACCTAGAATCTTGAAATTTGGCAGGAAGCAATGAAGAATTCGACATCGACTTATTTTCATTCACTTAATGCACAGTACTTTTTTCGAAATTAGTTGGTATACAGGGAAGGTGTATTTTGAAAGATTGGTTCATCAGCTTGCTGTCAGTTTTATGCCTTAACAGGAGAGCTCGAGACAAATCACTTACACAAGTCATGTGTGAAGACACGAACTTGGAATTTCAACATGACTTATACGATGCCGAAAACTAGAAATAAGTTCAAAACTTATTCTAGGAGTCGAACATTGGATGAATCATTGACAAAAAACTGACTGGACCGTAGAGAAACAAGTGTTCCTATAGCAGCAGGTCTTATTTAGACCTGTGGACTTTTTTACGTAAAAATTAACTGCGCAGGTAACAGAACTCTGAAACCAAAAAAATCGTTTTTTATCAAAACGATACCGTCGGCAGTATACATTTTAAAATATTCTATTGAACAGGACTTTTTCCAATGCCAAACAAAAGGGAGTCAGTGCAATGTTTATGTCCCAGAATAATTTTGACGTTGTCGAACAATTTTATCAAAAACTTACAAAAGCAAAAAGCATGTGTGCAATTCACAAGTAAACCTTTTTTTGGTTTCATTATAATGAGACGAATGTAAAATTTCGGGAAGAGGATTATTGTAGGTTTTAGAAATGATCATATTCGTATATATTATATAGATTTGTACAGACTCAGAGCTTACATTTTCGATAAATGATACAAGAGTCTTAAAAGCTTGGTTAATCTGGTCAATATTTCTTTGGAATACTGCGTCAATTACTGTTTTTGATCTTGTCATAGATACATTGCGACTGCTGCACATTTTCAAATTAAATGTGGCGTCAAAAATTCAAGCAACGGAATAGCTGTTTCAGATGCAAAATTTACATCAAAATCCTCACTTAGAATTATGGGAATTTCATCGTAATCTTTTTCAAGAATTCGTGATACTTCTGGTGGTTATTTAATTAAATTTCCATGAAAGAATTCCATAATTGTATAAATTGATTTATTGGAATAAATGTAGAAAGCTACAATTAATACTGAAATACTATTACCTAATTTGGTTTGACATGCACACATTTCTCCCACTTTAGAAAGCTGAACTGATAATGATTCCAATTGTTGTGTATTGAGTTCCATTTGTGGAGTAAGAACACGGGCTCCGTTATTCGAATTTTGTTTGATTGCAATTCCAACGGCCTTCGTATGTGGCCTTTTTTATTTAACTACAATGGCAAAATTAGGAGTATCTACAATGTTTTCATCATTAATCCACATCTCGAAGAGAATAAGACAATTGGACTACGTTACTCTTCTGTCAAGCTGAAGATCTTGAGCATGAATGTTGTGTTTATAAAATCATACAATAGAATCTCAACAGTTTCTAGTCGGTTCAAGCTTAACCATTGAAGCTAAGCTCGCAATTCAATTGTAGATACTGTTGCTCTTCGACTCTACAAACATATAAAACGTACACGTATACAAATCACGGTAGTGTTCGCTGCCCTTATCACTTACAAGCGCATGCGCAGATACCGCTTTTCGCTGCGCGAATTCTGATCACATTTGATCTCGCGCACTTAAAAATGGCTTTTGCGCATGCGCATATACATAAGTGATGGGGCCAGCGAACACGACCTATGATGCCTTTTCTCAAGCTTTGTACTACGCCTAAGCGCACAAACACGTATTATAGATCGTTTGAAATCACTATATCACCACGGCTTTGCTGCCTGGTAAATGATGTTTACAATTCGACTGAACTTTCTCCATTTTCGTTACTTTCGCAAAGTATTTTCTACAAAATAATCAAAGAACATCACACTGAAACACTACAATCACCCAAGAAGAAAATTCCTCATCGGCACTGGATCCTTGATTTGGACAATATCGATTTGCAGGCCATAAGAAGGATAAGCTACTCCTTCCACCAATTTGATAAAAAAAGTCGTAACATTAAGAAGCCTTAAGCAAAAAATCTATAATGAACTTGAAATAAGCATAAGCAAGGCATCATTTTGGAGAGTTCTGAAAAGCAAATGATTCAGCTTTCGCAAGACGGAAAACAATAGGAGACGGATAAGATATATCCGTCAAATCAGGAATTTCCCTGAAAGTAGGTACCTAGTTATTTACATAGATGAGTCATTTATACAAAGCTCCCGCACAGGAAGAATGTCTTGGACCGATGGAAGTACGGAAGGATTAAAAAATGCTTAAAGTTGAACTTTATGATATAGTAAAACGAAACAAAACGGATCCGCAGCGTGAAATAGACGACTTGATAAGATCAGCATGGCATGAAGTACTCAAGCTGCCACCATACCATCCGGACTTAAGCCCAATTGAGAAATTTTTGGATATTATAAAATCAAGAGTGGCGGGTAGAAATACGACGTTTAGTCTGGACGACCTCAAGAAATTATCAGAAGAAGAATTCACAAAAATTACGGTCGAGGAGTGGAAAAGTACCTGCGATAAAGCCATAAGGACAGAAGACCATTATTTGGCATATAAACAGAGTTGGGATACCTTCACCGCAAGAATTATCATAACACCCGGCAAATTTTCATCAAATGAAATAGAAAGCTACGGCGAGGGTGATGATGATGATACCGGCGATGATTAAATGCTATTGCATTACAAAAAAAAATATGAAAATACACATGCTTTAATTTAAATTTTCAAATACCCATATTTTCAAGCAAAATTCAAATTGGCAAAAATTCATTCTTCCTCTTTACACAATAACTGAGAACTAGAGATCTTTAACCATTCTTCGCTCAAATTGTCATTACCCACTTCACTAAAAGAATAATGGATCCATGCTCCGCACATTCTCTCTACACCCGTTTTTCATATTTTTCACATTTGGCAACAGCAGCTTCTTATTTACTGTATACCTTATCCACCAATCGTATTCAGGTAATGATCAGCCAGCGTTGAGAATTCACGCAGGGATTTTTCTTCTGTTTTGTGTGGAATGACTGGAAAAGAGAAAACATGCGCGAACTTACGAACATAAAAAACACTGTATAATACTTCCTATCTCATTTTCTCCCATGTTTAATCTTATGAATTTAAGTGTCTGTCATTTTTTATTGTCGCTTTTTCGTTGCATCGATATTCACATCACAAGTTTTCACTTCAAAAAATAAATTTTCTTATATGAATAAAACTTTATTTATTTTTTTAAATAAGGTGCACCACTGAAAAGTTATTTGTAAAAAACATTAATATAATTAATTAGTTAAAAACAAAATTAATTTCAAACAAATAAAACAATAAACACTTTTTTCTGAGGAAGAGGAGGATCGAATGAATAATTTTTCAGCATAACCTTTTATTCGCAACTGAAGCTTAATTTAAAAAAAAACAATTTCCATAATCTGAGAACAGAATAAAAAGCCTCGAGATATGCCTTCGGTTTCAAAAAATAAAATGTGAAACAAAAAATCCCTTTTTTTCTATTTTTCGCGTCTATTTGCGGCATGTCTTAACTTTCTATTCTAACCTCACTTTACATAAGTGTTACTCCTTTGTTGGATGCCTTAAGCGTAAAGAAAATTTAATGAATGGATTCAAATGGATTATTATGCATCCCATTATCCCTTTGGCATTATTTTTGTGAAGCTTATTATAAGCTCATCAAAACCTTAATCTTCCACAAAACTCACTGAATAATATTTGCAATGGATTCTTCAAAGAAAATAAAGTAATTTTTCAATTCTCCCCATTTTACCTTCGCATGCTTGTGCAGCTTAAGAACATGACCAATATTCAAATTGAAATTTGAATGACAGACGATTTATCGTGATCACATCCATCCCAAGTGTGGGTGCCGCCAAAAAAAAAAAACCAAAACCTTCACTTTGGGGGATTATCATGACATCCTCCATGATGATGATGATGGTTTCGTTTCCTCTATCGTCTATAATTTTGGATGAAAATGATGCCGCATGAGTTGGAATCTGATGACGATGTAGACGAAAGGCGTCGTAATCCGAAGTGTGAACGGCCCCATTACTGGCACAGCGTTCAAAGTCAATCGAATCACTTCTAAGCGATTTCACAGTGTGCGGTTGGCATCGCTTCGGTTTGTACTTTATTGTTTCTGTTTTGGTCTTTGTTTTTGGAATCAGACCTTGGGTCTTGCAGGATGAATGTGCTTTGCTTATTATTTGGGAGGATGCCATCGTTTTCAAGGAGAGATAAGGGATATTTTTGCATCATCCTCCGTCCATTGCATAAGATAAATTTATTTTTGTATATGGAATGGTTTTATGTGATCCAGTTTTATGTTTTCGTTGAATACGATACTTGGTTTTGTGTGTTACTCGTACATCGAATTGGATTTATGTGATGTTAGGATTTAACAGTTTTTCTGAGACATTTAAGACGCTCAATCGATATGCGCGTAGACCTTTCGAGGTCGGGAATGAAGAGGAATAACAAATTAAGGATGTTTGCTCAAGTTTTTTTTGTTCTCATTTACTATGTACGCTGGCCAAAATGATAAGGTAGGTACCATAGCATCCCAAAAAAATTGGTATTGCGAAGAATTACTGAAGCTTAGTGAGGTGACCAGCGATAGTGCTGTAACACTTAAGGTATTTGAGGACCACCGTTTAGCATCTCATCACAGAGGTGCTTTAACATACAAAAACAGCGAATTCTGGGAGAAGCTAGTACAAAGAATATAATTAGTGTCCGACCGAAGCATGATTTTCAGCCGAAACCGAAACTGTAACCGAACATTCGGCATCGGTCTAAGTTTCGGCCGAAACCGAAGCCGAACCTTATTTAGACAAATTGAAATCGATTATGTATTATAATTGTTATTATATAAATTAAGTGTATTTTTAAACGTGCAGAAAGTTATCTCGTCCGAAGTGACCTGACACGTCACGCAAGTACTTACTTAGCCATATAAGAAAAAACACAAATTCAGCCGGCCGGCCGGTGACCAATCGACTCAAGGACCAAGAACAAACAGGATGTTAATCGTGCTTGTCAAACAACAAAAAAATTTTGTGTTAGTAAGACTCAATGCTCTTTCGCCATGCACCAGAGTTGATTTTGATCAGTCCTCAATCTTTTGAGAAGATTTCCCTCCCAACAGTCGGCTCCATCATTATTACAATCGATGGATCAAAACTGGAACGAAAAGTGGAAGTTTATTTTTTTGAGTAATCTTAGTCTAGAACTTTCCTTCCATGTTTTACCATGACCGCAAAATCGCTGCTGTATAGGAATTTCTGCAAAGGAAATATTCATTTCGACCGAAAACCAAGCTGCCATAAAATCTACATTTGAGCTTGTCAAGGAACGCCGGGTATCCCTTAAGGAGATAGCGGACTTTTTAGAGGTTTACCTTTACGGGGTGCCAGGATATAGGAATCTCCAAGGAAACTGCAAATCAGATGAGCTTGCCTGTGAAGATGCAATGCACCCTCGCAGATGCAATAGCTGCGGTCTAACTAAGCATAAAAAATAAATCCATCAAGTCACTTTCAACATCACAGAGAACCAGAAAGTTGCAAAATCTCCTCTTTGAATGTCCGGCCATAGCAATTGCAAGCTTTGTCCCAAATTGCAAAAACAAAACCCAAAAGACCTCGCACAGTTCATTTGAGAAGCAAACTAGTTCTTTCCAACTTTTTCTTCTTCAACATCCAGGAGGAAAATATCCGCTCAATATTCACTTCCTCCCCAACATACGTTAACCCACATAACCCTCGCGGTATCACAATGGGCCAAATCGCTGGGTGCCTTGTGGAAGACTGAGTTTCGGCCGATTTTTTGCCGAAACCGAAACTCTGATCGAATCCAATTTTTTTGCCGAAACTGACCGAAACCGAATGTTCGGTCGGTCACTTAATATAATTCATAGATTTAAGGGCAGATTTTGGAGTACAGTACAAGATTTGTCACGTCGGCAGACGGATGAGGCATTTCAAACGCGTATGAAAAAAATAATATTAATAACCTCACTTCTAAAAATCGGTTTTTTGAACAACATATGATTAATTTTGAAACATGATTACTAAAATGTAGGTTTTCTCGTAGTTAACTATCAAAATGCGAAAAGCAAACAGCTGGGAGGCGTTGTTGGTAGAGCGCCTGCCCTTTAATTGATCCAATTGATAGGTCTCAGGATCGATTCCTAAAGCGGTCTAGTTTTTCGAAACTGGCACTATCACTAGATTGGTCGACCAGCGAAAGTAGTCTTGTGGTTGTTGTATCGGCTTAGTACCTAATTCGTATTTTCAAAATAGTGGTTTGTGCAGATTGTGTGTGGCTCTGCTGTGAAGACATAACACTTAAAGTGTTTAGCTAAATCTTCCAAACTTTCAAAGTTTATATATCAAAACTAATGTCGAATAAAATCAAGAAAATTAGGCGAAAACTAATAAGTCGATAAAAAAATCTTGCGTCCCGTTTCGGGCTCCAAACCACTGAGTTTCTCAAACCACTACAAAATATTTCATTCTCATCCTAATTCTTCCGTTCGCTCCGTGCTACACGCATTATAAGAGAATTAAATCCTCTTGAGGAGCGAGCAAATAATAAAAAAAAAATATTGCTCAGATTTAAGAACAGACTTAAAACAGAAACCACATATTGACAGCATCCTAAGGACGCTAAAATCATCTTTCAAGCTTACCAGGCTGTGCGCGTTTTCAAATTGGGTCTCACATGACAGAAAAATTCATCAATAAAATAATAAAAATTTAATATCAACATCGGTGCGGATAGTTTGAATGTATTTATGTCTAATGTCACAAAAAAGACCAACGAATTTCAAGTCGAGACCACGATCTTTTCATCGATTTCAAGGCCGCATTTGAAAGCACGTGATATCTTCTTGAACTCTAAATGGAGAAGAGTGATGACTGAATTCGAAATCCCGGTAAAATTAATCCAGCTTTGTCGCGTGACGCAGGAGAACACATGGTGCAATGTGCACTTCAGAAACAGTTCATCCGAACTATTCCAAACAAACGCCGGATTGCGACAAGGCGATCCGCTAACATTTGAATTTTTCAATATCGTGCTGAAACAGATAGTGTGGAGGGCAGTTACAACACGGAAGGGCGCAACAGCGCGCTGTCATAGAGGCTTTTAGGCAATTGGAAAACAGGCGAAACGAGTTGTCCTTGAAAGAAACATCTGTCCACTGCACAGGACAAAACGTCACTGCTTGCAACAGTAATATCGAAGCGGTAAAGGAGTTTACCTACTTCGAATGACAGTCAGGTAGACCCTCTCCACTGGTCGGGAGCCCAACAAGTAATTAAGTAAGTTTTTATAAATGATTAACTTTCGGTATGTTCCCAAGTCTGACGATGTGCAGATTTATCTGACAGGACCGATTGGCTAAGTTGATTATCTTATACACTGCAGTAATGTGGATCTATCTGAAATATTAAATTTGTCTGTGACCATCGGCTTTTTACTTTATGCTGGCAAAACTAAGTTAGTCATGATCTTAAGACGGTTAATTTTTCTTACATCGCTTCTAACCTTGGTTTTCAGTTGAACCCTTCTCGACTAATACCCAATCCAATAATTCTTAGATAACAACATTTTCAGCGGCACCCTTACCAAAAATGGAATAAAATTCGTCAACAATAACAATTATGCCATAAAATACCTGCTCGAATCAATTACAATGCAAGCTTTAAATAATTATGTCATTTTCCCAGTGAGGTCGTAGGATAATCATTAATTTTCCGCTTATTATTTATCTCTTTACGAAAGAGGCTCATTGTTTCCTGAATATCCGTGCCATTTGGTCGTCATCTCATGCTGCAATTTAATATAAGGCACACATTGTATGCACTCGTACATTTGCCCCATGTCCAAACACACAAACTTAAACAATTAACCCGGAACAGGCATTCCAGAACTTTAACACTCACTGCGTGGATGGTGCACGATTGCAACGATACAAGGCACAGGATTGGGTACTAAATCGATAAATACTTCTGCATATATATATTTAATTTAATTTTTAATGGAGAGCTGGAGAGCTGTTGTTGCACTGAGAGGATTCTGCTGGAACTGGACGAGCTTCCTTTAGCCTAGTGTGTCCTGATGATGATGAGCACTGGCGTTAACAACAAACCGAATGTTGTCCTTTAATGGATGCAGTTGTGTAAAAAAAAAACTTTTCTGTTCTACTATCTGGCGCTCGTTGTTCACAGTCATCTGCATTAATGTGATATTTATCTTTGGTTTCTTGAGAGTTTGAGCTCTTTTTTGAACTTTTTAAAATGATAAGTGAATCGTTTTTGTTTGAAAGTTTTTGTGAGAAAATCTTGTTCTTTTTGTATTTGAGTTGACATTGTCATAAGAGGGATTAGGCTTCGAATTGAGTTGATGGAGATTGCAATGAAAATAGTTGAACTTAGAATTTTTCAGATTACAAAAAAAAAACTGTGGTAAGGAAAACAGAAAAAAAAACATTTTTGTTTTCAAAAATAACACTCTTACATCCGATTACTTTTATTCTATTCTATTCTAGATATAAGTTTATCCCACAGAATTGTAGATTTGATTTTTTTTTAATAAATTCAGAAAAGCCTTGACTTCGTTTTTGAACACAACATTTACGTTTTGATAATTAAAAATGTTTGCTTTAAAAGTAGTTTTTGAATTTTGTTAATACTTCAAAGGCTACCTTTTTAAATGAAAATATAAACCTCGATTCCAGCGCCTAGAAATTTTTATTATTGAGCTATATAAAAGTAAGATAGTCATTCCCATCAAGTTAATTTTAAAGTATTTCACGTCTTGAAGGCGTGAATCGTCGATTATTATTATAAAAATGATAATGATCGTGAGAATTCTACAAAGCCAATAATCCAAAGCCAAATACGATTAATATGAGAAACTACAGGCATTTAGATTTATTATTATTGACATTAAAAAAAAAAATAGAAGAATTCATGCGGTCTTGGACTTGAAGCCTTTTAATGGCTTCAAATAGTTCGGATTTTAATAACTTGAAAATTACTAGTAAAATTGCTTTGTCTGTATATGGGTTTTATGACATGTCGAGGTGAACGAACAATTTACTTTATTGGTAATAAAAAAAATAATTCTGCAAAAAACAAATTCTTTACTGAAAAAATCAAAAGTATGTTTTTTTTCATTTTTCAATTCAAATTAATGTTTAAGTGAACAGACTGAAAATATATTAAGTAGAAAATAAACCATAGCGGAGAAATGTCATTGTTTACGAAAAATATACTTGCACTCGATTTTATCTGAAAGTTTGCTCATTTATATAGACTAGAAGAAAGGCCGTATAGACCATCAAAGTTAATTGTTGCAGAATTTAGCGGAAAAAACTTAAAAGATGAGAAACAATTGTTTGTTCTATGTGACATGAATAAAAATAAAACTTGTTAATAAGGGTTTTCCACAACTTAGAGACATTTTTTAAGTCCCAAAAGTGTTTAACACTGTTAGCGCAGAAAAGTCCAATCCGTTTGCGAATTCGCGTATTCCAATAATAATGCCAATTTTATTTGCCTATTTTTTGCGTATGTAATCAATGTTTGTTCATTTTAAGATCCTTCTTTTAAATAACTCTGAAATACTTGATGGCTTTGACCTTTTCTGTTATATATTCCCTTTATCTTTTTATGTGTGGTGTCTTCCAAATTTATTACTAAAAATTAAGTTTTGTCTTTTTTGCTTCTGAACCGATTCAAATCTTGGTTGTCCTATATCAAATTTGCATTTTGTTCTTTCGGCACAGATCAATGTATTGTCCGCAAACGTTATGTATATTTTTTCACAACTTCAGGGGAATCGTTTGTATGTTGTAAGAGCGCCTAAAATTTACCCTGGCGAAACTCCTAGATATAATTTAATACAATCTGGCACATATTCCATATTCTTTGGTTCCATGGATTCTGTTTGAGTTCTTTTTATGTGGTATTGTCTGAACAACCGCAGTTCAGTTTCCTGAACGCCATATCTAAATAATTTTCAGTTGAAAGTCTCAACTACTCGCCTTAAATCTAAAAATGTATTTATTTATTTACCAACTCTGTGATTGGAATCAAGTTCTACTCGTCTCAGCAACTATCCTCAATCCTGTTCTCTCTTGCCCTGGGAAACTAAAATCTGATGAAGGTTTTTCTAGTGGATTTTCCATCAAAACTATTGTTCTGTGATATAAATTTAAGCTTTACTATATAAAAGTATTTTAGTTGTAAGGTGTGTAAACCTTGAAAAATATTTCTTGCAGCAACTCAAAAGCTGTGTATTTTTGTCATTTTATGAATTTTGTTTTCCACTATGCTCCAGTTATCCTCTTAAATTTGGGTACAAAGTTTTACTAAATACGATTTGATATTTGATGATTTGCAACTCGGCTACGAAGATGCTCTTTAAACGCTCTTGAAACAAAGTAATAATGAATTCCACCAAAAATTCACCAAAAGCTGAAATACATCACTTAATTAGCTGCAGAACTCACTTCGCACATTTATACACTCTTTTAACTTATAAGAATGCAATTGACCAAGAAAGAGAAAAAGCTTAAGCTATCAGGTCAATCTGAAACCATCAATTAAAGTAGCAAAGTACAAACTGAAGGAATTGGAAAGTAAATTTGAAACTCTCCGACAGCAAGACAAAACTGAGGAATCATAAACGAACTCTGTTCAATCGAAAATCGAAAACATCAATCAAAACCAGAAGGAACTTTATGAAAAAATTGTGAGATTTCGCAACATTACCGAACCCAAAATTTATGAGCAGGACATAATTAATTAATTGCATTTCTATGCAATCTCACAGCCAAATAAACCCTTTAAATTGACCTTCACAATAACCAGGTTATGCAGTTATCGTTCTTAAAAAAAAGTTATCATTCTTTAATTGATTCATTTTGAACCAAAATTAACTTCATAAAATCTAAAATACTTTATTTAACCATTAAACGAGCTTTTATATGAGTTGGTAGATCCTTAGGCATACTTTAATATCTCAAACATACTTTCTCAAAGGTTCTGCAAACTGTTATGTAAGAAAATTTAGATATACCAAAGGAATAACACAGCTCGACCAAAATTGTATACATGCTTTAATTGAAAACTCCTATTTGCAAAAACCTTGTAAGAAACCAGGAATTTACGTTCGGTAAGCCTTCTTCGGCATTTGAAAAAGTTATCAATAGAGCCCGGACGAAGTGATTTGTCCCGAGTAATAAATTGTGCAAGATACCGAAAGTTGTTGGGGCTTTTTTAATAGTTTAAACAGCTTTCGCGGAAGCAAAGAACTGCTGTCCAGAAACTTTAATTTATACACCGGCAGACGGTTCAATGAGAAAAAATGGAAATATGACTTCTCCTAGGTCTTTTGACATAAACAATGGCTTGCAATGCGTTGCAGAAAACTGGGAGATCCCATATCCTCTTTTCAATTGCGTTCTCGTAGGACCTCTTCACCACACTATAGCGTAGATGCAGGTACGAAGCTCATTGTTAACCTTCTACGAATATTCGAATTTGAATATCAACTTTCAAAAGTGTGAAGCAGCTAAGAATACCAGAGATAATTGGCGAAACTTCTCTATGGCGGTGAGATAACTTGGGGTTCGACTATATGAGCGTCTAAATTTTTACAAATCAAATCATAGGCACATGAAAGAGGTTATGGTTAGGTTATTTAAATCGTTGTTCTATTCAAAAAGGCTGTTTTCACTCTTCTCAATGAATATCTTAAAATTTCCGCACTTCTTAGCTCCAAATTTCCTCTTTGATTAAAAAACAAAATCTTCTGAACTCTGTTTTCGTTTTTTCTTTTTTTTTATATAAAATGTTCATTCACAAAATTCTTGTCATTTTTTTTTAATTTTGCGACAATTGACTACAAAAATAAACAAAAAAACAAGAGAATTCAACCTTATTGTGGCACAAATAACTATACGATCGATCCATATGTTTCCTAAATAGTTATATTGGTTCCATCTGAGTCCTGTTTAAAGAACAAGCAATTATTTACGATGAAAAAAAAATGGATTGGGCTTAGACACATGTCCCTGCTCGGGCGCCAGTTAAGGTTTCCTTGCCCTAATCAAATAGAAAAATACCAGGCAGACAAACCCGCTTCTTAGTTTACTTTAACTCCTTCTAAACTTTGATTTCTTTGCTTATTAATCAAACTCGGATCCGTTTCTCGACCAACGCAAGGTTGCCCGCAGCTGAGCGAGAACTTCAGCAAAAGCGCACGTCGTAAGATCATATCCCATATGTGGCCAACGTTTTGTATCCAGTTACATGCTCTTGTTTCAAGTTGAGCATGTTGCGCATGCATGATTGGAAATATGTAAAAAGAAATTGCAATTGCACAGGCGGCTTAGGTACTTTGTGAGGCACCGCGTGGTGGAGTTCTATATATAAATCTATATGTGAGAACAGGGACGTGTGTTTACATTTTGCTAACTTCTATAAGTTTCATATTAAAGGTGACTCGAATGCATTATGTCAAATCACGATGAGTTGTTTAATTTAGCCTACAATGATTGATTTGCGTCTTGCAAGGTTCAAGAACTTTTCAGCGCGTTTAGCAAAATACTTCTTCACCTCTTTCAACAATTTATATTAAGTAAAACACTCTTCGAAGCTCATCTCTTTCATTATCAACCAGAGCGGCAGAAAACCTACATCTTTAGTTCTCTTTAACTGTGTCATTGAATTGAATAAAATTCCAAAAGAAAAACAAAAATGATTAAAATAAAGCCCTCGTTCTTCGATGTATACTCCATACAAGATTCAATATTCACGCGTATCATGCCAAGACGAAACATAAAGCCAGACATAAGCCAATACATTCCTTGGGCTCGTAGGTACATCTGCCTCTACTTGACACATTTTGCATTCAATAAACTGCATGCACCATGGTACAAGCTATTTTCAAGGGAAACACGTATTTAAAGGCGAAATAATTTATTTTAATTGGTAAGTGACGCCGTTCGTTCGCGTGGTTGCTCTGAGATAATGATTTAATGAAATGAAAGCTCACTTAACCCAAATCATCGTGAGCTCCGAGGTGTCTGTAGATAAATTGTGTTTCGTATGAGTTCGTCAAAGTAGTACGTGCAAGAATAACATCAGCGTGAGAACTCAGTGCACTCAAATGCAGTTGCTACAAGTATGCTAGTTTGAAGAACCCGAGTTTTCTGTTTAAATCCAAATTGCATTAAGTCACTCGATTTGTTCCCACACCGTTAAATTTAGTTGAAATTTAAGTATTTATTATGCAGAAAATGTCATTGAATAGTCCTAACCAAAAAATGGAACATGGTTCGTTCACAAATATTTACATAATTCCTTTAACTCTTTTTAACTACAAACCTCGAAATTTCATAATATTGGCCAGCACACAAACCATTCAACTCAAGGACTGGTTGTTGGCAATTGAGCCAAGAGCTTTTAACTTCACACAATGCTTCTCGGTTTTGTGTGATAATTTGCAAGGATAAAAATAATATCATATAAATTAAATAACATACGCCACTGGGATGTGTTTTCGTTGTAGTTCTTCTCAGACCCAAAATATATCGGTTCTGGGCAACTGTTTGTATCGTTTCCTATGTGACCCTTTTATGAAATAAGAGCAACATCCTCTGGATCCAAAGGCAACGTTTCCTCTTTTCATGGCACTTAATATTTTTGTTTAGTTATAATACGAAGGCGAGAACGGAAAAAATTAAGTATCTTTTATAAATTTGAATTTCGAGATGATAACAATAAAAAAATTTATTTAGACGGGTCTGGACTGTTACAGTTGTTACTGGCATAATTTTTAGTAACACTAATATGGTCCGATCGAAACCCAATTTCGGGGGTGTATCTGTAATGGTATGGGGAGCATTTTCATACTACGGGATTACCCCTTTAAGATTTATTAAAAAGAGAATTGATCCCACCACTTGTACAGAGTTTTTAGAAAACGTTTTTGTGTCGTATTACGCACTTGACCCGGAAAAGAAAATAAATTTTCCAGCAAGACAACGCACCAATTCGAGTATCTATGCAATCGCGGCAATGGTTTTCGGCGGGAAATAAAGAACAACTGCAATACCCATCGTGTAGTCCCGATTTTAACGCCATCGAGAACCTCTGGCTGGTAAGGTTTACTCAAGTATGAAGCAGTTCTTGAACTCAAAAATGAAATTCAACGTGTTTGGTTTGAAATCCGAAACCTTACACAAGTTTATTGATTCAATGCCCAATTCAATTTTTGGTATCCAATTGGTCTCTGTAGAGATTGTCCACCTTATTACCGGTTATAACCAGTTTGTTTGCGTGCTTTTCCTCGTTCTTGCGAGAGCAGGACAGGTGCCTAGGTAGTGTAGTACGCTTTCTACTTCTTTCTCATCCCTGCAGCTCATTCAAAGTGGGAGGCTTCCACGCTAAATGCATATGAGCCAATGATACAGTGGCCTGTGAAAATTCCTACGACCTTACTAATTACATTCCTGTTAAGGCTAATGAGTGTACTAGTCTTTTTTGGATTAATAACTGGCCAAATTTGCCTCGAAGTCCTGCAGGTGTCTAGTTCCACCCATCTCCGATTGGTGATATTGATGGTATGAGAGATCAGCGGCAAAGTTTTACCACCTTGGATTTAATTGATGGTGTGTCCAAAGCCTTGATGGCCGCCTGGCTGTCTATGCATATGACGATAGGTAACCCGTCTATCGGATTCATTGACAGTAAGCGGACAGCCTCTTGGATAGCTTTAACTTCTGCCTGGAATACACTGCAGTGGTTGGGCAATCGATGGGCCAGAGAGAAAGAGATCTCCGGCGAGATCGTGGATACTCCGAGTCCGGTGCCTTCGTTCGTTTTGGAACCGTCCGTGTAAACTTCCAGATTGGCAGATTTTCTCACTATATCTTTCGTCCAGTCATCCCTATCTGGGATCAGTATTTTGTATCCCGATTCAAAGTCTACGATAGGTGCGATATAATCTGAATGTCTCGGAATTCTCGCATTCTTTATTATTTCCATATGACCTGGGCTATGTGTTCTGCTTCATAGGTTACACTCAGTCAACCTAATCGCTGCCTTGGTAGCTATTGGGAAGCAGTTGTAGCATAATTTCCGTGTCGGTTGAAGGTGTGGAACATATACACGCCGATCTTTGAATTCTGCCTTTCCTCCTCAGATTTTCTTTTACATTCATTGCTGGCCACCATACGAGGATACCATATGTTAGGATTGGTCTGACAACTGCTGTATACATCCAGTGCGTCAATTTCGGTTTCAGTCCCCATTTGCGGCTGAGGACC
Organism: Orthonevra nobilis; assembly: GCA_963555765.1. Lineage (NCBI taxonomy): Eukaryota > Metazoa > Arthropoda > Insecta > Diptera > Syrphidae > Orthonevra > Orthonevra nobilis. The sequence goes on along the minus strand of OY743224.1, from coordinate 110,254,755 downwards.
CTCTTGCATGAAAACATAGCCACCGCTGCCTTCCTAATACGGTCTTGAATGTTTTGTTTCCAGCTAACTTAAATGTCTAATATAATGCCTAAGTATTAGGCTTGACTAGTGAAACTTAGTTCCTTATTCTTCACTTTTGATGGGCTTATTTAAAATATTTTGTATCTTTTTGTGAACAGTACGAGCTTTGTTTTAGAGGGGTTTACATCTAGACCTACTCTTCCTGTCCAAAAGAGATTAAACATACGTTAATAAATAAAATCTCTTAATTGTATGTGCGATTAAACAAATTTCTATCACTTATTCTTATGTGCGTATTGCACGAATAAGGCCCATAAAACTTTACCCTCGATCTAGTTGCATGTAACTTTTGCACAGCATCTTTATATATTGTTTTTCAGAAAATATATCCAAATTGTGCAAGACTACAATTCGACTCGTTACAGAGCGTTGTACTTCTAACGTTTATTTTTTTAAAATTTGTTCTCAAGTGATTATGACGATGCTTTCTCCTAAGATGCATCGACTCATTTGTATTTACTTAATTCACAGGCACCCCAATCGCGTTTGTCGTTTTCGACTAAAAACCGATTCAGAACAAACAACAGTCTCTTTGGTGGATTAGAATTTTGTATTAAATTAGAAAATCCGTCCGACTTTTGTTGGCATTCCGTCTGTCGTTCAGTGGGCGGATAAATGTCCTGTCAAAGCGGAAGGAAAATGCTAAACGACTGCCACAAAGAGAGTTTTTCTGTATCGTGAAAATTTTAAGGTTTTATCAAAAATAAAATGATTAAACAAGCCCTTTGGACCCAGAACATCTAAATGCTGTGGAAGAAGCTGTGGTGGAGATTATTCAGTTGGAAATCTTGAGCGAAGATCACTAAATGTTTGATTTGTTGCATAGAAGAACTACACACGAATTGTTTTAAACGTTAAAAAATTATATTTCATTTCACTACTTTGCGACTGACAAATCAAAGAGATTTAACTCAATTATAAAATCTGAGTATAAGGTTTATAATCGTTCAATTTCAGAATAAATTTGAGAAAATCAAACAAACAGTTTTTTATTACAAAACGAATCTCTACAAAAACATATTCAATGTGATTTTAATAAAGTTTCAAAAATGCAAAGAGTCGCGAATATAGGTGGCAGTACCACCATCGCTTCGATTCAATGTATCAGCGAGTATCAATTTGTAACACAATAAATCATAAACTACGTCTCTAAAAACGGCAATGAAACCATGTCTCCGAAACACTTTTTATATCAATACTTGACCATAAAAACACATGTCTTTTTTTTTTTTTATAATTGAATCGTTCTTCAAGAGTATATGAATACTCTTATGTTGCGTGAAGCACAGCGAGAGGAAGAACTAGGAGAAGAATGAAAGATTATATAATGGCTTGAGAAATTCAGATGTATTTGGTTTCAACTCACTTCCGTGGATGGAGCCCGAAATGGGACGAAGGATAAGATTAGATTAGAAAAGTTTGAAAGATTAAGCTTAACACACCGCTGTCAGTGTTCTATCTTCAGAGCAGAGCCATCTGCACACAATCTACATTAACAACACGTCCTAGCAGATCAACAATTGAGCGTCTAGTGGAAATCCACAGGCACAGTACAAAATGTTCCCGTGCCAGTGAGACAAAGAAGTGCCCGTAGTGTCGAGAATATTGCTGCCGCTGAGGCTTCAGTTGCAGAAAGCCCAAGTGTGTCTCTCACACGTCGTTCTCAAGCATTGGGCATCTCTGTGACGTCGTTGTGGCGAATTTTGCGAAAAGATCTTGGCCTACATCCTTACAAGATTAAATTGAAGCAAGAACTGAAGCCGTTTGGCCACCAGAAGCGTCGTATGCTCGTGAATTGGGCTGAGCAACAACTTGAAAATGAGTTGGATTTTCATCGAAAAATCATCTTCAGCGATGAGGCTCATTTCTGGCTGAATAGCTCCGTCAATAAACAAAATATGCGGTATTGGTCAGCCAGCAATCCACACGTACTCCATGAGTCATCAATGCATCCCGAAAAAATTACGGTTTGGTTTGGTTTATGGGCCGGCGGCGTCATTGGGCCGTACTTCTTCCGTGATGATCAAGACCAGCACGTTACTGTGAATGGGGATCGCTACCGTTCAATAATAACAGAATATTTTTGGCCCCAATTGGATGATATGGACTTGGAGGACATGTGGTTCCAACAGGATGGCGCCACAAGCCACACAACGAATTTCACAATCAATTTATTGGAAACCAAGTTTGGAGAACGTGTTATCTCACGAAATGGTCCAGTCGCTTGGCCGCCTCGGTCGTGCGATTTGACGCTGTTAGACTATTCCTTCGTCAAGTCTATGGTCTTTGCCAACAAGCCATCGACGATTGATGAACTGCGTACGAATATCGAACGTGAAATTGCAGCAGTATCGCCCGATTTATGCTTGAAAACCGTTGAAAATTTGGTTCAACGTCTGGACTTTTGCAAGCGTTCCCGTGGTGGCCATGCAAAAGAAATCGGGTTCCATACATAATGGCATCGAACGTACTTTAACAGGAATAAAGAATTTCAGAATTTGTAGCGCTTTTATTGAAAAACCCGATATAAATAAAGCAACATAAAAAGAAATTGGGAAGAAAGTGTTGCTTTGAGAAGCTCCTCACGATCCGCCTTCATTATCATCTTCGTTTGTTTCTCAAGCAATTAAATCTAAGCTTTCAATTGTTATAACTAAAATTCATTTGTCTGCTGCTGTTATTCCTGCCATTAATATATCGTAGGACTTGGACACTTTAATAAGCGTTGGTTCGACCGTCAACATCTATTTTTTCCTGCGATTAAGAAAAGATCGACTCTGCTGTTACTGCAATCAATACCGATTACCAGACGGGCAAAAATATTAAAAAAAAAATAGGCAACTTATTAACGACAGATTAAAACGTTGAGCAACGACAAACTTGAATTTTTATGCGAAACGATAGTAAGGAGCGAAATCAAACGAGCCGTAATTCCTCCAAATGTTTTTAACTATAATTAGACGAATGGTATTAATAAGAAGCCAGATTCAAAAACTGGTCAAAATCAAATAACTTTTAAATTCCGAAAATGACTATGATTCTGCTCCAACCTTTTACGTAGATTCAGTAATCTGCTTGAATATTATCGAACCTTGTTCATTTCAATGCTCTTTAATTATCTTTTTTTCCTTAAAGTACAAAATAATCTACAGTCTAAATCGATGTGTGTAGACTTAAGCTTTATGTACACACATTATCCATACTCAATTAATTACTCTTCAGAGCCATACCTGATAACTTTCAAGCAAGAAATAAAAATTCTTCTCGGAACAATTTACGAGTATGTACCTTTTTATTGAGTCATCATTTCGTCTCAGGTCCTTACTTTATGTACCCCTTGCCTTTATCCTCGGTAATCACTTACAAATTATGTGCTCATCTAGATCATTGGAAGGTAATTTTCACAAATAATCCCATCGATATCCGATTTTCGCGGCCTAAAACTTTTTATAACGCTCCAACCCGTAGAATGGTCGCTAATAATAAAAACATATAAAACCAGGGTAATGGCACATGTCCGAATGAGGGTGCATAACCCAATTGAATTTGATTTCGTTTCTGTTATACGGGGATACATTCCTTTAAGAAACATCGAAGCATATGTAATTTGGGGATGTATTTCAAAGTCATCGTTAAGTGCAATTTCCGCTTGCTGGCTTATGGAGACAACAACCCCCCCTTCCCCCAACTATGCATCAGCATTAGCATGTATATAGCCGCTATTCTGGATGCTTCTATTTGCCAGAATTGCACAGACTGCACGATTCATAAAGTCATGGGGTGTGGCAACCGACCATAAAATTTGAAAAGCGTGCTTGCGTTTATGGTAAGAATTTTGCTTTTATGATTTTTATTGCATTATCATCTCGGATAATCAAAGTGCAAGTGGAAAAACATGTATGTATATGTTAACTTGAAGATATTGACGCGATGCGGACGCGGAGGTTGGCGACCATATGAAAACAAATCTATTTCTAGTTCCTGCATCTGAGTTTGAAAAATATTTTCTTGGTTTTCGAATGACTGGATCTTTTTTTTAAATTGGCAAATGAGCATGCCTTGCATAAGTTAGACAAAATGCATAAAGTTTTGGCTACTCATACCGTTAAGGAAACAACGATATGTAATAAAAATTTACTAATATTTTTCTTAAAGGAAAGTTTATTAAAAAAAAAACTTTATGAGAATTATCGGTTAGATTTGATGTGCCAACACCATTGATTTTGACTGTAAATTCAATATTTATGTTCGGTAATAATTATGCAATCGGAGATAGTTGAACTCATTCTTACCAACTAGTTTGTGAAACAGTTGATGATCTTTACGAATTTAAGAATTTCCGGCATCACTCTGCTGCATAATTTGAGTCTTTTCCCGAAGGTCCTTAGTCCTTTTCATAAACTCAATAAACAAACATAAACTCATAAACTAATCAACAAAAACAATCCTTCTGTTTAAAAGTTTATAGTAAAGATGATTTCATGGTACGAGACATCAGTTGAGAGGTCTGCTTACGAGCTTAGGTTAAGTGACCCTCGGGCAGATGACTCCTTGTCCGTTTGAGTTTGCAAATTTTCATTATTCCTGCCAAGCTGATTCAGATGAATTGATTATATCTAGAAGATCAACGATCTGCATGTTTCTTCTGTAAGAAATTCGTTCTTGGTCAAAAAAATCGGGCAAGTGCAATTTGGAGACGCATACGAAGGGTTCCGTATCACCATACAACATTCAATGTTTTTTTTTTTTTAATTTAATTTTCTTATAACATAATTGATTTTTGGTTAAAAAAACACGTTGCTTTTGCTTTGTATTATTTTTATTATTTATTGTTTTAGCGAACACGTCAGTATAATTCAAATGAAAAATTGAAACGGTTCAGGAGTTGCAACCTTCTGATGTACGAATTGATGGGCAGCGGAGCCTTAGTAATAGGGGTTCGCTGGCACCATTTGGGACCGCAAAACTCACAACCGAAGAGGAATTACTAAATTTTCGGTACTTTGTTCCATAATGTTTTTTTTACTTAACTTGCTTCAACGTTAGTGGATGAGTTTCACATTGTTAAAGATGTGATTCCATCATTTACACATTTACACATTTTTAAGGTCTCTTAACATTCCCATTTTGCTGATTTTTTACAAGATTTAAGTGTTTTTTTTTCGTATGTTTTTCAATTATTTCATTATTCTCACTTAAAATATCATTAACAAAATTCATACCTTAATATATAATCTACTACATGAGAAAAGCTTGTGGCACCTGTTAATAATGTGTTGCTTGAGATGATGTCACATTAAAGTGTAATTACATTTGTGGGGTTATGAAAAAGAACAAAAAAAATGTAAGTAAAAAGACTATAAAAAGGAGAAGCTACATGTGAGCTCAAAAAGATCAATTAATATCGTAAGAAATTCAAATTAAATTCATTAAGTTAAGCTGAACAAATCTAACAAATTGTAATTAAAAAAACAAAACTGACTAAGAGAAATATCTCAAGCTTGACAAGTCATTCTTTGTTTTCAATTTCTTGTATTTTATATTAAATCACATAGCGAAGCCAAATTTATAATTTTAGTCCATCAAAACCGAGAAGCTAAGTTTATATTTTTTTAAGAAGGTGCAGAGATTTCTTTTGGGTCGAAATTCAATTAGAAGTGAATTTAAAAAGTTTATATGAGGCGATGCAATGAAAGTTTCAATGGCTTGTTGTGTTTAAAGATGGAATGTATACAATGAACGTGGAGTTATTTCGAAAGTTCCTTAAATTCGAAACAGGGCTCCGCAAATAACCACCTCTAATAATATAAATGATGCAATGGATGGAATGGAAGAAATTTTAAAGATCTGTTGTATGAGCATTTCAATGGTCCCGTTCAGAATTCTAGGCACTAAAATATCAGTCAAAACCTAGAATATTGAACGGGTAAACTGACTGAAAATGCAGTTGACAGTTTCATGTGTCAAATATATTACTTTCGGAAATTTACTTTCAATTTATACTCGTAATAAATTTATTTTGTGTTTCAATTTCAATTTGAATTAAACAATTAAAATGAGCGATACAGAAGAAGAACTTTTATGTGAGTTAAGTTGGGTGCACATGTGCCAAGAAAGTAAACTTATTTAAACATCTTAAGGTCAAGTTTCGTCGCAAACGAGTTGCATACCATCGTTGATTTTGCGGAATTCTGCAATGTTTGGAACAGTGAATTTTCTGCTGTCTGCAATTTAAATTGTCTTTTGGTTTACATAATAATTTTTTACAACTCATCATACGGTTCACTAATTGCTCAGATTCGTCCAAGCAAAAGGTCACTCCCTCATAAATTATTTGCACCTGCATTTTTTTCTGTAAATTATTTATTCAAACCATATCAGTTTGATAGACGTTTTAAAAATGAACATCTGATATTTGACGCTTCATAAATCAACTGCAAAAATTAGTCAAATAATTTTAACTGCAAATCCAGTCCAATGCCTCACCAAATGTCAACTAGCTTTGACATTTGGTTGACTAGCTTGTGCCTAGAATTCTAAACGGGGCCGATTAGTCTTACAAACTTTTCTGATCACGGATTTTTGAATTATTGAGCGTGGTTGGAGCCTTTTTGAATACGCACCACCTCAGCAGCAGAGACCGAAAGATGCCTGCCTTTAACAACTTTATGGAGCACTAATTTTGCGGCCTGAAAAGCAACAAGTAGTAGAGAACAGATAATGTTTCATGTTTAAAATATGATCGAACCACTATTTCACATTTCGGTCTATAGTAACACCGAGGTATTTAAACATTAACATTTTCGATATTAAAACAGCTGTTACTGCAAATGGCGTTACTATTGAAGGATGAACGAGATTTCACTGCATTCCCCATTAATAAGAATAAAATTGTAAGTCTAATGAAAGAAATTTTGTATCCAAATCTGAATTGAATCAATTCTTTAGACTGAATTTCCAAACATTTCCTCTCCACTGATTTTGCTGAAATTTTGCATTGACCTTTTGTTTTAATGACAATGCAATCCGCGATTTTGTACATTGATAAATTTTTAAAATGGCCGCCGTCTCAAGATGGCAAATGGTCAATTTTTTGTCAACCCCTGTAAATAAAGGTCTCCAAGGAAGAGAAGGAAACGAAATATGAGTGATGACATTTCGAAATTGACGCGTCAAAGAGATGGACGATTACATTTATTAAACATGTTAACTTTTAAATGATATCCAGGGTATGAAAATGGAGCCAGACGTTGGCCCCTCGAAGGGAACTCTGCTATTTAACAACCAATCCCCATCGAGTTTGGACTCGTTTGATTACTCTGGTTCAAACGTCTGGCAAATAAGTTGACCGAATATTATTATAAAAATCTAAAGCATACGAAAAATCTAAATCTTGGCCACGGTTTAAATCCAGTAAAGTGGCATTTTTTCACGGCCCACTTCTCGCGAGTGGCTTGCAATCCTCTGAAAAGAAAACAATCTGGAGTCATTCGGTGTTGGCAATAAACTTCTAGGTCCAACCCTTATTATTTGTGTAAAATTTAGCACACGCACATAAATTTGTATTTTAGTATTTTGTATTTTATTTCATTTATCAATTCTGTGCATGTAAGTTGAAGCTTTTAGGCTGCATAGTTACCTTTGACAAAGTTTGTTAAGGAAAAAAAAAATAAGTTTAGCAAATATAATAGCAAAAGAGGAAGAAAGAGAGAAATTGAAAAGAAAAAAGAAATATTGAAATAAATTTATTTTTATAAATTGTATATTTCGCAGAGGAGTTTTTTTTAAAAGAATTTTCATTCCATTAGTGGAAGCTGATTCAAGAGACAAATTGCATGAATGAAGAATTGCAGTTAAGTAAGGACGTACTTAGATTTAGGTGGGATTATTTGCAGAGATCTTTGCGAGCTCGCGAATTGAAGTTTGCCAAGAAGATAATTGGGCAAATGTTCTTTGACGATCAAGTAGAGGGCGACTATAGTTCTATATTTAATAAGGTTTTTTAAGGAGCATCCCATGATTTTTCTTGATGATTCGGAAATGTTGTCACGCCGAGTGACAACATTAAGTTTTCTTTCCGATTAATAGTACAGATCTGAAAACAGCTCGCAGCCAAAAAAAAAGCACAAAAGATTAAATAAGCTGCAATTTCTTTTTGATCGGTAAGAAACGGGAAGTTGGACTTAAATCTCGGAGGGCGCCATATATTCAAGTTACAACATAATTTATGGTCCATTTCAAATGTTGGTTAAAATAGACTCCTAGGGTTTTTATCTTCAATTATATATTCAATTATTGTTTTATTTATGAACAAAGGGGGAAAAGCACTAACATCACCAATATCGCTACAACTCACAATAAGAGCTTCGGTTTTATTTGAATTTAAGAGTAGGTGGTTTTTTTGAGACCATGTTAAAATTGACTTTAGTTTTTCGTTCAACTCGCAAATCCCAGAAAGAGTGTCTGCCTTAGAAAAATGATTGTATATTTTGACGTCGTCTGCGTAAATATGGAAGTTGCAATTTCTTACTGTTTTGGAAAAATCATCGATTAAGAGCGAGAACAATAGGGGGCTTAACACGGAGCCTTGAGGGAAACCTCTGAGAAAAGGGAGAAATGATGATAATTTTTGTAGAAGAGTAAACTGCTTGTGAACGACCTCGAAGGAAGGAGGAGATTAACTTGCAGACTGATGTTTCAAAAGCTTTCGTTTTCAGTTTTTCAATAAGGATAGTATGATTTACAGTCTCAAATGCTTTTGAGAAATCCAGAAACGCTTCGACCGTTGTGAGATCCCTATCCAACTCGAGTCGAATATTATCACTAGCTATCATTAAGGCAGTCGTGCAAAAATGCTTTGGTCCTCGATATATTTCTAATTTCTTTACTAACAATCAGTTCAAAGACTTTGCTCATGTAAGGGATGATAGTTATTGCACGAAAGTCCAAATTGTCCTTGGGAACAAGAACAATTTTTGCCATTTCCAGCAATCCGGAAAGTAAGATGTGATTATTATGGCATTCAAAATTTTTGTGATATGACTTTTTATCACTATTATAGAATTATTTTTATAAAGTCTGGGTGAATTCCATCTAGGCCTGCTGCCTGCGATTTCACTGCAAAAATCTAGTCACCAACTTAGACTTCACCTACACGCTTTAGCGAGAAGTAAAGAGGTTTAGTATGAGTCCAAGTGATTTGAAAGTCATTATTGGTTTGTTATTTTGGGTAAATTTTGCGCTAAGCTCATCCAGATCCAAGTCAGTCTCATGCTGTTTTTGCTATCATAATTCCTATCTCATTTATTTTTATCCAAAATCTTGCTCAGAAGATCTCGTCTGACAAAATTTCCTTTGGTAAAAATTGTGTTTGCGTGCTCGAATCAACAAAGCAACTCTGTTACATAAGAGTTTGTATTCTTCGTACATTGTTTGACATTTATATCTACGCCATCTTGCGTAGACTAAATCTTTTTTGCTTATAAGATTCTCTGTATCACGGGTAAAGCAAGGAGTATTAGGGCGTAAGATAACTTTCGTTTTCAATGGTTTTCAGTTGTCAAAGAGATCGAAACTTACCGATTGACGTCGGAAGTAGAGTAGACAGATGTCCAGTCGATAAAAATGATGAAGCTTTTCAAGACCTTTTAATATATTAAAATATATGCAAATTATAAAGAATTTACTAAACTAATTATTTGTCATCATAGATACCAAAAAGGAAAAAAATAAATAAACAAATTTTGTTTTTTAAAGGAAGCTTTTGTTTGTTGTTAAAAAAAATAAAAAATTGTTGTTAGAAATAAAAATAAAAGCGTGCTACATTTTAACAGCAAGAGAGAAAAATGATGGTGTAGCACGCTTTTATTAATTAATGATTATTTTTAACATTTTAGTTATATTTTTACTTTATACAAATAAAAGCAAATTATAAAAACAAATATTTGTTTATTTAACAATGTTTTTTTTTTTTTTTAAACTATCACATTTTACTGTACCAACCAAAATTATCTTTGCATCTCTTTACACTGATAATCATTGCTATAAATGATCTTAATGAATCTATGTGAGTATATATTTAAGACTCTTCTGGTTGATTCCTTTTTGTAGACCCCGATAGAACGTCGTATAATAAATCTAATACAATAAAAAAAAAGTGTAAAGTCTTTGGTTATACACATCATTTCGCATGATTACAAAAGGATGTCGTTTGAATACGCAAATGGAAAAAAATGTCGTAAAAAAGTTTATTTCTTCCGGAATCATCTGATTAGGGACATGATAATAACGACGGAGAATTTATTTTTTTTTTGAGGAAGGAAGAGGGAGAATATACGAGTATTAATGTTGTAAGTGGATAATAAAATGTCCCCTTTGTGACTTGCCAATAAGCGTTGATTTTAGCTTTGTGCTCTGGAGCATAAAAATTGATTTAGTGGATTTGACAACTTCAAAACTTTAGAGATATAAATTATTTCAAGTTTTTTTTTCTTTTTTTTTATTTGTTCGGTAAAAATAAGAATTATCTATTGATGTCAATGATTTTTATGTCGTAACTTCTGAAGTACCGCGGAATAATAATGCGAAAGTAATAGAGGCACAGTGACCAGTGCACAGAAAAATCAACGAAGTATATTCCTTGTCAGTTTATCACTGAACTTTTAATATAAAAAAACTTGTAAAATTTCGAACTCATATTGGGGTGAACTGAACATTAATTAAAGTTGCGTTAAGGTTGACTTTGGAATAAGAGCAAACTCTTAATAGAACTCATGCAAATATCGTTTTGTGTGAACAGTGTTTTTGGAACTAGGAAATGTACAATGTCAGCTACTTGGAACAAATTCAATTGCTTTACGCATTATGCTGTCGCTTATAATATAGCCTTGCATTTTTAAAGAATGTAATCTTACATTTATCTAAGAGTCTGGCTAGAAAACCATCACAGAAGTAGGATGGTAGTTCGGTTATTTATCCTTGAGTAATCATTCAATATATAATTTTTAAAAGGTCCAAACTTTAATATTTCCTCTGAAATATTATATTAAGGCAAAAACTACACAATTCTGCAGCAGGATAATGCCACGTATTATTCGAACGTGTATTTTGCGTACAGGATCAATCTACGCTTCATGCTTGTTGTAGTTAAGTTATGCGTAAAAATAAACCGGGAACATAACAATAATTTTGAATATTATTTCTATACCGATAACTAGTCAATCAGCAAGCATTCAAAATATGACAAGACAACTTATGAAACCTTGAGGAACATCGAAAATCATTTATCTCCCCACCTCAGGAGCAAGAATAGAGGTGAAATCGGAAACACTCATTTGCATGTGCTTGAAATCATCTAATGTATGGGTTGCTTAAACTACCTTAGATCACAAATCTTTGTTTTTTTTTCTCAACTAATTTAAAATTTGTTTTTTCTTCATTAAAATTTCGCCTCTTAAGTGCTGCCAATAATAAATGGGAAACATTAGTGGATTATTAATACACACAAGAAAATTAGTCTCCGCATTTCTATTTATTTCAATGAAAGAAATAATAAACGAGTGTTCTAAAAGCATCATTCCGAAATTGATTTTAATATCAAATCAATGATTCAATTGGTCCTAGCGTTACTCGTAGATTTACCAGAAAAGAAATTAGATTCTACAAACACAAGTCAAGGTACGAATCAAATTTGCAGGAGTCTGTTAAAAACTTATATTTTACTAGTCTTTCCCGTTAATATTATTCATATGAAAAACATGAAGAAGGATACATAATTTTGTACGACTGGCATAAAATTCAAGCTTTGAGTTTGTGAAAAATTCAGCAGACATTTATTTTAATTTAACAACAAAGAGTTAATACATTGAAATTTTTTTCGAACTTATATTTTATATTGATTAACACGAGATATGTTTGTCGATAAAAGGCGCAAAGTGCTAATTGGACACGCTCACGAAGTGTTCTGTACCATCGTTCAATGGCCTCGTACTAAACTACCTTTGCTAAACCCTAATGACGCTCCGCAATGGGTGGATATGTCTACAACGCATTTGTTGCGCCTGAATATAGAACGTCAAATTAATCAAGCCAAACTTTGACATATATCCTTGCATAGTGATGATGAAAAATATGTCTTTGATTTCCCCGTAAAAATGTGCTCCCGTTCTTTTTTTATCTAATTTAACATAGCCTACTCAGCCGTAAAATTGAATAAAAATTTTGAAAAAAACTAAGTTTAACTCTCTATTATTTTAATTATTTGTTTTTATAGTATCCATAGTAGTTCATATTCAGTGAAATTTGCAAGCGTATAGTAATTGGGTTCCGTTGACACGCTATTGGTACGGAACCCTAAAAAGGCAACACTTCAGTCATTTTGCACTTTAAGTTTTTTTTTTTTGACAGACGCTAATGTAAATGGTGTTTAAGTGTGCTTTGCGTTTTTTTGCTTTCTTTTTAAATTTTTTGTGAAAAACAAAATTAAGTGCTTCAATGCACTTGAAATGTTGACTGTTGCAAAAGTGGTACAAGCTCTTTTACAAAAGGCCTTTGTTAATGACGATAACCGCTCGTTATCGTCGTGACAAAAGCTGACTTTATCTTATGTGAATTGATTTGAGTTGGACAAAACTAAATAAATGGATAAATAATTTTTTATATTTAGAAAAATAGAAAGTCACACTTTTTATTGCAAACCAAAGCACTGAAGACAGTTGATAAAATTCACTTCGGTAGTAGAAACTATCTCGAAAGAGGCATCCATAAGAGAAACATACGTTGGTAGGACACAGCCATCTTAAAAAGACTGAACGTTTCAAAAGGGCGCCCGGAATTAGCCATCTTAATAATGAGTCAGTCTCATGATAACAAGTGCTTTAATTCAATGTCCAGAATAGTCATTCAAAAGATCCCCTGCTGGAGCAAAAAGACAGAAGTAATTTCGCAAATGAAGTACGAATTTCGTCATTGGACCTGCAAGACACAAATACGAAAACTGTTGATGTTGATTTCGCTGTTTCCCGTAGCATACACTTTTTTCTTTATTTAACTCTTTTCTTTTATTTGATAACTATTCGCTGAGAAATCAAGCTGCTGAGCAAGCATTGGACGTTGTACCTATATGCGTAGAATGGGCTACACACGAAAATATAACTTGCCTTATCCGCTAATATTTCTCAACGGCGTGGAAGATTTTATCTACGAATCTTGATCTTAAGTCTTACAAAATACAGCTTGTGCAAGGACTGAAGCCGAATTTTCGGTGAGTGGGCCTTAAAAAAGCTGGAAGAAGATTTGCTTTTAATCGCAAAATTGTCTTCAGTTACGAAGCCCATTTCTGGTGTTTGGGTATGTTAATAATCGAAACTTCCACATTTGTTCCGATGAGTAACCTCGCGCAATACGAGAGCTTCCAATGAACCCTGTTAAACTGCACTATTTAGTGCGGCTAATGGTCGTGCGAAATTATTGCTACGCATTTTTTACCGTCAATGTCATCTGCTTTGTTTAAAAGAATTCATAATTTGTTTGCTAAAATTTCACGAATCCCACCTGGTCGACATGTGGTTCCAGCAAGACGGTGCTACATACCACACAGCATGCAAATTTTTCGGTTTGGACCGATGAAATGGCCTGCTACGTCGTGTGTTTTGAAGCCTTTCGAAATTTTTTATAGGTATACGTCAGGTCTTCGTACAGACATAGCCGAAGTTCACATTTAAATGAAATAATCCGACAAGCATTGTATACCACATGAAATAACAGTTTTATAAACTTTTGCAATTTAATTTGTTTGCTTTGACAATTAAAAGCCAAACTGAAAAAAATCAACCTCCACAACTTTTTCAAGCATTTTTACAAAACAATCAACTTTTGATGTCTGATTTCCAAAAGATAATTCCCTTTGATGTAAGGCCTCGCAAATCGACCAGGCTGTAACTAACGAGGAACTTTGCCCTCTAAGCTAGCTTTAAATTGCGTAACCTACAACGAAGTTTATTCAATGGATTAGAAACTTTCTTTCGGGCCGTTCAACTCAATTTGTATTGGACGGTGCCAAGTCTGATATCCACCATATAAATGCTGGTGTTCCCAGGGCTCCGTTTTGTCACCGACTCTCTTTTTAAGTTTCATTAACGATCTTCAATCTTCCATTTATTTAAAAATCGAGCGTTAAAACTCATAGATGACAAAAATATTAAAAGTTCAATTGACTCTCTTCACCACCGTCGTAAAGTCTCCTGTCTAACCATCGCTTTTATCGCTTCTGCCAGAAGCAGTGCTCTAGCAAATAAGCCAGCTGCATTCCTCCCTCTTACCACTTTCACCGTAACACCCGTCTCTCCAGAAATGCTCATCAGTTCACCCTCGTGTGTTCGTTAAAAAAAAAAAACCTAGAACGAAGTCACCAGTTTTTCTGCTCACCGCCAAAACTACTGGTGCCGCATTAATCGTCCATCTACATCTACTTTCAAGAAAAGTGGAAAACACATGATAACATTTATCCGTCCTCAAACAGACCATTAACATCGAAGTGGAACGAAGCCGTTAAGATGAACTAATCCGGGATACTTGTAACGAAGACAGTAAACACTAAATTTCAGGTCGTTGAGTGTGGACATCGCTTTTACAAGTTGTCTCCAAATACGTTCTATCAGGAAATAATCCACTTGCATAATCAAATCCACTGGGTTAGGGGCTAATCCTATCGGATTGCACTCCAAAGCATTGCATACATGACTCATGAGACCCTTGTTCATTGTGGTGGAAAATAAGTACACTTCCCTTACAAGTAGACCCCAAACCTAACTCTGAATATTTCTTGCAACCTAATTTTCTCATGCTTTATTGCATTAGGCGCACTTGAAATGAAAACTTCCATTAGATTACTTGGAGATTACTCTCGTCAAAATACACCGGCGTCATTGCATATGTTGGCAACGATTTTGTACACCTGTCTCGCAAGTGCTTTTTCACAGGTACAATTAGAACATTCTGTTGCCACAAGAGTAGGTTTTATTTATAAAACAACCCTTTTCAAATGAAACACAAACACTACAACTAACTCACGGGGTTTTTCCGACAACAAAGGCATATATCTTAAATCAGATGTTTTATAATGAGGTCCTTTATATACCAAATCCTTGGGGAGTACTGATATCTGCGAGTGAACAAAAAGGTCCACCACAGTTGGTGGCAGAAAATTCAAATCAAAATAATTGAATTCTGCATAACTATAGCGTTATTGTTCATTGGGGAAAAAATATGTCCTTTCGCTGAAGCAGCCGGCTCATAACAACTATCCCGCGAGCAAAATGCATAATTGCCAGGCGTTCAAACAGAAACGGGCCACAACAAAATTAAAATAAACTGCTTCCGGTACTTCCTTGCGTGTGCTTAATGCCATCAAAGTGGAAAATTAAATCCAAAATTCATGGATTTGCGGTGTTCTTATGTTTTTTAACTCACTGCGGTATCCTTTTTCACAAACGCAAAAACACAAAGTCGTACTCGTACATCTTGTTTTTATAAAAGACTATCACACAAAAAATCGGCTTTGTAAACAGTTTTCGAGTTAAAGGGCTGTTTTTTCTACTCTCCCTGAACGTTATGGTTGTGATTGTAGCTGCACGGAAATAAAATTATCCTTTTTCTCGCGGCACAAGCTGCGACTGTGGCGAAGACAACTATCTCTTCTTTCAAAGTCATGTGCTTATAAGTATATCTCATGTTGGCCTCCAATTCTAAATAATACAAACTAAAAATAGCATAAATATTCCTCTTCTCCTCCTCCACCAAATTGGTCCATTTAGAGTGCCACTAGCTATCTAAATATCGTCAGTTTTATCCTCATTTTAATAATTTCGGCTCAAGGCATGGTATGATCCTGAGAAAAAATTTCAAGAAATCCAAATTGAAATTAATTTTATTTTTACTGATTTTATGGCTGCTTATGACAGTTTCTCTATAAAAACTTTACAGAGCCATGTCGAATTTTTGGTATCCCTACAAGACTCATCCATTTCCGCTTGCTGCTCCATTTTGATAGGGCAGAACATCACTGACTGATTAAGACAAGGTAATCTGGCCTAATAATGAAAATGCGAATATTTATCATCAAAAGTGGTTTTATTGTTTTTCATCTCTTTGCACCAATCGACATGAGCCTTTTTTTGAGCGATTGTCAAATTGTGAGGGATCCAACGAGAACAAACCTTTTTTACGGCCAGGTGTTCATGCAATATCGAATGTATGCTGGTGGGAAATATGCCCAGGGATGCCTCTATCTCACGGTATGTCACATGACGATCTTACATTATCAGTTCAAGCACGGCATCAATGTTCTCTAGCACAACGGCCGTTTTTGGACGACCGTCACGGAATTCGTCTTGGAGAGAGCGTCGGCCAGTTTTTCACAGTGCTATAGGATGGTGCTTCATCGCCATATAAAGATCAATGCACTCTTGTCGTGATAATCCACGTCGAAAGTTGTGAAAAACGATCGCACGAAAGTGTTCACGAGTTAATTTCATTTTTCAAGTCTCTGTGAATAAAAGAATTAACGATTAAATGACAACACGTTCTGAGTGATGTTATGCTAAAAATTGTCAAACTTTCCAATGGAAATGTCAGATTGCACCTGGCAACACTAAGTGTTGCCTAGGGCAGAAATACATCTAGCAGCCTACGTTTTTTAGCAATTCATTTCACAATTTTGAAAAAAATTGGTCTAAACTTGTTTTTTTTTTTAATTTTTATCAAAATCTTGAGTTTGCATGCGAATTTTTCAAAAACTATTAAAGTAAACAATTAAATTTAGACCCAGGATTATAGAACATGTTTCTGGCTGTCAAAGCCGGCTATTGTAAGTGTTGTTGTTTTTTGTTTTCATTTTATGTCATTTTTTTAAATTGCCCCTACCTCCTAAACGGTGCGAGATAGACCCCCCTCCTCCCGCAGTAAAAAATGCTTGTTTTTGGCCCCTCTACAAGATCAATTTTTTGGCGCCCAAGTTATCGTACTCTCTCCCACTCATGTATCATTGTCATTAAATTATCTATCGTCCTTCGATATCTTTCGATGATGTGAAAAGGTCGGCTAAAGCAAATGTTCAATGATATAAGGGTTCCGTACCTTTCGGTTGCCATCGGATGCCTATTACTAAAACTTCGTTATCCGTCCTACCGTCGGTCACAGGGATGTTTCTCCTGAGCCGTAACAAGTAAATATTTGCAATTTTCGCACACTACTGTAGCTGCTATCATAGCCAATAATAAAAATAAAATATCGTGAAGCTAATAATAAAACCTTTTATTTTTAAAAATCGACTAGCTAGTATTATGGAACCTTTCGTATGATTGTACGACTTGAACTTGGCCCCATTTTATCAGCAGTTCATTGTTTTCTCTAAGGAAATTGTAAGGTTCCTCTTAACATAGCTAGCCCTCAAATTTAATGCGCTTCTTTATGTAAAAAAGCTGGAAGAGAAGCACATCGCAAAAAAACGGCACAAACTATTTGGTCTAGGACAGCGTAACGTATCTATAATAGAATCAACCAAGTTCCTTATACACATTATAAAAAAAACATAAGAAAATTGAAGTCATACAGTCGTACAGTCCAGATTCGAGAACTAAAAAAAGATTCGTAAGCTCTTTCTTTGAGGTCTTCAGCATTATTTCTTGATTTAGTTAAAAACTTTGCACCATTGGAGGAAGTTGTGCATCTTATTGAAAACGCGAGGACATCGATTTTTCATTGTGCAAGTAATTTCACAACCTTTAAGACACTTAAGGGCTCTTTTTTTGCAAAAGTTCAAACTTATTAAATTGAATGAAACCCCGACCTTGAATTCTATTTTTCCATAAAGATAATTTTTGGTGGATATCATTCAATTCAATCTCTCTAAGACATAAATCAACTTAGATCTTAGGAGCAATCATGGGAGTTTGAATGATTAAGAACATCATTCATATGTGTTCTACAATTTGTACGTCTGCTTCCTTTTTGCAAATGCATTAAAGATGATTCATAACTCATAATCCGTTGAGAGGCAGCAACTCCTGGCAGTCCAGTACCAATAAAGACCATGATTTTCGAGATATAAATTGTATTTTTACTTTGAATTAAAATATAAAAAATCTAGTCTAAAAATAATAACAGATTTCCAACTTATTGAAAATACAGCGTGTTCGCTTTCTAGATGTTAAAGCCTCTCTGATTATGCTTTTAGAAGAGAAAATGGAAAGGTAGTGGTTTCAAGCTCAATCTGCCTTCAATTGCTCAATGGTTGAAGTCCGAACAGGGACGGTGAATTTGATATTCAATTTTTGGCTTTGGCTTAATTCGCAGGATTTTATTCGACATCAGTTGAAGTACTAAAAAGTTGTGTTTTTGCAAGATTGGCTCATCACTTGTGTTGTTAACCGTTAAATAAGCAATAATTGTGGAAAAAAAGGAAAACTAAATTTAACTGAAAAACTACTTTTATATAAACTTTGGCGCAACTAACCTAATCTACCACGTATAATTCTTTTGTGCTGTGCAGAAGGGAGATGACGAAGCACAATGTTTAGTATCCCATCTATTCCTGTAGATTTTTTCTTCTTTAGTGATTCGAAAATCGCTTGAAGGTCTGCCTTGGAAAAGAATGGGGGATCTTCCCTGTCACCAGTGAAGGCATTATGTGCCAAATTATCGTCATTGATATCATTTCGAAGGTAGAAGTTTGGGAAAAGGACACGAATCTCAGTTGCGATTTGGGCCACTGTAAGCATTTGCCTTATGCATTTCCTGAAAGTTCGCTCCTATTACCTCAACCTTTTATTGCGGATCTCCAATCACTTCAAAAAAGTTTTCATCATCAGCGGCGTTTATCGGATCTACGCCTGCTATCAGTGGTATTCGCTCAAGGAATATAGTTTTCATTGTTTTGTCGAAAAATTTTGTTTATTTGTGGGAACATACTCGGGTTGTTGCACTTTACCGCGTGAATTTTGTTGTTCCAGTACAAATTAACTGATTTTCTGTAATTATCTTTAATCAGTTGTTGAATATTTTTTAACAACGACTTCAGTGGCCTAATCTCAGCGTTTTGTCTATCGTGGAATTGTCTGTACAAACCTTGTAGTCGTGATAGGAGTTTACTTTTGTGTTTGTGAAGTATTTGTCGATGTTGTGAGTTTGTGAACATTTTGGTATCGTTTTTTCCATAGTAAGTTTGATGGTCTCATTCATCTGTTTAAGGAAATTATCAATCTCCTCGTTTGACAAATTTCTATTGGACGGTGGATTGAGCGGGCTGAAATATATTGTTCTTGTCTTGTCCTACAATAATCGTAAGAGTACGTTTGGACAAACTCACCTAACTCCGCAACTTCGTCGTCAGGAATTATTATTTCGGCGCAAAGTCCGCAATGGTCACTTCCGTATACAAATATTTTCAAACAGTATCAAAAGGCATAAGATCTACATATGAGCCGCTGCTCGGAAAAGACGGACTACTTGTAGCTTTTAAATCGAGCCTGTAGTTGACATTGTGCAGATCCCACCAATTGAATAATGAGTTCCCCCTGGTATTAGAAGTATTATTTCCCCAATTACTGTGTTTGGCATTTAAATCTCCAACCAAAAGAAAATAGTTTTCCTCTGACTCAAGCTGTAGTTATCTAAATAGTGGCTCGAATTCTGTGATAAAAGAAGTAGGTTGAGTAGCTTCAGGAGCATAGGCAGCATCATGTACATCCTTATTCCCATTAGATCGATACACACAATGCAGGCCTCTAGTTCGCGGAATCTACGCACTTCACCACTGTACACTGCTTTAAATCTCAATTCTTTTTTAATAAAGATTGCAACACCGACCACCTGCGAATTGTTATGCCTCAATTTATGTCTTTTGTTTAGTTTAGTTTCGCTAGCCAAAAGAACATCAGGGGCATGGTCTTTAAGAAATTAAAAAAGTGCGGCTCGTTTCTCGACAACATTGATTTAAAATTTACTGCCATGAACTTTAAGGGTCTCCTCATCAGCCTACTCATAACGGCTGAAGGGACTTTAAGCTTCGAAGAAGGGAGTAAATATGGTTTTCCCGTGTAGTTGCTGTTCCATACGACTCATCTGTGCTTGTATAGAGAGCAAGACAGACATGAAATCATGCTGCGGTGCTTGCGGCATCTGGGTCTGTGGAGCAACCATAGTTTGTTGTTGTACCGTCTTACCCCGACCTGACACTATTTGGGCGTAAGATACCTGGCTGGAGTTTGAATGCGAAGGGATGGCCTAAGTAACTCGACCTTTTTTTGCCGAGCCAGGTTTAATTTTTTTACATATTGACACTGGGGACATCCTCTATAGTTTGCGGTATGCTCCGAGTTGTTACATAAAACGCACCTAAGTTGCTCCCTTTCGTTTACTTTTTCCATGCCTAGCAGACATTCCTCTGCTTTGTGGAAGTTGCTGCACCTTATGCACCGTGACTGCATATGACAGTTGGACGCAACGTGACCGAACCTTTGGCAACGGATACATTGAAGAATGTCCCCGCGCCTGTTTATTTTTTCCCATGACACAACTTGGTACTCAAGGAATTTGATTTTCCGTCGACTGTCCAGTTTGCTTTTGGCTGAAAGAGTAACCAGAAAATATGGTTATGTCAGCTTCTCTCTTTTAGCCCTCGGTGTGACAACAAACTCGAGCTCATCACTTTCCTTCGTTTTCAATTCACGAAGTACGTCCTCGCACCACACTGTTGTTCAATCTATGTGTAATTCTATCGCATGGAGTATGTCCGATCTTGAGTTACTCTCATTTCGACAATCATCTTTATTTACACAACCAGGTAAGTTGAAATGGATTTAAACATGGCTTCGCCCTCGTCTACTCTTTGGAGCAGCTTCTGCCAAAATTCTAAGCGAATAGGCAAGCCCGTGGGGCTTAGTTTGCTTGTTTGTTGAACTTTAAAAACAAACAGATTCAAACCGCTGTATAGAATTGTTTTGGCATGGCAAAAGCTACAGTAGCAACTGTTTTCTGTGTCCGAACTGTAGGATTAAGGAAACCGAAACTACCTTTGAACTGAAATGACCGTTTCCAATGCAGTACAGTGCCGCCCAATCCATCCACTAGTCTTAACTCAAAAAATAGTTTCTGCACCCTGTATTAAAACTCTGCTTTCACTGATTAAATGTCAACTGGCTTTCCGGCGAAAATAGTCTTATCGTTAGCCGAAAATGCACTGATTCATTCGGCAACTTTTAATGGCTTTAGATTTAAGCTATTTAATTTCACAAAAGTCCTGCGTCGCTAAACATTCACGAGTGACGTCCAACTAGTTTAATGTGCTGGTGTGGTTGAACTACACCAAATTAACTAAAAAGCCCCAACGGGATATTTTGCTTACAGACAAGTTGTGCCTTAACGATGAAGAGCTGTGTTTGCAGATTGAACAAGGATGAAGATGGAAGATGGGATGTCTACAAAGTTGAGAGCGACTTTTCCCTCCTGTGGCGTATTTCATGCTTAGAGAGGGCGACTTGCTCACCTGCGTGTGTTGGTGTGTTATTACCCTTAAATTATTGTTGTCTTTGGCCTTGTAAATGGTGAGTGTCTGTAGTCGTTCAAGGTGTAACTTTGAATTCTCACAAATAAAAGAGGACGACAAACAAGAGGGTCGTTATAAAATAAAGCATCGTTTCGACGTTAACTACACAAATAAAAAGGACTAGTCTGTCGGATTTGGTCTAGTGGAACAGTTGAGTATTTTGAGGATGGAAAACCTAATCAAATTATGACCACTTAAGGCATGTCAGCCCAAGTGTGTACACACATACACATAGGTACTGATATCTGGGTTTGGTCTTCGTTGATTGCATTACTTGACATTTCATTTAGAGGATAAACTTGATAGCAATTTCAATGTTGTTACCGATGAAGACTTTGTCCTAAAAGGAGGCTGTTACAGTTATAGGTTTTCGCTCCACAACAGACGTGACAACTTGAATTGCTTTTAATAAAGCCCACCCGACAAGAATTCGTCCTCATCACTCACACAGAACTGACTCTAGCTTTGATTAAATTATTTGTTGATATTCGTGCTACCGACTTTCTTGTCAAGGTACAGTCGAAGAACTTTCGTTATTCATTTAAGGAAAGGCAATGGCGGGTGTTCGATAAATGAGGAACAACTTTTAGTTGATCATCATCAACTGGCAGGAAAAGTAGGTGGGGGCGAATTGAGGAACTTCTCATCTGAAGTTCCTGTTCGAAATGAGGTTGAGGGAAAACAAAGTGAACAAGAAACTTGTGGACACATAAGCCAAGCTAAAATTAAGAAAATAAGTTTGTGTGCTACTTAGTCTGTCCACACCACTTGATGGCGAACAACAAATTATTAACGAAAAATTAATATTTACGTTCGACGAGGTACAAAAAAGGTTGGGTGATGAGTACCAATCTGCAGTAAAAAAGTCTCAGAAGGTTTCCTTTTCCAAAAGTTCGGTAAAAAGTATTAAGTCCTTTTTGAGATCTGTCTTCTAATACACTTTGAGTAGAATTATTGCAATCCAATACGTTTTTTTAAATTTGCATCCAAATTTAAGAGGTTGCAGGTCATGATTCCTTCCTGAGCTAAAGGCGCAGATCTTGAGCGACTTTAATATTCACCTTTACAAATTTTATTAAGTCCGTAAAGTGCAATGTGAGCCCCTGAAAATTAGTAAATCCGCCATTATCTATCTTTTCTTTTCTCTAGCCAAGCATGTGAGGCCGTTAACCGTTTATTCGGTTAATCGATGCAAGGCGCTCACCGCAGACATTCACGGTCGACCAGCAGCGAATTAACCTTGAATAAAACCTCACAAAAAAGTCAAGCCACCAGATTGACGAAAAAGCAGACATTTTTGTTGTTGTGAAAACTGCTTCAAGACGAAGAAAAGGGACAATGTAAAATATGGTATGACCTGCCCTAGCCCCAACAGAAATGTTTTGGGACGAAATTGTCGTAAAGCTTCGAAATAGTTGGCCAGCGTCGAAAGAAAAATGTCGGAAGATCATCAACATTAGGAAACGTCAAGGAGTTGATCAATTGAATTGAAGATTGAAGGTCAAATGGGTGCAAGAATGTTGTCGATTTTTTGACGACAAAGACTTCAAATTTTATGTTAGTTTCCATTTTTTCTCCGAACTCTTTTGAACTGATCCTCTCTTGCGACTGGATCCCTTTCTTACATCATTTGCAGATGTCTTTTCTGTTCGATCACAGTTGGGTCATGAGGTCTTTTGCAGCCACGTATTTAGTTCTACGAGGCTTACTGTAAAAGTTATGAGAACAACATACTTATTGAGGCAAGTTTAAGAAAATAATAAATGCTTAGCACATTTCTTTTTGACACGTCTTTGCGTTTAAACAAAAATTTTTAAATCAAAATGTGATTAAATATTTGTGCTTAAAAAATTTCACTACCGAGCAAGTTCTTCAAGAGTTCAAGAATACTATAGGAGAGGATGCTCTTCATATTCTACGGTGTGTGAATGTGACATCAAGATGATGGAGTTTGACAAGTCGCCCTTCGATGTATATTATAGATAAAGTAATTGGTCAAAAGGTCTAAAAACTTATAATGGATGATCGCCGTGTTACAGTTCCTGGGCATAGAAATTGTTATAACATTGTTCAACGTTATTTGCGGATGAACCAAGAATGCTCACAAACGTACCCAATTCGACTGTGCATGAAAAAGGCTATCATCCCTTACCCCAAAGAAATTTATGACAAAATCGTTTGCCGCGAGATTTTAGGCACTGTTTTTTGAGACAAAAGTTTGCCATGTCCAACATGTCCATCAGACATGGCTAGTAGTGATCTCAATTTACTTCCGAGATTAAAAGACTTTTTCAGAGATACAAAATCTGACAATGACCAGCAAGTGATTTTGGCTGTAAGCGATTTTTTAACTGCCCAAATAGAGGGTGTTTTTTTTTTAAATAAAAGGGAATCCTGGCTTTAAAAGAAAGACAATTAAAATTTGTAATAAACCTAACTTTTCTCCAACTGATTCATTCTTATTACTTTTTGAACATTCATATTTATTTCTCAAAGCTAAAAACCTTCAATTACGATTTGCAAAATTGATTTCGATTTAAAATCCAGATAAGACATTTTTGTTAAGACATTTATCCATTGTTAAGACAGTTAAGACATTTTTTGAACTAAAATAGTATATATAGAAATTCTTCTTGTAGTCACTTGGGATTTCCTATCCATAACAGCTTACAGAAGTTCGAAAACTATGTGCATCAGTTCCTGCGTTATGTGACAGCATTGTAAGGGTATTCATGACTCCTTGAACGCGAGTATATTAAAAAACGGTATTTTTTTATGTTATTACTTATTTTAGTCAAAACTCGGGTACTAACAACACTGAGTCAGTGGACCACCTCAGTCAAGAGAAGAACGTTATTATTATCATTTTAGTTTGAGGATTTTTGAAAGAAACGTTTTTAGTGGCGTCGCGAACATGAATGACTAAAATTACAATTCAATTTTTATTGGCATCTGGCGAAAAAGCCTCGGTGATCCTCAGAAAATTGCAGGTTGTGTATGGAGACAGTGGCATACCGGAAATAGGAAATGCTAAATAGATGAAGCGGTTCAAAAGGATTCGATTTTTCGAAGGCCTTTGACACACAGTTCTGCATGGGAAGCTTCTGAACAAATCAAAAAAGTTCTTTAGATTCGATTTTACTGCATTAAAACTAGTCGAAAGTTTGGCGGAGAAATGTCTGATTTTCTGACTACCAACGCAGGAGTACCGCAAGGATCGATACTCGGTCCTTTGTTCTTCATCATGTTTAACAACGATTTACCTTCCGTTCTTAAGCACTGCAAAATTCAAATTTATGCAGTTGATGCACAAATCCATCTCAGATATCGGATATCATCGGTTGAAGAAGCGACAGCCCATCTTAACGAAGATCTGTCGCTAGTTGTCCAGTGGTCAAAGCAAAATGATCTTAAACGGAGCTCGAAGAAAATGCCAGGCGATAGTATTTCGTATCTCGTGAAGCTAAGATGATGCCGAAATATGTTTTTGTAAATACGTCAAAAACTTGGGAGTTATTTTTAACCAAAAAACTAACTTAGATCAACCATGCTACATATTCAGTAGGGAAAATGTATGGAGGTTTGCGCGTTCTTTATACTCTGGGAGCATGCCTTTCAGTCAATACCAAAATGGTGTTAATTAAATCACTTCTGATACCCATTTTGCTATACGTTTGTGACTTGGATAATACGTGCATGAGAAAACCTTGAAGTTGCATTCAACAATACTGCACGGTTTGTTTACAATCTACGCAGGTATGATTACGTCTCAGAATACACGAACTAAGTGTTAAAATGTCTTTCACGAAGTACTCAGATGTAAAGACTCTCATGTTTTTGTTTGATCTTAAATCAAATGAGAGATCTAATACCTTTTCCAAAGACCAAAATTCAAGTGCGAAATTTCTCGTATTATTAATAATATTTTCAATTATTATTATTATTTTATTTTTATATTATATACATATATACGTATTAAAATACCAAATGTCATTAATATTTCTAGTGCTTTATAAATTTATTATGTTTCTATATGAATTGTGAACTTATAAGAAATAAAAAAAATCGAATCGAATCGAAAAACCTTCGGACATTTTTTGTTTGCTCAGAAAAAAATTTATTTAGTTACAATTTTTTACTAAATGTTATTTATCCAATATTTAAAGATTAAATTTAACATTTGTTAAACTGCCTGACTAACGTGTTCTTAGAATTGAAGCGACGAAGTGTCTACCTTTTATGGTTCGGACGATGCAGACGGACAGAGGAGTATTGTACGGTCCTGTTTTCAACCTTTGCGTACGGAACCCTAAAAATAACTATCATATTTCATTTCAATGCACTTGTAATATTTCGATTATTAAGTTGCAAGCAAACTTCCGGGGCTAACTAAAAAGAAATCTTTTCTGTTATCCTCAACTGACCGCTTCTATGGCAAAAACTACACAAGCTTCCGGCGTTTGAAATAATGATCCAAGTCCTTTATATGTATGATCCTTTTTGTGCTTGCAAAAATAATAAATTTCTTTGTCGCAATAATAATATTTGCCAGCCGCCAGGTGACTTCCAATAATTACAGCTTCACACAATCAGCACAGAGAAATAATACACTTAAGCCCTCAGGATATGAATGGTAAAGGTCAAATATTATCCTCAACCTTCACCATAATATTTACCATTACATTGAGTGTATGAAAGGATATATGTACATAGATAAAAATGAAGACGCTAGGGGTAAACAAAAATGAGTAGTATTGAGGGAGTTCATGTTGAATATTCTTTGGGGTATTAACAGCTACCACTAGCTGTTGCTGCTGCTGTGTAAGGATCATAGACATAAGCTTCTATGCAGGATGAATATTAAATCCGCTTGTAAGTGCTGTTACTTTTTGATAACTTCGGCTTTATTTTTTTTTTTCATTCACCCATCACTATACACTTTGATCGTGAAATCAGGGATGCAATATAGCCAGAATGGGACCCGTTTGCCACCGAATGCATTGGAAATGGATAAAGAATTCTACGAGCTCGTTGGGGAACGTGGAACGCGCCCTCGAGATATTTTACTTGGGTAGTTTCTGTTTTCTTAGACCATTTTTTTTTATTCGGTCGCTTTTGCGGGTATATCCCTTTTTGTTAGTATTCCGTCAATGAATGGGGGGCTCTTACAAATATATACACATGTACAGAAGCACACTTTCTTTTGGATAAAGAAGATGGTAGGTACACTGATGTAGATATCATCATTTCAAGTGAAGAAGTTTCTTTGCTAAACATGAAATCATCAGCATCGTGTTTTCGTTAGATGATTTGAAAACGGGAACTTGCCCTAGGACTCAAATTTCTTTTCACATATTATTTTTGCTTCTCTTCGTTTTCTCTTTTATTCGATATGCGCACATCTGTATAGATAAAAACATATGATGAGTTAACTTTAGTTGAAGTCATTTAAGGCTAATCGAAATTTTTGTTAAGCCACCAACTGGATGGTGTAAAAAAAGATATTCCAACGTAACAACTTACGTACTTGTGGGCTTAACTCTATTTATATGCATTTGTGTTGCTTTGGGCTTCGAAAGTTCCAATATATGTGCAAAGGTATACAACGGGTGGGTTTTTGTCATTGACTCTTTCAGGTGGGTTTTTATTAAACAAGCGCCTGCGGCGAACTTACCCTTTTGTTTGGAAATGACTTTTTGTTATTGAAATAAAGTCCTTATAACAAGTGGCAAATAATATATAATATGTTATTTAACTTTATTGTTTAAGTAGGCGGAGAAAAGCAGGGTTTTTGAAATTACAATTTAATGAAAGGGATCTTATGCAGAAGTTGTTTTTTTTACCTCAAGGCGCGAAAATGTTGATGTTTATTATGGTATTTTTTTGGATCACAATACAAGAGTATCCTGTTTTTATAATGGGAATGAAATGAATGGACGTGTATGTATGTTTGGAGGACAATTTTAATTACTTATTGATTTGCGTTTATTCCATTGCTTATTATTACTCAATTTTTTAATTTTATTTTAATTTCTTTTTATACATTTGCTTAGCCGATAAGCAAATAAAACAATTACTATTTGCATAGCGGTGTGGGGGAACCATAAACAGCTCCGAAAAAATGTTTGCTAGCACATAAAAAGAGAGGCTGTTTGAAAGTCCTCGCGTCTAAATTGACTTGAACAATCATTCGATTAGAAATTTAGATATTTTTTAGAATGCTCTAAATAGGACAGATTTTTTCGCACTATTTACTTTGTTTATACAAACCATAAAGGTTGCGGAGTGATGAAGTATTATTGATATTTTTTAATGTCTGAATGTGATAACGCTGAGAAAGGTAACGCACTTTTAAACCCATTTCCTACGAGAACATCATAATTTATGGAACTAATTGGAACCTATCTCGAAGTTAATCCAGACCTAAAGGTTGCAAAAAAAAATCGTTTTAATTATTTATATATTATTTATTATTATCACAAGTGCTTGCAAAAAGTGCAAATCGTAGGTTTTGTTGAGTTCAGTGGAAACAAATAATTTTTGTTAAATAACTTTTGGAAAATGGGCGAAAACAAATTCATTTGCGACGATGATAGGAAAAGAATTTTATTCCAAACTCTGTTTTTTCTATTAATAAAATTTTACAAGTCCACGAAGTCAGTGAAAACGATTCATCTAGGTGGCCGGCATGAAAAAAATGCGATGGTTTTAACAATCAAAAGAGGCTTTATTATCTCATCGCGAAAAATTAAAATCCGAATCGATGTGGATGTAAGTGCAAGACAAGCTGTTGATGGTAGACTTTCAAAGTAATTACGGAGGAACGTGCTTTTTTCGGACGACTCCAAATAAAATCTTAAGTCTTCGGATGGTTTACAACGTGTTCAAAGGCCAGTCAAAGATGCGCTTAATCCACGTTATACCAAAACCACTGCAAAACTCGTTAAAAGACGGTACAGAGGAATGTGTTGTGGAATGCTTTAACAGGCTGAGGAGCAGTTGCCCCTCAAGTAGACATTTCAGCAGGACAATGACATGAAGCACAAGTGCAATGAAGTAAAGATGTGGTTTCAGGAAAAGTCAGATCGACTTTCAGTGAAATGTTCAGCACAGTCACCAGATATCAAGATTATCGAAAATCAAACGTGGATTGTAGATCTCCGAATTTCAAGCATAAAGATGATGTCCTTGAACAAATTAAATTGGCTTTGAAATATATTCCAAATTGTATTTAAAATAATATAATGGAGTTCATACCCCGAATATGGTGATTGTGATTGAAAACAAAGGATTTGCAACCAAAAGATTCACACAAAATTATTAATTTGTTAAATGCTACTTTTGTTTTGACCAGTTTAATTTTTAACTCATTTCACTAATTTTAATATATTTAATAAACTGTTATGAAAACTTATTTCTCTTTTAACCATAAGGAACTACACGTATGAATAATAATAAAGTTTAACATAAGGCCATTTTAAAAAATATGACTGCAAAACTTTTATGCCGCTTTTCAAACGGATTTTTTCCACCATAAACAACCTTTCGAAATGTTAAATGCTTCAGACGTAGACCGGATTTAATAATAGCAGTAAATAACTTTTAGTTTAATCAATACACTTTTCTCAATTTGCGGAAATAATATTTTTTATTGAACATTTCAATAGATTATACTAAAGGCCCTTCGGGTAGAGGAAGAAGAATGTATCCGAGGTAAGCATGCCTGTCGCAAAGGTGCATTTCCACTTGAGAGCAAAATTTCTGAGAGTAGCTCTAAGGCTATAAATTTCATCGGATATAGAAAAAAAAAAAATAAAATATAAAATAAAATAAAAATAAAAATAAAAGACCAGCTTTAAAAAAAAAAACATAAATCATATTTTTTACATAAAAAATAGGAGTACCGAAAAAATACTTCAATAACAAAACTTTAAAACTAAAAATGGAAACAAAAAACACTTCTTTACTCTCGTTTAAAAAGTAAAAGTAAATGTTAAAAATTTCACACAAATAAAATTCGCAGAGAACATAAGTGATATAAAATAACAAAAAACCTTATCTTCAAAACTCTTCATCATCTTGTATATTATAGAAGTTTGTTATACTCTGTAATTAATTCGTTGGGGATAACATAAGTATCAAAGCATGTGTCCATTACTTTCAATGATGTTTTTATAGTTAAAGGACTATTTAACATTATCAATTTCATTCTGCTGCTAATTTTTTACTTGTGTAAATTCACAGCGCTTCTTAATTCCACTTCGGCATTAAAGAACGGTAAGACAAAAAACTTAATATGAAATTGGGCAAGTTTTCTAATTCTGGAAAATAACATGAATTTTTGTTATAGAAATTTTTAACCCAAAATTGTACGGAGCACGCAGTATTGGTTCAAAAAACTAGTTTCAGTTCATGGAGTTTTTTTACATATTAACACCTTGTTTTTTTCGACAGTGTAAGCTAGATACTGGGCTTCGAATGTACACATGTGCTTGTGTCATATCACTTATACTCTGCGAAGCTGCGCCATCAGGAATAATCATTTTCTTTAAGAAATTTACCAAAAAAGTTAAATAGTCAAGATTTATAAAGCATAGGAATTGTTGCTTTCCAATAAAAAGTTTACTCTGCTGACTACTAAAACAGGAATGTTTTTGTCATTGTAAATCATTGTGAATTCTACAATTTAGAAGTTTCAAAATGAGCTAAGTTAAACGATAAACGATGAAGTTTATGGAGAATATATTTTCTTCTTAATATTCTTTTCGGAGAAAAAATATTCCACTTTTACATTGGAAATTTTTAAGAATAAAATATATTCTTTGCAGCCAAAATTTTTTTCACAAGTGGAATATTATATAATCACACTGAGGACGAAATGGCAATGAATGATGCACTTGAATCCTCAACGCGAAATTGCAGCAAGTTTGAGACAAAATTTGTTAGCGGACAAGAATTTGGCGAAACGTAAATACGTTTTATTAGCTTCCATGTTTGAGTATAGTGATTGTAAATGATGAGATGAAAAATTCACTAATATTAACATACTTAACTAAAGTTTGAAACTCAATAAACTCAATAAAAGTGTGACAAGAAAGATATATTTAATTTTTGATCGTTCTAAAGGTCTAATTTGTCGCTAAGCAACAGTCTACCAAATCAGATGACATTCTTTTAACTGACTGAGATATCAACCTGAATTTGTTTGGTTTTAAATCAAGTCAACTATCATGCAACATGTCAATTAATTTTGAAATCAAAATGCCGTCCCTCAAACGAAACGAATGGGCCAGTTTCTGAATTTTTTTTCCTGTTCCTAAGAAATGCAAAAAAAATATTCTCAAGTTTCCAAGAACATAGAAATGTCAGGAGCCTTAAAATAATAACTCGATGTGTTAATTTAGTATCGCATCAAATATTCACGTTAACTCGCTAACAAAATAAAACAACTTGGGCGTGAATAGTCGTTTACATAACGAAAAATGTAAATTTGCGGTTGGGTTGCGGATAAGCGTCTGGGAAATAGCATCTGTCAGTTTTTCACATTTTCACCTCATGCAAACCACTGGCAATCCTCTAAGAGTATGAGTTGGAAATAAATTTTTAGTTTCGACCCCTATTATTATGGTCTGGGTACAAAATATTATTTGAACTAGTAGAGAAGCTTGTCGTGCGAGAGGAAGAATATCATAGACAATGATTTTTTTAAAATATTAAATATTGCATTTTTTTGGAAAATGCCTTAAGCCTTTTTAACTTTAAAATAAACGACGAAAACGTCCGCTGAAGGTGTAAAGTTATGTGTGTTGTCTATTATATTGCTATTTTTTTAATAAAGAATTATTTAGCTCTTTGAATACAAAATTTTTGATATAATTTTATCCGAACCTAAAATAATGTTTCCTTGATGTGTGTACCCTGTTTAGTTTTAATATACAAGGCACTTGCGCAACGTAGAGTTTCCCATGTTTAAATACCGATTCCGGTAATAAAATATCGACCTTTTCAAGTGTTTGTCCTTGTGACTTATTGATTTTCATTTTTAATGCATGTCCCAACTTTGATCTCCGTAGAGAAAAATTGTGGATAAACTATTAGATCTAAATTTGGGTCAAAACATTTATCCTTTCAGCTTTTCTTTGATTTGCTTTATTTGGATCAGATCAGCAGTGAACCAATAAGTCTCTTTCCAGTGGTGATTCATCATCAGCATTTTGTAAAAGGACAGGTTTTTCGTTAACGCTTGTTATATTAAATTAGATGATTTTTAATCTTGTAAAATTGCCATAGTAATATTCGGTACTTCTTTCCATGAATTGTGCACCTCCTATACTTTCCCGTTAAAATTCATGCATCATTTTAAATGAACTTGCACTTGTCTGTCATGAAAAAGCTTAATTCTCGCTTCTGGGAAGCATCGCAACTACCATTTTCTTTCAACCTCATTTTCTGATCGGCAGCTGCCAACGTTGAGATATAGAGTTCCAATACGATGATAAATGTTCTGAAACAGAAGTGCCCATTTAAAGATCAGAATTATCAGAATATTTTTATCCAATAACACTGAATTTACGACGATAACCTAATTGGAAAACTATTTTCATTAAAATATAAATAAATTATAATGCGTGACATTAAATTTGTGGTAATTTCATAAAGGCGGACATTTGCCTTTTTGAATCATGAACCAACCATTACTTTATACACATGGGACTCAAAACCTGCCGAAGAATACCTTATTTTGACTTTGTTGTTTCAAAAAAAGTGATATTTCTTGTGGCCAAACGATCCTTTTTTAACTTCCCATCAGGAAGTTCTTGTCCGATTTCCGGAATTCAAAATTTTTACATATCTTCACGTTTCGAGGTGCCAGTAGTCGGATTCAGTAAAAGTCGAGAAGAAAGCAAGCTATCCAAATTGTTTTCATTCATTGTTTCCATCAGTATACACAGATCACCTGAAAAACTTAAATTTAAGACGACAAAACTGAAAAAAGGGGACAATTCAGCTTCTTCAATCAAAATTGATTTAGTTTTTCAATAAAATAAGTTCGAAATCAGTTAAATTTTTAGTTTTTAACTGCGTCATCAGATAAAAATTAATCTCCGAATAAATTCATATAATTTTTTTATTGTTCAGTTTTAATTCCAAAAGTTTCATCAATTAGCCAATTGACTAAACCAAGTAAGTATCCCTACGGGCAGCTTAAAAAAATATGAATCCTTTTTTTTTGTGCAATGCATTTGTCTATGATTGATGTTTTCAAAAAAGGAAGATCGATGTAATTGTCAGTCTTTTGCAACGTGACTTCGAAAAGATTCAGGAATATTGCCATGAGTGGAAGTTAAAGATCGATTTCCAAACGTGAGAGACTCTAGAAAGAAGTGTCGAATATTCTCTTCCGTTAAACAAAATCGGCAGCAGAAGTGTTGTCAGATACCCTGCGATCAGGCAAAATTATTATCTATATTTTAACAAACATATAGATAATGCGCTATCCCGAGCCAAAGTGGCTTTTGCATTGACAACACGTCTGTTTCACAGTAGTCAACTCGATGCCAAGTTAAAGGAGATCCATGGTCCTTATTCGGCCCATTCTTGCCTATGGATGTCCCATTTTGTTCAACGTCGGAACAAGCTAAATGGAAAAGATTCGGCTTTTCGTGAGACGATGCCTTAGGGCTTGTCTCCATCTATATAGAAATCCAGAGTCTGAGTACAAAAA
The DNA here is from genome assembly GCA_963555765.1 of Orthonevra nobilis. Classification (NCBI taxonomy): domain Eukaryota; kingdom Metazoa; phylum Arthropoda; class Insecta; order Diptera; family Syrphidae; genus Orthonevra; species Orthonevra nobilis. The sequence continues at coordinate 110,221,348 of OY743224.1, read as the reverse complement.
ATTCTATGGTTTATAGTTCTATAGTTAACATAAAGCTTATTCGAAGTCATATTGAAGAAAAAATAACTTCGCCCAATAACTTGATCTCCGAGGCTTTTTACCCCACCATAAGAATGTGCGCCTTAACGGCCTTATTCCCCCTGAAGCGTTTCTCTATTTAGATGGAAAAGGTCTGGTCCAGAATAGATTAGCGGTGCCGTTAATCTTCCACGTCAAGTATAACCAAGACGCCGCGGAGACTCGGTATCATACCTCGACAAAGCTGATTTCATAAGGCAATATTAACAGTTTTGGTGGGTGGACGAGGAGTAAAACTCTGTCTGTATTAATCGTTGGTTTCCTTCAGGGAAAACATGCATAGCATGTGCTGTCAGCCTTGGCTGGCTAACGTATGTTTAAGGTAGTTTAAGAAGATATTAAAAAGTTGTTAGTGGTATTTTAAGTTGATTACGTTTTTAAGGTTTTAGATTAGTTTTTAGTTTCGATGAAAAGTTATTTTGTTAGTTTACTTTTAAATAAAAAAACACAAAAATAGTTCTATAACTAAGTTTTAAGCATATATTTTTTTAGTCTTTTTTTAAAAATATATTATATAATTCCAAGACAAAAAAATTTACAAGTCGTTGAAGGAAATATTAGAAGTCGTAAGGATTAGCTAAGAGCGCCCGCATAGGACCAGTAAGTTAGTTTATAAATAAATAGTTTAGTTAATTAAGCTAGATTTATGCATTTTTTGTCTATTAAGTAAGTAAATACATAAATGAATACAAATGCATTAAATTGAATTTATGTCTTGAAAACACAAATTAAATTAGTTGGCGGTGGCAAAAGAAATAGCACCTTATTTTTTTTTGTCTAGAGATGGGAAGTTGGACTCGCACCCAACCCAATTTTTTCATTCTAGTCAATGCCATCCAACGCGTTCGAAGAAAATCCCATGTGCCCTCACCCGATCGATTTTTATAATTTGGTGGCAAAAATCACTGATAAATTATCTTTGTATGAATAGGCTTGGGATCTTTCCTCATGACCCTCGTGCTTCGTACCACCTTATCATAAATCTCATTGTAATCATTCGCCGATATGTAAGTTTGTTTATGTATTCATGCTGAAAAAAAGTAGTATTGCGTATAAAAAACAAAACCGTCTCAGCCAGATTCAATCCCGCAAACTGCAAAAGAAATTATCCACGCACCAACGCACTACGCCAAGAAAACCGATGTTTGTGAACGTTGTTTTCGGTTGACATACGCATAATTATTGTTTGAATTTATCAAAAATAAGGATGCTTAGCAAATCTATGTAAAACATTAAATATATTTGTCATCAAACATCCTCACCCTTATGTACGATACTTTGTGGTATGGTGTGTTATTAAGCCTTTAAGCTACTTGCTTTTGTTTCAAGGAAAGCTTTGGAGATAGACTGGGATGCATGAACCGACATTCTATTCAACTAAATCTGTTTTTTTTTTTTTTAAGTATCTTAAATCAATAATACATAATCTCTTCATTGGAGAACCCTTAAAGTTCTACTAAATTCAGTCGATAAGCAAGGAGTTACATAAACCACATGTAAGAAAACCAGCGTGAGATGTGAAGTATCATAAATCAAATATAATGTTGCTTTAATCTCTCCTTGCGTCAACTATTCACGTGTACTTTTCCAAGGTTTTCCCGCATTCTTTACTTTTCCGAATCAACACTACCATTATCCTTGGTCTCTACAGAATTTCCTTTATGAAAAATGAGAAAAACAAATAAACTGTGGTAAGAAGTGCAGGAAGAAAATCCCTGCAGGTGGTACAAACAAATCTTGAACTCTGTATATACGTATGTATGTATGACCGACCACAACCTATCTATAGTAAGTTTTCCTTTTTACTTTATACAATATTTTGTCTCTTCTTTGTTATAAAGGTTGACGAAGTGGAAAAGAGTTCGAAGTACAATTAAAAACAAAAGGCTTTGTCCGCGTCTTTTATGTTTCCAGTCGAACTTTGGCGTCATGGACAGGAAAACACTTAAGTACGATATTCATTTAACGGTCTTAAATGTACTTTCCATTACGTGCACTGACGAAAACAAAACTTCTCGGAAAATAGTTAAAACAAAGTGCAAGCAGGACATTAGTAAGAAAAAAATCAATTATTTGCACTCGTGAGTGCTGATAAAATAATCAGTTGGTTCTTTCAAAGAAGATCGGCAAATGCGTTTTATTACTTTAGGAGTTAAGCAAAAAAAAAACTTGTTTATCTTTAGTGTTCTCAGAATGAAGAAGTCGCAGGTTGGTGGGTTTATTTGGGTATTTATAACGCACTTAGAACACGATTGGGGTTCATCGTACTCATATAAAAATTTGCTTTGAATGAAACCCAAAAGAGAGTATTTTGGTTCGTGATGACGGCATCATGTCTGCTTCGATCGTTGTTTCTAAGGTCATAAGACTCCTTAACGATTTAAAGACAGTCACTCATGTTCATTATTTCTACAAACGATGGATGGATATTTTATTTGGTATCACAAAAATTTACAAGTAGGTTTGTTATCGCACATTTAACATTCAAAAATATGATAATTTGCATTTTATCTTTCTACTGAAATATTAATTTTATTTTATAAAGAAAAGAGGTTTATTAATAGGACTACCGGTTGAAAATGCCGTTTTTTTTTCAAAAATCATGCTTTATTGAGGAAAAATCGATATATATTCAATATTCAAAGTATTGCCCATCGCTAGCCATACATTTTCGATCATCGTGGCCGCAATCCACGAATCGATCCATTTTTTGACATCATCGAAATGACGGAAGTGCTGGTCAGCCAGGCCATGTTGCATCGATCGGAAGAGATTGTAATCGGATGGCGCAAGGTCTGGACTATACGGCAGGTGGGGTAGGACATCCCATTTGAGCGTTTTAAAGTAGGTTTTGACGATATTTGCAACATGTGACCGAGCATTGCCATGTTGCAAAATAACTTTATCGTGTCTTGCGACCTTTTCCGGCCGTTTTTCCTTCAGGGCTCGGCCCAAACACAGCAATTGTCGTCGGTAGACCTCGCCTGTGATTGTTTCATTCGGTTTTAGCAGCTCATAATACACAACACCCTTCTGGTCCCACCAAATGCACAGCATAACCTTCAGGCCATAAATATTCTGAACGGCCGTCGATGTTGAGGCATGTCCGGTGTATCCATACGTTGCCCGACGCTTTGGATTATCGTAATGTACCCATTTTTCATCACCAGTGATGATTCGATGCAAAAAAGACTTCTTTTTGTGGCGTTCAAGCAGCATTTCGGACATGCAAAATCGGCGTTCGACGTCTCGTGGCTTCAATTCATACGGCACCCAATGTCCTACCTTTCGGATCATTCCTATTGCTTGCAAACTATCGGAAATGGTTGCCTGAGCGACGCCAAGGGATTTTGCAAGTTCTTCTTACGTTTGTGACTGATCTTGATCGAGCAATACCTCCAATTCATGGTCGTCAAACATTTTCACCCGGCCGGGGCGTTCTTTGTCTTCGGTGTCGAAATCATCACCACCTTTGAACCGCTTAAACTACCGCTGACACATTCTAACGTCTATAGTATAGCCCGGGTAAGCTTCGGTAAGCAATTGATGCGCTTCGGTTGCTTTATTCTTTAAATGAAAGAAGCAGATTAAAACTTCCCGCAAATGTTGTTTTGATGGCACGAATGTAAATATTTTACGGCTTTACAAAAACTTGTGTGTTTTCACAAATGACCAATAACCTAGACTGAAATAATTAGACAATGGCATGAAGTTTCTGATGTGACAGCTGTCATGGTCAAAATTCACCTCAGAGTAATAGATATGAAGTTGTCTGCAATAACGACATTTTCAACCGGTAGTCCTATTATATTACATAACATTTAGATTCTAAAGGAAAATACAAGAAAAACCTCCAATTTAAACAGCAAAAAACAAATTGTTAAATAAACATAAACATTTTTATGTCAAGTAATGGCTAAGCTTTAAAAAATAACGACTTAATTGAAGTCAATAAGGAAAGAAGATTTATAAATAAATAAATAAATAAATAAAAAAAAAAAAAATCCTTGAATATGTAAATAAAAAAATAAACAAATAAATAATTAAATCAATAAGTGTGTCAATAAATAAATATATAAATTTAAATAAATAATAATAAATTTTGTAAATACCTAGGTAAATAAACAATAATAAACAACTTAAAGGTAATTTAACTAAAATATCACAGAAGAATGATGTTATGAAACATGAAGCAATATCAGATAACCATAAGGAAAAAATAAATCAAATAAATTAGACGCAAAATAGTTTTAACAAAATTTATCTGCTAACAATGATAAACAAATGTGTACATGAGAAAGCGAATAAATAAATAAAACACGTACATATATAAAATTAATTACACTACAAGACTAGATTGTTATCCGCTAATGCACAGCGAATCCTGTACGTATGAACAAGCTTTCGAAATCTGTCAGAAATCAATTCAACATTCCATTTTTTTTAGATGCAGTTCCGTAGTAGAATAGTGCCACGGTAAATTGAGCATCATCTTAAGGAGTTTGTTTTGCGATATTTGCAATCTCTTAATGGGTATTTTGGCACAGCTACCCCATACTGGATAACCTTAAAACAAAATAACTTGGAATGTAACTCTGTGGATAATAATCTTGTTATCACTTGATAGTTTGGATTTTTCTATTTATGAAGGGATATAGCATTTTAGAAGCGATGCTTATTTTATTCAATTTAACAAGGTTTATTTTTTCATGTGAAAAAATTGCTTGCACTTAATTCGGATTTACCTTAATTCTCCACTTGTGATAATATTCAGCAAGTATCACTATCGCATTATTTAGCTTATTCTTAATGGCGAGAGAAAACTGATGTGAGCAGAAAATTGCTGTATGATCTGCATACATATTGAGGGAAATCAAAAATGTATATGTTGTAAAGGACTGGACTAATAACTGCTCCCTATGGTATACCTGAGATTGGACAGAATGGAGTGGACATACTATTGTTCACTTGACTTGAAAACTGCGATTTCACAGAAAACTTTGGACAATTTTTTTATATATGTATTGGGAAATACAGGTTTATCATTTTATAAATAAGACCATCATGCCAGAGGGTATCGAATGCCTTCTCCATACCCAAAAGTATCAGTCCTGCTAATTTGTTTTACAAACGCTAAAACATATCAAAATCTGTTAACAAACGCTGATTCGCAGTGAGCTCCTCCCTTTGATTGATGGGTCCTAGGTTCAACCCGTTATCCAGCCACCATTGGCCATTTTAATGACATATCAAATGGCGATAAAAGTCTGACTGATGATTGGCGTTATTGTAGGGGGTGTTGTATCGGCTAGAGCTCTAAGTTCGTCTTGTGGTTTGTGTAGATGGCACTGTTGTGAAGGCACAACACTGACAGTTGGGTATTGAGCTAAATCTTCCAAACTTTCAGTAAGTCGATATCAAATCATCAGACCCCTTTTGGGCTTCTCCCACGGAATTGAATTGAAACCAAATACATCTGAGCTACAAGCCACTACAAAAAAACAAATTCGTTCGTTCTTCTCCTAATTCTTCCACTCGCTGTGTGGTACTTGCATTAAAAGATTAACATATCCTCTTGAGAGCGCGCAAATTATAAAAGAAAGGATATCAACTCTCGACTTAGACAACATATGACCTTTAATACAAATATCAATGTAAATGTTAGAGGAAGTATTGAATTAATCCGTGTTTGTATGATGTAGAATAGAGAATGAAAATAAAGATGTTTGAATCCTTCGAACTTTCCTCCGTCAATTGATGTGTTTTCAGACGTATGTCTATGTCAAATTCGTAAAGCACAAACTAGTTCGTTAAAATCAGCAATTTCGGTAATATCATGCAGGTGTTTACGAGTTGGGTTCTAACCACACACCCTTCACAAATATTAATATAGTCTTCCCAGTCTTAAGCCTTAGAGCTGGTGCTGTTTTTAAGTTTTTAAATTAACTTGTCTATTTTATGTTCAGGTTAATAAATAGTTATGTTTTTTTAGTGTTCCGTACCCAGAAGGTGCCAACTTACTGACTTAAGGCGGTGCTATAGTCCGGAGTTGAAATGCGCCTCAACCAACAAGCGTCTCCAGCCAGCTCGATCTTAAGCTAGCTGCCTCCAGTTTCGCACGCATAGTTGGTTGAGTTGGTTAAGTGCGCCACCTGAGTCGCGGTCTTCCTTTGCTGCGCCGTCCCACGAGGGTGGATTCCAAGCATTTCCGGGCCGGAGCATTGGTTTCCATCCGCCGAACATGACTTTACCATCTCAATCGTTTCGATTTTCTCTCTTTTGGCTTAGTCGACGTCGCTGAACAGCTCGTACAGTTCATTGTTATATCTTCTCCTCCACTCACCATCTATGCAGACGGCAGCTCTCGAATCAGCCAAGAGTATCTTCGTCCGCCTTTGACAAAGCCCATGCCTCCGCGCCATATTTGATAATTAAGGTCTTATAGAGGATTGCTTTGGTTCTTCGAGAGTGGGCTTTTTAACCCCAAAGAAGAAGTGATTGGCAAGAGTTATTCTCTGTTTGATCTCAGCCCTGGTGTCGTTGTCTGAATTGACAGCGGTACCCAGAAGTCATAGCTGTCTACTGTGACTTTCTGTCCGAGACGTCAGTATTGCGAGTCCTTTCTCGTTTGCCAGCTTTTACTTTATCTTGACCACATTGTTCGTTAAACTCATCTTCGCGGCCTTCGTCGCTATACACACAAAAGTACCATTGACATCACGTTGCGTTCTTCCAATAACGTCAATCTCGTCGGCATATGCGAGTAGTTGGACAGACTTCTGAAAGATTGTTCCTCTAGTGTTAGCGTGTGAGTTTGAAACACTTCCTTCAAGAATGATGTTGAAGAAGTGGCTGAACAGCGCGTCGCCTAGTCTCAATCCTGTTTTGACACCAAAGGTCTCGGTTAGGTCTTTACCGACTTTGATGGAGGAGCGTTCATTCTCCATCGTTATCTAGCACTAAAGGGGCAAGTTTGGTAGGGATGCCAAAACTAGTTATTGCGCTATATAGGTCGTCACTATGGATGCTGTCCTGCGCGGCCTTGCAATCGATGAAAAGGTGGTGGGTATCGATCTGCTGTTCCTGGGTTTTTTTCTAAAATTTTCCAGAGTGTTAATATTCGATCGAAAGTGGTTTTTCCTGGCCTAAAGCCATACTAGTATGGACCACCCACGTTGTTGGAAAAAGGTTTTAGGCGTTCATACAACACGGCAAATTTTTTTTTTTTTGTGGGAAGCGGGTAGGCACTGATTGACGTCAATCTGGCGATGTCCTCTGTTTTAACTTTTCCTACACATCAATTGTACTAATTTTGCCTTCGATTGGTAGCCATCGGGTAATGTTTTTAATTCAGCCGAACCCAACCTGCTAAACTTATATCTGCGACGTCTTGTCTTAATGGTTACAAAATAGGAACTGGCCCTTCAGGTTGAGGTTGTGCCTTCGGGCTTACTGCCCGTCCATGCAAAGCAATGCTGGTTAAGAAGCAGAAACAAGCCTTGGAAAAAATGGTGCCAACTGAACGAACGCCACTCTCCGTTCGTCTCCGAACTACAACATACAATACGCTATAATAATAAATAATTGCCAACTTTCAAAACTCTAGTTAAGGGGAAGTATTGCACAGGTTATGAATTAAACTGTGTCGATTTAAAAGTTTGATTTTACTTACAGCTTCAAGGGACCGCAGTCATATTTATTTGATATTAATTTCAACATGATACTTCGACGTGTTCCTACAAATAAATGGTCTTGACCGATAAACAAACGGACAACGAAGTGATTCTAGTAGATTCTTTGCTTTAGTAAAAAATACGTTCTTGAGTTTATTATGATAGTATAGATCTCATCGTTTGCCTGTTTCACATGGGCGTTTTTTTATTGTTAAATAAGGAGTTGATGGGGTGGGCGCTTCAAATCGCTCCCAAATCATTTTTGTTGTACCTTCAGGGTATTTCTATTACAATTACTTTGTTGAACAGCTTTTCTATAAATTGAATAATGATAAGAAAAAAATCAATGACCATGTTTGTGCCAACCATTTAAATATGCTTTCGACATAATTAAATGGCTCGAGGGTAGAATCACATTCGTTAAACTGCCAATTAGATATAATTAAATATATAGAGTTTATACAAGACTGAAGCATTGCAAATATGCATTATATTTAATTAAAACTAGGCAGAGTGACAACAATTGCCGTTGATTGTGTAACGCAAATAGCCATCAACTCATTGCATTATAGAATGTTTTTGAACTAAAATTCCATTCAACACCCCTGAATTGATGTATTTACTAAAACGCTTCTAGTATATGCAAAATACACATTTCTGCATCACATTTAGATTTTTAGCTCTTCCGCAAATCATCATTTGTGCTCGAGAGGACAAGAGATGTATTCGAAAATGAAGAATTCGACTGATGCATTCATGTTATAAATTTTGCAAGGGAATGAATTGGACTTTGAAAACCTCGAGTTTCTTAAATCTTTAATCAATTTCAGACTAAAAACTAATAGACTTCGACTTCAAGGCGAAAAGTGAAGTGCTTTGAGCTAGAATTCTTTAAACTCAGTTTAGTATTTGCTTATGTCCGACAACTCTGAAGAGCTTATGAAAGAGCACAATTTATATTCTGACTGTCCACTTGTTACGTGGAGGTATCAGCCGAGCAACCACAAGTGTGCCGCCGTTCGCCTGACCCATATCGCAAATGCTTCGGTGGCTTTCCATAGCTCACAACACAATGCTAGAAGGTCGCTTTAGACAGTAAAAAGGATGTTCAATTTTCGACGTATCAGTACATCCAGAAAAGAAAAAACCTCCAGACAGCATCTTAGCAAAAGACCTCAAAAATATGTCAAAATGCAGCTCTTTAATTTGGGAAATAGAAGACACCATTTAAGGCTGTGATATTGACGTCATAGCTCATAGCCATGGTGTCTTCATTGAAGCTTTTACGGCGATTAATAACAAGGAAAGTCGGTCTTCGAATAAATGAAATTAATCGAATCCATCATGCATAAGCTTGGACAAAACATCACAATCGACAGCTACATTATTCAGACAGGAAAGGAGTTTAACCACCTCGAGACAAATATCAACTCCACAAACGACAGCATTGTGGGGATCTGACTAGAACTCATCCTTGACTTTCGATGTTTCTTAGATTTGTCCAAACAACTAGGACAAAATCTGCTTACTGAAAAATTCAAAATCATACTCTAGATAAACTCATCTAGCCAGCTCTTTTATGTGATGCGATTTCCGCGAGGAGTGTGAATTGAAAGAAATCGAGGGTTAGCTGATACCAGCTTCAGTTCGAGTGTGTGTTAAAGCACAGACAACCTATACTGTTGCATCATATTTGTCGCTGCGCAGATTTTAGTGATAAGTTAAATGATCTGTGACGAATTTTACCAACGATACGATTCCAATCTTATTACGGAAAAAGATACCAGTTGAAAAAATGCTTAGTGGTTTTAAACTCAGATTTTTTTGATTTCAATTGCGGAGCCGGTCAGATAATTTAATAATGACTTCATTCTCTAAGTTCGCAGTATTTTTTTCGTCTTTAGTTAATATACTCTCAGTGTTACACCAGACCGACTGACGTAAATTTCACAATCCAATTATTAACTTACCATCTGGAAGTTCTTGTAGTCGGTCCGATGTTCGGAATTTAAAATTTGTACGTACATTTGTGCGTATTTTTTCGTCTCGCATATCTCGAGAACAAATCAAGCTATCGAGTTCAAAATGGTGTCATTCGAAGCGTATTTGGAAAATAAGTTCCTAAAAAGGTCAATTGATTTACAGTTAACAAGTTTCTTATGAGATGTAAACATATGTTTAAATACAGATCATAAATCAGATCAGATTTGTTCCGAACGAAAACTCTGTTTGTTGTCCAAAAACTTCAAAATTTCATTCGTTCATACACATATTGCCGCATAACTTCTACTACACCGTAGAGGCCTGATGTAGTTATACGCTTTTTTATCTCTTTACAATATTTAACTCCTGAGATAACATTTATGAGTCAATTGATTTCGTAAACAAAACATCGAAA